>CM059558.1:50687915-51434140 GCA_030386875.1 Morinoia aosen
GGGTGTGGTTCGATACTGGCAAGTTGCCGGGGTCGTACCGTGGCAGGGTAAGTTTGTGTTTATAGTGAACCGAGTAATGAATACTAAATCAGAATATTTACAAAGTGTTCACGGTACAAAAAATAAGAAGTTCTATGGTTTTAATAAATCCTTGAAGTAAGGTTAGAGCGGCCTAGACTTACCTATCTAATCTAATTATTGAGGTAAGGCAATGATGTGCAGGCAGTGGAATATTCACAAAGTAACCACAAATCTGCAACTCTGTAACAGGAGTTTGTGACGAATTTTGATTTGTGGATGTCAGTAGTCATTATCGCTCAGTTTTGACTTCTCGTTTACGCTATGGGGACCGACGCTACCAGGGGTTATTGTTAGGTTACCTCAGCTAAAATAGGCCCATTGGGACTTTTATCTTTCGCACCCACTTTGCGTCTCTCAGATTTCATGCCTTCTGTGCCATCGCTTTCAAGTCAATTCTTCCTCTCATTTCGTAACTTATTGGTGCTATGCGCGGGGTGTTCTCTGAGAACACACCTTCTGCATAGATTCTCAATTTTCTTTAGTCCATACTAAATAGTCCTCCCCTCGGGGGAATGCAAGAATTGTATCTTTGGGAATTAGCGTTCGCAGGGGGATTATGCGAGATCCCAAGCTGAAGGTTAAGTAGGCTTTCTTTTCGTTGAAATAGGATAGGTTTTTTGTTTTGATACGGACAATCTAATTTCTGGTTCACTGCTGTCCTGTTTTTCAGCGCTTGCTACTTTTTTCAACTTCTATCTCGTTTCATGTACTTCTTCCTCATTCTTAGCTTACTTTTTTCATGCACCTTGTACGTCGATTCCGCGTTCCCTCAACTCCATACAAAATGGTGCCTTCATCCTTCCTCTTTTGGAACATCTTTGTTGTGGTAAATGGAGGCTAAAACTTATAATCAATCTCTAAATAATACTTTCTATACGCTCCTTAACACAACCCTTGCTGCGTATGGGAGTTTATTTTGCTCATATAATATCTTATTCTGCATTCCAATTTAATCTCAACTCATCGAGGTGTTCACACTCTTGCGTTCCAACCGACCCGCTAAATTTTGTAAATTCGCGGTGCCATTCGATGTTAAACTTCCAAGAGTTCTCCATGATAATCGCTTGGACAAAAAAGTTGAGTAAAATCATAGTTGACGAGTTCGGTCAGTCACGGCATCGTTCTAATAGACGGGCTCGAAAGCTACGACTGGCGTTAAAACTTTGATTGCAACGTGAGCCGCCGGTGGCCACGGAGGGGATTTTTATAATGCTGTTGACCAACCGGTCGTCGGAAACTAGATTTTTATAAATGCTGAAAGCTAAATGAAGGCACGATCCAGTTAATGTTTGCTTTTTTTAAAATTGCTTACAACTATTGACTTTAGATTTGAGTTGAATACTAAAATTCTGTTTAACCCATCGCAGTCAACGAGTTCTGAAAAGGATTGAATTTTGTGAGCTTTGCTGCTGTTCAGCAGCAAACGTTTCAAAAGATGTCCTCCGGACTTACAAAGAGCAGCAAAGCATAATAGCAGATTTTGAGAACCTATCCAGAATCACAATGCCTCAACGATGCGTATTACAAATCTAATTAAACAATACAAAACACGCCCAGGCACTTTAAACTACACACATACGAGCACTAAATAACACAAATATAGTCCTAAACAGAAGACGCGCGGCAACTGAACGCCTCGGCTATATTTAGATTTACGACGCCTGGCTCACGTTGGACTCTCATCTTACTCTGTCTTGCACGGCTCGATCTCTCGCTCGATCTTCTGACCAGCTCTGACATGGAGCTAGGATATATCCTAGCTCCATGAGCTCTGACCTGCCCTCCTCACGCAGCCATAATTTATAGCTTCGCTCGGGTACGGCAGCCATGCCCTCCGGAAAGTTCGGCGCTGCTTTCATCTTTCCAGCGTTCTGGTGTTCTTGAGTATAATTTCACAGGTTCTCTCTCTGTTCCTCAAGGGGATGCAGCTATTGTGCCTATGGGAGTTAGCGCTCCCAATGGGGAAATGTGAGGGCCCGAGCTGAGAGCTAGATAGGCTTTCTTTTAGTTGAAATGAAATTTTTTCGTTATGTTAAGGACCATCTTTTTTTCGGTGCACCGCTGTCCTGTTTTTCAGCACCTATCTACTTTCTTCCTCGACTTTGACCTTGTTTCTTAATATTCTTTCACAATTTACTGTTTCTATGCCCTTTCTGCGAAGATTCCGCGTTCCCTTGTCTCTTAATATTCTTTCACAATTTACTGTTTCTATGCCCTTTCTGCGTAGATTCCGCGTTCCCTTGTCTCTATACTAAATGGTGCTTCCTTTCTTTAGATCGCTTCTGTGGTGGATAGGGAGGCTTAAACTAACTAATAATTTAATCTTAGCGCTCCCATGGGGAATATGCGAGATCCCGAGCTAACAGTTAGATAAACCTTCCTTTTATTGAAATAAGTCTTTTTGGTTTTGTTACCCTCTTTTTTTCGGTTCATAGCTGTCCGATTTTTCAGCATCTACAGCTTTCTTCTTTAAGTTTTATATTGTTCCATAAACTTCTTCCAGCCATGCGCAGGGTGTGGGGGACACACCTCGTGCATACATTCCCCTATCCCTAAAGTTCACGTTAAGTGGTGCCTTCCTGCTAGCTCTCAAGGGAACACTTTCGTGGAAGTGGAGAGGTTTTAACAACTTGTTATCTAATTATTCTGGCGATATTAGAATGGTCTTTATTGCTTCCAGCCTGCTGTTTTTATTTTCTGTCGAGGCTCAATGGAAAATTAGTAGTGGAAAATAACTGTTTCACTCAAGCCCTGCTCGCATTTGTGTAGCAATTTAAGATGATTTATTTGATCGCTTACCTGGAAATGCAAGCATGAAATGCAAACTAAAAATTAATAACGGTGCCCTTCAATATCAAGAATTTATTTAAACAATTTTAAACAGTTTCAACAATTTATTTACCACAGGTGATACAGAGGTAGAATGTTTCTTAAGTCTAATACAATGGTCAAATTTGAGTATAGCTACCTGTGGGCCCTAATAAGTTCAGCGACTTCTAGGGCATCCTACCATTACATTATTCTAGGGTGTACAATAATGTTTAACCTAATTCACTTAGCCTAGTTTCGTATTAGACTGATCAACAAGATAATGAACTCGATATTGATATTTAATTTTACATTATATATAGGTCATATGGGCTATATTTAACAGTATATTCGATAACGATTTAAGAGCAGACTGAAAATCGGCGATATTACTCATGGCAAATTACATTATTTGGACCAGACATGTAGGAGGCAGGATTTGACTTGGTGATCTTACACGACTAGTATTCTGATAAGAAGGTGAGACTCAAGATTTCTTTTGAATGCCTTGTAAGAATTACTTTCACGGATCTCCGCAGGTATTGAGTTCCAAGTTTTAGTTCCAACGAATAGTATACTGTGTTGCGAGCGGGCCTTTGAATAATAAGAAAGCATGAATTTACTTCTATTTCGCGTTAAATGGTCGTGATGACCAGTTTGCGCAGTTAATAATTGTTGTAGGCTATTGTCGCCATCATTGGTTAATATTTTGTAAATGAAATTGCAGATGGAGATTTTGTAGAGATCCGAGAGTTTAAGTATTTGTAAATTTTTGAATTAATCGTTTGTGTGAGCATTATATTCTAGGTTCTATACCGCTCTAATGGCTCTTTTTTGCAGAGTTAAAATTATATTGGTTTTATTTTTATCAGTTCTATGCCATGCTTCTATTCTGTATTCCAAGTATGGTGAAATGAGCGTTCGATAAAGCATTAGTAAGGCTGTTTCAGGCAGGAAACTTTTAACGTTATTCAGGATTCCGATGGATTTTGATAATTTAGAACTAATATGAGCGATGTGCTCTTTGAAGGTCAGATGTTTATCTATTATGATGCCCAGAAATTTACATGAGTTTGTATCTTCAATTTCACCTTGGCCAATTTTAATGCATGGTAGAGATATATTTTTCTTGTATGAGAATGTAATATAATTTGTTTTATCGATATTAAGGCTTATTTTATTAGCTTTAAGCCACAGTGAAACCATATGGAGTTCATTATTTATACTTTCCGCAATCGTAGTAGGATTTTGGTTCGGAAGGACCGCAGAAAGCGTACTGTCATCGGCAAAAAGTATGAATTTAAAAAATGATGTTGATTTAATATCATTGATGAAAATCAGAAAAAGGAGAGGCCCAAGAACAGATCCTTGTGGAACTCCATGGCTAATTTTCTGTGGGTCTGATTTTGCGTCGTCAATGACAACGTATTGCTTCCGATTTGTTAGGTATGATCTGAACCAATCATGGGCAACCCCACGAATGCCATAACAGTGTAGTTTCGAGAGTAATATGTTTTGGTCCACACAATCGAATGCTTTTCGAAAGTCAAGAAGTGCAGAGAAGACGGTCTTTCCGTTACCTATATTAGAATAAAGGAATTGTATGTGATTTAATATTGCCTGTATTGTTGATTTTTTACAGCGAAAGCCGTATTGTTTCTCATAGAGAAATGATTTTTGTTCAAAATAAGAGTACACTTTTTTATACGCAATTTTTTCGAATACCTTGCTAATAATTGGCAACACGGAGATAGGTCGATAATTGTTTATACAGTTTTTTTCACCATTTTTAAAGATAGGGGTTACTCAAGCAACTTTGAGGGAGTTCGGGAAAGTGCCTAGTAAGAGAGACCGGTTAATAATATTGGAATTATTAACTAACTAAATATATATTAATATTATTAATATATATTTATAAATCCCTATTTATAAAACCAGCTTACACTAAAATGTTAAATCGGAATCCCATGAGCTTTAATTTGATTTCCTACCCAGACTTCGTACTAAAAACATTTATATTTCCACAAATGTTGTAATCCGGTCACCAATCGCGTGTTTATCTTCCGAATTGTTTACATCTTGGATTCTAAATTTTTATCAACGGTGTCTAGGCAAGCCGCTCTCTGTAAAGCGGCCCATAGACGATCAATATTATTGTCAATATAATTGTCAAAGATGAACATTGACAATGTTATTGATCGTGTGTGGGCTTGATTAACGACCGTCAATTAATTGACTCAATGTATTGACGAAATCAAATCATTTTGATGTTTTATTGATGGTTCGTCAATATATTGAAACATCCATGTGGATCCGTCAATATATTGCGTCAATATTTCATTCTGAGCCCCGGAAGTCGTAGTGTATGCACCTGAAAATACTTCAAATTTTATTTATGTGTTCTCGCAGATCTGTTACTTCTTGCATGCTGGAGTGCGCTGCTACGAATATGTGGTACTTTTTGTCTTATTATGAAAAATATTATTTGAATTTAGTGAACTAATTTTATTTGTAATTATCAGCCAATTTATTAGCATTATGTAGGAAAGTAAAAACTTGGGACATTTTCTTTGGAATATGCGACTTTCGTACGGCTTAATCTGGTACTTTTAACAAAATACGTAGGCCAAGTTATGGCAACCAGGGCTGAGGGTGCTTACAAACCAAAAGACGAAAAGCGAGAAAGCAAGCGAGAGAGAAGGATGTCAGCAGGATCTCTCACACACAAAATAACACACAGTTTGCTCCTAAATGTCATGGAGAGATGTCTATAACAGAAACGATCAGTTCAAGCATGCGTTTGTAACGTTGATTTCATTCCTACTTCATTCCATTGCTTTGAAACATGTAGGCCTAATCTGTCCCTGTGCTTTGGAATTTTTGAGTTCAAAATGCGAAGTACAGCATTAACTTCGAATATCAGAAGTTCAGTGTATGCTGGAGGAATTGAGCAGTGCGCCAACCTTATCGACATCTCACCGCGCACTACCAGGCCGCCAGCTTCTAGCTGCAACTCTCAAGCGTGAAACAATCTTCCAGTCGGTTTCTCGCCTCAGTCAATCTTCAGTCTTTCTCGCTCGCTCTCTTGCTTGCTTGCTTGCTTGCTTGCAGTGTATACACTCCCATAAGAATCCATGTTAATCAATTCAAGCTCGCTTGCTTTCTCTCATCAAATCGTTGGGTGTGCAGGCATCCTGACACTCTAGATATTTAATAGCTAGATCTATATGTTTCCTGAGGTTCCTGAGGATGAGTTCGGGTCGTCCGCCCGGGCCACGCGTTGCGCCGCCCTCGTGCCGCCACGCCTCCTACAGCGCTCGCGCTCTCCGGTCGGCGAGCTGCTGCAAGATGCTGTTGCCAGAGGCGGTCTGGTAGTAATGTGGTAGAGGTGGCTTATCCGGAATCAATCTCAAGAACATGTCCAATTTTTGTTTGAAGCTTTCAGCTGACCCCTCAAACTCACGCAGCTCGGCTGGGAGACAGTTAAAGAGTCGTGGGCCCATCACGGAGAACGACCGTTCATGCCTTGTGCGAATGCTGGCCGCAGCTCTGTTGTTGAACTCCGGCACGACACATTGCCTCCCAAAACGCACGTGCTGTTTGGTTTTCAGCTTCAAACCATCCTCTACAAAGTTGGGGACCAGCCCTCTCACAATCTTCCAGGTGTAGATAATAGTATATCTCTCTCGCCTTCTCTGGAGGGAGTAAAGGGCAAGATGTTTCAAACGTTGCCAATAGTCCAGGTGCCTTACTTCCGAGATCCTTGCCGTGAAGGATCTCTGGACTCCCTCAAGCTTGACAATGTCAGCCCAGGCTCCCGGATTCCAGAGCTGGCAGCAATACTCCGCCAGGGGAAGGACGAGTGCTTTGTAAAGCGTCAGCATGGGCACGGTCTCTCTTGTGCGGAATACTCTCCACACCCATCCCATCTGCCGCCTGCATCTGCTCACAATCAGGTCAATGTGCTCACGAAAGGCTCCAGTATCCTCAACGATGACGCCCAAGTCTCGAAGAGAGGGCTTTCTTTCTATGTCCAGTCCTCCCTCTGTTACGTAGGAGAAGGCATCATTCGGGTGACTTCCATACCTTATCAGTTCAAATTTAGCTTCGTTGAACTGCATGTTGTTTACCTGAGCCCACCGGTATATCCGCTCCAGGTCACTCTGCATCCCTCTGCAGTCCTCCGTATCAGTTATCTCCACCATCAACCTCGTGTCGTCTGCGAAAGAAGATGCACGGGAACATTGGAGGTTGGCGTCCACGTCCGATATATGGACCAGAAACAGCAGTGGTCCGAGCACCGATCCCTGTGGCACGCCGCTCACTACCAGAGACTCAGACGAGAGGCATCCATCCACAGCTATCCTCTGCCTTCTGTCTGTCAGGAAGTGAGCCAACCACGTCAGCAGCCGGCCTCCTATGTGCTGGCCCTTGAGCTTACCAAGCAGTATGCCGTGGTCCACCTTATCGAAGGCCTTTGCGAAATCGAGATAGACAACGTCCACTGCGCGGCCGTTTCCCAAAGCTTCGGTGATGGTTCTTTGATGTTCCAGCAATTGCGAGAGGCAGGACCTTCCCTTACGGAACCCATGCTGTGATCTATTCAGTCTGCCGGAATCCTCCAGAAACATCACCATCTTCCTCACGATCACCTTCTCGAATACTTTGATGATGTGGGATGTCAATGTTACCGGTCTGTAGTTTTTTGGTAGGTGCTTTTCCCCACCCTTGAATATGGGTGTGACAATTCCCAACTTCAACTGATCTGGGATATCTCCGGTATCCATCGAGAGTTTCCACATGATCCATAGGGGTGTCTTAAGTTGGTCCTGACATTTCTTAAGTAGAACAGCCGGTACTTGGTCTGGCCCCGGTGCAGATGTGGGCGACAGCTCGTCCATACATTCAGCCAGTTCCGCCTCAGTGAACGACACACTGCTGAGGTGGTTGATGTTTTGATACTGAAGGGGCTCTGACAGTAGGTCCTCCAGATTTGTGTAGGTTGGCGCGCTGAACACAGACTCATACTGCTCCCTAAGCACTTCACTTTTTTGGTTGGGATCGCCTATGAGGTTGCCTTCCAAGCGGAACGGTCCTATTTGTGACTTGGTTACAGCTTTAGCCCTTGCAAAGGCGTAGAAGTATTTAGAATTAGTCCTTATCGCATCAACCGCCCTTACTTCCTCAGCTTCGGTCTCGGCGTCGTGAGATCTCATTAGTTGGTTCTCTAAATCCAAAGCTCTTTCCGTAATCTGCTGCCTCGCCGCCGGCCTGGATGCTCCCGTCAGCTGTTGCAGTAGTCGCTTTCGCTTCTTCATCAAGATCCTGCGATCTCTGGGGACAAGTCTCTTCGACCTTATCCTCCTCGCTGGTGTGTGTCTCGTGCAGATATCCGTGATAGTCTTCAACAACACTTCATATATTTCCCGTACGGTCAAACTGAGTGTTAAGAGGGCCCAGTCTACGGCCGCCAGTTCTTCACGTATGCTGTCCCAATCTGTCGCATCGCTCATAAAATTTAGCGATCCCAGTCCAACATTGCTTCCGTTGCCTCGTGGGCAAGAACCATCGCAACCTATATCCGCAGTTATTATCAGCAGCCTATGGTCCGACATGGCAGTGTCCTCCACCCGAATTTCCCTCGCCACTTCGTCATTATTCGTCAGGAAGAGGTCGAGGAGGTTATCTTGCCGAGTCGGGAGCACTACATATTGCTCCAGGGCGAATTTCTCCATAAACTCGGTAAGCTGAGTCGCCTGAGCCCTCAACTCCCGCGAGCCCCCATAGATATGGTTCGTCGACCAGCACATTGAGGGGAAATTGAAATCACCCGCCACTATGATGGTGGGCAATGGTGTTCCCAACTCCTCCAACTTCGTGGAAACATGCCTCATTACCGGTAGGAAATTTTCCAATTCGCAGGCAGGAGGGCGATACACGACCACAAGTGCTAGTCTCACCTGGTCCAGCCACAGAACGAGGTGTTCAACCACACCATCCGAGTCTGCAGACAAGACTACTGTTTGGGGTGCCAAGTCATTTCTAATGTATGCTGCAACACCTCCCTTTTTTCTGCCATGGCGTCTATCCGATCTGTGGAGTGTGTAGCCTTCCATTGCCACTGTTTTCGCTTAAACCTTGCCGTAAAGTTTGGATTGTAGATATTAGCTAAAGAAATCTAGATAGTTTTTTTTAGCTTGCTTGATATTATCTTGCGGGAATTACACTTAAGAGATGTATATGATATATTACTCAAAATTAATATTATGCATTCGCTGTAATGTTTACTACTTCATTCTCATAATATTTGCTGATTTGCTTAACCAAATTATTTTAATAGCGAACTTAACACGTTCAGAACGAGTTATGTTCAGATTATGAAGCAGACCAAGACGGCTACTGCCATGTTTTTGGGCCACTATAGTGCAACTTTTAATTGTGATCATATGGTTGTTATGCTAAAGCACATCTCCAACTGCAAACCAATTGATGATGTTTAAATGCATCTAACAAAATGCACAAACATTACCAAAAATGTTTTGTATCCTCGTTTCGAAAAACTGACCAATGATAATGGCAACAATAAGTTCAGTTTATTATTGGATGAAAGTAATGAAATTTAAATTATGAAAATACTTGGGGTATCAGTTATATGTATACCACAGCGATATATCTGAAAAGGGAAATCAACTTAGGAATTGCAGAATTAGTAAAATGTGATGCAGATATAATTGTGACAGCATTAAAACAATTGTTGATAAGTATCTGAACATTGATAATTGCATTGCTAAAGGGACTGACAATCGCCAGTCGCCAGATATCTCAGCATGAGCGACAGCCGTTGGCTAGGTGCTATCGGTTCTCGCATGTTCGTTGATTCTTTCTGTATATATGGAGTGAAGCGATGGAAAAATTGATCAAATGATGTAGTGTCCATTCGAAGATAGTTCTTGAAATCTTCTGGCTCATTTACACGTAATTCTTTGAGCAATGCGTCGATTCCGAATATTCTGCCACGTTCCCTGAGCCAGTTTTTGGCCCATGTCTTGCGTTTACGCGGGGATTTTCTTGAAGTTGAAAGTGCTAAGGCGAGCGCTACAATGGTAATTTCTTCGTCGTTTATCACGAACGGTGTCCGCAGAGCAAATGACTGGTTTTCATCAATTACATTGATGCAAAGATTGACGCCGCAAGTGGGCAACAAAAAATCTCGTCAATATATTGAGTCAATGATATTGACAATTAAATTGATCGTCTATGGGCTCAAACTGATTTTATTGCGTCAATACATTGAGTCAATTAATTGACGGTCGTCAATCAAGCCCACAGACGATTAATATAATTGTCAATATTCATCATTGTCAATTATATTGACAATTAAATTGATCGTCTATGGGCCGCTTAAGAGTAGCACGTGTTCATACGGTACTAACATGTGTAATCTCTTCCCCAACGACTTGTTTAGGAGGAAACTTGATCTCCGTTTCATACGTACTTTTTTGTTCTGTATGATATTTGCAATGTTCACAGCTGGAAGGGCTCTGAATCGGTGCATAAACTCTTTTGTAGGGGTTTTTGATATATTATTTGAATGAATCGTCTCGTTGCTCCGAAAAAGACAAGTGAAAACGAGTTAACTCGCCCTAGCCTGACAAGGGCTTACATTTCTTGACGTTGGACCTCTTCTCCTTGATGGCTTCGCTGGCCTGACGTACAGAAGACATGCTGTTTTAACCCCATCTACTCGAATGTTAGAACTATTGATGTACGTTTAGAATTCATCTTGAATTATACGAGTTTTCATTCGTGCCCTGTCAAGAGTCATGCCTACTGTTCAATCACAATGGTGCCGTTCCAACGGCGCAAAAATCAAGGCTTCTCTTTTAACAACACTTTAGGATAGCTAAGCAACGATTTATCGCTTCTACGTAAACATCAGCTATGTTTCAATGCGATATCAAATCTGTGTGAACATTTTTGCCTATTTTTCAACAGCTGATTCCGCGATGCCAGTTGCACATGGAATTCGGGGTGATACCGCTCAAGGATAACATCATCGCCAACAAGGCCTTGAGGCTGTCCCTGCAATTCAAGCCCGTATTTTTCCCAGTGTATTTTGAGGCCGAGGACCGCCGGAATATCTCACCTAAGCAAGTCATGGCCCTGAAGCTGCTCGAGAAAATTTGCCTGGCCACCGAACATCTCTGCGACTCGGCCTTGGTCTGCAAACAGTGAGTCCAGTTTGTACACATGTGTACTTGCGGCTGCTGTATAATCGTTTGTATGCATACTCATGTAAACTGGCCTCCTACGTCGGTTTTCATCTTTCTTATTACTCTCGCTGCTTTTTTTGCTTCTCCCAATTTTTGTTGTATAAATTAGGCATTGATTTTACCACAGCTTTCGAGTAAAGTCAATGCCTTTTACGTCGTCAGTCTTGCTCATAAAAATCGTGATGTCTCTGGAGTGGTCGGAGATATCACACAGTTTAAGAAGAATTGAGGGGGTGGGATTAATTTAGCTTAAAGCGATCGTTGATTTCTCCCGAAACGGGGCTGACCAGACATTTAAAATTTCAGGAAAAATATTGATACTTTTCGTGCCAAATGAGCCTACAGAATAATTTAATTTTCTACTATTATTCTTAATAAGACACAAAATAGAAGCGTAGTCGATCTTGTTTCGGCCCGGTGCGAACCCACGCTATCAGCAGGGTAAACGACTCAAACTAAACAAATTTTGCCCTTAGTAGGGTTCGAGTCCTCATTTGACCACTTCAGCACCAGAGTTGCGTATGGTGAGACCTCTTGGTAAAATTTTCCTAATCATAATGATACTACATAAAAATGCCTTTTAAATTCGTTAGTTTCAGCTACATTCTGGCACAGGTCGAAAAATAAGGGAGAAAACATTGGGAATTGAACACCATTACTTTAGAATCCTCCTAAGTTACAAACAAACATCGGCATCTACGGATGCTTTATTTCCAATTTCAAGCCTGATACATATCACCTTGTACATTGGTTTTTCAAATGCCTTATAACTAACGCCAGGACGCCATGACGCTTTCCCCCGGTCAAGACCGGTACCTATTTCAGACACCTGGGTAGAGTGGGGTATTGTGCGTAGAATTTTTCCCCTATACCCAACGGAGAAAATCGCCACTTATAACTTCGTTCTTACATGCGCTGCGCCGCTCAGTATCGAGACAAGAGAATCCTTCATTTAATACGCATATAAATAAGATATAATACGCACACTGGGTGTAGATAACGAGGTACAACCGATCCCTGCTTGTGGTACAACCTCCTTCTTCCAAGCGTAGCTCCGCTCCATATTAAGACAGCGAATCCTTCACTTAACACATTGACTACGATACGACCCACCGGTAGGTCGTGCTTAGGTTTTTCCTGCTCCGAAATTACACATTGATGTGTAGTTTTGAAAAATTTGAACAATTTTTTTTAAATTAATGGTATTTAATGGAACCAGTTAATGTTTCTATTTAAAAATTTGCTAATTATTTTTACGCTTAAATTTTAGTTGAATATTGAACTTCAGTTTAACCCGTCGCAGTCAACGTGTTAATGCTCATTTAAAATTATAGAACTCATGTGTACAAGGTGTTAAAACGCGAGAGGCACAAATTTCGGCGGTAAACATGAGCGCGCAAAAAACAGGAGTCGTTGGGGTTTTCCAGCGCGTCTCTACTGGTGTGTGGAGTTTTGCCGACGGCGACTTTAATTACATTGGTAGCAGAGCTACGCTTATGTCCTGGCAATTCCAGAAAGCCTGCACCTTGCCAACAGTCTTGTTGAAGGGAGCTCTGTTGCTACGATTTCAGTTTAGACCCAGATAGAGAAATGAAATATTACAAAAATAGTCCAGTCTCCTTGAAATTTAATTCTAACTATAATAGACGACTAAACATTTTCCAAATTTCATGATCAATTGTCAGTTGATTATACTCGCATTACCATGCTTATTAAATAAAACTATAAGTATTTACTCCAGGAATTACGGGAACACAAAACAGTCACCATTATTTAGTAGATTTGAAACGGCTGCTACCCTTGATACGTAGGTGCTTTTTTATAACCTTAGATGTCGCAATAAATATTTATTTTTTCTTTTCTTTTTCAATTATTCCATTTAGCCCCAAATAAGTTGTCAGCAAAAGTGACCCTACCAAAACTTCTTTTTTCTGACCATCTTGTCCTCTTGCAATGTCCTCCTGCAAATATGTGAGGTCGCGAGCTAAAGGTTAGTTAGGATTTCGGAAGCCCTTTTGTTTAAATAGAATATCTTTTTGTTATGTTACGAAACCTCTTCTTTTCGGTTCATTGCTGTCCTATCTTTCAGCAGTTACTTCTTTATTCTTCAACTTTGATCTTGTGTCATGAAATTCTTTCTCTACTTACTGTCTCTATGCACCATTTTCATACGAGTAGATCCTGCTTTTCCTTCAAGTCCATTCTAAATGGTACCTTCCTTCTTCTTCTCCTTAAAACGCTTTTGTTACAGTTATGGTTACTTCTACTAACATCTGATCTAATCCTACAATTTTTCACCATCTCATTTAGAATACGGTATAAAATTTTACAGTATCAGCTAAAGCATTAGGTCTTGTTCTTCCATACTCTTATGACCTTCATGTAGCAACATTAAAGTGCATTGGTTCCATGCATCAGGTTCCTTTTCATATTTTCTCATACCTAAAGCAGTTAATCATTCATTGCTCTGTTTATGGAACTAGTATCAAGTTCTATCGGATCTACTTGCTTTCCCATTTACTTGTGCACTCTTCACTGAAACAGTACAATCGAACCAATTCTGGTACGTTTAACGTGCCACATAATGCTAATTTGCGGTGGGAAACTGGTTTTGGGCACCGGCATCTAACAAGAAGGCACAATTTTTGTAGTCCGCTAATTAACAAATTCTCAATTCAACAAATTAGCGGATTTACGAACTTTTTGATAAGGATTATCGGCAAATGAACGTGTAAAATTTTTTAAGGGTGTAAATCCGGAGCGTTTCGCTAGTCCACAAGGATTTGTGGTTTACGGTCTAAAATTAACGTTATTCCCATCTCGGCCGTAATTTCCACCTTTGAATAGTAACATGATTTATGGTATTATGTTAACATAACCACTTCTAATAGAGCACAAATAACTATTCTGATCCCAGATATTCCTGGAATTTTGAGCAACTGAGCAGGGAGTTCTCTGTTCAAAACTGAGCGGGATCCCGTGGTGAAAGCTATAATCTTTATACAACTGTTTTGACACGCTGTGCGACGTCATCGAGGTGTTGTAAAATTAGGAACAGAACTGAAAATGTTAAAGGCAATGGTGCCTGCCATTTATTTCTTGAAAAATGTTGTTCGGTTACATTCTCAGTTTTGGTTTTGACCTGTTATGACATAAAACCATAAGTTTTGAGTTTCATATTCCCATGACTACGGTATGTAATTTTACTAATCCAATGTCTCGCGTATCGCGCAGAATCGGCAGCGCGTTTTTGTTGGCTCAGCGAGCCAAAATGTGTTGCGTTATGATGGACCTCATCCTCGAGACTTCTCTATTGGCCGACCACCGATGCTACACCCACCTGGTCGCCAACTGGCAGCTGGGCAACGCGGCATATTTGTGCTCCTTCCACGCGAACACCACGCTTCCTGAACTTGTCAGACAGTACGAAGTTATGACGTCAACGTTCAGGATATTCTCACTGCTCGATGATACCTTGAAAAAAGAATTCGATCTAGAGCTTTGGAGCGAAAGTGAGTACAAATCCGTCTTGGCATCTAAACATAGTACGATTCAAACCTTTACTTTTGAGTTCGTTACAAAAAAAATGGATTTTTTTCACATTGTCCACAATGGCACTCGTTGGACAAGAACTTTGTTCCTAAAGTTTCGTGGAACGTTCCTCATTTTAATTCTACATTCAATTAGCTTTATACATAAAAGGAACAGTCTTTATGGCCTAAATACCTAATTTATTTTGTAATCGTCCTGTAATAACTGGTAAGTAAAGTCTTCATGCTCTACATAACTCCATGATTTTGTAGTCCCTTTAATCAGCATTAGCAACAGAGAGCGCTCCTTCACTGAATAACTAAATCACTTTGTTATTCTCTCAATCACAGGAACCGATAGGAATCCATCTCTGAATAACTAATTTGTTTTGTTATCCTCTCAAATAACTTTGGGAATCGAAAAGAGTCCTTCACTAAGTAACTAAATCATTTTTAATGTCTCCACAATCATTACCAACATAGAGGACTTCTTCACTAAGTAACTGAATCATTTATCATCCTACCATTCATTTTTACCAACAGAGAGGACTCTTTCACCAAGTAACAATCATTTAGTTAGCCTCTCAACCATGATTATCAACAGAGAAGGCACCTCCACCAAGTAACCGAACCATTCGCTGCCGTGTAGAAATAGCTTGGAAGTAAAGGCTTCATGCACTGCACAACTCCATAATTTTGCCTTACTCCCAGCCATCACAACACACAGAGATCTCTTACACCAAGTAAGCGAACCATTTAGTTATCCTCCCAATAAACCTTATTATTACAAAGAACTCCTCCACCAAGTAACCGAACCATTTAGTTATCTCCCAATAAACATTATTACAAAGAACTCCTTCACCAAGTAACCGAACCACTCCTCCCCCGCAGAAATAGGGCGGCTGCTGCAGCCGGCGGACGCGTGGGCAAAGCGCCTGGAGGCGGGGCTGCGGGCGTTCCAGGAGCTGCGGCCGCCCGGACGCTGGACCAGGAGTCACTTCAGAGCGCACGCGCTGGCCGTGCTGCTCGACTGGCACCGCGTCTCCCAGTGGACGGGTGATCACTGGCGCTCCTTGTGCCGGGTGTTGAGTGTAGAGACGGCGTGTGCATAGACTCGGCGTTCCCTGTAGTTCATGCGATGTGGTGACTTCCTCTTTCATCTCTTTGGAACGTCAAGCATAGCATGTACATAGATTCAGCGTTCCCTATAGTTGATGTGGTGACTTCCTCCTTCATCTCTTTGGAACGTCAAGTATAGCATATACATAGATTCAGCGTTCCCTATAGTTGATATGTGGTGACTTCCTCCTGCATCTCTTTGGAACGTCAGGTATAGATACATCATGTGCATAGATTCAACGTTCCTTTTAATTCATGCTATAAGGCGACTTCTTCTCTTTGGAACGTCTTTGTAGCGGTTAGGGAAGCTCAAACTAACTTATCTAATCTGTCAAGTAGAACGAATTGTACAAGTTTATCAATACGTTTCTTTGAACATGCCTTAAGTATTTGAAAATGGCCATGACTGAAATGCTGTATGAGCTTGATATTCGGTAAATTATTAATTTTGATCAGTTATGAAATTTTACAGCAAAATTTAGAACAATTTGCAAACGGTTGTATGAGAATATGGTTTCTGTTACAACGGAGAATATTTGAAGCTGAAAACTGGAACGTGTTGAAACGCGACATGTACGTTCTGAAACGAGTCTACAATTTTTTCTGAACCAATCGAAAACATTTTGGAGCCCACGAAATGGCTTTGAACCGTGCTCCATTCATTTACTTCAACTGAAGAGGAAATGATGCACTGGGAATAAAATGAAATGAATCACAGGTGCAGAAGGCACAGTGTAACGCAATAATTTACAAAATACTTTAACCATTTAAAACGGAAATGTTGGTTGCCAGGTTGCCAGAAGATTTTTACAAAAATGATCGATTTGTCTTCCTTTCTACGTAAACGAGTGATGTCTCAATAACATATTACTTTTCTAGGTACTAGAACATTACGAAATTTTAGTGTAAAATGTACAATTGAGTGATTATTCACTCGAGTTTCTGTTAATTCCTTCACAATTACTCGACAGTTGAATTAACCAGCAAATTTACGATGAAACCAGAAGTAAGGTAGCGGAGACACCGTCATTGGAACGAGACGGCGCCGTGTGCGGGAAACATCACAAAAAATCATTATTCTTCACACAACCGCATACTCGGTCAAAAGACACACAAATAAATTACCGGGCTTCAACTAAAGCCGCGCATGTTGAAAATGTTTGGGTGTCTGAGCCAACATTACTGTCCTCGTTGAGCTGTGAGCTTTCGTTTTGAACGAATGACGATTCCTGAAAATCATTGCTTCGTTTTCTGCCGTGGTTGAGATGTGAGACGTTTTATACATTAAGAGACGACTCCTAAATCTCCACTTATTTTTTTCAGAACACGTCTCCTTGGTACGAGTCGTGAGCATGCCCTTCCAGATCTACGTGGAGGCAGAGTCGAGCATCCCGAGTGACTGCGCCGTGTCTCCCCTGCGGGACATGGCGGTGCTGGGGCGCCTGGTCGAGGCACGGGCCCACCGCTACAGGTGACGGAGACATGACAGTCACTTTTGCCTGCTAGACATGAGCCCACCGCTACAGGTGACAGGGACATAAGTCACTTTTGCCTTTTTAGTCCAATCTATACTATCACTATTATAAAAGGAGCCGCGTCCGTCCGTCCGTGTGACCCCCTCTTGATTATGGTATCCAGAATACGCAATCGGTTTATTTTTACAAATAGAAATTTTCTATGGAGCTTTCTCTGTTGAAATTCATGTCGCTTTGATATTTTTAATTGATAATGCGAATAGAAATGTTTTAAATTCGTTTGACCAGTAACCTGGCTACCACTTGTTACAAGGCCCAAGATTTTGAAACGAGTTATCGTTTTCGAAATTGTGATTTTCTTGAAAAGCTTCAAAGAGATAATAGACGACATTTGACTAAAATTCCGTCAAAAGAGGCCACCAAGGATAGAAATGTGTCCAACCGCAAGACTTCCCAAGTAGCAAGGGAGAAGTAGCAAGGGACGGCAAGAAAAACGTCGAAGACGATCGAATGAACAACGCAAAATGGCAAGACGAAGCAAAAAATTGTTTGAATGACGACCATTTCTTTAGAAACACAAATTTCGAAACTTCGGATTCAACCCCAAATTCGTCAGCAATGCTGCTCGCAAACGAGAAGCTAGAGCTAAATTGACCCTTGACCGGCGTTTGAAAATTCTACGCAATAATGCAGAGCAACACTGAGTAGCTAGAAAGAGCTAAACACATGAAAGAAGCGAGGAAATTCTTCGGCATAACGCTGGACAACATCGAGTGGCACGAGAGAATTCAACTCAAGAAAGAAGGGGTGAAATTCTTCAGACTAATGCCTAACAGCATCGACTTGCACAATCGAATTAAACTCAAGAAAGAAGAGATGAAATTCTTGAGTTCAAAGCCGACCAGCATATGTGCACTAGTCGATACTATAATAAGAGCCCCGTCCGTCTCTCTGTCTGTCCGAAGCCCGCCGAAAGTGTGTGATGAGCGTATCTGTGATACGGGCCGTGTGCACTCGGCCTCATTAACTCTCGAGAGAATGAATTTTTCAATTTTACGGCCTTTCTTCCTTTTGCCTTCTTCCTGTTTGCCTTCTTCCTTTTTGCCTTCTTCCTTTTTGCCTTCTTCCTTTTTGCCTTCTTCCTTTTTGCCTTCTTCCTTTTTGCCTTCTTCCTTTTTGCCTTCTTCCTTTTTGCCTACTTTCTTTTTGCCTACTTTCTTTTTGCCTTCCTTCTTTTTGCCTTCTTTCTTTTTGCCTTCTTCCTTTTTGCCTACTTTCTTTTTGCCTACTTTCTTTTTGCCTACTTTCTTTTTGCCTACTTACTTTTTGCCTACTTACTTTTTGCCTACTTTCTTTTTGCCTACTTTCTTTTTGCCTACTTTCTTTTTGCCCTCCTTCTTTCTGCCTTCTTTCTTTTTGCCTTCTTTCTTTTTGCCTTCTTTCTTTTTGCCTTCTTTCTTCTTGCCTTCTTTCTTTTTGCCTTCTTTCTTTTTGCCTTCTTTCTTTTTGCCTTCTTTCTTTTTGCCTTCTTTGTTTTTGCCTTCTTTGTTTTTGCCTTCTTTGTTTTTGCCTTCTTTGTTTTTGCCTTCTTTGTTTTTGCCTTCTTTGTTTTTGACTTCTTTGTTTTTGACTTCTTTGTTTTTGACTTCTTTGTTTTTGACTTCTTTGTTTTTGACTTCTTTGTTTTTGCCTTCTTTGTTTTTGCCTTCTTTGTTTTTGCCTTCTTTGTTTTTGCCTTCTTTGTTTTTGCCTTCTTTGTTTTTGCCTTCTTTGTTTTTGCCTTCTTTGTTTTTGCCTTCTTTGTTTTTGCCTTCTTTGTTTTTGCCTTCTTTGTTTTTGCCTTCTTTGTTTTTGCCTTCTTTGTTTTTGCCTTCTTTGTTTTTGCCTTCTTTGTTTTTGCCTTCTTTGTTTTTGCCTTCTTTGTTTTTGCCTTCTTTGTTTTTGCCTTCTTTGTTTTTGCCTTCTTTGTTTTTGCCTTCTTTGTTTTTGCCTTCTTTGTTTTTGCCTTCTTTGTTTTTGCCTTCTTTGTTTTTGCCTTCTTTGTTTTTGCCTTCTTTGTTTTTGCCTTCTTTGTTTTTGCCTTCTTTGTTTTTGCCTTCTTTGTTTTTGCCTTCTTTGTTTTTGCCTTCTTTGTTTTTGCCTTCTTTGTTTTTGCCTTCTTTGTTTTTGCCTTCTTTGTTTTTGCCTTCTTTGTTTTTGCCTTCTTTGTTTTTGCCTTCTTTGTTTTTGCCTTCTTTGTTTTTGCCTTCTTTGTTTTTGCCTTCTTTGTTTTTGCCTTCTTTGTTTTTGCCTTCTTTGTTTTTGCCTTCTTTGTTTTTGCCTTCTTTGTTTTTGCCTTCTTTGTTTTTGCCTTCTTTGTTTTTGCCTTCTTTGTTTTTGCCTTCTTTGTTTTTGCCTTCTTTGTTTTTGCCTTCTTTGTTTTTGCCTTCTTTGTTTTTGCCTTCTTTGTTTTTGCCTTCTTTGTTTTTGCCTTCTTTGTTTTTGCCTTCTTTGTTTTTGCCTTCTTTGTTTTTGCCTTCTTTGTTTTTGCCTTCTTTGTTTTTGCCTTCTTTGTTTTTGCCTTCTTTGTTTTTGCCTTCTTTGTTTTTGCCTTCTTTGTTTTTGCCTTCTTTGTTTTTGCCTTCTTTGTTTTTGCCTTCTTTGTTTTTGCCTTCTTTGTTTTTGCCTTCTTTGTTTTTGCCTTCTTTGTTTTTGCCTTCTTTGTTTTTGCCTTCTTTGTTTTTGCCTTCTTTCTTATTTCAAATAAAAGGGGTGGACTAGTTATTATAATAAAAGCCGCGTCCGCGTCCGTCTGCCTGTCCGAAGCCAGCCGAAAGATTGTGATGTGCGTATTAGTGATACAAACTCGGCCTCATCAACTCTCGAGAGATTGAATTCTTTACTGCTTACGGCCATTTTTCATATCGCCTTCTTTCTCATTTACAATAAAGGGGGGGAGGTGGATTAGTGTTTATATATAACAGGACGGGGGACATGATTGTGTTCAGTTTTGCCTACTGTTGAATGTTATAAAGCAGGACGCGGGCTTAACCAGCCCCGCAAGGCAGCCTCTCATGTTTGTGTTCACTTTTGCCCTCTGTTGAATATTATACAGGGTGGCCCATAAGTAAGGTACCTTTTTTAAAGCTATTATAGCTGTAAAGCTACAAATGGTAGAGATTTGGTTAATTGGGGATGAATGAAATATCAAAATTTTCTATCACCGTATCAAGTCTACCGACAATCATAACGTTTTGCCCAAAAGCTTCATAAAATCCATGCACCCCTCGAAATGAATTTTCATGCAATGGAACAACTAGCAAAATTAGTGGAACTTTACTTCTGATGTAATTGTTCGGTTACTGCAGTTCTGAGGAATTACAGGAATATTGATGGTATTGAAAGAAGTCCCTCGAACAATTGCGTAGAAGCCCGCTGTTGGAATTTAGAGAAGCTGGGACAACAGCAGACAGAAAACGTTGTGGTAAGCCCCGGGCCATACGAACTGATGCTTCAATTCTGTTTGTTGCAACGAGTGTTGCTGATCGGCCCAAAACGTCAACTATACTTTGAAATTTCTTCTTTCATTCTGAATTGATCAAATCTTTTTATTTACTGTTTGTAGTTTTATGGTTATAACACTTTTAAAAGGGCACCGTAATTATGGGCCACCCAGTATAAACGGGTGCAGGCTCAATCGGAGTCGAGCACAACGATTTTTCAAGGTGGGAACTCTTCAAGAGTGTAATTTTGTTTTTTTCTTGTTCAAATGTTTCTTAAAACCGTAAAATAAGGTTGAGCACCGATATCTGAGCTTAATGCTTGAAGTCACTCTGTGATTTTATTCTGGTTAATTGTTTCGCATCATATTCAATCCTTTCATGGCCTTTAAGGTATCTCATTTTAAATGTAGAAAACTTATTTGTCCTTTTCATCATTTTCACAGAAGCACTGCAGCTTACAAATTTTCCAGTTTCTGATTCTCTGCCGTAATTTTGCTCATGAATTAAAGTTAAATTTTACACGTTGGCCACTGGCAGAGCGAACGCGTTCGATGCCGAGATTCTGTTGTTCAGCGACGAGTCCGAGAGCGAGTCGCAGGAGGCCATCTACTTGCCGCTCGTACCTGAGGCGATGAAGGCGCGCAACTCCTCTTGGGGCGAGGTAAAATTCTAGCTTTTTCGCATTTATTGGCTCTGTTTGGGCATCGACACTCCAGATTTCTAGTATTTTCTGTCCCTATTTGGGTACCGACGCTCCAGATTCCTAGCATTTACCTGCTTTATTTGGGTACCGGATTTTTTCTTCTTGCTTTTAATTTTTCGTGGATGTCAATATAGGTAAATAGTGCTGCTTTCTATCATTTACTGGCTCTATTTGGGTACTGGACTTTTTCGTTCATTGATTGTTCGTGAAGTGTGGGAGTCAACATAGCTAAATTAAGGATTAGTTAGTGAACTGAGCAATTTTATAAAAAATTTGATAATTTGAATTGAAAGGCAAACGTGAGCAGCGGCCTTATGTAGCCTGATTTTAGCTAACCTTCGAGAAAAAGTGTCGTCAATAGTAAAAGTAGAAATAAGCACATGCAAAACTAATTTATTTCGTAAAAATTGAAGACACCCTTCTAATAAATATCGTTCTAATTCTAACCCCTAAAATAACAATAAAGTGGTAATGTTACTAACAAGTTTTCACACTTTGTCCAAAAGGTAGGGCATTCCAGCTATCGAACAATAGTTTTGAAATGCATTGTTTCAAATGTTTCTTCGAAAAATGTAAAATCTCTAATAGTATGCATACCTATCAAGACGCTAACTTTCAAGTAAAAAACATCATTTTTTTCCACTCAGGTGTCAGCTGGCTTTGAAACGAAATGTACAAAACCACCTTTTCCCCCTCAGACGTTCGTGAGCCTTGAAACGAAGTGTAAAAAACCTTTTTCTCCCCTCTGATGTTTAAGGTTCTTGAAACTCGGTATATAAAACCCTTTTTCTGATTTCAGACGTTTGCACGCCTTGAAACGAAGTACGTAAAACCTCCTTTGCTGCCTCAGATGTTCGTGAGCCTCGGGTCGGCGGCGCGCTGTCTGCAGTGCGCAGCCGCAGCCGGCGGCAAGTTTTGGTTGCGCGCCTTCATGCGGGTTGTGCTGGAGAGGTCCAGTGCCTTGCTCGCCAAGGTGCACAACACCATCAACTGCATGAAGGTGGGTTATGGTGTCATCATACTGTAGTGAAGCACTTCTATTTTCGTCAGTACAGGGTAGTGTAGACGCTGTATCTTTTAACCTTTCTCTTTTAAATACTGCCTAGTCACAAATCAAGAGTTTGGAACCAAATAATATCAATGGCTTCGTATTCTGCAGTTCGCTGCCTCTATGTGGGACATCCCGCTTCTGTCGGGGGTACTTTTTCCAGGTTTTCTGTCAGTGGTGACCAGCTCATTGGAGTTAAAGGAATAGACTCGGTTCGGCTAAGTTTCAGTTGGGACTTTCTGAGTGATATGATGGACTGTGCACCTGAGCTGGGTGATGAATTGCACTGTTTGTTGAAAAATTAAAGACGTTAATAACGAGAGAACTGGAAAACTTCTCCTTCTCTGATTGTCCTACTCTAATAAACGTATGCTGACCACGATTCAAAATTGAGGAAGACATGCAGGCAGTGTTATTTCTCATGAGGAGGTATTTAGTTTTCTATTGGAGGTTCAACGCTGCTCAAGCTAAGTTGAATTTTGCAACCAAAAAATTGAAGTAGTCTTTTTCAAGCTGCCAATGATTTCGCAGGCAATAAAGAACAGCTAAATGTATGTACTCCGTAGAAAGGCTGATGACCAAGCTAACATCCGTTCTCGCACATTGGAATGAGCTTCCACATCGTACCTCCAGCCTCTCACACTGAAAATGAGCCGAAATTCTCTCCACTCATAATCATTCTCTCGAAAATCAGTGCTAAAATTGGCTTTCATCACTCTTGTTCCATTAATTGAGGAGGTACACTCATCAAGAAACCGCAAAAATTTCAAATCTTGCACTTGCTTTCTCAGAAACGAGTATCGGAAACGGAACAAATACCTTAAAATTCTACATATATTACAAGTTCTTGGAAAAACATTTTGCAGAAATGTCGAGCAGCCAAAAAAGTACACGAGCTCCAATAGGATGTGAAATTTTTGCGATGTTCAGCATTGGTCATTCTGCGGCTGAAGTGTTGCGTCTAACCCCTCAGAGGGATGCTAACGCTGTATATACGGGTATTGACGCTTTTGAGGGGAAAATATGAGGCCTCGAGCTACAGGTTTGGTAGGCCTTCCTTTTACTGAACTAGCGTAGAGTTTTTAGCTTTGTTACGGGCCATATTTTTGTCGGTTCACTCCTGTCTTGTATACATCTCAGCACTTGCTTTTTTCTTCAAATTTTTTAACTGTTTTTATGCGCTGTGGAGCTAGCATGGGAACTCACCTTTTGCATGCATGGAGTCCCGTTCCATTTTAACTTCATACTAAATGATGCCTTTTTCCTTCATCTTTTAGAAGCACCTTTATAATGGCCAGCGCTAGGAAGGCTTGAACTAACTTATCTCACCTATAGGTGTAAATTACGCAAATTTATATTAAAGTATCGGTATATGTACACGAGTAATAAAACGAGTCCAAATTGATGACTTGAAAGTATGCTCTGATAAACCTGTAACATGCTAATTATTTTGGACTCTCAACTAACAGGTTCATTTAGCAAAAGCAAATGAAGGCTTGTAAACGTAAGAGATTGGCAATATTTTGCATGTTTTCAAAGAATGATATCTTCCTCTGAAGTTGTACGTCGAACTTCGAGCAATGCTAACCGTAGATGAAAATCGTGTAAACTATAAGGGTTATGTGTATTTGAAGTAAGAGTTGTTGATTTATTATGCTCAGCATGACTCCGAAAGGATGTGAACATGAATGACAAAAATAATAATATTGTAAAAATATTGATATAGAGAGATAAAACACTCCTGAACGTAGGCGAAGTTGAAAAACATTGTAAGAATTTATCACGTGATGTGGAACCTCTATTACCTCGCATTATTTTCGAGTTCGTTGACATAACATGTGGTAGCTTCGAATTTTAGATCATTAAAATTTAGCGGAGACGCATTTCAGACTCTAAGACTAAATGCACTGCTACACTCGCTGGTAATGGTAAAGACGATGGAGAGGTGGAAGGAGTTATACAAGCACATTGTACTTACAAAGGTTTTTCGGCATTCAGACCTAAAGGCTCACACCAAAAAATACCCTTTGAAGTGAAAACCGTTTTACTCAATGAGTGAGTAGAAGACACTTCACTCGTTAAGCTTAGGAGCTAAGCCCAATTTAAATTAAAATGCTAACGTAAAACTAAACAATAAAGATGTTTTTCTTCGTCCATGACACCCTGTCGGTTCACAGTGCCCGGATACGGAGACACCGGCGGCGATGGTGGAGGATGTGGTTCACTCCCTGTGCAGCATCACGTCTCTGTGCTCTAAAGTGCTCCGTTCCCTCAAGGTAGGTAGCTACCATCTACGGCGGCATATCAGTAGCAATCTCCACCCGAATTGGCTTTTGTTTTCGAGAATAACAATGCATGCCTCGTTTAAAAAAGGGTATTACGGTGTGTCGGTAGGCTTTGGGCATGTATACACGTTTATCAGGTAGATTATAAGTACTCATTAAATTTCTGCGCTGGTTAGTCATTTATACGTGAGACTAGCTTGCATGGTAAGTTGCTTTGACGACAAAGAACTCAATTCCTGGCCGAAAAAAGTAAATAAATTCATCCATTTTTTACTGAAAGGGTTCACATTAGGCTTTGGATTTTAAAGGACATCAACAGTATAGTGGCACTGCAGTATGTAATCGTCGTTTTAAATAGCGTAGTTTCACTGATGTTACAAGTGTACGTCCTCCCCGTTCATGTCCTCAAAAGCGATATACGAAAGCTTTCATACTTCACCACTCAGGCCATCTGTCCAGAGTTTGGGTTGAGCAAAAAATCTAACGGGTGTGCTTAGAGATGTTAAGTACCACGACGCTGGTGCCTGGCGCTGGTGCCTGCAATATAAACTCTGACATCACCACTGCCCGCAGACGGACAACAGGCAGGTGTACGAGGCCCTGCACAGTAGCTGCGTGACGGTCGTCAGCCTGCACTGCAGCGCCCTCAGCCGCGTCTTCCTGCAGTGGTACCGCAGGTACGCCCCTTCTTTGCTGATGCGTTTGGTGGGCTGCGGTTGTGGTGGGGAGAGTGTGGGTGGGTGTGTAGTGTAGTGTGGGTGGGTGTGTAGTGTAGTGTGGGTGGGTGGGTGTGTAGTGTAGTGTAGTGTGGGTGGGTGGGAGTGTAGTGTAGTGTGGGTGGGTGGGAGTGTAGTGTAGTGTAGTGTTTGTGTAGTGTAGTGTAGTGTGGGTGGGTGGGAGTGTAGTGTAGTGTGGGTGGGTGGGAGTGTAGTGTAGTGTGGGTGGGTGGGAGTGTAGTGTAGTGTAGTGTAGTGTGGGTGGGTGGGTGGGTGTGTAGTGTGGGTGTGTAGTGTGGGTGTGTAGTGTGGGTGTGTAGTGTGGGTGGGTGGGTGGGTGTTTGGGTGGGTGGGTGGGTGGGTGGGTGAGTGTGTGTGTAGTGGTGGGTGGGTGTAATATCTTGGAATTTCAGCAAGATATAAGGTTTACTGGACAGCACTTGTAGATCGGTTAGCCTAGCCGTAAACCAGGCAAGAGGATAGCAAAACGAACAGCAGGACTACTAGTTTTGTACTGATCTCAAGTTCACACAGCTTGCTCTTAAGTCTAGTTCGAACAATGAACTTCCGCCCGGCAGTAGGCGCGCTTCCGACCTATCCGGCGCTTGTAAATACCAGGCGCGCATCGGCGGTTCCGCCGGAAACTCCGAGCGAGCGAGACTCATAAATCTCCGCAGCCGGAACCTCCATAAATATCCCAAGAGCGTCACTATACAACAGTGGGTGAGTGTGTGTGTAGTGGTGGGTAGTGAGTGTGTGTGTAGTGGTGGGTGGGTGAGTGTGTGTGTAGTGGTGGGTGGGTGAGTGTGTGTGTAGTGGTGGGTGGGTGAGTGTGTGTGTGTAGTGGTGGGTGGGTGAGTGTGTGTGTGTAGTGGTGGGTGGGTGAGTGTGTGTGTGTAGTGGTGGGTGGGTGAGTGTGGGTGTAGTGGTGGGTGGGTGAGTGTGGGTGTAGTGGTGGGTGGGTGAGTGTGGGTGTAGTGGTGGGTGGGTGAGTGTGGGTGTAGTGATGGGTGAGTGAGTGTGGGTGTAGTGATGGGTGAGTGAGTGTGGGTGTAGTGGTGGGTGGGTGAGTGTGGGTGTAGTGGTGGGTGGGTGAGTGTGGGTGTAGTGGTGGGTGGGTGAGTGTGGGTGTAGTGGTGGGTGGGTGAGTGTGGGTGTAGTGGTGGGTGGGTGAGTGTGGGTGTAGTGGTGGGTGGGTGGGTGGGTGGGTTTGGGTGGATGTAGTGGTGGGTGTAGTGGTGGGTGGGTGGGTGTAGTGGTGGGTGGGTGGGTGTGTAGTGTTTGTTTGGGTGGGTGGGTGGGTGGGTGGATGTGTAGTGTTTGTTTGGGTGGGTGGGTGGGTGGGTGGATGTGTAGTGTTTGTTTGGGTGGGTGGGTGGGTGGGTGGGTGGGTGTGTAGTGTTTGTTTGGGTGGGTGGGTGGGTGGGTGTGTAGTGTTTGTTTGTTTGTTTGGGTGTGTAGTGTTTGTTTGGGTGTGTAGTGTTTGTTTGTTTGTTTGTTTGTTTGGGTGTGTAGTGTTTGTTTGTTTGTTTGGGTGTGTAGTGTTTGTTTGTTTGTTTGTTTGTTTGTTTGGGTGTGTAGTGTTTGTTTGGGTGTGTAGTGTTTGTTTGTTTGTTTGGGTGTGTAGTGTTTGTTTGTTTGTTTGTTTGTTTGGGTGTGTAGTGTTTGTTTGTTTGTTTGGGTGTGTAGTGTTTGTTTGTTTGTTTGGGTGTGTAGTGTTTGTTTGTTTGTTTGTTTGGGTGTGTAGTGTTTGTTTGTTTGTTTGGGTGTGTAGTGTTGGGTGGGTGGGTGGTTGGTTGGGTGGAGTGGATGTTTGAGTAATATGGGTCGTAAGTGTACGTTGAAGAGGTGATGTGACACGTGTTGTATAATGAATGGATAATTATAACAGGCGTTTGTGCAGCGTGCGCGAGTGTTGCGCATTTCGATCTTACGATTTTACTTTGCGCTGCTGCATCAATATCACGATTTTGTTTTCATCATTGATTAAAGGCGCAGGTAGGATCAGACCTCATTTAGCTTCTTTATGTCTCTCAATATTAATCAGCTAACGGCTATCCCCCATATTGTGGGAAACTGGTAGTTTCAATTTTGATCAATATTTTCAAAGCGTTATTTCACCAGGTTCAACCTTCAGAGAGCGATAATATTTATTAGTGGCGTTAAACCTCAATCTTCGTTGTTTTCGAAATAGGAACATGTAATTGAGACTCTCAGGAAGAGAACGAGAGATTCATTGTTAGAGAAACCAACACGCGCTATTGCAGAAGACTTGCAAGAAAGAACACATTGCTATATCTGAACACGTTCGGAACGTTCACTTCAACTACCTAGGATGCTGTAGATATCCTTCAGGTACCGAGGACCAATGGTAATGTGGAAGATCCTCGTGGTAATCTCCCTATAATCGTTTTCAAGAAAGTTGATATTGAAATATCCTTGTTATTGAAGATTCACAGAGTACGAGTTTACTCGTTATTGCTAGGGTACTTCAAAGTTGCTGTTCGATAATTGAATTCGTGATAACTTCAAAAAATATTTTAGTGATTGTTCATTTGATAAGTGATGAGAGACGAGCATTATCAGTAGCAAGACTAGAGCCTCAAATACTGTATGACATTTTGTCGAGGTAGAAGTAAGCCTAAACAAGTGTATCAAGAAGTGAAGGCACTCCTAGCTTTGTCTGTCAATTATGGTCTTGGGTCAACTGTTGTGACCTACTCCGAGCCTGAGCCGTGATTGTCCAGAACAAATGCTTGAACAGTTTGACCAGTTTGACCAGTTTGACCAGTTTGACCAGTTTGACCAGTTTGACCAGTTTGACCAGTTTGACCAGTTTGACCAGTTTGACCAGTTTGACCAGTTTGACCAGTTTGACCAGTTTGACCAGTTTGACCAGTTTGACCAGTTTGACCAGTTTGACCAGTTTGACCAGTTTGACCAGTTTGACCAGTTTGACCAGTTTGACCAGTTTGACCAGTTTGACCAGTTTGACCAGTTTGACCAGTTTGACCAGTTTGACCAGTTTGACCAGTTTGACCAGTTTGACCAGTTTGACCAGTTTGACCAGTTTGACCAGTTTGACCAGTTTGACCAGTTTGACCAGTTTGACCAGTTTGACCAGTTTGACCAGTTTGACCAGTTTGACCAGTTTGACCAGTTTGACCAGTTTGACCAGTTTGACCAGTTTGACCAGTTTGACCAGTTTGACCAGTTTGACCAGTTTGACCAGTTTGACCAGTTTGACCAGTTTGACCAGTTTGACCAGTTTGACCAGTTTGACCAGTTTGACCAGTTTGACCAGTTTGACCAGTTTGACCAGTTTGACCAGTTTGACCAGTTTGACCAGTTTGAACAGTTTGAACAGTTTGAACAGTTTGAACAGTTTGAACAGTTTGAACAGTTTGAACAGTTTGAACAGTTTGAACAGTTTGAACAGTTTGAACAGTTTGAACAGTTTGAACAGTTTGAACAGTTTGAACAGTTTGAACAGTTTGAACAGTTTGAACAGTTTGAACAGTTTGAACAGTTTGAACAGTTTGAACAGTTTGAACAGTTTGAACAGTTTGAACAGTTTGAACAGTTTGAACAGTTTGAACAGTTTGAACAGTTTGAACAGTTTGAACAGTTTGAACAGTTTGAACAGTTTGAACAGTTTGAACAGTTTGAACAGTTTGAACAGTTTGAACAGTTTGAACAGTTTGAACAGTTTGAACAGTTTGAACAGTTTGAACAGTTTGAACAGTTTGAACAGTTTGAACAGTTTGAACAGTTTGAACAGTTTGAACAGTTTGAACAGTTTGAACAGTTTGAACAGTTTGAACAGTTTGAACAGTTTGAACAGTTTGAACAGTTTGAACAGTTTGAACAGTTTGAACAGTTTGAACAGTTTGAACAGTTTGAACAGTTTGAACAGTTTGAACAGTTTGAACAGTTTGAACAGTTTGAACAGTTTGAACAGTTTGAACAGTTTGAACAGTTTGAACAGTTTGAACAGTTTGAACAGTTTGAACAGTTTGAACAGTTTGAACAGTTTGAACAGTTTGAACAGTTTGAACAGTTTGAACAGTTTGAACAGTTTGAACAGTTTGAACAGTTTGAACAGTTTGAACAGTTTGAACAGTTTGAACAGTTTGAACAGTTTGAACAGTTTGAACAGTTTGAACAGTTTGAACAGTTTGAACAGTTTGAACAGTTTGAACAGTTTGAACAGTTTGAACAGTTTGAACAGTTTGAACAGTTTGAACAGTTTGAACAGTTTGAACAGTTTGAACAGTTTGAACAGTTTGAACAGTTTGAACAGTTTGAACAGTTTGAACAGTTTGAACAGTTTGAACAGTTTGAACAGTTTGAACAGTTTGAACAGTTTGAACAGTTTGAACAGTTTGAACAGTTTGAACAGTTTGAACAGTTTGAACAGTTTGAACAGTTTGAACAGTTTGAACAGTTTGAACAGTTTGAACAGTTTGAACAGTTTGAACAGTTTGAACAGTTTGAACAGTTTGAACAGTTTGAACAGTTTGAACAGTTTGAACAGTTTGAACAGTTTGAACAGTTTGAACAGTTTGAACAGTTTGAACAGTTTGAACAGTTTGAACAGTTTGAACAGTTTGAACAGTTTGAACAGTTTGAACAGTTTGAACAGTTTGAACAGTTTGAACAGTTTGAACAGTTTGAACAGTTTGAACAGTTTGAACAGTTTGAACAGTTTGAACAGTTTGAACAGTTTGAACAGTTTGAACAGTTTGAACAGTTTGAACAGTTTGAACAGTTTGAACAGTTTGAACAGTTTGAACAGTTTGAACAGTTTGAACAGTTTGAACAGTTTGAACAGTTTGAACAGTTTGAACAGTTTGAACAGTTTGAACAGTTTGAACAGTTTGAACAGTTTGAACAGTTTGAACAGTTTGAACAGTTTGAACAGTTTGAACAGTTTGAACAGTTTGAACAGTTTGAACAGTTTGAACAGTTTGAACAGTTTGAACAGTTTGAACAGTTTGAACAGTTTGAACAGTTTGAACAGTTTGAACAGTTTGAACAGTTTGAACAGTTTGAACAGTTTGAACAGTTTGAACAGTTTGAACAGTTTGAACAGTTTGAACAGTTTGAACAGTTTGAACAGTTTGAACAGTTTGAACAGTTTGAACAGTTTGAACAGTTTGAACAGTTTGAACAGTTTGAACAGTTTGAACAGTTTGAACAGTTTGAACAGTTTGAACAGTTTGAACAGTTTGAACAGTTTGAACAGTTTGAACAGTTTGAACAGTTTGAACAGTTTGAACAGTTTGAACAGTTTGAACAGTTTGAACAGTTTGAACAGTTTGAACAGTTTGAACAGTTTGAACAGTTTGAACAGTTTGAACAGTTTGAACAGTTTGAACAGTTTGAACAGTTTGAACAGTTTGAACAGTTTGAACAGTTTGAACAGTTTGAACAGTTTGAACAGTTTGAACAGTTTGAACAGTTTGAACAGTTTGAACAGTTTGAACAGTTTGAACAGTTTGAACAGTTTGAACAGTTTGAACAGTTTGAACAGTTTGAACAGTTTGAACAGTTTGAACAGTTTGAACAGTTTGAACAGTTTGAACAGTTTGAACAGTTTGAACAGTTTGAACAGTTTGAACAGTTTGAACAGTTTGAACAGTTTGAACAGTTTGAACAGTTTGAACAGTTTGAACAGTTTGAACAGTTTGAACAGTTTGAACAGTTTGAACAGTTTGAACAGTTTGAACAGTTTGAACAGTTTGAACAGTTTGAACAGTTTGAACAGTTTGAACAGTTTGAACAGTTTGAACAGTTTGAACAGTTTGAACAGTTTGAACAGTTTGAACAGTTTGAACAGTTTGAACAGTTTGAACAGTTTGAACAGTTTGAACAGTTTGAACAGTTTGAACAGTTTGAACAGTTTGAACAGTTTGAACAGTTTGAACAGTTTGAACAGTTTGAACAGTTTGAACAGTTTGAACAGTTTGAACAGTTTGAACAGTTTGAACAGTTTGAACAGTTTGAACAGTTTGAACAGTTTGAACAGTTTGAACAGTTTGAACAGTTTGAACAGTTTGAACAGTTTGAACAGTTTGAACAGTTTGAACAGTTTGAACAGTTTGAACAGTTTGAACAGTTTGAACAGTTTGAACAGTTTGAACAGTTTGAACAGTTTGAACAGTTTGAACAGTTTGAACAGTTTGAACAGTTTGAACAGTTTGAACAGTTTGAACAGTTTGAACAGTTTGAACAGTTTGAACAGTTTGAACAGTTTGAACAGTTTGAACAGTTTGAACAGTTTGAACAGTTTGAACAGTTTGAACAGTTTGAACAGTTTGAACAGTTTGAACAGTTTGAACAGTTTGAACAGTTTGAACAGTTTGAACAGTTTGAACAGTTTGAACAGTTTGAACAGTTTGAACAGTTTGAACAGTTTGAACAGTTTGAACAGTTTGAACAGTTTGAACAGTTTGAACAGTTTGAACAGTTTGAACAGTTTGAACAGTTTGAACAGTTTGAACAGTTTGAACAGTTTGAACAGTTTGAACAGTTTGAACAGTTTGAACAGTTTGAACAGTTTGAACAGTTTGAACAGTTTGAACAGGCTATTTACCGAAGGCGATACAGAGATAGAATGTTTCTTTAGTGTCACGAGAAGGCTGTCTGCCTCGTCTCTCATTAATTTACACTAATGAGAAGACCAATGCTCGCTTGAGGGGTTGGCATACCTCAATGAAATGCACAGGAAACACAAGGAAAATTTATGGGCAAGCCCAAACAAATCAACACTACTACAAAATGTGTATACTAAAATTGGGCAGTACTCACCGATGTACGTGGAACTCGACTTACTCAATGCGCGTTTTCCAGAGCGCATCAATTATGATGAGGGCTGCTTGCTACTAAATTTGGGGGGTATTTTATACACGTGAAAATTCACTTAATTTATAATTTACGGCAATACATCATACAGAATACCGATAAGCACACGCAATGTACGGCATTAGAACTGGTGTAGATTGAGTAACGGAATTCTAGAAATTTCATGTGTTAACAGCTTACATAACAGAATGACAATAAGTGCTACCGCTGGCCAGCTTCCCCATATATTGCTCCTACATAAAATGCCACAAATGAGGCCTGCCAACATTTGCGTTCCCGCAGCACAGAAGGTGGTCTCACTTCAAACCACAGAATTGTTCCTTTACTAACAACTTCAGTTCAAATTTCTGTCTTGTGCACAGTACACAGAAAGTCTGTTGCGAAATGCTGATCCCGGCACTCCCGAGAATCTTCTTGCCTTGTAGTACGTTTAATCCAGTTAATCCAGTTAATCCAGTTTTACCTTCCCACCTGAAATTTGAATTATGACTTGTTACTCATTATAGCGTCAATCACGTTTCCTCAAATATATTCATCTTTCATTCAATAAAGGGGCATTAATTTTGTATTACATCTACCTCACTCATATTCACAATATTTTCTTGCCATATTTAATTGAACGGCGCAAATTTATCATCATATGTATACATCCTTTTAACAGCATATATCGCGAATGAGTAACATGAGTCTTACCCGGCCCATCGACGTTTAAACTTTCTTATAACTTTCTACATCTCATCCACAGTGGTCTTGTGTGAGATTTCTTCTCTGCAAAATGGAAAGAGAAAATTTTGGATTAGCAAATTCCCCAAAAACGATTTTACCAAATTAACTACGTATTGCTCATTTTTTTAAAATTATATTTCCAGTATTGCACTTGATAAAAGAAACGCACTTCTCACGACGCCCGTCGACGCAGACTGAATTCACTCCCTCAGTAATGACGCTGTGCTCAAGAGCGCGGTTCTCTCCTTTTCCGTATCGACCAATCGACTTTTGAAAGGGTATTCAGGGTCGTTTGTATTGGCTTAGAGTCTTTCGGCGTGAACTTCTGACTCCGCCCTTATGAGGTTTCCCGGGATTCTCGCTGAGAGCCGTTGGCCCTTCTACATCTTTCCCCTGTATTTTTTTTTTTTTTTTTGACAACACTTCTCGTGGAAACTGTATCGCTCTAAGGGTTCTCATGCTCAAGTGTTTGGACCCTTAAATCTGTCGACCACTGTGTTTGTAGTTTCGAGGCCTGTGCAATTAACCCTCACAACAGGCGGTTCTGCCGAGGCCTAGAGGACTGCTTACACCGTCAAATTCTTGATAGCGTAATCTACCCACCTCGCCTGAAACAACACACATCTAATGGTCGCCTACCCCTAACATTTATTTTAACCAAACATTTGGTGAAGAGACCCCTTCTGTGCCGCTGGGATTTGCAAAGACATTTTACCGAACAAAATTTTAGGTAAGCATTGAGTGAGCACCAAAATTTATAACACACAATTACAAAAAAGGACATAAATTAGTTAAATTTCCAAAATTAAATCTTTCCCAACATTAGTCTAGTACAATGGTCAAATTTGAGTATAGCTACCTGTGGGCCCGAATAAGTAATAAGAATGAGCTTCCTATCGGTATTACAGGAAACAAGGCTAACTTAATTAAGACGTAGAGAATATCGAAGTATACCTATTATTTGCTGCACGCAACATTTTTCTAACAGGTGGTTAGAAACCGGTAAAAAATAATGAGAGTGCAAGGTTAACTATTTTTCAAGATTGTATTTGGAGCTCGTCATAGTGGAGAAAGGATTGTGAAGGAGGAGGCAGTAGTAGCAGCAGCAGCGCTCGCAACGGAGATCGAATGGAGTCGATACGAGTTTCTTTAGAATCTCGGGATTTTGGAACTAATGAAATAAGATTTGCTATGAAAATAATTTATCGTGGGGATCACTATGGTTTTTTGGAGAGGGAATTTTAAACATAATTTCATACGTGAGAGATCATGTGAAGACTTACAAAGTAGAGGAGATGGCATAAATGTTTTGTCGTCTGACGAGAACATGTCTCTTGCGAGTCCAGATTTCGATTTGATCAGGGCGACCTAGGGAGATCCGTGGGCCAGGCGCATTTACGCTTCGTAGCGTTGAATGGATGATGGGATATGTATCATGTTGTGATATGTATCATGTTGTGAATGGATGATGGGATATATATCATGTTGTGAATGGATGATGGGATATATATCATGTTGTGAATGGATGATGGGATATGTATCATGTTGTGAATGGATGATGGGATATGTATCATGTTGTGAATGGATGATGGGATATGTATCATGTTGTGAATGGATGATGGGATATATATCATGTTGTGAATGGATGATGGGATATGTATCATGTTGTGAATGGATGATGGGATATGTATCATGTTGTGAATGGATGATGGGACATGTCATTTAGTATGAGGACGATGTGATGTTTGTTAGGCGAAAACCACCACACACGATTTTAATTAGAAAATCCGCTTAGATCTGCCGCCTAGAATCGGGGAAGTTAATAACGACTTGGCGTATTGTGTAAAGCCCACCACGCTGCGTGATTCCTAACGTACTAAGATTTAGAGAGGTGCATGCTTCAGTTAGGAGAAGGATCTTTGGTTCTCGCTGCTTTGTTTTTGCACGTTCTCGTCAAATTTGACGGTCAAAGCATAGCATACGGACGAGGAAGTTGGTTGAGAGTTGAAAGTTTCATTTGATACGAACGATGTCAAACGCAAGATCAAGAAAGACATGCGTTCAAGAAAGACATGCATTTTGAAATGAAGCATAATTCCTTTTCATGAAGGCAACTACACATGAATAGTTATTGTTTAATTTATGCTCATGCAGCGCCGCGCCCAATGGTGATCAGTGAGTTTTCTTGATTTAGCTTCATTTGCACACTCATTGATGTTGCTTTTGAATTGCAGTGCGACCTACATTCTTGAGGCTGTGGAGAGCCAGCGCCTCTTGCTCGCTGCCCGCTACTACCACGCCCTGACGATGCTTGGGATCATCAAGGGAAACGTCGCGCTGGCCATACTAAACCACCATGTCACAGAACTGCAGTTGGCAGAGGCGGTCTTCGGCCAAAGTAAGGCATGGGAGTACTGGCGGTCTTCGGCCAAAGTAAGGCATTGGGAAGTACGATATTTTGACCCTATTGATAATTCTTCCATGAAAACCCCCATTTTCTCGATTTATTATAACATTCCCGAAGTTAAATTGAAAAGGATAGTCATTATCATATTTCTGGTTTAGAATTTTTTATACATGGAGAAAAGTTTACTTTACTTTCAATCTTCATATTTTATCACTGATTGAAATGTACAAGAGACATTTCACGCGAGAAATATTTCCATCATACACTTGAACCCTAAAAGCTACTTCACATGTGATATTTCTACTGAAAGTTCACCAAAGCATACATGGTGCTCAGTAGAGCATTCAGTATTTATTGTCCTTCTATTGTCGGCAACAAAAGTTTGCTATTTTATTAACACAGAACTGAACATATAGCTGAAAATTATAAATTTAAATCTCATGAACTAAACTTAATTACCCTTTGTATTCTTGACGTATTGCATACAATTTAAGGGGAGTTGCTCGACGATTTAGCAACTAGGGAAATTTCACCTATTGGATTGCCACGAAGAGTTTGGCTTGACAGATTTCAAACTCGGGTGAATTGACGCTGTGACATAATGTTCTAATAAAGAGGGGAGAGAATAATTTAATGCGCTCAAATCTCAGGAGTAACGCTTTTCTTTCCTAATGGAACACACAAAGTACTTTAGCGGCCAGATCTTCCTTCATTATTTCCTCTCAGGGGGATACGACTATTGTCTCTATGGGAATTAGCGCTCCCAGGGGAAAATGTGAGGGCCCGAGCTGAGAGTTGGGTAGGCCTTCTTTTTGTTGAAATGCGATAGTTTATGTAATGGTAAGGACCATCTTTTTTCGGTTCACTGCTGTCCTTTTTTTCATCACCTACTACTTTCTTCTTCAACTTTGTTCTTGTTTCATAAAATTTTTGATCAACTTACTAATTCTATGCACCTTGTGCATAGATTCGGCGTTTCCTTAACTCTATACTACGTGGCGCCTTCCTTTATTCTCTCTTTGAACATCTTTGCCGTGGTAAAGGGAGGCTAAAACTTTCTTATAATCAATCAATCCTTCATTATTTTAGTTCGATGGGAAGGTGCACAGTCTTGCTAGAAGACGATTGCGTTTTGACCATGCAATGCTGCGCGACTCAAGGGAACAACGATGCGTCAAGAATTTTCTTGAAATACATGATCTGATAAAGTTTTACCCGAGTTGCAAAAGTCAACGGACTTTTCTCGGTTGCTGTTATCGCTCCCACATCATCACACAAGCTCCATTGCGACTGGTTGGGGCGATGTCCCCGTTGGTATTAACGCCAGTTCAAATTGCATAATTTCAGAGAAAAATGATTAGGAAACTAGCCATCGAGAATTTAACTTCTTGATAGTCTAACACACGAGTAACAATTACGTAAAATGGTTGAAATGTATGCAAGTTCCAAAGAATTGTGGCCCACTGTGCAGCGAGCAACTTAGCCTTATACAAGGGTAAGGTGTATAATTCCAAATAAGAAGAAGAAACTAGGCATTGGAGACATTTTGCACTTCATATGCAATTTAATTCCGTGTTCAATTCTCGCCTTTGTCTGGTACTGGTGAAAAGAAATTTGAGGGCAACATACAAACATCTTCTTCCATCGCCTGCGTTATCGAATAAACCTTTATACGTTTATTCATGGCTAAGGTAAGGTTTCAAATCACCGTAAGAAACATAATGCCCGATTTTGCCTGAAGCCTGTGTTATTGTGACTAATACGTTAAATTCTTGCTCTCCATGCCATCATCAACGTCTCCAAAAGAAATCCTCATCGCTAACGTAGGTATTCAAACTACCCTTGAAAAGGTGATGCTCTATTCAGCCTGAAGTTGACGTAACCGTTACTCTCAAACTCGGTCCTCAATGCCTCATCGACTTACTTTTTTAAAGGTCTCGGTCAAGAATCATCGACGTATCTGAAAGACATCCGCAGACGTGTCCACATACTGCGCCGCTGCGTGGACTTGCTTCCTTTTCTTTGGGAACGCACCATCCTCACCAGCACCGTCGGGCCCACGCACTGTGAGTCTTTGCTGTCAGGTCGAAAGCTCTTCGTGCCCGTAGTTCTATAGGATACCTTTCCATTGTAAAAGAATGTCAGGCAAACGACTTCAAGAAAAATCTTATTTAGCAACAAGCGCCATTTTAAATGAAAATATGACACAAAGAACTATTTTCATTGAAAATGATGCGACACTATGAACAAGCATCTGTAAGTAATTTAAATTCGGGAATGCCCTCGAATTTAAGAATTTTTTAATGACGGGAAACTACAGTTGATGCGAGTATTCAAGTTATCGCTTCACCATAGCAAAAGTTCATCAGAAATAATAAGGCCGCCGTCACACGGAGACCAAATGGTAACGTTTCGTCATAATCGTCTGCAGTCAGCGGTTCCACTCGATCTGTCCAGTGCCACGAGACAAAAGATTTCAGCCTTAGTTTGGAACCAGTTTGGTCACAACACGCTTTTAGAACCTGAAATCATGGTATGACTCAACCATTCTGACATGGTATGGTGTCTATTGAGCTGGTCCGAAACTTAGGCTCAAATCTGCCTGTTTCGTGACGTTGGACAGACCAAGTGGTACCGCTGACTGTAGACGATTATGACGAAACGTTACCATTTGGTCTCCGTGTGACGGCGGCCTAACGGGACTTGTCTGTGAGGAAGTGTACCACATCAGCAAGTTGCTAGCAAGGGAGTTGATAAACCGTCAATTTAGAGCAGTCTGAACGGAACCATTTCCATCGTTGTATTTATTAAATATTTTCTTCTATTTAGAATTTCCTCTCAGCCAAATCCTTCACACACACACACACACACACACACACACATATATATATATATGCACGAGTGCCCATTGCGAGTACTCGTCTGCCCCCCCCCCCCCCTCCTGCGAGTACTCGTCTGCCCCCCTCCTGCGAGTACTCGTCTGCCCCCCTCCTGCGAGTACTCGTCTGCCCCCCTCCTGCGAGTACTCGTCTGCCCCCCTCCTGCGAGTACTCGTCTGCCCCCCTCCTGCGAGTACTCGTCTGCCCCCCTCCTGCGAGTACTCGTCTGCCCCCCTCCTGCGAGTACTCGTCTGCCCCCCTCCTGCGAGTACTCGTCTGCCCCCCTCCTGCGAGTACTCGTCTGCCCCCCTCCTGCGAGTACTCGTCTGCCCCCCTCCTGCGAGTACTCGTCTGCCCCCCTCCTGCGAGTACTCGTCTGCCCCCCTCCTGCGAGTACTCGTCTGCCCCCCTCCTGCGAGTACTCGTCTGCCCCCCTCCTGCGAGTACTCGTCTGCCCCCCTCCTGCGAGTACTCGTCTGCCCCCCTCCTGCGAGTACTCGTCTGCCCCCCTCCTGCGAGTACTCGTCTGCCCCCCTCCTGCGAGTACTCGTCTGCCCCCCTCCTGCGAGTACTCGTCTGCCCCCCTCCTGCGAGTACTCGTCTGCCCCCCTCCTGCGAGTACTCGTCTGCCCCCCTCCTGCGAGTACTCGTCTGCCCTTCCAGGATTTGTTTTATCCTCAATTGTGTCATCGTTATTTCATAGTTTCCACAAAATACTCGTCTGCACTTACATATATTTACTACCCCCGCTCTTCGTTCGCATGCAATTATTTATCAAAGCATTACTGCAGTTGCTCCTAATTAGTGACATTGAAATGGTCTATTTGCGAGCCTCGGTGTTTACGCACAGCTTAGGATGTTTATCTTCTTGCAATTTAGAAATTTAACTGCAGATTTTAATTTTTGAATTCGATAGCCCAAATGCATGTTACTCGCTAGTTCAGTGTAAAAAGAAATTTGTCGTTCTTCATAGGTAAGTTTGCCTGTCGAGCTCCTCATAGTCAAGTATGCATTCTCGTCTGTACAAATTTTCATAAACGGCATAAAGTTGAACTCGCATCGAAGTCCCATACCTTTTCAAAGCCTCTTTGCTTTGAGTACTAAATATTTGTAATCCAACGCGTTTCATTAAATTCATGAACGTTTATCCTGCAAGTTGTGACATGCATAGACGAGTAGAACAATTTCTGCCTATACATGTGCGTACAATATAAGAAATAGCTTTCAATCCCCGAACTAATGAGTGAAGAACATATGTACGAATTGTCTTGCTTGAACTCGTGACGTATCCTGCAAAAAAGTATCAAATTGTGCGCTGTTTTAACCCTGCAGATAGAGGAGTGACGCTTCCAGACAAATTGCTGCCAATTACTATAGGACAAATTCAAGAAATGCTCCCGGCAAGCTGCGGCGAAGGTTACAAATTTGTTCTAGAGTTGTGGAAGCACTTGCCAAGTTTCCTACCGGCAGACTCTACTCCCATGAACAACATCGAACATCAGAGGTCTCCCAATATAGAGCGTCTGAAGTTCCATATTTCCAGCATCGATGACGCCGGAAAATTAGAAATGTACGAGAACAATGTAGTTCCCAAAATCGTCCAGGCAGTTGAAGGTATGGCATCTTGTGTGTGTGATGAATTCCCGGGATCAAAATTCTCTAATTCTAGAGAAATTGTAAAAAAAGCGGTTGGTGCGATGGTGAAAGTGTCGCTTAAGGATATGGAAATAGAATTGGATTTCAAAGATTTTCCCATTAAGCCTTTAATCGTAGAGCTAACTGTGTCTCTCCTGTCTTTAATCTTTGCGGTAGTTGGAACGGAAAACTCGTCAGAAATTGGCAACAGGCTGTTCCTAGATATTCACGCTAAACTTGTGAAAGTGTTAACGCTGTACATCATAACTCAGAATGCGGAGACCGATGAAAACGTCGAGGAAAATATATTTGAGTCTCAATTCGAATACGTATGCTCTGATATGTCACGCTTTTTTCGTAACATAAAATTTGCATCGTCGGCTTTGGGTTTCAAGTTTACGTCAGATTCTAGTTCTCTTTTAACTGATTTAGATCAGTGCTTGCGCTCTATTGTGTATCACACTGCCGTGGCTCTGAAAGATCAGAATAACCTAAACTACTCGTACTTCCTGTTGTCTTGTTTGATAGTGAAGCTCGCCACACTTCTTGAATGCCTCTTCGAGCATTCAGCTGCTGCTGCTGCTGCTGCTAAGGAAGACCCACTAGACGTTCATTACATCATTTCCCAGTACCTGTTATTGAATTTAGGTCGAGAAATAAACTGCCAACCAGTCCCTGAGGCCTGGTGCGCTACTGCAGAAGACATACTAAGACTTTCCGAATTGAACGATGTTGTTCATCAGGGAGAATTGTGGTCGAACCCTAAACTAGACCCAGAGTTCTTATTTCCCCGAAAACTTGATCGTTTTTCATCTACTGAAGTGCCTTCCGCGTTTGTGGTTGAAAATCCGCCAAATATGCTGGAAAACTTCGTGTTTTATAGCGTTGGCCTCCAGCAGACGGTAGGTGCACGAAGCATTGCAGAATTAGAGGTAGAATTACATTCGTCTCAAGAAAGTCGGACTTATCCATGTTACTCTTCGAGTGAATCTCCTAAAACTCCAAATGAAAATGTTGTTTCTAAAGTTCCTTCGGCGCCTTACAGTTCTCAGTCTGGCAAAGATTTTCGTCTAAAAAATTATGCTGCAAGTGAACCCGCAGGCAAAAAACACAATGAAAGATTTGTTGACCAGCTGAAAATCAAGTTGGGAAAACTTGAAGATGTTGAGCAAAGAAATTTGGAAGCGGCTTCCAATCAACATGAAAATTTGGCCGGAGACGCTGAAGCTTCCAGAAAAGCTTCTGCAGTGAATGAAGAGGAGAAAATTTCCCTTCCTGGAATACTAGATGCTCTTCCCTATTTTCCTTTTGAAAACCTGGAACAGTATATAGAAGAAGAAGAAAAAGGATGTCTGAGGTTTGAGCTGTTCGCCCTAACTTCACATTTCGTCAATGTTACTGGTAACTTCCGCCTCCAGAAACCAATGGTGAAATTCGACCAGGATTTGAACGAGGTGCAAGAGATTATAACGGGAGTCTTGTCTGATTGTGTGGCCTCCATCAGAAAAGCTACGAATGACGGAAGTTATGAGAAGGTTGTTTTAGTCGGGTGAGTGGAAACAAGTTACGAATGACGGAAGTCGTGAGAAGGTTGTTTTAGTCGGGTGAGTGGAAACAAGCTACGAATGACCGAAGTCGTGAGAAGGTTGTTTTAGTCGGGTGAGTGGAAACAAGCTACGAATGACCGAAGTTATGAGAAGGTTGTTTTAGTCGGGTGAGTGGAATCTTATCTAAAATGTGTACGATTGTCGAAGAAGAACCTGTTCCTCTTTTCGTACTTGTGTGCTCTTAGAATGGCACCTTCACCTAGCGATAAAAATCGATGCTATAGCGAGTCGATGGGTGTTAGTTAGTAAAGTTAGTATTGAAATTCAACTTTTTCTTATAACTTCTCGTTCCTATGTTTGAGGTTGCAGTTGTTGACTCGAATAATTTTTAGAGGGAATTTCTACTTCCAAATTATTTCCTTCCTCGTAATTTGGCTGTACTTTCTTTCTGTGGTAGAAAATCTTACGTTCCCAGGAGAATATGTGAGTTCCCAAGCCAAAGGTTAGGCAGGCCTTCTTTTTTTAGATATAATTGTTTTTTTTTGTTTCGTTACGGACTATCTTTTTTTGGTTTACTGCTTTGTTGTCGTTCAGAACCTACTACTTTCTTCTTCAACTTTAATTTTGTTTCATAATCTTCGTTAACTTACTGTTTTTATGCACCTCGTGCATAAATTCTGCGTTCCCTTAACTCCACACTAATTGGTGCATTCCTCCTTCCTCTTTGAAACGCCTTTATTGCGGTTACGGAGGCTTAAATTAACATATAATATATCTAGCCAGTTACAGGTCAAGCGGATACAATTCAAATCAATTGCACAATGCTTATTACAACTAACTCACTTTGATCTGCGCTGTACTTCCACTGAGAATTTCGTAAAAAATCTAATTTTTCAACTGAATTAGCCAAAATTTAACGGCACTCGGTAAATCCATATAGAGTAAACAAAACATTGACAAAATTTCATTAAAAAATACAGTAGTGAAGGAAGTTCCCAGCTACACTAATACGGAGCCTCTTTTAATTAACTTGGTGCAAATTTGTTCCAGAGAACAAATTTTCCGAAAATCGTACTGTAAGGATAAGGATTAGCAGTTACAAGATAATCTTGAGTAAAAAATTTTACTAGCTTCATGACCATGCCCATGTAAAGAGACTTGGAGCCAATCTTTTTCCTCGATTGTTGCTCCAATTTATGTCTCCTCCAGTAAAGAATTTAGGCGGTTTTTGCTAAGCCAGACTTGAAATTATCTCACACCTCTGCTGCAGGCCAAACAGAGACGACGTGACCATCACCAAGAGTACAGCTGACCAGCTCTCCAAAGTCCGCAAGCGTCTTTCTACAAACTTCAAAGACAATCCCGTCCTGGCGGTGACACAAGCCCTCTATTGTATCGACAGGGATATTTTCGGAGGCTCCATGGCTCCTTTCCTGAGGGGCAACATCGACGGTACTTTGGAATCAACTTCCATGCCATAAATTTTGAATTATTTACCTCGTATTCTACTCACAGTTCTAGGCTCGTGTGTCGCTTCTGAAGATTCAGATTACATATGCTGTCGCCCACTCGTTAAAGTTTAGAGCCCAATTGTACTGTAATCCTTTCGAATTATGTTTTAAACTACACGATTTCAGGATAAATTGGAATTCAAAACTTCGTTGTTTGAAATGAAAATAAATATATTCTTGTAGAATTTTGTTTAGCTTTTTATTCAAAATATGTAGCTTTAGTCAGCAGCACAGGTAGCAGTCGTTGAACATGTTTAACTTAAGTGAATGCATAAAAAAATTCGACAATTTGACATTACCTCCAATAATTAGCCGAGTTAACGTTGCTGACTAACTTGCTCAATGTGTACATTGGAGATCTAGTAGGGCAACATTTATAATTTTCCCGATAATTTAAATCCCAATAATTGTGAATAAGTTATTTACAGTTAGGTTTTTCACTCTGATTAATTGTTTAATTGTTTTTTCTTCTGCTTCCCGCATGCGGGCCCCTTTCGTTTTGAAATACGTACTTGATGACGCTTTAGGTTACTCTTCGAATTGCGTTCATTTTTTTTTTTGTCTACCTCGTCTATCCAGAGAGTATGATCTTTGCCATTTCAACAGGAGCACGCTAACAAAAGACAACTTTACAGAGAATGAAGTTCGAATGATCATCGTATAAAAAAGATTTTCCACGGGTTACTATTTGTGATTCCTCAAGGTAGGGTTTTTATACAGTTTTGGGGTCCAAAACCGTCAATAAAACATAAGCTGCGGACAGCAGGAACTCTCAGGTCACTGGTGAAAATTATTCGTTTTACTAGAAAGTAAACCTGTCAACTATTTTTGTTGTTCCTCAAATTTACACTTGCTGCCCATGTCTATTTTCATTAATATGAGTAGAAATACTTCCTTTCATGAAGCGCACTCTAGTCAGGTACGTTGTAGCAGGTGGGATTAAGTTATAGGCTTTAGTTTTTGGGGGCAATTGCAGCTTGTGAGACTTGAAATTAACTGTCATTCCCTCCAGAAGTATCTCTTTCGCGAGGGCGATATTGTGCGTTTTTCACGATTATAACGCTTATTTTCAAATCCTGTTAACTGAATGATATTGAATAAAAGTTGAGCATCTTGTTGATCTGGATAGAATTTCTCATCGATGCAATAGTGGTATTTGAATAGTTATTAATATGAGATAAACATTTAGTGTCGATTCATTTTGGAGGCTTCAAAATAATTTTTAAATGCGTAGGTTTTAAATCTTAGAATTTTTTAATGTTTACTGTTCTTCGATGGTTTTTAAATCTAGCTTTTACGCGTTCAAAACTTGTGCTCAAAATATAAATGAGATGTATCCCAAACGATTTTTTTCTTGGAATATTTTATTCTGTAATTCGTGGTTATTTTAATTCTACGTTGTAAAATGGTTTTAAAACAATAAAAATTTCCCTCAAGATTTGAAGCATTGTTTCTTGAATTCTCCATTCAAGGGGAGACAACTAAAGTATTTATAGAATTAGCACTCCTAGTGAATATGTGATGTCCGGAGCTGATGATTCCCCTCAGGGTGAGACAACTGTTGTATCTATGGGAATTGGCGCTCCCAGGGGGACTATGTAAGGGCCCGAGCTGAAGGTTACGTAGGCTTTCTTTTTGTTTAAATAGAATAGGGTTTTGTTTTGTTACGGACAACCTTTTTCGGTTCACTGCTGTCCTGTTTTTCAGCACCTAGTACTTTCTTCTGCAATTTTTTTTGTTTCATGATCTTCTTTCTTAGCTTTCTGTTTCTGTGCCCTTTCTGCATAGATTCTGCGTTTCTTTAACTCCATACTTAATGGTGCTTTCTTCCTTCCTCTCTTTGGATAGCCTTTGTTGCGGATAGGGAGGCTTAAACTAACTAATGATCTGATCGGAGCTGAAGATTAGGCAGACCTTACTCCTTACTTCCTTTTAGTCGCGGACCATCTTTTTCGGTCCTGTTTTGCAGTACCTACTCCTTTCTTCAACTTTTATCTTTTTCCGTAAAATTCTTTCGTAGTTTAATATATCTATGCGCATGCGATCTCGTTTGAAAACGCACCTTGTGCTTGGATAAAAAAAAATCATTCCCCCATTCCCTTAATTTCACGCTAAAAAATACTTAATTCTTTCTCTTTTGTAGAATTCTTTCATGGGAGTAAGTAAAGCTTGAACTTGAGTGAATTTAATGGGAATTTCTATGAAATCATTTTCATGAAGCAGCCTTGGCTGAGAGGTAGGTAATTCTTCTGTGTTGAAGTAAAATGTTCATTATTTTGTTGAATATTTATTTGGTTCACTGCGGTCCTGTATTCAGCGCTTCTATTTCCTTCTTCGCCTTTTATTTTTTCCACGAACTTTTTTCTCAACTTACTGTTTCGATGCGCAGGGGATTAAATGCGGAACACACCTTGTGCATAGATTCCGCGTTCCCTTAGCTTCATACTACACGATACATCCACATTTTTTTTGAAAACCTTTGCTGTTGTAGGGGAGGCTGAAATTGACTGATAATTAATAAATTCCATAGAGCAGTATGTTAATATTTAAAATTTGTCCAAAGAAGTTACCGAAAATAATGCACTAATTTGTGTCCTATGGCGTTACTGTATACGCAAACGATAACTCGCCAAGCAAACTGAAAACGGCAGTCTAAAAAGCAGACAGATTAAAGTCGGCGAGCCCCGCGTATCACCCCACAGGAGTGATCAAGAGATGCGAGTTAATTAAGTGGTCAACGCACCTGCCAGGAAGATGCCTCGCTGGTGAACCTGTTGTGCTAACCCTGGAATCCGTCTTGATCCTGGAATCCGCCCCGATCCTGGAATCCGCCTTGATCCTAGAATCCGCCTTGATCCTAGAATCCGCCTTGATCCTGGAATCCGCCCCGATCTTGGAATCCACCCCGATCCTGGAATCCGCCCCGATCCTGGGATCCGCCCCGATCCTGGAATCCGCCCCGATCCTGGAATCCGCCCCGATCCTGGAATCCGCCCCGATCCTGGAATCCGCCCCGATCCTGGAATCCGCCCCGATCCTGGAATCCGCCCCGATCCTGGAATCCGCCCCGATCCTGGAATCCGCCCCGATCCTGGAATCCGCCCCGATCCTGGAATCCGCCCCGATCCTGGAATCCGCCACGATCCTGGAATCCGCCCCAATCTGTCTGTGATAATGCCTTCCCTTCAGACGTATTAGGTCTTCGTGGAGCTAATGAAAGAAAGGTACGATATGTCGGAATGAATGCGATATAATATGAATCGAACACTTCTAGTTGAACTGCATTGTTCAACTAGAAAGGGGAGTGCCACATTGTTCCAGGCGCCAAAGCCAACACACCTTGGCACCTGGCTACTGGAATCCGACTCCCAGGGGTACTATGTGAGGGCCTGAGCTAAAGGTTAGGTAGGCTTCCTTTTTGTTGTAATAAAATAGGTTTTTGTTTTGTTACGGACCATCTTTTTTCGGTTCACTGCTGTCCTGTGTTTTAGCACCTACTACTATCTTCTTCAACTTTTTTCTTGTTTCATGAACTTCTTTCTTAGCTCACTGTTTCTGTGCACCTTGTGCATAGATTCAGCGTTCCCTCAACTCCATACTAAATGGTGCCTTCCTCTTTCCTCTCTTGGAACATCTTTGTCGTGGTTAAGGGAGGCTAAAACTTTCTTATATAATAATAATAATAATAATAATAATAATAATACTGGAATCCGTTTAAACTACGTTGGTGCATATCACACGGCATTTTATCCCTTCATGGGGCATAGGATAGGCAATAGGTTTATGTTAGTTGGGTTTGTCTAACCTATTGGGCAGACATTCTCAACCTTTCTTCTTTCATCGACTCCCATCTGCTTTATGTATTTAGTACATAAGGCTGAAATTTACCTCAACTTGGGGTAAATTTACCCCTGGTTAAGAAGCTTTGCTATAGGGACTGGCTACCCCGGGGAGAAATATTGTTAGGTCACCCCAGCTACGATAGGCCTTCAGGACTTTCACCTTTTGTGCCCGCTCCGTGGCTTCCTGTTTTCGCATCCTTTCTTATTCAGTATTTATTTGGTCTTCTTTGTTGTCTTTTCTTGCTGTTTTTATGCTGGGGACATCCTGTGTGGAAACTGACCTTGTTCATAGATTCCAGCTTTCCTACAGTCCATACTAAATTTCCTATTCTTCTCTCGTGAGATCGCCTCTGTTAAGGCTGGAGTTTTAAACTGAGGATTACAATAATATCATGGCATTTTATCCAATATCTAACTGTTCTGGCTTGCGTCAACAGTTTTTTGGATCATATTGTTAATAAGTAGGTTTCAATGGCCTGCGAATGTGTTTAAAAATTAAGTATTGGAAAATTTTAGTGTTTTTTCTACAATTATGAAGATTGAGGTCACTTTTAACACTTTGACGGCGACGTGAGCCACCGGTAGTTCACGGAGGTAATTTTCAAAATGCTGCTAACCAACCAGTAGTCGCTAACTCAATTTTCATAAATACTTAAAGCTAAATGAAAGCACGATTCAGTTCATCTTTGGTAGTTTCAAAATAGTTTACTACAATTGACAGAATTTGAGTTCGGCACTGAACTTAAACATTTAGTAGTCGCAGTCAAAGTGTTAAGAGACGCACGCAAAGGCTCTGCCTTGGTAGCGGTCAGACTTTATTGCAAGAGTTCAAGTGTTTTACGAATCGCAAAATCTGTTGAACAAGCAGTCAGTTGCCTATCGTACGCTCTAAAATTTTCATTTAGCTTTAAATTTAAAACCTTAATTTACTAAAATTTACGATTATTGTATGCTACTGTCTATGAAAACTTAGGCAAGTTATTGTGTCATTGTTTTATCATTAAACATGAGAAGTGCGACTGTTATTTCTCGTATGAATGTTTTGCTTATGATGGTTTTCGAAGGATTGTCTAGATTTAAACATGGTTCATTCCTCTCAAGGAGATAAAACTATTGGATCTATGGGAATTAGCGCTCCTAGGGGAAAAATGTGAGATCCTGAACTGAGAGTTACGTAGGCATTCTCTTTGTTGAAATGATTTTTTTGTTAAGGACCATCTATTTTAGGTGGTTCCCTGCTGTCCTGTTTTTCAGCACCTCTGACTTTCTTCTTCAACTTTTATCTTGTTTCATAACCTTCATATCTTGTTGTTTCTAAGCGTACGGGATCCTTTGCAGGAACACACTTTGTGCATTGATTCCACGTTCCCTCAACTCCATACTAAATGGTGGCATCATCCTCCCTCTCTTTGAACATCTTTGCAGTGGTAAAGGGAAGCTAAAACTAATTTATAATCAATCAATCGCATGGTTTATTTTCTTTCTTATTGGTATTTCAAGAAAATCATGAATTGAAATTTCGTAAAACTATATCTCACTCAGTGAGCGACGAGACGTAAGTCTTTGCTCTTGTAAGCGCATTGAGAAATAAAATTTTGCCACACATAAGCAAGCGTCTTTTGGAATTGGTACTTTCAGGGGGAATATGTGAGATCCCAGGCTAAAAGTTTAACAGGCCTTAATTTGTTTGAAAAAGGATAGTTTTTTTGTTTAATTTCCGGATTCTCATTTTCGGTTCACTCCTGTTCTGCTTTTCAGCACCTACTACTTTCTTCTTCTTCTTCTTCAACTTTTGTCTATTTTCATAAACTTTTTCTCATCTTGCTAACTCTGTGCACCTTATGCATAGATTCCGCATTCCTGAACTCCATACTAAATGTGAGTTACTCTCTTTGGAATGCCTTTGTTGCAGATAGGGAGGCTTGCACTAACATCTAATCAACACGTGTCTTTATCATTGAGGAAAGTCTTGCTTCAGCGAACTAGGTCTTTATAACGTATCACTAAGGGCCCACGCCCATCCATAAAATCATAGACGTACAATAATCAATCCTTTGAACGCCCTTGGATTGCGCTGAACACAGAGTCCTGTTCAGATGAACTTTGTCGCCACTTCTTCGAAACATGTTAAATTATTGTGCAGCAGAGCAGTGAATCTAATTTTCGAATGTTCGCCTCTTTAACTAGCTAACAAAAACTTTTTATTTCAGGATGGCTCGCAGACGAAGATGAAGAATTCAGAGTATTCAAGTCTACCACGCGAGCGTAAGGTTATGCAAGCACGGCGTCCTCGCCCTCCATAGCTCGATATCCGGCACCGCCGACAGGCCGTGTCAGGGCTCTAATCAGCGCTCAAATCCCTCAATGGCCGGTTGACGCATTTCTGTCCTCAATCTTTGCATCTGGATTTTAAAAAAAATTCCGTAGCGGTGCAGCGAGCAGCGCAAATTCTTCCCTCGACCTGGTTAGGATGTTCGTCCACCGTATGGTGTTGTTGCTTTGTTTACGCTGCAGTTTCTCCAAGTCAAAATTCTACAATTGCATTTCGCGAAACTCTCGCACTAGAAGATTTTTTTGTTAAAAGAATTACGTATAAGTCGAAGGAAGAGCTTCCAGTACCGGCTGCGCTGCTACCAAGTTAGACATTGCGTGAAAATCCAGCACCAGGAGTTACGTTCAGGGCTCGGTGCTATTTATTGGGTCTGTGAAATGCCACCCTCCGCTCACCGCTGTGATCATCGCCTCAGCGATCACTCCAGCACTGCCGTAATTGAGGTCTTGATGGACTGGTAGGATCATCCCCAATTGACCTTATCATTTATTCTGTAAGAGATGGTTGCGATGGATAATCCTGTAATGCGCCAATTGTCATTTTTCAAATTGATACCTGGTGACGCCTTGTTAGATATATGGGCAGAAGTATTCTGACAAGTCCCCTTTTATTAAGAAACCTTAGTTTTAGTATTAATTTGTTTTTTCAAATGCGCGACGTAGCATTTGCCACTTTGGAAAAAAGGAAGCGTATCATCTATACATAATGTATGATTGGTGTGACAAAGTTTAAAATACCAGCCAGTTTTCATTGATATCGACGCAAAATTGACTTCTAATCTGATGTGAACGCGTTTAAAAGAACTCGTGGATCCTTTAGACTTGGTATTCAGCTATAAAATGTTTCTGCTTATAGTTATCATGTACTATTAATGATAAGTGAAAATATTCGCATTTTCCCCTAGTTGCAAGGGCAACAACAAAACGTTTGATTTAACCCCTCCATCTCAGGAAAGTACGTTGTTGCATTTGTGGGAACTATTGAATATAGAGAAACGTGTGAGGCTACTAGTCGAGTCTGAGGTACGCCTTCCATTTTTTATTAAAATAGCTGTGTTTTTATAAACCATCTTCCTCGATTCACTGCTAATTCGAAGTATTTGTATCCAGGGGTACTTGTGTGAGAACAAACCTTAGGTTTAAATCTTGTTTTTTCTAATTGTATTTGATAGTTATTATTGCTATCGGACACCATTGTGTTTGAAAAGATTTAAACTTGCCCATCTAACTTGACAAGCGTCTGAATAGCATCAATTTCATGTCAAGAGATATGCGCTAATTAAACTTAATTTATTGTACTGGTCAATAATATAAGTTTTGAGTTGTAACAGGTTAGTTTATTTCGTATGAAAATCAATCCAGGTTGATATAAAAATTAATAAATATTATGTACGCTGCAGAATGGCATGTAGCAACCTAAATTGCTCAGACAGTGCGGTTCAAAATGCTAATCTTGCAGTTACTTATTTCAAGATCTATGATCCACTTGCTAACCTCAGTGGGGGGTACAATTATTGTATCTATAGGTACTAGCGCACCCATGGGGACAATGTGAGGGCCCGAGCTAAGAGTTAGGTAGGCCGTCCTTTTTGTTGAAACAAAGTGTTTTTGTTATGTTAAAGACCACCCTTTTTTCGGTTCACAGCTGTCCTGTTCTTCAGCACCTACTACGTACCTCTTCAACTTTGGTCTTGTTTCATGATCTTCTATCACAACTTTCTGTTTCTATGCCTTTCTGCGTAGATTTCGCGTTTCCTTAACTCCATACTAAATGGTGCCTGCCTCCTTCCTCTCTTTGGATCTTATTAGTTGCTGGGAAGGGAGGCTAAAACTAACGACTAATTTAATCTGCTAACCTCGGTACAGGTAATATAAAATACTGAGGATAAAAAGTTCGTGCAGCATAAAGGAGACCAATAATTCTTACGTCACGGCTACTGCAGTCCTATATAATTTAGTTAGCTAATAACTATCATTTTCTCCGAACAATTTACGAATGTGTGATGCATACAAAAGTTTACGATGATGATAAACATGTTTAGCAACTGTTATTAAATAATTAAGAGGGTTATTATGGTCGTTATTTTAGAACCTTACTCGTTGTATATTGAACACTTGATGAAATGCGAAACGGTAACTGAAACTCTATGTTAGCATTATGTCGTGAATTTATTTTCAAACCATTACAAAAGTATTTAAATTTGAGTTGGTAAAGGTTACAGTGGCGTCATCAGGGCGGAAGTCTTCCTTGAGATGTCACAGTTGCACCTGTAGTAAAGGACAAAATAATTCAAAATATAAATTAATCTAAACGGAATATTGGTATAAATTCACGTTAGAACTTTCTACAAGCAGTCTCGTGCGCCATAGTAATCAATCTAGACATATCAGTTGCATTGACGGTTTAATGACTAATTTAGAAGATTATCTTGTTAACAAAAGTTGAAATCATTAGTGTATATACGAAGAAGTACGTCTTTATACCGCAGTATAATTAAAATTAAATTACAAAACTATAAAAAAAAATTACGGATTACAAAAATAAAGGAAATAATATTTATTTGAAAGGGTTGATGTCACGAAATCCTATTGGACTAACACTCAACAGACTCTCAACAAACTAAGATGAGGAATCATATGAAGTGAACACAAACTACTATCATTTTCAAATACTGCTCAGAACACATCTTGACATTAAAAGAAGGAGATGCAAATGAGAAGCAGTTACAATGAAACAGCCCAACATAACTGATGGTATAACTCCGAGCTACCGCAACATGACACGCCTTCAGATAAGACACGATACCAACACATTTCCTGCGATGTGGCTCACTGATGTTGAGTTTAAATAAATAAGTTGTAGTAATCAGTTTTGAAAGTAGATAAAGTGGATCGTTCCTTCATTCAGGCGTCTTCGATTATTTTTTTTACATTAAATTAATGACTGCAGGTCGGCATGCAGTATAATCCAATTGCCTCAATCACCACCGGCAGGTCCCTTCGGAAGAAACTTGCTGAAACATAGCCAAATGAGAAAAACTTTCACCCATTAGCGTCCAATTTTGTTCTGCCACTGAAGGTACATCATATTGTGGATTTCCCCTTCCCCACTCGTAAATCTGGCGTCAATACTGTAGAGGTACACGACATACCCTTTATGATCTTTTAGAAAGTAATCACGACTACCGCCACAGGTCATGACGATTTACACAGTTACCTATTTAACTGACACTCATTCCATAATATAATTAGACAACTATTCATATGAATATGTCCATCAATACATTTATCACTATGGGCAAAATGATCGCGCGCACTACGCAGCTGCGCCCGATGCCCCTTTTTTTTCTAGAAGTTATCATGGGCCAGAGTTCTTGACCATTCTTTTGAAGAGAAAGTGTTTCCTTAATTTTTCCTTATCCCGAGAAATTTTAGCAGCTATTACTTCCCTTTCACACCTGCTTTCCCTATATATTGTAGTCCTTGCTGCACACCATACTTCCTTTACAGTTTACCAGCAGGCAAAAAAAGTGTCGCCATAAATATCTTAAAACAGTAAAAGAGCGTTATATATAACAATGTATTACTTTTTTTTCAAGTAAAATACTATACGCAAAAAGTAATTACTCAACATTTTTCTCAGTTACCATTATTTTTTTCAATACACGGCCCCAAGTGGTCTTATACTTCGTGAAGAGGCCCGAGTGAGAACCTGAGTGCCATCAATTTTTTGATTCAATCAAGTAAGAATGTCTAAAAGCTATATCAAAAGGTGTTCCATTCTATGCTGTCACGATCTTAACCTTGTACCCACAACAGCAAATTCAGTAGAGCCGTTAATTGTAAGTAGACAAGGTCTTGACCTATTGGCTATGACAATGAACGTTAAGAAGTGAGGATTGCAAATTCCGAAACCTATCATAGTGACAACTCCGAATCTGCGTGTCAACTAGCAGTTCAAGACAAAACAATAAGGCATTGCAATTTATACTTTTAGAAAACAATATCACGTGAGATTCCGGTTTTGCCGGTTAGTTTTGCACGAATATACTGATCAGGTATTTACCACAATTTAAATCTTTGTTTCTTTAAGTAAATCAATGAATGTAAAGAGGCGGAAACGATGTGGAATTGGTGAATTCGAGAATAATACTCTAGAGACGGTGAGATAACTTTGCATCGTTTATGATATATAGCGTCACAAGTGACAGTCAAATAAGAAATTAATAATCCGCGTCGTGTTCTTGGGATCATACGCTAGCAGATGAATCGAAGATACGACGATCGACAATTCTTAACTAAAATGTTTAAAGGAGCGTGGTGGAATTCAATCTTTCCTGAAGGACTCGCGAGTTGGGTTAGAGAAATTAGTTCAAGCTTCCCTTAGTACAACAAAGGGTGATTAAAAGAGACGAAGGAAGGCATTTTTTAGTATGAATTTAAGAGAACGGGTAATCTATGCACGAGCTACGTTCCCAGACAAAATATTCCGCGTATAGAAACTAAGTTAGGAGGCAAGTCTATGAATCTTGACTTACGTTGAATAAGAAAGTAGTATGGGCTGAAAAATGGTACCGAAAAAAGATGGGACAAAAACCTATTCTATTTCAACACAAGGGCCCCCACTTACTCTTTTGCTTGAGGTCTCAAATTTTACCCCCAGGGAGCGCTTATTCCCATCGCCACAATTCTCGTCTTCTCTGGAGGAGAGAACTCGTGAGTTTCCAACGCATTCGAATTAACTAAGTGCCGCTACTTGGGAGGATAGAAGGCTCATTCCTTTGCTCTCACTGGAATAATGAAAAACGACCGCGAACGTACCCACAGGGCTGGACCTATTTCTAGAGCAGGGAAATGACCCACTTCTTGAGAAGATCTTTACATGTGAGGGAAAGAAATGGGTCTTACCCAAAATGCTTTGTCCAAAAATAAAAGTTGCTATGAATCTCCCGTTTTCCATCCACGTGAACCCTCACGGATAAATGATGAGTTTGTGGTAGTACCGGCGTGGTATTTATCACTCATTATGCGTACTTCATTCACTAACACAAGCAGATTTATAATGCCAACAACTTTAGCATGTTAAAATTACATTTGAACAGAATTCACAAGGAATTTTTACGTATATTCTCATGTGTTTTTTTGTAAGAACTCACTAAAGGCGAAGTCAATCCGTTGAGAAACGGTACACATTCTTCAATAAAAACAATAACTCTGTTGAAACCTTTATTGTAGCACCTTCAATGTATATGTGTATAATACTGATAATGTTACAATGCTCTTGTGTTAGAATGTGTTTAAACAGTACTCTACGTTGAGAACTGAGCTCATGGTTCTCATGGAACTGAGCTCATGGTTCTCATGGAACTGAGCTCATGGTTCTCATGGAACTGAGCTCATGGTTCTCATGGAACTGAGCTCATGGTTCTCATGGAACTGAGCTCATGGTTCTCATGGAACTGAGCTCATGGTTCTCATGGAACTGAGCTCATGGTTCTCATGGAACTGAGCTCATGGTTCTCATGGAACTGAGCTCATGGTTCTCATGGAACTGAGCTCATGGTTCTCATGGAACTGAGCTCATGGTTCTCATGGAACTGAGCTCATGGTTCTCAGGGAACTGAGCTCATGGTTCTCATGGAACTGAGCTCATGGTTCTCATGGAACTGAGCTCATGGTTCTCAGGGAACTGAGCTCATGGTTCTCAGGGAACTGAGCTCATGGTTCTCAGGGAACTGAGCTCATGGTTCTCAGGGAACTGAGCTCATGGTTCTCAGGGAACTGAGCTCATGGTTCTCAGGGAACTGAGCTCATGGTTCTCAGGGAACTGAGCTCATGGTTCTCAGGGAACTGAGCTCATGGTTCTCAGGGAACTGAGCTCATGGTTCTCAGGGAACTGAGCTCATGGTTCTCAGGGAACTGAGCTCATGGTTCTCAGGGAACTGAGCTCATGGTTCTCAGGGAACTGAGCTCATGGTTCTCAGGGAACTGAGCTCATGGTTCTCAGGGAACTGAGCTCATGGTTCTCAGGGAACTGAGCTCATGGTTCTCAGGGAACTGAGCTCATGGTTCTCAGGGAACTGAGCTCATGGTTCTCAGGGAACTGAGCTCATGGTTCTCAGGGAACTGAGCTCATGGTTCTCAGGGAACTGAGCTCATGGTTCTCAGGGAACTGAGCTCATGGTTCTCAGGGAACTGAGCTCATGGTTCTCAGGGAACTGAGCTCATGGTTCTCAGGGAACTGAGCTCATGGTTCTCAGGGAACTGAGCTCATGGTTCTCAGGGAACTGAGCTCATGGTTCTCAGGGAACTGAGCTCATGGTTCTCAGGGAACTGAGCTCATGGTTCTCAGGGAACTGAGCTCATGGTTCTCAGGGAACTGAGCTCATGGTTCTCAGGGAACTGAGCTCATGGTTCTCAGGGAACTGAGCTCATGGTTCTCAGGGAACTGAGCTCATGGTTCTCAGGCTTGGCTGGAGCCCACTCCGCCGCTATCGTTCGTGATATAAACTTACTGTGTCCTGCTGTGTGTTACTGACAATATATAAATCCCAAGTGTCTCGCTTTACTTAACCTAAACTCAAGTAACTCGTCCCACCTTCATGCAATTGGTGTTGTGCACTTGGGCGAGCAAGGCACTGGACCTCTCCAGCACAACCCGCGTGAAGGCGCGCAACCAAAACTTGCCGCCGACCCGAGGCTCACGAACATCTGAGGCAGAAAAGGAAGTTTTATATACTTCTTTTCAAGACTCGCAAACATCTCGAGTCTTGAAAGAAAGGTTTTATATACCTCGTTTCAAGATCCTTTGATATCAGAGGGAGAGAAAGAAAGGTTATGTATGCTACGTTTCAAGACTCGCAAGCATCCGAAGGGAGAAAAAAAAAGGTTTTATACAATTCGTTTCGAAATCACTAACATCCGAGAAAAGAACATAGTTAAAATTTCAGTGTCCTCTCACAGTTTATGTACTTCTTTAAATCAAGTAGAAAGGCCCTGTTTTGTACTACACTTGAAAACTCAAAAATAGGTGATAAAAGAGAACGTGCTCAGGGGCGAATCTAAAACAGAATCAGTTCCAAATATTCGAGATAGATTTCAAAAGCTGATGTTGGGGATAACTTTATTTGATCACCGTTGAGTTTTGAGACACCAGATCCTCGGGACTTTGATCATGATGCATAGCCCCTTATTGAGCGTGGGCCGCAGGAGGCACACGTATTACTCGTAAATATTCATGACCTTTAAAGATTTACGTAGGAAAGTATTCTGCAAGTTCATCACCCGTGATTGCCAATATATCAATTTTAACAAAAGCGCATCACAATTCAACAAACAAATGGGAAAGCTCAAACCTGAACGGTATAATATAAAAAATTAATTTAGGTGCTAACCTGTCTCCAATCTGATCACACATCCAAATGAAGATGGCAATGCTCGTATTTATTACCCTTAAATCGCGAAAAACCGAAGCTGAAAAGTACGCAAAGAGTTTGCAAAAAAAAAATAGCACCCAACTTTAAGCTCAGAAACTTGAAGCAACGTTGCGGTTGATTTCCCAGTTGCCATCACAACTTTACAATAAATTATAGCATCGACAAGGATCGACGATGAAATAAATAAAAGGCGATCCAAAGAGGAGGAGAAAGGCAGCATTTAATACAAAGAAACAAAGCTCATAGTAATACGACGTTGAGTAGAAGTTCATGAAACAAAATAAAAGTTGAAGAAAGTTGTATAGGTGCTGGGAAACACGACAGAAACGATCGTAAAAAGATGGTTCGTAACAAAACGAAGACCTATTCAATTTGAATAAAACAGTGGCCTACCTAGCCGTTAGCTCGTGAATTCACACATTCCCCGTAGAAGCATTCAAATAAATGAATATGAGCATTAAAATTCAAAATATATGTATTTTAATTTGTGTCATTTATTTCACGGCACTCCGGATGCCATGAACCTACTCATCTTTCTCCATTTAGAGCTCAAAAAAATTTCCACAGTTTTGCAACCACTTAGAATAAAATTTTGAGCATCTTATGAAATTTTGCCTCACGTACTGCCAATTCAGTGTCAGAGTACGCAAATAGTTGGATTTTATCATTTCAGCAGAAGAATCAAATAAACGTTTCCAATAAGGATCTAATAGGTACGTCTGTGCAACGCAGTTAGTAAACGGTGAAAAGAATTTTCATTGGTTGTATAGATTCCAAAACTTTAAATTATTTCAAGGTTTACGATAGTTTACAGATAACGGGGCCCATTCGTATGGGCGTATTCCATTTAGACTTTTAGAATTTTTTGGTAGCTTTCTTTTAATGCGCGCCACAGATCATCAATTGAACTCAGGCCTAGTGACATAACCTCAACTTTTTGTGTTCAAAGCAAGCTACACGCTCTAGTCCGAATATTATGGAAACTTTATCCCAGGGCTTTTAAAGGACATTGCAGGAAATTTCAACCTATCCCAGCTGCAATATTAATGTCCTTTTTTGGAAATTAGGTCGTCTGCAGACTCTACGGATTTTCGTCTAAAATCTTACGGTAAATCTGAGCATTGTTCTTTCGTTAAGAGAATAGATGTTAGCTTAAAGCCTTCCTAACCACAACTAAGACGTTCCAAAGAAAGGAAGACAGGAAGTACGGCTTAGCATGAAGTTAAGAGAACGCGGAAAGCATTCTCTATAGGTGCACAGAAAAAGTTAGTTGAGAAAGATGAAGAAAAAAGTTGAAGAAATGTTAGGTGCTGAAAAACAGGACAGCAGTGAAGCGCAAAAAGATGGTCCTTAACATGTCAAAAAACTATTTCAACAAAAAGGACTAAAATTCTCAGCTCAGGGCCTCATGCTTTCCTCCTGTGAGTGCTAACTTCCATCAATACAATAGTTGTATCCTCCCGAGAGGCTCTTTCGTTATTAGGCATGATATGCCACGACCTGCTAGAGAGAGAGAAGCAGCTGCTCACCTTTACGCTGCCTCCACAGAACTTTGCTATTGGCATTGCCTCTGACCGTGCGTTGATTTTTCAACCTCCAAACATGTTTGTCACAATCCCACCCAAGGATTTCTCAATTTTTTCTCATCACACCATACTATAGCGTTTCAAAACATTGCGGCAAAAATGTTCCACGGTAAAATTCTGACGATTTCTGACGTGAATCAGTTTTAACAGAGGTGTCTTTCATCTCGGGAGAAAGAGAAAATCCTTCGTTCCTAAAAAATGCACCAAGTTTTCGAAACATTTTTCCTAGGCACTTCCAAATCGTTTCGGAAACCGTGTGTTAGGCCCAGCCCCAGTATGCCAGACGGATGTTGTAGTATTACGCTACCGGCTCTAAACAATGTCCGCCGGATTTTAATTCGAGTAACCTAGATCCGGGAAAAACACTCTTGAATCCGGCTTATCTGAAATTCGGGAGAGCGACGAAAAGAACCGTCAGCTCCCTGGAAATTTGGAACCGAATTATTTGATATTGAATGCTCTGCAGCCAACCATGTTTCTGCTAATAAATCTTGAAAATAATCGAATATTATCACCCCCTAAGGAAAATACCAACGACTAAAATAGTTAACCTTTGGCGGCCCAACGAGGATGAGCCTAACAATACTATCTAACAAATTGGCTCCCAAACAAGGGACTGCCTGAACTATCGAACAAATTGGCTCCCGAACAAGGGACTGCCATATGAACTATCGAACAAATTGGAGCCCGAACAAGGGACTACCATATGAACTATCGAACAAATTGGAGCCCGAACTCAGCGACCTTAACTCAGGAAAGCTGCAACTATTCTTCAAGCCGGTAAAATAAAACCCGCATCTGCCGCCTCAGACATTCGCTGTGGGAGCAGGCTAAAGGAACTACGCCTAATACTGAGATTAGCTTATTAGTTAGTTTGAGCCTCCCTATCCTCACCAAATGAGATCCAAAGAGAGGAAGGAAGAAGGCACCATTTATTTGTAAGATGAGAAAGAAGTTCATGAAAAAAGATCAAAGTTGAAGAAGCAGTAGTTCTTGAAAAACAGGACAGCAGTGAACCGAAAAAAAAGATGGTCCGTAACAAAACAAAAAGAAAGCCTACCTAACCTGTAGCTCAGGCTCCTACATAATCCCCCTGGGAGCGCTAATGCCAATAGATACAATAGTTGTATCCCCTTGAGGGGACGCATTATACTCAAACATTGAATAACTCGTTAAGATGAATTGCGTACAAAAAGCGCAACAATATGCAAAAGCTCTGGGAATAACCCCGAAACGAGAGGAACGAGAGGAACGAGAGGAACGAGAGGAACGAGAGGAACGAGAGGAACGAGAGGAACGAGAGGAACGAGAGGAACGAGAGGAACGAGAGGAACGAGAGGAACGAGAGGAACGAGAGGAACGAGAGGAACGAGAGGAACGAGAGGAACGAGAGGAACGAGAGGAACGAGAGGAACAGCATGAGATTCGCATTCAACAGCTCAACCAGCCCAGAACCCCAGAGGCGAAACTAAACAAGATTCCTGAAATCACGCCATTCGAGCCAGAGAAAGAAGGTATGCAGGAAATTCTACAACGGTTCGAGAACCACAGTACAGCCAAAGAGCTCACCGAATACGAGGTCGTCATTGCCCTCGAAACCTTAAAAACGGCCAAAGAACGAAGGCTCATCCAAACGATACCCGCCGTCAATCGATACCGCTTTAATGAAATCAGAGCCCTACTATTAGAATCTCATAAGGTCACTACGGCTACATTGCGCGATAATTACTTTAAAGTAAAACCAGGAGAGGCCGCGTCCCGCAAGATGCTGCTCAAGGACGAGCTCTCCGTCCTCCAGTCCGAGCCCTGGTGCACCAACTCCTCCCGCAGCGTCGAGGTGACGAACCGCGAAGAGAACGCCTCAAGGTCTACCTTCACGGGCGTGTATCCTATGTCCAACCTCCGTCGCAGTCCTGTTCCGACCGAGGCTTCCAGAGTGCTGTCATCTACAGTCAGCCCCAGGAATGAAAGTTCCCCTCGCGTGGGATCCAGTGATTTTCCTACGAGTAGCGAATCCCCGCGAATGCGACAGGGTTCTTCACGCTTCAATAAGCATGCAACGGTGCCAATGTCTCCAGCTTCTGCAGCCGTGGTATCTATTTTGAAGTCCCCTTACCGTATGCCGTCTCAGAATTACTTCACAGAGGACGAACATCCGATCACTGCGACTACACCGCTACACCGTTTAGCCCTTCCAAGGAAGGTATGTGCAAAACCGAAGAGTCTCCCGATGCCGCTCACTGCCAATTCGTGACAGGGGTCACTGGAGCTCTACTCACCGAAGAAACCTCGGCTGAGGACCCTCTTGGTTCCACTGAAGAATTATTGCTCTTACCATCTGGAGAGGACGGTCAAAACCATGGGCTATCGAATGGTACGAGGCTCATTACTGTCTCAGATGAGACAATGGGCACAAAGCAATTTTTTATGCAGAGTGAAGATGGAACTTTGCAAGCTCTGCACACCGAGGGAGAAGATGGGCTACTAGCTGTCGAAGAGAAGGTTCAAATTAAAGTACACGTCAAAGATGGTGTTTGCGTTACCAGGCGTTTTTCTTGTGCAACGGAGAGCACAGTAATTCGTTGTTTCCAGCGCATCTCCTCGATAAACATCGTATCAAGATAGTTAAGAGTGACTTTTGGAAGTGTCTCAAGTGTGACGTGTTGTGCAACAACACGGCAGACATGCTCAGACATGTAGCGTCTCATCGTGCTAATAGCCGCCAAAGAAGCCTACAATTATGATCAGTGAGCGCCAACCTCCTGAAAAACCGCGTCCTAGCGCCACTAAGCAGCCTCCTATCTCGACTTCCAATAATAAATTATGTTCGAAGGTCAGGAAACGTAAGGAGGGTTTTCATCGTTCTGGCATTTGTGATAGCGTCTTTGCTAGTCGTCGCCAAATCGCACAACATCTGATAACTCACATTAAATTGTGGCCGTACAAGTGCAAGTGCAAGGTTTGTACGGAGGGCTTCCATTTTCAAAGAACTTACATTCGTCACATGAACTCTTTTCATTCCGAGTTTGCTCTCAGTCTTGCCAGTTCTGCCGACTACCGTTCCTGACAGTTTCTGAAATCAAGAGACACAGTTGTAATGCAAGCCAGAAGGGCGGCTTTCCGTGTCCGTATTGCGATTTCGAAACTAACATGGACATTCGGCTGTTCGTGCACATCGCGACGCATGGTCGTAGTACCAGATATTTCGAGATAAAGCTTATAACTATGTTGTTTGTATAGATAAGACGTTAAAAGTGCTCTTAACTAGGGCCTATATCACTTGATATTCTAGAATTAATTATCATATAACCCCTATGTGTCGAACGGTCTCGAAACCCAATCAGAGACCTAACTGACTTCGATTTCTAATTATCGATCCAAACTGGCGTGGGTTTGTTAAGACTTTGCTTTACAAGTAAAGTCTTGTCATTATGGGCGTGTTAGGCCCAGCGCCAGTATGCCAGACGGATATTCTAGTATTACGCTACCGGCTTTGTAATTAATGTCCGCCTGAATTTAATTCGAGTAACCTAGATACGCGACAAACCCTCTTGAATGCGGCTTGTCTGATATTCGGGAGAGCGACGAAAAGAACCGTCAGCTCCCTGGAAATTTGGAACCGTGTTATTTGATATTGAATGTTCTGCAGCCAACCTTGTGTCTGCTCATAAATTTTTAAAATAATCTAATATTATCATCCCCTAAGGAAAATACCAACGACTAAAATAGTTAACCTTTTGCATCCCAACGAAGATAAGCCTAACAATACTATCTAACAAATTGGCTCCCAAACAAGGGACTGCGATACGAAGTATCTCACACCGTGCTTCCATCAAAACTTCAGATAGACTCCAGGAACGTGATACACTTTCAGTAAATTGACATGACGTGAACCGGAGACTCATGTCACCAATGGTTGAGATTGGTATTTTTACGCTAAGATGTAACTTTATACAGCCCAAACACCAAGTTTCTAAAGAATCAGTTCCCTGATCCTTTCCAGCAATTATTCGGTCTCTGCGATAGTAGAATTCAAGTTTTGAATGCCGACCTTGGTCATGCATAAGTCTAACATTGATGGTCAGCCGTTACATCTGATACGAGATGATATGGCTTCTAGGAAGTTCTAGAGGATTCCTGTCACAGACATCCCTCAAGAATGTTCTAAGACTTATCTCTTAACACGTTCCCCGCGTTTCCACAAATGTTACGGTTGCTTTGGTCAGGTTGTAAGTAGCAGAATAGGGAAATCTATTTTCCAGCTTGAATAGCTTTTAATTCTTCCTAATAAATATGAAAAATACAATTTCACGAGAACATTTCCCCTCCTTCGAGAAAATTTTTCCAAAATGTCGTAAAACATAAAAAGTCGTGCATTTATACCGGTACGTAAATGGGCAATTTACCTGTTGGTACACATGTGGCCCAATACGCGGTGCACGTGTCAAGACTAATTTCGAAGTGGTATAGGATTCTTTTTAGGTGATAATCCAACATTTGTGAACATATCAGGACTATTTGTCTTCAGCGCTCAAGAGGTTCTATTTTTTGTTACTCTAATGTTGGTACCAATGTTACATTAACCTTTGACCATGTATCAGATATTACGTACACCCGCTGTAAAGTTTTTTGAAATCTCATACCATGCCTCACAAAAGTTCACAGAAATCATGCGGAAATACGTATTTACTGCCCTGCGATTCCATTCTAAACCGCCGCCAACTTCGAACCACCAACGCGACATTTTACACCACATCTTCATGCATATCTGTAGATTCAAGACACGTCAACCCTAGGCAAGTACTCCAGTAAAAAAAAATATGACTACTCGCACAAACGGTTTAAGTGGTTCTTAGAACCAATTACATAGAATAAGAAGCTTAGCAACTCTGTCAAGCTCCCCTTGGCATTTCTACAGAACAGAACTCTAGTTGCTTCCGCGCCAATGCAGGACCTGATGGATTATTTCGCATCCGAAGATTCGTGAGTGAACTCACTGACCAACTACCGAACATTTGATTGAGATGTGTTACCACAATCAAACCTATGAACGAATATATACATTTTTAAATTCAACCTTTTCCTGACGCTCGCTTTCATGGATACTTCTGATGTCCCAAATAATGTCATCAAAACCCTGTCTATTAAGAAACAGGAACTACGTAGTAAAATCCCGTAATTTTTACCCAGACCTCCCATTATTATTACTGCAGATAATTCAATCTGATTGATCATTTTCTATTAAGCCTATGTGGCTGTATCACGTTCCCCGGGTGGAAGATTGGGTTAAAAGTTAGATATAGCCTCCCTTACCACAACTAACATGTTCCGAAGAGAGGAAGGATGAAACCATCATTTGGATGAAGTTACGCGGACGCGTAGTCTATGCACGGCGTGTTCCCTCGCAAGATCCTCTGCGTATAGAAACAGTACGTTAGGTACGAAGTTTATAGAACATGTTAAAGGTAAGGAAGAAAGCCTTTGCTCCCGAGAATAGGACATCAGTTAACCGAATAAATATGGTTTGTAACATTGGAAAAAATCCGTTTCAACAAAAAACAGACCTACCTAACCCTCAGCTTAGTACCTCACACTTTCCACCTGAGACGCAACTCACAACAATAATCCACACCTCTTTTGTGCGGAAACATGATATTGTAGATCTAAATGATTCACGCTGAATTTTAAGAAGAAAGTGACTGCATTGTTTCAGACCACACGAGTCGAATTTTTCCTAAACGTCCAAGTCTTCTATTTCCAATATTTATAGCTTGGTTACAACAGGTGCTTGTTCGTTCAGAAAGTTTTTGCTGTAGTTCGAGGATCATATCAGGTCGAATGCGGGAGAATTTCATGCAATACCATCCCATTCAGTAACTCAGTCATTCTTTCTCGCAAGCACGACACACTAAAAAACGACGGCCCACTGATGCACTATACTTATACTTAGCAGATTAGCTGAGTTAGTTTGAGCCCCCTGCACCAAAAGGGTTCCAACGAGAGAGTCACCATATAGAATGGGCAATAGGGAACGCTGAATCTATACACGCGTTATATCTATGCTTAACGTTCCAAAGAGATGAAGGAGGAAGTCACCACATAGCATGAACTATAGGGAACGCTGAGTCTATGCTCACGCCGCTTCTGCAATCAACACCCGGCACAAGCAGCGCCAGTGGCACTACCATGGCCAGTGGTCACCCGTCCGTTGGAAGACGCGGTGTCAGTCGAGCAGCACGGCCAGCGCGTGCGCTCTGAAGTGACTCCTGGTCCAGCGTCCGGGTGGCCGCAGCTCCTGGAACGCCCGCAGCCCCGCCTCCAGGCGCGTTGCCCACGCGTCCGCCGGCTGCAGCAGCCGCCCTATTTCTGCGGGGGAAGTGTGGCTGCGTTACTTGGAAGAGTCGGTGTTGGTAATGTTTTATTGGGAGGATGATAAATGGTTCCGTTACTTGGGGGAGGAATTCTTTGTAGTAATAAGGTTTATTAGGAGGACAACTAGATGGTTCGTTTACTTGGTGCAGAAATCTTCTCTGTAGGTCATGAGGATTGGGAGGACAACAACATTGTAGTTCTGTAGTGCATCAAGCCTCTACTCTTATAAGCCATTTACGGAGGTTAACAAAATAATTAAGTCATGTAGTGCACGAAAAAAATGTTCCCCTAATACATGTTGAGAATAATGTAATCGCAGTCTGTTAAGTCTTCATCATGTAGCTAAAAAAATGTACAGTTTGAATGAAAAAAATGGAAGTTCATGCCTCTCTAACCACAATGTGTTCCAACGAGATGGAAGAGGGAAACTCAATTTCGTGGGAAATTAAGGGAACTAGAATCTATGCACGAATGGTGTTGCCACAACCTTCACGTAGAGCCATAAGATTGGACGAAGTTGTGCAACTGAATACGTAATTGTGGAAAGCGATAATTGCTAAAAACACGGCCTTGAAGTACAAAAAGCTGGCCCTAAGAAAACGAAAACTTCTATGGCAACGAAGAGTCCTACTCCACCACCAGTTCGAGACCTCGCATCTCCCCCTAGAAATGCTGACTAAAAAATATTGAAGTGCCATTTTTCTTGGCATTAGGCCCCTTTCACAAGAGTCACTCAGTGACCGTCACCGGTGACAGTCACTGGTTACCCGCCATTATTTATAATGTAGCCTTTCATACGAAGTCACTTCGGTTGCCCAGTTGCGCAACATCATTTTGCAGTTACCCGTGAGGTAGTTAGTGACCATTGCAAGCAGTTGCCGTCACCGACTGTTGGGTATAATACTAATAATAGCTATCATACTGAGTCACTCGGTGACGCAACACTTTCGTCACTGCGCGCGCTACCCGCATCATTCAACGCGCTTTCCTCGTGTATGCATGTGTGACATTGTTGTGTACATGGACGATATTAAAACCGAAGAATTAATCCATTAAGTGGAGAAATACCCTGCATTGTGGAATTCATCCTGTGATGAAAATAGCATCAAGAATGAAAAGAGGAAGGCATGGAATGCCATTATTGTGCACTTCATTGCGGACTTTGAAGAAAAAACTTCCGCTGAAAAGAATGATTTAGGTAAGTAAAAGCAAGCATTTGTGTATTTAATTTATTCATAAGTAGAAACATTGGATGTTTTCCGTTTTATGACACCCACAAAATTACTCTATAGGCAAATGACTCAAAAATCTATTACCTAATTTATTCGAAAATGGAATATTATAATCTTAATCAGTACTAAAACTGTATCACTACTAACATATCTCGAAAAAAAATTCTGCAAAAGACGGAAAAAAACAGTTTTATTACGCCTTTTTAGAAATGATCTATCTGCCAGGGAACAACACCATCACTTATAAAGTAGTCGCATATTGATCTCTCAGGAGGTTGGCCCTGTTACACACTCCCTGTCAAATACTCCTTCAACCGAGAAACTTAAATCAGTTTAAACACCATCTCTTGCTCGGACAAAATAATGCAGAACATAGCGGACTTTGAAAAGGTCTTCTGCCAATGCTAGGTTCACATTAAGTGGGCGATGAAAAATGCGCCATTTATTTGCAAGTATCCGAAACGTGCATTGAATATATCTGCGAGGCCGTGAAAGCTTATGGTTAAGTATTTTTTTTTTCACTTAAGAACTTTCCAGCATATGGCTGCATAATTTCTTGAGTAAGGCCAAAGGCTTCATTTGCCACACACACGAAGGCATAGGTGTCTCAAACCCAGAGGCGGATTTGTGTGCAGGAGGAATGTTTTGGGTTCCGTTAAAAATTCACTTTCTTTGAACGCAGTATCATCTGAGGACTTTCCATACGCACCCACGTCAATAAAGAGGAAATTATATGATGCATTACATACAGCAACAAGTAAAATGCAAAAATAATTTTTGTAATGATAGAATAATGAACCTCTATTCTCTGGCTTGATTAATCTGATGTGTTTCCCATCTAAGGCGCCTACCTACGCAATGAGGGAAATTTGTCTTTTCCCAAAACTGAGTCGCGGTTTCCGTCCAGAAATGTTTTGTCTGTTCAGGAAAAGAAATTGGCTTCACTCTTTCCCAAATGGCCGTGCAGACTTGACGTATGATAGTAGAAATTGTACATATGCCGAGTCTGTACTGGTAATGTAGATCACTCATGGTAGCTCTGGAGCCAAGGTATCTGTCACAACAAGGGATTTTATTTGTTATTATTCCCGTTATCAATTTAATTTTAAACTTGTCAGGCCGCACAGGGGTTGTCGAGCCTTTTTGTGTTAGTTACCCATAATCTTAAGTATTTTCTTCATGTGTCCAGCTCTCTGAACGCCGACTTATCTATTTCCCCGCGCTGATGTTGCGTTTGTGCATTTACTTTAGTTAGCTCTTAAATATCATTTGTATTACATGTCGATATTCCAATGTTTCTTGTGTTATCTAGCTAAATACGACTAATATTTTAAATGCAATTTTGAGTGTTGTACCCTGTTATGCAGTAGCTCACGTCTGTACGCACTATTTTTGCAATAGAAAATGAATCACTGTCTTTGTTAAAATATATCAGTGTATGTGGTAGGGACTTCAAAGAGATTCAGCATTAAAGAAGTCAGACCCTATAGTCAAAAAAGTTTCCTCTCTCCTTGTTCACACAGGCTTTAGTCTTATACGACACCTCGCCTAATAAGGGGTTTAAGGAGCCACCTCGGAAGGAATTTCGCATAGTTTGTCGATAGGAAGACGCTGTCGCAGTTCGGCACTAACAGAATTCACTTCTGTTGCCCTAGCGGTCTCATACGGCGCAGACAGTTGCTCGTCTTCCTAACGGTACCACCGTAGTTCGGCACATAACAGAATTTACTTCTGTTGCCCTAGCGGACTGAATACGGCGCAGGTGGTACCCACACTAACCTCACCCCCCAGGCACAACGGTACCGCCGTAGTTCGGCACTAACAGAATTTACTTCTGTTGCCCTAGCGGACTGATTACGGCGTAGGCGGTACCCACACGAACCTCAGGAAGGGCAGCTGCGAAGAAAAGCTAGCGCCCCGGAAAAGGTAGCTGTACAGAAGACAGCCCCTTTTCCACGAACCCTCACGTCGACCGCACGACGGTATCGACAAAACTCTATTCTAGTTTTTTTGTAACAGTCTTCTATTTTCCTTTGTGTCAGCTACTTATGCCCAGAAGAAGTGGAAGGGAATTCGAGCCAGTTAAACTAGAGAGCTGTTGAAGAAAAAAGTGGATCAGGTGCCAATAGACGAAAGCAGTACGTGCATTTAGAAATCCTCAGTTTTCTCGACACGGTTACGAAACCTAACACAAGCAGCATGGACGAAAACAAAGATGAGGATGTTGATAATGACATTAACGTAGGGACTCCAAGGGAAAAAGAACAAGAAAATCCTTCAAAAAATCAAAATAAATAAAAGAAATTATGACCTTATTGAAGTTCTAAAGGCCAAAGTACTTGAGGAAAACCAACAGCAATCGGATGAAACGAACGAGAATAGGTTGTTCTTACTATCCCTCGTATCAGACCTCCAGAAAGTAACTGCTGACAGGAAGCTGCAAGTAAAAGCAAGCATATTGAATATCATCTGCCAAGCACAAGTTATCCAACAACCACTCATTCAACATTCAACTTTACCCGTTTACAATACGACATATCAACCTCTGAATTTTCATCAATTTCAGCAGCCAGCATTTCAAGATCAAAGTCGCAATTATAGGCAAATGAAACCTACGACAGCAGCTGTTGGAAATGATCCTATGCAGTGTCCTGCACCTACACCGTCTCCTACTTTTTCTGACAGTAGCAGTATAATCAATTTCAGATTTTCTGAGGCACATTGTCAGTTCCAAGAAATTACACAAATACTGTTAGATGTGAAAAATGAAATATGTAGTAATTATGCGCCAAAAAAATGCGAAATTAAATGATGCAGTTTGTGTAATTAACTAATGAATTATTATTATATAAGAAAGTTTAAGCCTCCCTTAACCACGACAAAGATGTTGCAAGAGAGGAAAGAGGAAGGCACAATTTAGTATGGAGTTGAGGGAACGTGGAATCTATGCACAAGGTACAAAGAAACAGTAAGCTAGGAAAGAAGTTCATGAAACAAGAAAAAAGTTGAAGAAGTAGTAGGTGCTAAAAAACAGGACAGCAGTGAACCGAAAAAAGATGGTCCGTAACAAAACAAAAACCTATTTTATTACAACAAAAAGGAAGCCTACCTTAACCTTTAGCTCGGGCCCACACATGGTTCCCCTGGGAGCGCTAATTCCCATAGATACAATAGTTGTATCCCCCTGAGGGGGTTTTACTAATGAATAAGTACTAGCTATTTGCTACAATAGCAGTTACACGAAAAAGTTGATTTTGATATCCCAGCAGTATTATCTATATACCTATAACGTTGGTGAGCTCCATATATGAACTTCACAGAAGTTTCTTTAAAAAGTCATGTATTTTCTAAATATAAATATCTTGCCTTAAAGTTACAAGTTTTTCATCTGGCCTTATGCTTCTTCTCATGTTTGTATCAGTCCGTCTGATGTCATTCTCGATGAAGCTGAGTAACTCCTCAAACGAAGGCTTGCTCATACGAAAGTAACTAAAAAATTTATTCTCATCTGTACATAAAATCATAAAGTGTATGATGTACACCTTTTTATATTCTTGATGTTAACATATGAGTTTGCATTCTTCTTTTTCGAGAGTGTTTCTTTTTCTTGAGCAGTAAAGCCAATAGAAGTAACTCAGCACTTGAAGAAGACATTCTTGTGACGGAGGGTTTCCTGGGGTGGTTGTGAGCAGTGACGGTCAATGGTTGCCGTGACTTTCATACGAGGCAACTGGTGACCGTCACCGGTGCCTTAGGGGCCTTAGGTTAGATCAGATTAGATGTTGGTTTATACTTCCATAACCGCAACAAAGGCGTTCCAAAGGGAGGAAGGAGAAAGTACGTTTTAGTATGGAGTTAATGGAATGCGGAATTTATATACTTAGTGCATAGAAACAGCAACTTGATTAAGAAATTCATTAAACGAGATAAAAGTTGAAGAAAGTGACTGGGGCTGAAAAACAGGACAGCAGTGAACCTAAAAAAAGAAGGTCCGTACCAAAACGAAAAGCTTATTCTATTTCAACAAGATTGATAAGAAAGCTTTAGCCTCCCCTAAACCGCAAAAAATATGTTCAAAGAGAGGAATGATGAAGGCACCATTTAGTATGGAATTAAGGGAACGCGGAATCTACGCATGATGTGCATAAAAACTGTAAGCTAAGAAAAAAGTTTATGAAACAAGATAAAAGTTTAAAAAGAAAGCAGTAGGTGCTGAAAAACTGGGCAACAGTGAACCCAAAGAAAAAAAAAGAAAAAAAACGGTCCGTAACAGAGCGAAAAACCTTTCCTATTTCAACAAAAGAAGGCCTACCTAACCGTTAGCTTGAGACCTCGCATATTCCCCAGGAAGTGCTAATTCCCATAAATACAGCAGTTTTAACCCTTTAAGAGGAGTTTCCTGGTCATGCTGTCGCCAATATTGCAACACTAAGTTTAAATTGAAGTAAAAACTACATGAAATGCGTGACCGTATTCAGTGAAGAGAATTGTGCTAAAATTACACTTTATATTTATGCCTTTCACTTAATAAGAGCTCTGCAGTAGAACTTTACTTACACGTGTCTGTTCTAAACATATCTTATAGGCAGCAACGAACGCCAAGTGACCAAACACTCGATAAAAGCTCTGACAGCGGTGGGATTCGAACCCACGCCTCCTGAGAGACTGGAGCCTAAATCCAGCGCCTTAGACCACTCGGCCACGCTGCCGTAATCTAATACCATCGTAGCTTTGTTACAATTTAAATTTATGAAGGTTCAAGCAGTTTTCAATTCAAACAATTTTTGGACATTTCGCTGAACTTTAAATAGACGAAACCATCGTCCGAGTGCTGTGAGCATTCAAATGAAATACTAACAACTGTAATAAATCTCTATGAAGTGCACCTATTCGTCTTGGGTAATCTTTGAGATCTTGGGCTATGAGGCCAAGGACAGGTTTAGAAGGAATGTCTGCGTGCGAATATCCTTAATCAAGAAATATTTTATCTATCGATTCACATACCAATGCCTACTACCTCCGCCAATGAGGGCTAGCCTCTTTCAACATCTTCAAAAAATCTGCAGAAACTTATTTTAAAAATAGCTTCATTAATCGCTCCACTAACCGCAACCGATTTCTGTAAATGGGTTTTCAGCTTCGTCGATTAAAGGTAGGGGGTGAAAGAATGAAAGTTCCTCCCTGAACCTCGTTTCCTGCCTTCATCGTTTGTTATAATCACCCGCGAGCTGCATTCTAGTGAAAATACTGCTGGTAACGAGCTGGAATCGAACTAGGATCTTTCGTGTTTAAAACCTTTCGCCTCAAAGAGAAGTCTACACCATTGGTATCTTCTGAATCTACCAGCAGATTACGAAAAGGATATGCGTGTCAACAAATAAAATTATACAATGTCATCGCCAAAAATATAATTATATTGCATAAAATTAAGAGCAACTAGCCATGTTGTAACGGATGATAAGTACATAACTGAGCGCTGTATGGAAGCTACTAGAGGGTCGGTACTCTTTGTACTCGTGTGCATTGCAGAAGAGGCAAGAGACTGCCGTACCGAGTTAAAATAATAAGTAATTTTTGCGGTCGGAAAACAATAAAATTAAATTATTGTAAAGATTAATAAATAATTTCAAAATAAATTATTAAACAATTGGTTATTTATATATTGAAATAAATTAATATTTAAGCACGTCATCAAAGAGCGAGTCAACTTTCTCCGTGTGAACATTGCAGAATTCCGGTAAAACTTTCCAAATGCAGACCCAGGCGAGACACGAAAGTTTCTGGGCCATTTAAAAAAATGAAGTGTTAACCCTACCAGACCTGAGGCCCCGAACCTAACTGTTTAACGTTAAAACACACCAACTCAACTTAAACAAGTGGGGGCAGACATAAGCAGATTTCAATATAAACATTTGCAGCAGCTAAGCACGATATTTGACTTGAATTGGTTGGTTATTTCAAGTTTGCGACGCCTTTACGGCGTACTCGGCAAAGTACCTACAGTTAGGCACAGCTGTACGCATAGCGGCAGATTGCCAAACGATAGGTAGGCTGGCAGGTAAGCTAACACGTTGCCTCTGATGAGGCAAACTGAAGTTAGATATTCAACTCAAAATTAAAAGTAAAAAAGTGTTAGAAATTTTATAAACGCCAAACATTAACTGATTATATTAAACACCATTAATTTGATACATTGATGAAATTTTCAAGCGACCCATCGAAGGGTCGAATCACATGCAACGGGTTACGGGTGTCCGCGTTAGCGTCGACAACAAGAAAGTTAGCGCAATGTATACACGTTCATATCGCTCTCAGGTGCACATGAGATATCTGCTTTACTTCAAACCCTCCGAGGACTGGTCAGGTGATACGAGGTGATGTGGGACAGCCTACTGGCTGTGTGTGGTACTCACGAGGTGCCAATTGGGCAGGTTATGAAGGCAGATGGAGTACACAACAGACCGGTATCTTGCAAGCGGTAGATGGTGAAGGCGCTTGTCGTGCATAAGTGGGGTTACTAGACCTTTACAATGTCGTATAGCGGCGACTTCTGAACCTGCACTGACTCTAAAACTGTTATGCCAGAAAATAAAGTTTTGGGACGGCAGAGAAAGCATGGTTACCAGCACCCACAACACAGCCTCACCATGTCGCGTCACCAGCACCCACAACACCGCGTCACCAGCACCCACAACACAGCCTCACCATGTCGCGTCACCAGCACCCACAACACAGCCTCACCATGTCGCGTCACCAGCACCCACAACACAGCCTCACCATGTCGCGTCACCAGCACCCACAACACAGCCTCACCATGTCGCGTCACCAGCACCCACAACACAGCCTCACCATGTCGCGTCACCAGTTCAACATGGTAAATTGCTCTTCCTACGTACTCTATTGAAATGTTGCTAGCCTTACTCGTTTGCCCATCCCTTCTATCTTGGGAACCGAATATCTGAACCCCATATTGCCGCAAGTCTGATTTTGAATTGCATTTGACTTTGGAATTGAAATGCATTTCAAAATCAATTTAACTAATATACAGAGTCGGAAAAAAATGCGTTTATTTCAACTACCTAAAAAGTTTCAGAAATAGATTATCACAGAAAATCATTTAAAAAGAACGTGCGCTTGTATAAAATGAAATTCATGCCCTGAACACTACAAAAAAAAACTAATCGAATTGGCAGCATTGGTACATTTCCATGGATTCTTAAAACCCGTTTCAATTGCAACGAATGTTTCTCGCTATTAATATTTCAACCAATTCATGTGTTCCGCAGGGTACTATGAAAACTAATCAGCGCAGCATCTGCGCAGTCCTCATGAGATATACAACGTCACCAGAAAGGAGCCAAGTGGCTCAGTCTCTGGCATTCTGACACCAATCACGCACAGGCACCAAGGGAACATTTACAACCACAAACTTCTATCCAGCAACACTACACTCGTCAACACAATATCCCTTCACGCGGCCGTTCAGCAAAGAGTGGTCCCACGAGCCGACCTTTTTTCATGTTTGAAAAATTTAAATCAAAATCGATAATACGTAGAACAGCTGTAGGACGAGTGGTTGATATGATGAGAATACTTGCTCTGTTCTCTTTTTTTCTTCCCTAAAGGTGCATCGTGGTAAATCTCGAAGACCAAGTTCGTGAGTTTCTTATACCTATCACGCGCCTCCGCGTTTGTCGTGAGATCTCGTAGGAGCTCGGCACCTCATCGATAGGAGGAGGAAGAATAGGCAGAGATGAAATTCAGAGTAGCTCAGATGTTGGTTTAAGCCTCCCTAACCGCAACAAAGGCGTCAAAAGGGGAAGGAGAAAAGCACTATTGAGTATGGAGTTAAGAAACCGCGGAAGCTACGCCCAAGGTGAATAGAAAGGGGAAGTTGAGAAAAAAGTAATGAAACGAGAAAAGAAAGAAGTGAAAAACAAGACAGCATAGAACGTGAAAAATGGGTTCCTTAACAGAACAAAAAACTTTATTCCAACAAAAAGAAGGCCTACCTAACTCTCAGCTAGGACCCTCACATTTTCCCCTGGGAGACAAACTGAATACAACGAGAGCTGAATGCAAGCTACTTCTGCTATCATTGAGAAATTTTCTAAACAACTCGACTCTTTCTTGCGCAGAAATTGATGTTCTTTTCAGTAAAGTTAAATTATTGATGAATCTATTCATAATTTTCGGACTGTGCAGTTTTTTAGGAATAGACAATTCTTCGTATGTTTAAGCCTCTTTAATCTTAGAAAATGTGCTCCGAAGAAAATGAAGAGGAAGGCACCATTTAGTAGTGATTTGAAAAAAGGGGAAATTTATGCTGAAGTGGGCTCCCACATAATATCTGATGCGCATAGAATCAGCAAAATATAAAATATTCCATGAAACAAGACAAAAGTTAGTGGAAAAGCTACCATGTGCTTAAAATTTGCAGCAGTGAACCAAAAACATGACAGAAGAAATATCTACATATCAGCTCAGAACCTCACATTTCTCTAGAAGATTTCTATCGAGTCAGAATGCATTTCGTCTCTTGCAAATAAACAGAAACACTAGTGAATCTGAACAAAACTACGATTCTGTTCAGGTGAAACCAATAGTGGAGCATAGAACACCCTCATGACTATATGATAGGGTCTACCATGCTATTGGAGTAGGCATCTGATGGTCTGTTATTGATTTCAAAGACTGCCTCTGCGGTAGAGTATCAAGATAAATACACTTAGAAAAGAAACTCCTGTTAAGGTCACTTTGTAGCAAGTAATGCGATTCTGCAATACAAGACAGACCATGACGAAGTCGTTTCTTATAAAGCATTGGGAAGTGGCACAGCGTCTTCCTCTTATGTAAAAATTGTCTCTTTATATATTAAAATTACGGTTCTATACCAATCTAATGTATGAGAATCAAAATGCATCTATGTTTTAAAACGGATTCTATCTTGGAATTCTAATATCGATAAACGAATAAGTATAGATTCCCATGATCTTAATCGCCGGATCAAATGAATCAAGTAATGCAGAAAAATTGAACAAAATTTCATTAATAAAGAAATGGGCATTATAAAAGACGGGAATATAAATTTCAATAATAAATATTGTTTGTCGCATGTTAGCGATTCGTATTATCCAATATAGTGTCATTGCGTGTTGAAACTAACAACCCAACGCTCCTGGATCCCATTTTAACCCTAGAGCGGTATAGGGCGGAAAACATGAAAGTATTTTTAGTCTCTGCAAGCACGTTACCAGTTTTTCGTTGCCCCGTAATGGCAGCGAGGTTACGACGCCCACATCCTTTACTACTACGTAATCGCAGAACTAAAATCATGACCGATGGAGCCAATGACAAGATGTAGGCACTCTACGTTCCCCTTGAACTTCTATCAACTTCAGGAATTCTGGAGCAGCCCCTGCACAGTTGCAGTGCGGCAAGGGAGTTTTTAGGTTTTTCTGTTACATTCTATTAATTTAGGTCTCGCTATACCTAACAACGCGACCTCAAGCGAGTGAAAAGATAGGACCTTCTACCATGGATTTTAGAAAATGGGAATCTATGCTCATTGCTCAAGGTGTGTTCCACACACGATGCCATACGCATAGAAGCAGTCCGTTAAAAATACAACGAATGAAAGAAAACATAGCGGAAAGGCATGAAAACTGGCAGGAAGCAAAGATAGAAGTCCCCAAGACCTGTATAGCTAAGGCAAATTAACAGTTTCCCCCTGAGGATGTAAGTTAGCGCAGGATAGATCTTGACCAACTAAACCTTATGTCCCATGCCTCTTGAGGAATATTGTGTAACTTATCATGCAGTGAAAATGGAAATAATGCATCAAAATTTTTTCATCCCAGTACAGGAAGCCATAATGGGTATCATGTAACCGACCACTCTCATCTTTCTCATGACAGCAAGGAAATTCAGAAAACCTAATATTCAAACCTCCAGAAATAAAGCACCAAGAACAATTCATATAATTGTCAATTTGGGTAAGCAAGTGACTTTATGAAACATTCTAAGACACTTGACCATAATTTACCTATTAGTATACATTACAAACATGAAATGAAGAAGATTATTATATTATATAAGAAAGTTTTAGCCTCTCTTTACCACGACAAAGATGTTCCAAGAGAGGAAGGAGGAAGGCACCATTTAGTATGGAGTTGAGGGAACGCGGAATCTATGCACAAAGTGCATAGAAACAGTAAGCTAAGAAAGAAGTTCGTTCATGGAACAAGAAAAAGTTGAAGACAGTAGTTGGTGCTAAAAAACAGGACAGCAGTGAACCGAAAAAAGATGGTCCGTAACAAAACCAATTCTACTTCGACAAAAAGGAAGCCTACCTAGCCTTTAGCTCGGGCCCTCACATAGTCCCCCTGGGAGCGCTAATTCCCATTGATAGAGCAGTTGTATCCCCCTGAAGGGATTTAGTGCCACTTAATGGACCCAGTAAAAGTTAGGCATTTAAAAGATTGCTGACAATTTTTGACTTAAAATTTGAGTTGAATATTGAACTTCGGCTTAACCCATGCATCTCAATGTACGTGTTGAGCAGAATCACATAAGCTCCTTTGATAAATCAGTCTGGTCTAAAAATTATGAAGTATTTCCCTATCCAGTCTAACTTTTTCGCCACCCAAGTAAATAAATCGCTTAGGCGGCAAAAAACATGCATACCCTGGGGAAAAGTTTGGGTATATATGAAGAGGGGTCCTCAAGTGATTAAATTGTTTTTAAATGTATTCTAAGGAAACTATAATGCAGCAAGGGTTCAAGAATACTTAACTCACCTACATCGTTACCGATTTAATGCATTTCATTATTATTAATTCTCAATAATCAATAGTTACGATGATCTCTCAAGGATCGTTTTAAATTATCCTGAATGCTTTATGTTCCATAGTTCCTTGTTTTTGTCTTCCAAATAGGGTGGAGTTATTACTTATACCCCTTCCACCCTTGCAAAAGGAAACAAAATTCCGAAGGAGCGAAAAAGTAAAGAGAAGAGAAAGGACTGCGTTCAAGTTGCAAAGTAACTTCGAAAAGGCTAATTAGCAGAGCTTCTTGGTTGAGCGCGTACAGATTGAATTGAAAGTTAGTTTAAGCCTTTCTAGCTGCAACATGGGTGTTCCAGAGAGCGAGGATGGAGGTGCCTTTAAAGTTTGGTGTTGAAGGGAACGCAAAATCTACGCATAAGGCGTGTTTCCACATAAGATCCTAGCGCATAGAAACGGTAGGTTAGGATGGAGGTTTGTGAAACCATGTAATAGTTCAATATGTGCTGTAAAACAGGGCTGCTGTGAACCTAGATAGATTTTTATAACACGGCAAAATAATTATTCTATTTCAACACAAGGAAGTAGAGCTTTAAGTTAGGACGTCACATTCTCCTTTCAAAGTGCGCTAATTGTCTTACAGATAATGATTAATAGTCCTTTATTTTTTCCAAATTTTAACTCTTCACATTTTACATATACCACTTCACATTCATCTCCACAGCGTCATAATTCATTACTATTAGGAACACTATCACGAACATGTGAACTATCCTTTGGTTTACTGGCCAACGAATGTTAGTCCATGTTTTCCGTAACTAATGTTGCGAAGAAATAGTCAACTTTCTGCACTCTACTGTTGTTCGTAAACATTGAGTTCTGTAACACTACGACTGCGACGTGAGCCGCCGGTGGTCCCGGAGACCATTTTCACAATGCTGCTGACCGACCAGTAGTCACAAACTCGATTTCCATAAATACTTTATCTAGGCTAAATGAAGGCACGAGCCAGTTAATGTTTGTCATTTTTAATATTACTTACTGCAATTGACTAAACTTGAGTTGAATGTTAAACTTCAGTTTTACCCCCACAGTCAAAGTGTTGATTTTCAAAATTCTTGTCTGGTTGACTGGCTTCATAGCCGATTATGTCAGGTAATTTTTTGATTGGGTTGATTGGGTCGAATTATTAATTCAAGCCTCCGTAATCACAACAAAGATGCACTAAATAAAAGTAGAAAGTGGGTATAATCTGTAATGAAATCGAGGGATCGAGGAATCTATGCAGCGTATTCCGGTAAATCTGAAGGATATGACAGTTATCGATTTTGTAAATTTCGATGCTTAAGCATAGTTAGTTAGATCGAAATAAACAAGTTTTCTTCTATGCACTTTCCGTCTGAAATGAGTATTTAATTAGTTATAGTGGTAAATGACTTACCGCAACTCCAGTGTTTGAAGCGGCCTCTAATTCAAGGAGCACGTCGGACAGCAACACTGCAATGCACTCTCGCTTCCAGCGCGATCGTCATCAAAGACGAAACCAAACCAAGCGCTATGCCTCGTTAAACACTCATTTGAAGAAAAAAGTGTATAGAAGAAAAGTTGTTTATTTCGATGTTATTACCATGATTCAAACAACAAAAATTCGAAAATCGTTGAGTAGCTGTTTATTCGAGCGCATTCGTCATGAAAGACTGAACTAAACCTACCGCTATAACTCGTTGTAAAGAACTTCGTGGTTCTTTGGGTGCGTATAGGGAATTCGAAAACGCGTAGGGTTATCCAAACGGTTTCTGTAACAATATGATACAAACAAACTTAAGATCTAGCTCTAAAAACACTTAATTGCACTTCAATTTCACTAATTTTACCGATTATGCATTTTAATAGACTAAATAAACACGATCAACGACAACAATAAAACCTATCATATACACAGAATGAATATAGGGGTTATTGCACGATTTAAAAAAGTTTATGACAATAACAGAAAATATTAAAACCTTACCGAATTATTAGCCCCTTTCGGCATCCTCTTCCGTGTATAGACCGCAAATGAAAAGCCTAAGCCCACACGGACTTCGGCTTGCAATAGACCAAGATGAAGCTCAAACTAAATTTACCTATCGCACACGCATGAGCTTCGCTAACACTCGTAATATAATCATTTCAGACGGAAAGTACATAGCAGAAAACTTGTATTTATTCAATTCATTAGGTTTAGGCACCGAAAAGGGGAAAATCGATTACTGTCAAATGCTTCAGATTTACCCGTATTCCCACCGCCCGCGCATCAAAACTGTACGAGAGAAAAGTTCTTAAGAGATAAGTAAAAGACGGTAGGGTAATTCATCAAATATCGAACAGAAACCACGCGTGTCTAGAAACAACCTTCGTAAATCGGTAACTTTTGTTCTGAATAACTGTTGCGGGTCTCAAGATTATTCTTGAACAGTTGCTTTCTTGTTCTGTGATGTCGCTTTAAAGACAACGTAGATTGTTGGAATTTATTCATTGTTCTAAAAAATCGAATTCTTTAATAACATTATTTCATCAATATCGAACATGAATCGAACAAGAATTTTGATCCAAACAGGTTTTTTGTTCGAATTTTGAATCCGAACACAACTTACTAAAAACTATGTAGGCCTAAAACAAAAAAGATAGCAAAAATAGCTGATTTAAAATCATTTTAATACGTGAACGTTTCGGCTTAAAGCTCAAGCCATTATCAACACATGTAAAAGCGAATTGAAATACAGAAAACAAGACACAGCTAAAAGACAAATGAATACAACTTTAAAGAGTACAAGAAACAAACAAAAAAAAATAATATAGAGATTATACTGCAATTAATTCAGAGAATCAGGCTATTTCTAACTGAAATGATGATAACATTGAATTTAGAGCTGGCTTTAATTCATTAATGTAAAGAGATTATATGTAGGTCGTTTTTATTTGCACAGAAATTTAAAATTGAAAAATCAGATTTGCTCACTATTACACTACACTGCTCTGCGTGATCCCTAATGGCTGAAAAAGATGGCTTTGCTAAAACTCTACCCGTTCTGTAGCTCCTACAAACGTGCTCAAAAAATCTTGTTCTAAAACTACGCTGGGTGCAACCCCCGTGGCTAGACCCGCACCGCGGGCAACATCACTTGTAGATTAAGAGAGAGCACAGTTCAGTAGGTAGACGGTCCTTATATCTAAAAAATGATCCTATAGTACGCTTGTTTGTCAATATTGGAATAAAATCTAAGCAATTGTAAAATTTCTCCGCCAGCTTTGAAACTTCACTGGCGAGCTTCTCAGACTGTGCACCATAAAAAAGCAAGTTACAGTAGAATTTCTTTTTCTTTACAGTTGTCTCAGAGTAAGTCGGCATATATTTTTTGTCTAAAAATAGCCTTATAATTTTAGAGACTAGATTATTCGGAAAACCGTTGTTACTGAAAAAGGTTTGTAGAAAATTGAATTCATTATGCATATTGTGGTACGTTGAACTTATATGAAAAGCTCGATGCAACAAGGTTTTAATGCTATTGAGTTTAAACCTAAATGAACAAAAACTAAAAAAGCTAGTGCCCAAACCCGTAAAGGTATTTTTCCTATAAACAGAAGTTATGAACCTTTGATTTTGTTTTTCAACGGAACAGTCCAGAAAAGCAAGCTCATGATTAGTTTCACATTCCATCGTAAATTTTAAATTGGCGTATAGGCCTAGATAGGCCTATGTAGGCCTATCTAGGATTGGGGGAAAAAAGGCTGTGAGATACCCTATATCAATATATTTAAGGAGCGCCTTCTTCTTTGTACTACCGTACATTTTCTAGATCTTAGATTTACGATTATGGCTAAGTACTGCAACGTAGCCTATATCGTCTGGGGAGGTAGACCGAGCTTGTATACTGTTAAGACGGAGATATTATTTTATTTTACTTATTTTTGTAACAAATATATTCTTCAGTAATTAAATTGACTTTATTGACCTTCGACCCGTATAATACACTTTGTAATGTTAAGCACGTCCGTATATATTGCCATAGGCTAATCGACACGAAATAAATTCCTTTTTAACTCAATGGACTTCCGCGCAACTAGATATGTCTCAAGACTATATCTAGCCAATTATACTTACAGAAATACCCCGCACAACGGACTTACGCACAAATAAATAAATAATGAAGGCATCTACGGATGCTTTATTTCCAATTTCAAGCCTGATACATATCACCTTGTACATTTGATTTTCAAATGCCTTATAACTAACGCCAGGACGCTTTCCCCCGGTCAAGACCGGTACCCATTTCAGACACCTGGGTAGAGTGGGGTATTGTGCTTGGAATTTTTCCCCTATACCCAACAGAGAAAATCGCCACCAGCGCCGGGACTCGAACCAGGGTCTGCCTACACGGAGGCGGGTTTGATAGCCGCACGGCTACAACGAGCACAACAGAGAAAACTGATTAAAGTTCGTTGTGCAGAGGGGATTATCAATTGTGCCGAGGGGGGGATTCCCTCCCCCCCCCCCCTGCACAACGGACCCTCTGTACAACGAACAAGGCGTTCCTCCCACAAATATATTCATCAGCAATTAAATTGACTTTTTATTGAACTTTTACCCGTATAATATACTTTGTAATGTTAAGCCCGTCCGTGTATATTGCCATAGGCTTGTGGAAGGTTGCTAATTTTCTGTAGCACCTCCCTCGAGTCTATCATGGGGTTTAAGGCCCGGTAAGGGATAGTAACAAATCGGTCGGAGAAATGTGTTTATTGTTTAGATTACTGAGGCCAGTAATCTCAAGAAGTAACGAGAACGTAAAATAGTGATTGTTGCAATTGGAATGCCATATTTTACTGACGCAGCTCGGTGTGTTGAGGATCCATTTTTAACCTCTGCAATTGCACGTAATAGGTTCTCTTCGCTGTATTTCTTGCGAGTTGGAGCCATCTATGTAAACACTTGTTTTTCTCATCTAAAGGTTAATTTGTACTATCAATCGCCTGAAATAAACATAGAACAATATATATATGAATGCAAAACACACAATTGCTATGTATATACAATATTTTAAGGAAATGAAACAGGCGTTCAATAGATCGATTCAGTTATTTAAAAGAATTAAGAATCGAAAAGCCTTGTTCGAGGCATATATTCATGATTTATAAGAAATTTTGGTTTGAACACCTTTGTTCACTAATTAATACTGACATGAAAAAGGAACTGAATGTCGAACATGGAATAATTATCAATGTTTTGGCGGGAAAGAAAAAAATACAGCAACAGAACATCATATGACAACATTACTCTCTAGTTATGACTGGAGGTTGACGGTGACCCAACAACAATTAAACCGTCGCAATATTCCCGAGGTGGGTAAGATTTTTCAAGTGAAAAAATATGGCCAATTTTTAAGGGTCGTACAGAAAATGCGTTCGCAACAGCTGGTAGCAGTTTGCAGCTCACAGAAATGAGTTTTTATCACTAAAATAAGAGTTTAAGATGTAAGATCACCGGCACTGAGCAAGTTTGGATGCTTACTAAATTAATTACGCGCATATTACCAACGTTGTTCGATAATCAGTTCAGTTCGATATTTGATGAATTACCCTACCCATTAGGCACAGATAAACTATCAGTTAGCCGAAAAACATGGTCAGTAAAATGAAAGAACCAGTTCCATTTCAACAAAAGGAGGCTTACCTTTCAACTCGGAACGCAGGACTTCACATCTTCCCCCACCCCCTATGAGGACCAATTTACAGTGATACAATAATTGTAAGGTGAATAAATGTCCTGTTCAATAAATGCTACACTTTAATACTAATTTGGAAAATGAACTTTAATAAAAACGAAAATTGAATAGCAAACCGACATGTAACTAACGATTGCTAAACTTTCTACCGACCTGTCAAGTCTTGGGAATTTTTAGTCAGCGCTCGAACACTAGCTTCTATGGCATCCTCAAAAGTACTGAAGTTTGTTTCGATCAAAATTCACTCCCTAGCGGAGGAATCAACTCCTCGCACGGTTGCTACCACCACAGTCAGGGAGCTGGCCCAGGCATTTGTTTGTCACCGACAATAAACAATGCAAAGGAAACACTCTAACCAGAATTTAAAGGAACATTTCCTTGGCAGTAAAGTTCAAGGAACACATTTGGGTACAATTCAAGAAGAAATGAAACTACACCTATTTATAAATTTGAACTTCAAAGTCTCGTATGGAAAATTAGTAAAGTTATTCATCACACTGGGGGAATTTCAGTTCATGGTTGCGACTTTAAAAGCTATCAGAAATTATCGCTCTCACGGTTAGATTAACTGTATATTCATTGTTCTCTCAATTCTCTCAATATTCATTGTTCTCATATTCAACAATTAAAGCAGAAAGTCAGTTTCAGTAAAAGGACATTTCTATAAGCCCAAGTCTAAACTGATGTTTTGACTTGGCACGTTAGTAAAAAAAATCAGCATACTACATGAACAAGTGTAGGTAGTCAGTATATATAACCACGGTGACGTTTCTAGACAATATCTACATATGCCCCGAACAGAATCAAAAGAAAAGATGACCATTACACATTGACTATATAATTCAAGTTATCACTACACAAAACACTAGGTCAAGTATGTTATTTCGAGTAGAGTATAGATTAATGCTCATCAGAATTTATGACCACGCAGAGCCCACATTTGTGCGATAAAGTCTTTCTCAAAAGACTGATTAAGTTCCACTTACCTGAATTAATGAACACCAAATCCTACTTTGACTTACATCTAGAGACAGTAAGTGACCGTTACCGATCTAAAATTAAGCAAATCGGCACGCAATGTACATGAAGCTTTATTCCTTGCACTCCGACGCGGCCCAGCACTTCCTAGAAAACGTTATTATCGATTAAGGCGGATGCGAAAATTGGTTCTTTATTCTTTTTCTTCTTCTTCTTTTTCCAGCACGTCAGGCGGTGGAAGTTCGAACAGAAGTAAGATTTTTGTGGGAAATTTTATAAATAAACTGACGACTGCTACCACAACCGCGTGCAAAAGATAAAGCTCTTGTAAAAAAATTCTAAGCATTTTCTAACTATTCATGATACGGCAAAGTCTTTATGCACTTCAAAAGCTTAACGACTTATCTATATAAGGGGTAGAATTTTACCGAAATAATGTGTTCAAGTTCATTTATACTACATAAATATTTGAAAAAAAATATTGAACTCCTGCGCTCAGAAAAGCTATGAAACATTTCAAAAACAATTCGTTCACATTCCTGCCACACAAAAAAGGACACAACATTGCTGACAGGACCTTTTTCCACTGCATTTCAGCAAGGAAATATGGCCCTCACATCGCCTGATCTCAAACCCTATGGATTTCTGGTTTGTTTAGCAGTGTAACTTGAAGCCTCAGTTGCCTCCGACACAACTGAAGGGTTCCCTCGAAGAGTAATGAGAAAAAAACTATGCCACAGATTCTGTAAAATTTGGCATTGTAAATACTCAAGAGACTTTCTATCCTCTTGCCTTATCCCAGCAGTATCCCGAATCATAATAATTTGCCGTTTATTGATAGAGGTTGCAATAAATTTTGTAGTTGTTAAGATTTACCTAAATGAAGTGTTTGTCATCTGATATATTTTATATTTTTGTCCTAGGACTCTGTCCGCACGTTTCATGCATGGATGATGCACAGTACAATAAGAATATTGTGGGCGTCATGTTTTCAGAAATTTAACGACTTCGGTGATTTTTAAAGAGTGGAGCACATGGAAGCTGATATGAATGGGATATACTATTCTCATACAATTTTCATTTTTTTATAATGAATGAAAAGGGTATAAATTTTCATAATAATTTATGCCGATCTTAATTGTTACTTATTTGAAATTATAAACTCATGAAACTGTCAATTTTTATATATTTTATAGAAAAATTTGGATTTGCATACAGATTTACTCTCATCCTTGCTGCTCATTTGCAATCATGTATGTTTGTATAATGATATAGCAATTAGTGTATATATCATCTCAAGCAATTATGTATCATTTGAAAGCAATTATGTATCAGTTTGAAATAATTATGTATTTTAAAGTACTCGTGAATAATTTGAAAGCAGTTATGTACCATTTGTGTGAGCACCGCTAAAGTTTCTCACATTACACAATTCACTCAATCTTATTAAAATTATTTCGGGTCGAATTAAATTACGCTCAGCCTAATCATTTAATTCATTCTACAATGTTTGCCGGTGACAATTAATGCGTATAATTAGAACAACAAACTGAAATTCATTTTGCTACGAGCAATTACGTAACATAGATCCACTCTTGGTTGGGCTATAAATACAGGTCTTAGTGCTGTAAAAGACTGCATAACTGCAAAAAAATTGGCAAAATAATTCACCATATTGAATCTGTAAACTTAAATGCTTGGCAGGGCTGTCATTCCTAAGACTATTTTTATGTTATTTCTAGGTTCGATGTTTTATTAATGTCATGTCTTTCGTTAATCGTGAACTCTGAAATAGGAATAGATTCATTTTTGTTTGATCTGTCGTTTGATTATTTATCCAGGCAAACTTTCATCACAACGCAAAACACGTTGTCAGAAGTGGGATTCGAACCCACGCCCTCAGAAGAGGACCAGAACGCCCGATATCTCTCGGTGAGAGAGAAGATCATTCTTGAGTCTGGCGCCTTAGACCACTCGGCCATCCTGACATGTTCGTATGAGCAGAGTTGCTCATTGAAATTTGAAAGTATAATTTTTTACTAGATAGAATTTATACAAAATACTTTATACTGTAGATAGGTAGATGATTTTTTCGTTGAAGCAGAACGTGTAGAGCAAGTGGAGATGTTGAAGAAATATGTCTTGGTTGAAGCTTCTTAGGGTAATATTTAAAGATCAATGTATGTGAACCTTCTCATGTTGGGGAAACTGTGAATTATGATTGCGATGCTCTGAAAGTGTACAAAGAGGGTGTTATATATTTATATGTATATATATGCATACTTTAATAGATAGAGCTTTTAAAGTGTGCAACATCTGGGCTAGTTCTCATTTTGAGATGCTTAGAGTTAAAAGCTTGCTAGTCAATAACAATATACCAAATACTCTCATTGACGAAACTATTGCCAACTTTTTGAACCGAATCCTGAGCGCTAACAATAGTCCTCACTTTATCATTATAAGGCTACAACAGTTCATATTAATATTTTTTATGAATACCAAATGCACAATAACTACCAAATTGATGAACGAGTCATTAAGAACATTGTCAAAACCTTGCAACAGATGGGCTAATTAAAGCCTGAATGCATTACGAAAATCGTAAAACAAGTGGTTTAGTAAGAATATTGAATATGTATAAGAATCTATATAAATATATCAATATACACGTATATAGATACCTCAATTGTTAAAATAAAGGAGGTCTTGGTAGTGAAGTTTCCATTTTTACAAAATTTTGGTATCAGCAAAGACAAATTCAATTTTTTTACCCAAGCTTTCGGCTAGATTAGCTCTAGCCGTCATCAGGAGAACGATGTATTTTTAAACAAAACCTCTTATGGTATTCGCGTGTATCTAGAATACAAAATATTTTATTAAATTTTTAGATGCAAGCCGAAAATCATTGATCAAGGGCGACTGATGAGCTAGTATCTCATTGATCACGGGCGACTGAATTGTCGAAGCAATGTACAGTGTTTAGGAACCAAACAAAATTAATCGTCACCTGGATGTCCCCCCGCAGTTTGTTCCTTTGCTCATCAGTCGCCCTTGATCAATGGTTTTCGGCTTGCATCTAAAAATGTAATAAAATGTTTTGTATACTAGATACCCGCGGATACCATAAGAGGTTTTGTTTAAAAATACATCGTTCCCCTGATGACGGCTAGAGCTAATCTAGCCGAAAGCTTGGGTCAAAAAATTGAATTTGTCTTTGCTGATCCCAAAATTTAAAAAAAATTTAAATAGATACATATATGTAAAAAAATATATATATATATAAACATATTTATGTATGTGTCAAATGTACAGGGTGTTTCAGAACAAGAAGTTCGTAAAATTATTCACCAAATAAAAATGGCCAAATAAACACTTTTTCTTCGATGAAATTTTCGGAAAAAATTCGGGTTTTGGGGATTTTGGCTGTTTATTCTTATAAAAGATGAAACTTAATCATACAATTACTCACAATATTTATTTTGAATTTACTTTTTCAAAAATTGTTAAAAATGTATTCTTCCTACGTCAATGCACTTTTGAAATTTTAGCCTTAACGATTGCAAGATATTAGGAAACACGTCTGGCATTTCAGAAATTTTAGCAGCAGCCACTGCAATTTCGGCCACGGGATCTTCCTCAGATTCAATGGGTGTGGCATAAACAAGGCTTCTCATGTGTCCCCCAAAAAAGAAATCGAGTGGAGTCACGTCAGGAGATCTAGGAGGCCATGCAACAGGACCATTTTGCCCGATCCACCAATTAGGAAATTGACCATTCAGGTAATTTCGGACACTAATATTTCACCCTTGCAAACAATAAACAGCTAGTATCTCATAAACCGGATTTTTTTTAAATCTCATAGAAGATAAAGTATTTATTTGGTCATTTTCTTCTTGGTGTGCAATTTTGTACCTCTTGTTTTGAAACACCCTGATATATCACAAATCTATTCAAAAAGAGCCGCGCCCGTCTGTCTGTCTGAAGCCAGCCTGCAGTGTGAGATGAGCGTATCTGTGATACAAGCTCCATCAACTCCACAATTTCCAGTGTATCAATCCATCAGATTCGAGTAGGAATGAATACCATGTGAATTCTAAGGAAATAGGAACGTGTGTCATGTGATTTGTGGAACATTATTATACATTTTTGACGGGCCGTGTCCACTCGGCCTCATCAACTCTCGATAGATTGAATTTTTTATTTCTACAGCCTCTCTTTCATTTTGCTTTCTTTCTTATTTCAAATAAAGAGGGTGGACTAGTTAACATAATGAGGATTCTATTTTTAATGCCGTAGTTCATATTACGCTCCTGCTGTTTTCAAAATCATTTACATCTGTAAGGAGGCGTCCCATTCCTCCGTCCATCCGAGACTTTCCTCGTCCAATGCTGCGACTCAACCTTGTATTAAATTTATTACACAATTAAATTCTAACGAAATAATACAAACATAATTCATTAACTTATTGGAGGAAAAGAAGTTCAAGCTGAAATCTACAAAATTTCCGAATAAGCAACATTCCTCGTGAGCATTTTAGATTGGCTCCGATGTTTTATTATTATTATATAAGAAAGCTTTAGCCTCCCTTAACCACGACAAAGATGTTCTAAGAGAGGAAGGAGGAAGGCACCATTTAGTATGGAGTTGAAGGAACGCGGATTCTATGCACAAGGTGCACAGAAACAGTAAGCTAAGAAAGAAGTTCATGAAACAAGAAAAAGTTGAATAAGTAGTAGGTACTGAAAAACAGGACAGCAGTGAACCGAAAAAAGATGGTCCGTAATAAAACAAAAGCCTATTCTGTTTCAGCAAAAAGGAAGCCTACCTAACCTTTAGCTCGGGGCCTCACATAGTCCCCCTGGGGTCCGATGTTGCCTATGTCTGGTTGATTAGGTGAATTCATGTTGGTCGGCAAAAATTTTTAATTGCCGTAGATTTCCAACTCAAATAAGACCCACGAACGACTGTCCAGGGGTAAACAATGATGCTGGTAGATATATGCTGAATCTTGAACGGCTCTGCCATTGATTCTTATTTATTGACATAGCAAAAGCAGGTCTGATCGGAAATTTCCTTCGCCTCAAAGTAAATAGCAAGTCCGTGTCCGATGGCTGCAAAATAATACGTGGAAACATCAATAGGGCTCCGACATCTATTCCTGTCAATTTACTGGCCGTCATCAAAGTATTTGGATAAAGTTATCCGTTTATCCGTTGTATAAAGAGCAGCTTAATTAGCATATGCTACTGAATCAACGCTTTTTAACGTATACATTTCGCCTGGTAATTTCTGCATAATGCGATTTAGTTTATCCACTTCTTCATATTTAGTAGTCAAAAGAGCGCGAGATGCTTACCACTGGGAATTCATGAAGTTGGTTTCCATCTCCTCGTAGACATGATTGGTTACGTCTTCTTCGCTATTAGCTTGCAGTTGTAGAGGAATATCAATGACATCTTCATATACATTTCCCTGGAGATTGGGAACTCTTCCCTCACCAATTTGCAATAGCTGCATCATGTTAAATTCTCGCTCGTGCTTCTTGAGACAGTTCACGACGAAGTTCAGTATTTCTACGGCGTTGCACTTCTCTCTGATCTTCAGACTGTCTTGCTCGCCGCAATTGTCGAACTAACTTCTTTGCGTTTATTCTTTTGTAGTAGTAGTAGTATTAGTAGTAGTAGTAGTAGTAGTAGTAGTAACATGGGTTTGCTAGCGGTTTGCTAGCCATTTCTAAAGTAGGGATAAGTAAATTTTCATGAAATTTTAGTCGTATAATACTTTTCTTTGTACATAAATATTGAGTTGCGAAAATTGTGGAAGTTGATGAAGCTTGTATCACAGATACGCTCATCACACACTTGCGGCTGGCTTCGGACAGACCGACCGACCCACGGACGCGGCTCTTATTAAAGTATAACTAGTCCAGTTTATAGTATAGATTCTATTGCTCACTCGTAGCTATATACCAGCTTGTATTGATTAAACCATTCAAATTTTCTAATGAGAAATTTCACCATTTTATTACATATAACCAAATGTTGTTTGGTCCCATACTTACACCTCAGCGCACTCCTGCGAAAAATCTCTAATTTCGCATCGAAAACCACCACTGAGGAGCGCCAATTTCGTAAAGACATATATTGAAATAAGAGGAAATATTCTATCGTCCTAGCCGACTTTCTACAGTCCATGTACTAAATATAAGTAAACCAAGACTAATATATGCAGTAACAAAACGTGTATTTTTTCCGTATAATTTTCAAGTTTTCGTGATTTTTCGGAGACCTAGACTACAATGATAATGAAAACACAGTTTTCAATTAGGTGTATTTCCCAATAGATTGTGCACTGATGTAGCTTTACAAAGGAAAAAAGAAACGCGCACTCCACCATTCCACTAACGGCCACGTCAAAAATAACACGAGTGACGTAGCTCCAACAAGACAACCACCACAACTCGAACGCTGGATAACCAAATTAAAGTCATACTTTCACGGTCAGCGCATTCATTTGAGAATAAAATTAAAACTCTTTCACAGGTCCTTTTAAGGAAATATACAATCCGATTAACGACATACGAAACAAACTTTTTACATTGAACGAACTGAAAATAGAAGTGCTCAGAGCCTCAACACAATGCCAAAGCTCGGCTCGTGAGACCATTTACTTCTAGTCATTTTTAATTCACTTTTCCTAACACAGTCGAAAATGCCGTCCGTTACTTTATCATCGCCTTGACAGGCAAACCAAGAAAAAAAACAAGTGCATAAAATGGATGTCTACGGGCGTATTTTTAAACAATTTTCGGAAAAACGTGCAGCTGGCAGCGTAAGTCCGCCCAAAATATACGTTGCCGGCTGTACGACGATGACGTGAACCGTGTGGAATTGGTCACTGGCTATTCTGGAATAGGCTTTGTCGAGTATTACAGACACTCAGGTGCAATTCCTCCTTACAATGGGAAGGAATTTTATGACAGCCGTACAAAGAGTATGAGCAGGTGACAGCCTAGACACCAACAACGGTTTATAGAAAACACTCGACCTAAACTCGTACACAGAGACACAGAAACTGCCAAGATTCCTACAGGAATTTCCTTGCAACACAAGTGCAAAGGGGAAAGAAATATCTGTACCTCGAACCAACGAACTATTCCGGATATCAACCACCGTCTTTTTTCACATGGAGGGTAGAGTGCAGTTCACAAGTCACCAAGTGCATGCATCCTAAGAAAACAACCAAGGACTGCTTAAAAGAATCGACGTCTCGAACAAATTGCAAGGGGAGCTGGCCATTTTCATAACAAAAAAAGCCTCCACCAGGGAGGCTTACCTAAAAATAAGACAAAACCCACAAAAGTATCTGATGTCAACAATTTCATAGCGAGGTATTAGTGCAGCCACTGAGGACCGCCAATGTTCAAAGAAGCACGACGACAGGACTCATCTTCCTTCTCTTTTCCACTGAAAAAAGCGAGATCTGACATACTCAAAGAGAGAGAAGTCGTCGAGTTACCAGGAAGATAAAATCTAACTCGGCTTTGCATATTCTGGGTGAGGGGAGCGTTAACTAGGAAAGTCAGGATGCAGTGCAAATGGCGAGACAAAACAAGAATCGTTCAGTATAACATATACAGGGTGCGACAGTCAATCATGCATTTTTAGGCTTCCACAGCCCTCCTGAAAATGTAGAATTGACTGCCGCACATTTTTAGCGACCCTCAACTTAAACGGATAAGAATCAGTTCCAATTTTTCATAACTCAACCCAACAATAATTGAGACAAAGGCGACGCTAAATGAAACGATATCCTTCGTTTAAGAGACGTAACATGAAAGGGACCAGCATGTCTCCAGGCACGGTACGCAGTCGTTACAGCGCCATGTGCTTCAGCTGGTGTACAAGACCGCCCTTTTTATAGCCGAAATAAATGTCTTTTTCAGATGACATAAAGCCATTAAAATTGCACTCGGCATCTAGCAAGACCGCAGTGTTACCAGATGATCTTTATGGATAAATTTCATTTGTAGAATATGCGAAATTCAAGACTTGAGCTGGAAAAAAAGACTAACCTGGCAACTCAGCCACGTTTGTCGAGACGAGCAAACGCTTGTTAATGTGTCTGCTAAAATGAAGCTCAGGAAACTCTAAAAGTTATCATAGTAGGTTAAATTAATCGTGACATCTAAATGATAACTCGAAAAAATTTCAAGCTGATGCAGAGCTGTTTTTATCTCCACGGTTTTTAGTTTGAATTGTATAGAAAGGAAATGCAGATTTTAGAGAACATTTTTAGAGAAGAGGCACAACAAAGCTACAGAGACTAATGACTGAATTTTAATTCCAAATTTGACAGTTAAAATTTACCCCTCAGCAGAAGGATTAGGATTATAAGTTAGTTTAAGCCTCCCTAACCGCTACAAAAAAAGAGCGTATCGAAGAGAGGAAGGAGGAAGGCCCCATTTAGCATGGAGATAAGAGAATGAGGAATCTATGCAGAAGGGACATAGAAACAGCAAGTTAAGAAAGAAGTTCATGAAATAAGATAAAAGTTGAAGAAGAAAGTCAGAGGTGCTGAAAAACAGGACAGCAGTGAACCGAAAAAAAGGAGTTCTTAATATAACAAAAAAAAAACATGTTATTTCAACAAAGAGAAGGCCTACCTAACTCTCAGCTCGGGCCCTCACATTTTCCCCCTGGGAGCGCTAATTCCCATAGATACAATAGTTATATCCCCCTGAGGGGACTCCTTGGCAGAAACTGAACAGCAGAAATGTATGAGAGGTCGATTAAAGAGGTGGCAGAAATTACAACAATATCGTGGCTCAGCAATCACTGGAAAAAGAATTATGTGAGCTGAAGAGAGGACTTCTGGTGCAGTACAAAAAGCGTAAGATCCTGGAAAGAGTGTGATCACTCGGACACGTGACCTGATCGCTGCAGGCTTGCAGACTGAGGGGAGGCCAACATTCGAAATGATGACTTCATGGAATGCAAGTGAAACAATACAGAAAGTATATAACGTGCATGTCTGTTTCACTGAACTACAAGATTGCACACCATATTTTTGCTCATTAAGCACACGTACATGACCCCTTCACTGAATTTTGCCCCAAGAAGACTAAGATGACTTGCTATGCCTGCAAAAATAGCCAGCAAATCAGCATACACAACGGACATTCAAATCCGTACCTACTCCTTGATAAGAACCTGAAGCAAACGCATAAACACGTATAAAAAAAATCAAGATCAGAGATCACTCTTCTAAAGCATCCAAAGAAAAAGAGACCCGCCAACTTAATCAACGCACATTTCCGCATAAGCTCCGTTGAAAGTCTAATCGAAAAGAAAATCCTTCATCTAAATCAATGTACAATGTAGCAAAAGTCTATTGAAAGTCAAATTGCAAAAAAACGGTAAATCAACATACACCGAATGGAATTAGCTCAATTGGAAAAATTGCAAAGAAAAACTCACCAACTACATCAACGTACGGTAGTACAAGTCCTATTGAAAGTCGAATTGTAAAGAAAAACCCTTCAACTAACTCAACATACACTAATGCAGCACGAGCTCAGTGTAAAAACACCAGCAGCATCTCACGATGGGAAGCGAGGAAGATGAGCTGGCGCCGTCATTGCATCACTCTCAAATGGTTACTGACCAAGGAATTTCAAATGGCAGTCACACTAAAAGCTACAATGAGTTACGATTGTTCCGTCTGATGCCCAAATTTTGCACACAGCAGATAACTCGTCGCAAATATTTCGTGAGTAGAATTCATTATCAAAAATAATCAGTTGTCTTTGAAAAAAAATTAACTGAACAGTAAATAGTTGAGTCGGTTAAATGAATGTACCAAAAATGAATCTAAAGTGTATCATCGGCTGCCACGATGTACCGAGGGCAGCTATAGCACACTTCAGGGAGTCGGGACTCAAATGAAAAATAATGCTGTCAGGGCTGGAGACTTCATCGCACAACACGGGCCGACCCCCTTTAAAGGGGCCATTAAAACCCAGTGACAGGTGCTGAACACCCTACAGGCAGCGATCCACGAGTTCAAGTTCACAACTTGAATGCAAAAGAAAACAGTTTTCCAATGCAACAAGTTGTTCAGCTCCACCACACCAGTTCAAAGAGGGATGCATTGAAGTTTTACTGCAGTATACAAAACAAATTTCCTGGCAGCGAAGAAATGGTAATTTTGTTATGGAAATTGTTCCTTACACGGATGATTTGGGGCGCACCATACTCGAAACTAGTAGTTAAACAAATTAAAATTATTCTGAACACAACAAAAACAATAGAAGACGGGTCATAGACCGTTTTACCCTCATTCTCAGAGAGACGACATACAAAATAGAGCCACTTCATGACACGATGAAGCACATCTCTAGATCTGTGTACTCCTTGGGAGTCAAAAACTAGCACAAACAATCCAAAAGGAGCTGATAAACTCAAAACAAAGAGTAAAATATAAGAAATCACTAAGAATTCTAGTCAGCAATAAATAAATTTCTCCGCAAGCACGTGACCAAGTGCATTAAAATTATTTTAAAACAGGAACTCAAATACTAGAATTAGATTTATTGCTAATCAGCTCAATTATTTAACGCTTGCATTCATTATTCAACAACAAGACCAAACATTTGAGTAAAAAAAAAAGGAAGCGCCTCAAACTAAGCCCACCAAGTTGACAGGTCCATTCTTGGCTGTCATTCAGAGCCCCTCACTCAGTACAAGCATCTCGCGTCAAAATGAACAACAAGACAGAATCAGGTAAACAATCGCTAGTTTCACAGCAAACTTTATTGCAATCTAAGAATGCACGATGAAGGTTCACTTAAATTAACAACATTCACAGATCACCAAAGCGTCCAGTCTTTGCCAATAATGAGGTCCTGGTTATTGGGGTAATGAAAGAAATCTCTACGTTAAGCTACGTAAACAAAATCGGCCACCTTAGCACAAAGGCTCTGCTGAATGAGAGAACAAAGACGAATTATCTCGCCTGCTGCAGCTGTGTTCACTTTGCCATGGTTCCAGCAACTTGCTACTCAGAAACTAACCAATAATTATCACACTGGATGAAACTTTTATGTTCAGAATAACACAACCATCTCATGTAACTAAAATTCCCTAGAGACATCACCCTCAAACGTAATTAACGAGCCTTGTTCAAGACCACCTGCTACATGCTACAATGACAGACTGAAGTAGATTTGGGAGGTCAACACACTGACGGTGGCAGCAACGTTACTCGATGTCTGACGACTGAAGTAAATTTGGGAGGTCAACACACTGACGGTGGCAGCAACGTTACTCGATGTCTGACAACTGAACTTTTGGTGGGCAGATGGTAAAGCAGTTTCACCATTCGCTTACATCAAGAATTGAACATGGATGTCCATACTGATGAAAGAAATTTACTATTGCCTAACATGTAAAGAGAACTACACTACCAATAATAGTTTCTATGTCAAGCTGAACAATGCTAGAGGTCAAAGAAAAGAAGAAAAAGATGATAAATATCATATCACTGAATGTTTTTCTCTAATGTTCTAAAATCTAACATTGCTTTATCCTTTATAGATTTTTTTCTAAGATTAAGAACAGCACGAACACACACGTAAGCAACTTGTAATATAAGAAAAAGACTAAATTCCTCTTTTGCTATATACATAAGAATAAAATACTTGTAACTAACTGGTAAGGTTGCCTCTGCCATAAAATACTACTAAACTACTCAAGGTACTGAAGCTGAAGGAGGAGAGAAGAGTTTGTTCTTAGCAGTTGTATTTGAGAACAGCCTCCTCGTACGCCTGGTACAGTTGCTGCACGAACTCTTCCTTGGTGAGCGCATGACTCATTGCCATCACAAACTGACTCTGGCTCAGAGGAGTCAGCACTTTCTTTGCATCAGTATTTGCTGGCACGTGCTGAGGCTTCTGCTGCTGTTGTTGCTGCTCGAGCAAACGTAGCTGTTGCTGCTGTTGTTGTTGTTGTTGTTGTTGTTGTTGTTGTTGTTGTTGTTGTTGTAGTGGATGCTGCTGCTGCTTTTGTTGCACTCGTAACTGCTGCTGCTTAAGGAGATGCTGCATTTGCACTTGATGTTGCAGTTGGAAAAGTCTCAACTGGTCTTGTTCATTTTTGTTGAGAACGTCTTCCTCCGTTAGGTTGACACTGTCGTGAAGGCTGATGTCCCCAGAGTTGCATTGGCCTGAGGTGTTGAGGCCAGGAGGGCTACACAGCACATGGGTGTTGGAGCTTCCAATGGCAGCTTTGCTTTCTATGCTCTCGAGTGATGCAACGGGCGGCAGAGCCTTGTCAGAGGTGGTCATGTTAGCGAAAGCAAATGTCTGTGGGAGAAGTGGAGACTTTACAATGCCAGCTCCCTGATCCCCCACAGCTACTCGCTTTGACGTATCCTCCTCTGAGGTTAGTGGGAAGGCAGAGACTTGAAGATTTTTGCGTAGCTGCCCTTCCAATTCTTGTAAAGACATAGAGCCAGACTTGCTGAGGTTTGTGTCACGATTATCAGCAACTGCTGCTGCTCCAGAGCCAGGAATTGATAGAGCTCTGTTCACACCATTGTTGTCCAACACTGAAGCCTGACCTCCCATGGCTGCAGCATTTTGAAAAAGCTGCTGAAGCACAGGGTTGGTAGAGGTGCTACTCAGGTTGTTGGACAGCACATTAGCATTGCCATTTATTTTGTTTTGCGGTGAGACGTGCTGAACACTCACAGAAGGTGCTAAGCCGACCCCAACCTTAGCAAAGAAATCTGCCACAGTAGTGCCTTGAGGAGGAAGAGCAGCAGGATTTTCAGTTGGAATTGTGTTGCTATTGGTCAAGTTTAAAATTAGGCTTGAACTATTGTTGCCCTGACCAGCACTATTGGAATTAGTTGCCTTCTTTTCAGCAGTGTTGTCAACTTTTTTTATTTCATACTCTCCATGTGCTTTGCTGAGCATAGACATGATGTTCTCAGGAGAACTGGATGAAGTAACAAAATTGTTCTGGGTGTGATCAGTAGCTTTAGAATGTAAATGTTCCTTGACAGCATTACTGGCTGGCAAAATGGGTGGACTGTCTTGCTCTTCTAGCTTGATAAAATTTCCAATTGTCTGAAAAATTTTGGAGACATCGCTCTCTTCAGCAAACCATACCCCTAAAATTTTCATCTGATCATTTCGTAGCAATATGTAGGGAGTTTTGATCTGAGCATCACAGTTCTTTGTGATGGGCTCATTGAAATTACATTTAGAGGTTCTGTTAACGATGGTGATCATATGAAACGGTTTCACGTCTCTGGTGTAGAGCATCAAAGTACCTTCAATGTTTGTTTTATTCCAAGTCTCTCCAGCCTCGTCGTAGTTGTAGAGAGCCGTGTTGCTTGCAATAGCAACTATGTGCAAAGCATGAGGGTCAGCACACTGAAGCGTTGTCAGGCGCAATTGGTCTCGAAACCCTTCCATTCTGAAATAGAAATTGAAGTAAGAAAAAGAGTCAGTCTCATAGAAGAAGCAAGATCATAGCTGTCAGCAACTCTTTTCCATTTTGAAAAAGAAATGTCAATGAGAAAAAGATCTTGTAGAAAAAGGAAAATGATGATGGTCAGTAACTCTCTTTCATTCATTCTTAAGTCCACAGTTATTCCAGAGATATAAGTCACAAATGTAGAAAATTATTGCATGAGCATATGTGAATACCAATCTCACTCATTTTGAGCAGTAACATGAAAACTTTAAAAAAATACAGCCTCTTAGAAGTAATGACAAATTTGAGAACATTTTCACAGAAATGACAAAAAAATTGCAATATACAAATATTTAAATTGCAAGGACAATCTCAGATTTTGCGCTTTGAGCTTTAGCAGATATTACAGATAATTTGTACATAAATATTATTTCAGGATACAAATATCAAAGAAGAAAGTTTGTCTTCCAAGTTTACTCTCATGTTTATACTTCACATAATTAGCATATATAGCACACTTTTTATTTCCTACATGCTTCTTTTCAAATTAATGAGAAATACAAAGAGCAAAATAGAAATTCTTAATACTTCCCACATTCTATTTTAAATTCCACTGAAAAATGTTATGTAATGTAAAATAAATTTTAAAATTTTAAACTAAAAATTATAAATAAATAAATTTTATAATAACATAACACGTAACAATTTTGAAATGTATCTTTTTAAGCAAGAGCCTTTTCGATCATCTCAACATCTTGAATAAAATCAGATCTGATGATGCTCTACAATTATTCAGTTTACCAAAAGCTGCCAATTTTAGTGGAACCTTTAAAATATGGAATTCCAAGACAATCACTTTTTCAAACATGTCATAAGTAGTATCATCCACTTGAAGCAAGTTAAAAACTCAACATATAATTAGCTTCAAATACAATTAAAAAACAAACAAACTAGGGCATATAATTTTATCCAACACATCAATTAATGTGTAATGAAATAAAATGCACACAATTGATGCAAGATAATACTACCTACTTTTTATTAGATTTTCAGTAAAGTACAAACAATAACTTGGTTGACAAAAGCATATATTGTCTCTATCTTGTAGTGCGCAGTAATGCTAAAATTATCTCTTTGATTAGATTTTGTATGTTTCCCTTATACAGCAATTAAAGTAAAATTAACCCTTTCTCTAACTAAACTAAAAATAAAACAAAGTAAATTTTACTAGGAGTACAATAGATTTCACTAAGGTAAATGTGAAGGAGAGGACAGTAATCAATTTTCCAATATTGTTGCTTGAATATAGGTAATTAGATTGAAATAAACAATTTTTCTTCCATGCAATTTCCGTCGTAAATGAGTATTTAACATGTTCCGGTGACATTACGGTGACGTAATGTAAAGTAACTGATTTAATCTAACCTAAAGTAATTCAACGATCATTCGAGCGCATTGCAGGCGTTGGAAGGGAAAGCCCATTAAGGGTCCTCCCCTAAACCCAATTTTCCCTGCACTTCAAACAATGGAAATGCGCTAGATAACCTACACTTACAACGGTCAATGTTAACTTCTATGCGATCACAGAAAATAATAATTCTATTCCAAAGAATCACTAAAGGAACTCATTCAAGAACGTTGTACATGAATGACATTCTGCTCGCTGATGCGTTATTTTTTAATTATTTAATTTTGAAGTTGGCTTGCTCACGCCAAAGGAAGCAAGCGTGCCAAGCAGAATTTAATTAATAATGGAAGCTAACACCCTATTACAATCGTAAACACGTTGGGTTGTGAGCCACAGTTCTTCTAGCGAAAATTATAAGTAAAGGTTCGGCCCTACCCATCAGGGTTACGTCCTCAATTGAGTTGACATGAGCTCCAAGATGGCGGCAGCCACCCGGTACGGCCACCACCATCTGGGGGCTGATGTCAACACAATTGTTGATGTCACCCCAATGGGTGGGTTAGAACCTTTATTTATAATTTTCACTAGACATGACATTCTGCTCGCTGATTGCCTTATTTTTGAATTATTAACTTTGTAGTTGGCCTTTACGCGCAAAAGGAAGCAAGCGTGCCAAGCAGAATATAATTAACGGAAGCTAACACCCTATTACAAACGTAAACAGGTTGGGTTGTGAGGGAGAGCCACAGTTCTTCTAGTGAAAATTATAAGTAAAGGTTCGACCCTACCCATCAGGGTTACGTCCTCAATTGAGTTGACATGAGCTCCAAGATGGCGGCGGCCACCCGGTACGGCCACCACCATCTGGGGGCTGATGTCAACACAATTGTTGATGTCACCCCAATGGGTGGGTTAGAACCTTTATTTATAATTTTCACTAGAAGAACTGTGGCTCTCCCTCACAACCCAACCTGTTTACGTTTGTAATAGGGTGTTAGCTTCCGTTAATTATATTCTGCTTGGCACGCTTGCTTCCTTTTGCGCGTAAAGGCCAACTACAAAGTTTAATAATTCAAAAATAAGGCAATCAGCGAGCAGAATGTCATTCATGTAAAACGTTCTTGAATGGGTTTCTTTAGTGATTTGTGAGATCGGAATTCTTATTTTCCCTGATTGCATTAAAAGTAACAGTCAATATTGAGTCTAGGTGATGTGGGGAAACTAAGCATTCCATTTCTAAGAATCACTTAGGGGAAGCGTACTCCCAGAAAATCGAATTTTCTTGAGATATTGGGTTTTAGCTGCCATAGGAAGGGTAAGATGTCGGGTACATCCTGTGAAAAAATGAAGTTCGTGCGTTCATTGTTTCGCCCGCTACGGGGGTTTGAAGTATGGGGAGGAGGGGAGGGGGAAGTGATATTTTATCATGTTACACCTCCCCCTTGGCACTTTCTTCACGGCTTGATGTTGTTATGCCTTCTTCTATGTCTCTTTTTTACTGTATAATGATTTCAAGGGTCCTAGCTGACCCAAAAAAAAAATAATAAAGAAAAATTGAAATTGTTTATATATCTTTGTTTACCTGTTTTGCCTTATTTTGGAGGACCGGAATGTGGGGCTTTAAAATATAGCGTCTTCTATAGTTTTTGAGCTACAGTAATGATTTTAGTATCAAAAGAACCAGAATTTAATCTTCTAAAAGATGACGTGGGCTTTTATTCATTTTCGGATAGAAAATTAGCTACATTTTCTTTTGTCGGGAAAAGTGTGAAAAAGGGTAAAATTTTTGTATTTTTCATTTTTTTCAAAAAGTATTTCGAAAATTCAACATAACTCCACTTCACGTTGTAGAGAATACATTTCTGCTTCTTTTGATAGCAATATTATCTCTGTATCTCAAAATCTGATTACGTCCATAGATTTTCCCCAGACCCCTTATTTGACGTTTTCTTTGAATAACACGTTTTCTATGGGGAAAATTGGAAAAACACACAAGTCCAATCTTAATCCTTGTTCAATTTTACATACCTAGACCAAGTTTCATGAAGATCGGTCAAATAGTTTAGGACTTTTTTTTGGGAGTACGGTTTCCTTAAGAAGCTCATTTAATAACGTTTTACATGAATGACATTTTTTCGGCTGATGCTTAGTTTTTGAGTTAAAGCGGTAAATTAGCGCGCCAAAAGAAGCGGGTGCGCCAAAAGAAGTGGGCGCACCAAGCAGAATTTAATTAATAACGGAAGCTAACTTCCTATTACAAACGTAAAGAGGTTGGGTCGTGAGGAGGAAGCACAGTTCTTTTCGTGAAAATTATAAATAAAGCTTCTAACCGACCCATTAGAGTGACGACTGCAATCTTGGAGCCGGCCGATGTAAACATGATTGCGGTCGTCACCCTAATGGGTTGGTTAGAAGCTTTATTTATAATTTTCACTAAAAGAACTGTGATTCCCCCTCACAACCCAACCTCTTTACGTTTGTAGTAGGGGGTTAGCTTCCGTTATTAATTAAATTCCGCATGGCGCGCTCGCTTCCTTGGCGCCCGAAAGCCAACTTCAAAGTTTAATAATTCGAAAATAACGCATCAGCTGAAAAAATGTCATTCCTGTAAAACGTTCTTAAATGGGCTTCTTAAGTGATTATGTGAAACGGAATGCTTAATTTTCCCATATCACCTAAACTCAAAATTAACCAAAGTAACATTGACCCTTATAACTCAAAAAATTTTCATTGATGATGGAAAATGAATGGAGGAAAAATTGATTATTTTAATCTAATTACGAGTATTCAAATACCAAATATTGGAAAATCAATTACTGTCCTCTCCTTCACAAATACCCTCACTTGAATCATTATTGATAATGCTTGGTATATGTGCTGCAGAAAATAAGAATGTGATATTGATTTATCATCAGATAAGAAAATTTTACAGTAGCCTACTGTTCAAAGTACACAATTTTTTCCTGTAGTATTTTAACATAGCATTAGATATGAATGACATGGTGAGTGCTGGCCATCTTTACTTACTACCTTACCAATTCTGAAATCAAACTCAGATCTGCAGTGTGGTAGGCAGATAATATACACAAACAGGAGGAGTCATTCACACTATGGCTAATTTCAAAAATATGAGCAATTTACCTATTCTTTCTTAATTTAGCACAATGTAATGTCAATTAATTTTCTCATTCTTACTTTAATTGGGAGGAAATTAAGTTATATCCCTGATATTTACAAAATTATTTCCTCTTTACTTTCTGTTCTTAAACTTGAAATTCACAACACGTTTTCATATTGAGCTTTATTCCTGATTTTAACATTTGTGGCAACTAAAACTGTCATGTTTTATTTATTTTCATGTCAATAAAAATATAAAAATGCATCAGTTGCAAGCTAATCTCAAGCATAAATTTAAAGTAGCAAGCGGTATGTTCATTTTAAACCTGCATATTTCTAATTTTAGAATTATTAATACTCAAAATAGGTATGCTCTTTGAACAATAGTTTGTTACCTTCTTACTTAATAACAACTTTTGGTAACCATAATAGGTAAAGTAGTTAACGAGCCTCAACTTTTGTTTATGGAAGAATTAGAATAGGAACAAAATGCAACCTTAGCTGCAACAAAAATAGGTAGTATTCCGTTCCCTACTCAAATACACTTTCCTGAAATAACGATGCTCACCTCAACGCAGTATACAGAACTAGTCAAACATCAACACCAAATATTACCAAGAAAATTTGTATCTTAGCCAAGACTTTGAGTCTCGCAACGCATCAATTAGCATCGACGATTAGTGTACGAACTAAGCGAAGCAATAACATGAATCCTTTGTGCGATTGAACGCTATCACAGATGTGTTTGACAGCCTTCTGCCTATAATGCAAATTAAAAATCGTTTTCCGCCTAATTTTAAAATTAATAACTTGTCTAAATTTTTTTGTGCACCTTGGAATAATATGATATAAACTAAGATAGTTTTTAAACGTATTTTTAAATGAATGACGTATTGAGTTTAATATTATTTTGATATCTGTCCACATGTTTTCTTATTGATTTTTGATTGAATTACCTTCACCTCTTCAAGGCATCCACGTCGACCTTACAGCCTTGTTTTGCTGCTTACTAAATTGTTTTTTCAATTTCTTTCTTTCTCTTTTTTATCGAATGCTCATACCGAACTTGCTGTTCAGACTTAACTCGTGTATGTGTTTCTGAATCTGGAAACAATTTAGATAGTCAAGATTTTTTAAATTCCATAAATAACTTCACTGTCACTTCGTTTTTAAATCCATTTCGTCCTTGCTACATCTTATAAGTGTTATATGCGGAAACCACTGGTACGACAGCCTTGTAACTACATTATTTGCCATTTATGATCCCTAATGTTTGTCGGGTTTCGAGCCGTTGGTATTTTGAAGGCAATATTGATTATTGATTATTGACGGCTGCAACTCGAACGATTTTCTCGATAGTTCTATGGGAAATTAATGAGAGGGATAATAAAAGCGTTTTGGATAACTCAGCTTAGTTTCCGGTGGGGGAGTTTATTCGGGAAAAGGAAGCCAGGACACTGGCTTGTCAGGAACAAAATCTGCTTGTCGTGATCTTGATCTCGGAGAGCTTGTTGAGATGGCAATCAGTGCCGGAGGACCAGGCTGGAGCTGACGAAGGCCGGCACGCGATGGAGTGTGCGTGGTGAGTGAGTTGAATTTGGGGGAAAAACTTTGAAGGAGTTCTAAACCGTGACGTAATGTGGTCACGTTATGAGGTCTGCTTTCCAAATGTCTAGCAGGACAATCGAGCTTGAGTAAATGGAGTAGCTCAAGATTTGAGGCTCAGGTAGATTAGCTGGCCTTTCCCAATGTAATGCCAAATGGCGGACTCAATAATAAGGTAAGTAGTGAGCAAGTTCTAGCATTACTCAGGTAAGCAACGTAGCATTTAACATGGCACTCGGAGAAACCAAAAACAAAACCCAGGGAGATTGGATTGTGAAGGTTTTGTGTATGGCGATGCTGTAGAGGTCCTGCACAGGAGTCCAAGGATGCTGGGTTACGCGATTCAGGAGAGACATCAAGACATGGCACTACTGAATATCCAACATAATAATGACAACTCTTCCCACACGGAGAGATACGAGAACTCCTACAGGTTTTGCTCAAGCTATTTTGTGAATCCCACTCTAGCAAACTCAAAAGAGATAGGACAGATTTTAGGTTGACAGATTTTTAATCAAGAAATAAATTGTTTGATCACTAATGCCTCGGCTTTAAATTCCGAGTGTTAGGCTAGGAATTTTCGGTAATAAAGATCGTGATTCCTCACAGAGACTACGGGCAAGTAAACACGAGACCTACCGAATATCGTAAAATATCAAGTGACAGCACTTTGGCAAGCAGTAAAAAAAACACATAAAAAATCCTAAGTTCATGGATAAAAATCCTAGTAAAAATCCTGGTATCTCAATTTTCAATAATAAAGAAATTAGGGAATAATATATATCCCTAATGATAATAGAAACAGGGAAAGAAGACTAGGCGTTGATTTCACAGGCGGAAAGTACGCGAAGAAGGAAAACACGAGAGCATGAGGGTTCCGTGTGGCGGTTTAACCGGCGACTTAACGCGTCGGTCTCAGCCCGAGTCGCCGGCCATTTGCACACACTTACGATAGGCAGATAGTGATGGGTGTTTGTCACCGAATGCGATGAAGCACATTAATTTTATTGAGATGGTTGATATCGAATTAACTGAGGTTTCGTAAATATATGGTATTAAGAATGAAGTTCCAAACTTTAGCAAGTAGAAATGAATAACTTCGTAATTTATTAAAAGCTATTTAAAAGACATCTTTGATGATTATTTCGAGTTTAAACAAGTTTAAGAAAAGACTGCTAGAAATGATTTGTAAAAAAAAATAAGAGAAAATACTATTAGAACACCTGCTTAAAATGCAAATAAAAATCACGTAGTAGTGACAGAAGACGGCAGAGTTTTTCCCGCCATTACGCAAGACGCTGTCGGCAAATGAACGCCGGCAATTCGGCCGCGTTCGTCCACAAGTAGTTTATGAAAGATTCGTGATATGATACTGGCAAAACCCGCAATATATGTTTGCAGTAAGGAGAAAAACCAGTACGTTAACGGAATATCTAGTATGAATTCACGCGGGAGTTTGGGAAATGACACGCAATATTCACTCTATTAAAACACATGCTAATCTCAGAATCTTAACACTAATTTTTATCCCTAATTCACGACACTGAGCAGATCTTTAGATTAAAAACACACAATACACCGAAAAACACATGGCACATATTCTTACCCGGTTTTACTCTTATTTTAACCCTAAATATCACTGCACTTACGAGATGTTCGCGCAACCACGCCACAAGCAAAAGTGTGTGGACTAGGCGACGCGCTTGTATGTTGCCAGACGGGCTGCTTAAGAACTCGAAATGTCGATTGATTATTTGATCTCTCATGTATTTACACTGAAATTTTAATGATTACGAATATGAAGTAGAAAATAATTAATAATAAATTAGAGTAATATTTTTAATGCTACTAATTAATTTATTTAAGTATGAATAGCAAATTTCTAATTTTTACTCTTATGTAGCGGTATGCTACATTACCCCCCAAGGCGCAGACCGAAAGGTCCACCCGCTGCAATCATCTGTAGCGGGAAGGAGGGCGAACTACACGACCCTGCCGAGTTCGGCAATGGGCGAATGTTACTGAGCGGGGAAGTTTCACCAAACGGGTCTGCAAGTTTAGATCGGCAAGAGTCCTAGGAACAGGAGTTACTGCAGCGGGCTCGTCTGGTCTCTCCAGACTTGTCGCTGTGTCAGTAAGAGGACTATAGTTAGAATCTACGACAGGGTTAGAGATAGGGTTTGAATGTACAGGCACATAGAAAGGATTACACTCAAGTTGACTAGGCAATAATGCAGCCAACTGAGGAAGCTGAGATGGTAGATATGATCGAGTCTCAGTGGGAAAGGAAATCTGCGGAGAAGATGATGAGTTATAAGTTACGCTATGATCAGAAGTATATGCGACTTTTAATCGATCGATGCTCACAGGGTCGTGTGAGGCGAAACGTTCGAGGATGAAATATTTTTGCTTGCGTTTAAGTACTTTGAATGGGCCATCATAAGGGCGCGTGAGTGTAGGTTTAATAGCATCATTGCGGACATACACATGTGTGCAGTCTTGCAGGGCAGGATCTAGCTTGTCCTCAGTCTGAGGCATTCGCGGAGCCACATACTTGATCTGGCGCATGCAATCTTTCAGGCAGGTTACGTAAGCGGAACGGTCAGCAGATGAAAATTCAGGCAAAGGTTTTGGGTCAACAATGTCGCCGGGGAGACGAAGCGTCTTCCCGTACAACATTTCAGCCGCTGTGCACTGCTGATCTTGTCTGTGCAAATTTCTGATGCTAAGTAGTACTACTGGAAGTCTATCAGTCCAATCGTGACTGCAATTAAGGCAGCGCAAGGCAGACTTGAGGTCTCTGTGGACTCTCTCAATAAGTCCATTTGACTGCGGATGATAAGCTGTAGTGGATGTATTTGCACACCCTAAGGCGGTGCTAAGCTCACTCCAGAATTTGGAGGTAAATTGTGATCCCCGGTCATGCGTGACCTTTAAAGGGACACCAAATCTAGATATCCAATTTGATAAGAAGGCGCGTGCTACAGTCTCAGTTTGTGTATCAGGAAGAGGGACAGCCTCAACCCAACGCGTGAACCTATCGATGATGGTCAACAAATAAGAATAACCGCGCGATACAGGCAAGGGACCCACTAGGTCTTGCGCTCTTTTTATGAAATCATACTAGGTTTTAAACAATTTAGACTAATAATCTGTGTGTTTTTAGTTTCTCTTTTTTTTTAGTTTAATTCTAAGTAGGAATGTCCTTATTTTTACCTTGATCCTGTAGTTTTTATCATTTTTATTTTTACGTTACATTTTACTTACTGTCTCTTAATGCTAATGACTGACCATGTTGACATATTCGACAATATTGATCCAGATCTCAATCATTTGAATAGACTGCACCCAAACCTAAATGAAACTGGAAACTGTAAATACCTAAATATTAAAAAATTCAATGAATCGATGAGGAACACCTGTAACGATTTTTCTCTATTATGTTGGAACTGTAGATCCATTTATCCGAAAATAGATGAAATATCTTGTACTATCACTGAGCTGAACAGCAATTTTGATGTTCTCAGTTTCACCGAAAGTTGGCTAGACGACTCATCTAAAGACCTGATTCAAATTCAAAACTATTATAGCCATCATTCACTCCGTAGTAACAAACGTGGTGGTGGCATCAGTACGTACATATCTAAACATATATCTTCGAAAGTCATTTTAAGTGCAACTATGAATCGTGAACATATTGAGACCTTATTTATAGAACTAACGAAAAATGGTAAACGGATTGTGCTTGGGACAGTATATAGACCCCCAACAGCTTGTAACGTCTCTTTCCTGAACGAGCTTCAAAGCATTATATCTCAGTTCAACAAGTCTCTATATAATGACATAATAATCTGCGGGGATTTCAACTACGATCTTCTACAATATGATAGCTATTAGTTGAAATAGCGGACATCCAGGTTCCATTGTTGTCAAATGAAATTCGTATTCAGCTGGAAATTTATTATTTCCATTCAATAATAAATTTCCAGCTGAATACGAATTTCATTTGACAATATGATAGCTGTGAGCAAATCTCAAACTTCATAAATGTTTTTCAGTCCAGCTCCTTCCTTCCAATCATCACGAAACCTACACGTGTTGCTTCTGAATCGGCTACGTTACTCGATAATATTTTTATTTTAGATCCGACTGATTTTCTTACCGGAATAATAATTTCTGACTTATCTGACCATTTCCCGGTGTTTCTCATCAAGAAAAATGTCTATAATCCTTGCTCCAGTCCACAGGCTGATACTTATTCATTTCGTTGTGTAAACGAATACAACTTGGGAACAATGCGAACTGTTCTAGAAGAATTAATGCCATCATTAGACGTCTATGAACGGGACAATAATGCGATTAACATTGATGAAGCAATACTAAATTTAACTGAAATTATAACGACCGCATATAACCAGTGCTGTCCAATAATCACCCGCACAATTACGCCGAAAAATAGACAAAAGCCCTGGATTACTGAAGATATCGTGATCAATATAAAGAAACGTCAAGCGTACCTAGCCTTACTATACGATGGGCGAATATCTAAAGTAACGTATAACAGATTCAGGAATTGTTGAGATCCAACTTCAGCATATATATTTATTATTATATATGAGTTGTCGCAGTCGCCCATTAAATTGCTTCCGTCCCGTTTTCTATGTTCATGTGTTAACTGCCTGTAGAGAGCGCTCGAGCTCCTTCTTCTTGTTCTCGCCGCCGTGCTCGACGGACGTACAGTACATGTAGTTCCTAGATTACCTACTGTGTTTCTCTATACCCCACACTCATACTTATAATCGTTGCCGTACTCCATTATTCCAAGATGGAAAGAGGCCTCTCTGGTCTAACAGGTTATGGGCCCAGTAACCTAACTTTTGATGGCAATGACGAAAGGTATGAGTTGTGGGAAGTGAAATTTCGGGCCTACCTAGACTTGAAATCGTTGGGTGCCGTCCTCGAGGGCGAAGAATCAAGTCTGGATGTTGAGAAGAATAAGAAAGTTTTCTCCGAGCTTGTGCAAAGGCTCGATGATAAAAGTCTCTCGTTGATTATCAGAGACGCCTATGGAGATGGAAGAAAATCCATGAAGATTCTGCGTGATCATTACCTCGGCAGCAGTAAACCGAGAATTATTTCTCTGTATTGCGAGTTGGTTGCGCTGAAGATGAAAAATGGCGAGACGGTAACCGACTACTTGCTGCGGGCAGAGACAACTGCATCCTACCTGAAGAAAGCCGGCGAGAGTATCAGCGATGGACTGATAATCGCCATGATTATCAGGGGATTGCCAGCTGTTTACAACGCGTTTTCTACCGTCATCACGCAAATTGACAGTAACGAAATGGACTTCATGAAATTCAAATCGGCTCTCAAGAGTGAAGAAGAAACAAAGAAGACCCGACAAGGCTACAGTGAAAGTGAAGAAAGAATTATGAAAGTGAAAGATTCTAAAATTACTTGTTACTTATGTGGTAAGTCAGGTCACAAGAAATATGAGTGTAAAAGTCACAGTGCAAAGAAAAATCGGTGGTGTTCAATTTGTAAAAGTGCATCTCATGATACTAATTTTTGCAGAAAGAGAGATACCGCAAAAGCGATGGCTACTGATAGCAAAGATGTGAAAAGCTCTTTTTGTTTTAGAGTATCAACAGACTCAGAAAGTGCTTCTGTTGTAGACAGTGCAAAGTTACTGGTGGATTGTGGAGCTACTGCTCACATTATTTGTGATAAATCTAAGTTTGTATCTTTAGATGAAAGTTTTGACCCTAGGAATCATTTCATTGAATTAGCAGATGGTTCTAGGATGAACAATATTGTAGAGTGTAAAGGTGATGCGAGAATTACCCTGACTGACGCCAAAAATAGGAAACACAATGTTCTTTTAAAAAATGTTCTTTGTATTCCTAGTTTTAAGCAGAATATTTTCTCTGTCCAGGCTGCTATTGATCAGGGTGCATCATTTAATTTCAGTCAAAACGCCTCAAAGTTGTTTGCTTCAGATGGGAATGCGTTTAATATTAAAAAATGTGGCAAGCTGTATTATTTAAATTCTGTAAGCTCTGTTGATTCTATTAATGCTGTTGGTGGACACACTCTGGAGGAGTGGCACAATATTCTTGGACATTGTAATGTAAAAGATGTGTTGAGCCTAGAAGGTATTACTAAAGGAATGAAAATTACCAACAAGCATAATTTCGATTGTGAGATCTGTGTCCAGGGTAAAATGTGTCAATATAGGAGCAGAGACCCTGATGAAAAGTCAAGAAAACCTTTAGAGCTAGTCCATAGTGACCTAGCTGGACCTATAAGCCCTACTTCTTTTGAGAATTCCATGTATGTCATGTCTTTTGTGGATGACTTTTCAGGCCTCATTTTTGTGTATTTCCTCAAAAGTACAAGTGACGCTGTTGGGGCATTTAAGAAATTCTTGGCTGATTCTGCTCCATTTGGCTCTGTTAAACGTTTAAGAACAGATAACGGCACAGAGTATTCCTCAAACTTGTTCAAAGCTGTTGTTACGGAGAATAAAATAAAACACGAATTTTCAGCTCCGTACTCTCCCCATCAGAATGGGACTGCTGAGAGATCTTGGAGATCATTGTTTGAGATGGCTAGGTGTTTGTTGCTACATGCAAATTTGCCAAAAGAATTGTGGAATCATGCTGTAAGAACAGCTGCTTACATTAGAAATAGGTGTTTCAACAAAAGGACAGGCAAAACTCCTTTTGAGATGTTCACGGGAAAGAAACCTGACCTCTCCAATATGCACATTTTTGGTTCAAAATGTTTTGCCATGGTTCAAAGCCCAGGAAAGCTTGACCCTAGGTCAGAGCGGGGTACTTTTCTGGGATATGACCCGTGCAGCCCTGCTTACATGATTTATTTCCCTGAAACTTGTCAAATAAAAAGAGTCAGATGTGTCACATTCTGTGATAAAATTTCTAGAAATGTGGTGGGTGAGGATGAGTTCATTGCTGTAGATAACCCTGCTGAGCTGAAACAAAGTGAGAAGGCTGACAAGGCTGAGGCTGAGTTGAAACCTGGGACTATCCCAGAAGTGATTCAAAATGAAACTCTTTCAGATTCAGAGCCCACTAGAAGATTTCCTTTGAGAGAAAAGAAGCCTCCAGCTTATTTAAAAGACTATGTTGATCCAGATGAATTGGATATCACTAATAATTTTGTTGATTATTGCTACAGAGTGAGCAGTATCCCAAAGTCTTACTCTGAGGCAATTTCATCCCCAGATTCTGTTGCATGGCAGGAGGCAATGACCAATGAGATGGCTGCACTAGCCGATAATGAGACGTACGAACTTGTTGAAAAGCCAAAAGATAGATCTGTTATTGGGGGACGATGGGTCTATAGTGTTAAATCAGGACCCAACGACCAGGAAACTTTCAAAGCTCGTTATGTAGCCAAGGGATATTCCCAAGTAGCTGATGTCGATTTCAAAGAAACTTTTTCTCCTACAGCACGTCTAACTTCTGTTAGAATGCTGATGGATATTGCTGTGCAAAAGTCGTACATTGTGCACCAGATGGACGTGTGCACTGCTTATCTTCATGCAAAAATTGACTGTGATGTTTTTGTAGAACAGCCTGAGGGATTTGTTGAACTTGACAAAAATGGAGAGAAGTTAGTCTGCAAACTCAAAAAATCTTTGTATGGCTTAAAGCAAAGTGGCCGTAACTGGAACAACCTTTTGCATCATTTTCTTGTTGAACAAAATTTTGTTCAATCTCTCAGTGATACTTGTGTCTATGTGAGGGAAAGCGACTATGGAAAAGTGATTATCATTGTATGGGTTGATGATTAAATTTTGGCCTCTTCTAACGCTGTTGTATTGAGTGAAGTAAAATGTTCGTTGTCAAATAAATTCAAAATGAAAGATCTTGGACAAATTTCATGTTTTCTAGGCATTGAATTTGACGTGAAGCATGACTCAATTGAGATGAAGCAGTCAAAGTATGTTGAGAAAATTTTGTCAAAATTTAAGCCTAAGTCTATTCCCTGTGATCCCAGTGCCAACAAGCTTGATGTAAGCTCTGATTCTAGGAATTTGTGCGATCCAAAACTGTTCCGTGAGATAGTTGGCAGCCTGATCTACTTGATGACTTGTACTAGGCCTGATATTTGCTATGTTGTTACATTACTGTCGCAACATTTAACTTGTCCAACAAATGCTCATCTGAATTTGTGTAAATTTGTGTTGAAGTATCTTAAAGGTACTATTTCATACGGTTTGAAATTTGTGAAATCCGGGAACCCCGTGCAAATTACTGGTTTCTCTGACTCTGACTGGGGTGGATCCTCTGACCGGAAGAGCATATCAGGATATGTGTTTAAGTCATCTAGCAACAGTTCACTGATATCTTGGAAGTCCAAGAAACAAAATATTGTTGCTCTTTCAAACTGTGAAGCAGAGTACATTGCCCTGACTTATGCTGTGCAGGAGGGAATTTTTCTCAAACAGCTACTATGTGATATGGATGAATATGATGAACCTGTTGAGATTTTTGTTGATAATAGAGGTGCTATTGATCTAGCCAAAAACCCTGTTCATCATCAACGCTCGAAACATATAGACATAAGATTTCATTTCATTCGAGCAATTATTCAAGACAATAAAGCGGTTTTGCGCTTTGTTCCTTCAGAGGAAAACATGGCTGACATGTTCACAAAGCCTGTTACTAGACAGTCGTTGCTCAAGTTCAAAGTGTGTGTTTAATTCTAAGGTACTGTGTCTGACATGTTTCCAGTTTAGCTTTGTGTAGATCAATTGCAAGAAAAGGTAGAACTTTCTTGAGTACAATACTCTTAACGCCAATGCGGACTATGCATTATTGTGCGTTATATTTTTTTTGTATCGTGCTCAGTGTAATCTGTTGATCTACACTGATGATTTTTTTTTATGTTGTCTTTCTGCTGTTCAATGTTCAATGAAAGATCTGAATGTTGAAATGTTAGCTCTAATTGATTACTATGTGAATTGATGCATAGTGGGATGGAATACTTCAGTTGGAGGGGGTGTGTTGAGATCCAACTTCAGCATATATATTTATTATTATATATGAGTTGTCGCAGTCGCCCATTAAATTGCTTCCGTCCCGTTTTCTATGTTCATGTGTTAACTGCCTGTAGAGAGCGCTCGAGCTCCTTCTTCTTGTTCTCGCCGCCGTGCTCGACGGACATACAGTACATGTAGTTCCTAGATTACCTACTGTGTTTCTCTATACCCCACACTCATACTTATAATCGTTGCCGTACTCCATTATTCCAAGATGGAAAGAGGCCTCTCTGGTCTAACAGGAATCATGTGACAAATCAAATACGAACCTCAAAACGAGACTACTTCACGCGCAAATTTACTGAATACAAAACTGATATTAAAAAAACTTGGCGCCTGCTTAATTCATGCTATAAACCGAATAATAATACTACGAAAACAATTGAGTTCGTCGTTCACGAAAATGTAAAATACCACGAGAAAAAAGATATTGCAACTGTGTTTAACAACTTTTTTGTAAACATAGGAAAAAATATAGCCGATAGTGTCTTCAGTGAACCCAGAGACCACTTGCAATACATGGACCATGTCCGTGAACCTAACTCTTTCTTCTTCACGCCAGCTAATCCCTCCGATGTAATTACGTGCATAAACAACTTGAAAAATAAATCAAGTGGATTGAAAAATTTTTCGGCTAAAGTTCTTAAGGCTATAGCTGATATAATAGTACCGTGCATATCTTATATTATCAACCAATCCCTTTCTCAAGGTATCTTCCCCAACTCTTTCAAAATTGCGAGAGTCACCCTTATTTTTAAAAATGGTGATAAAAACTGCGTTAACAATTATAGACCTATCTCTGTACTACCAATTATTAGCAAAATATTCGAGAAAATTGTGTATAAAAAAGTGTATTCGTATTTTGAACAAAAATCTTTCCTCTACGACAAACAATACGGTTTTCGTTCTAAGAAATCTACGACACAAGCTGTATTAAATCATTTGCAATACCTTTATTCTAATATAGATGAAGGAAAGCTTGTTTTCTCCGTATTTCTTGACTTTCGAAAAGCATTCGATTGTGTGGACCATAACGTATTACTCTCGAAACTACATTGTTATGGCATTCGAGGGGCTGCCCATGATTGGTTTAGATCATACTTAGCAAATCGGAAACAATACGTTGTCATTGACGACGCAAAATCAGACCCACAGACAATTAGCCATGGGGTTCCACAAGGATCTGTCCTTGGGCCTCTCCTATTTCTAATTTTTATCAATGATATCACTACATCTACATCATTTTTCAAATTCATACTTTTTGCCGATGACAGTACCCTTTCTGCGGTCCTTCCAGACCAAAATCCCGCTAGGATGGCGGAGCGTATAAATAATGAACTTCATAAGGTTTCATTGTGGCTTAAAGCTAATAAAATAAGCCTTAATATCGATAAAACAAAATATATTACATTCTCATACAAGAAAAATATATCTCTCCCACGCATTCAAATTGGCGGAGGTGAAATCGAAGAAACCAACTCAAGTAAATTCCTCGGCATCATAATAGACAAACATCTAACCTTTAAAGAGCACATCGCTCATATTAGTTCTAAATTATCAAAATCTATCGGAATCCTAAATAAAGTTAAGAATTTCCTGCCTGAAACAGCCTTACAAATGCTCTACCGAACGCTCATTTTACCATACTTGCAATACGGAATAGAAGCATGGCACGGAACTGATAAAAATAAAACCAACAAAATTTTTACCCTGCAAAAAAGAGCCATAAGAGCGATAAAGAATCTAGAATATAATGCTCACACAAATGACTCATTCAAAAATTTACGAATACCTAAGCTCTCGGATCTCTACAAAATCTCCATTTGCAATTTCATTTACAAAACATTAACAAATGATGGCGACAATAGCCTAAAACAACTATTAACTACGCAAACTGGTCATCACGACCATTTAACCCGAAATAGAAGTAAATTCATGCTTCCTTATTACTCAAAGGCTCGGTCACAACACAGTATCCTCTTCGTTGGAACTAAAACTTGGAACTCAATACCTGCGGACATCCGTGAAAGTAATTCTTATAAGGTATTCAAAAAAAGTCTTGAGTCTCACTTCCTATCAGATTACTAGTCGTGTAAGATCACAGAGTCAAACCTTGTCCCCTACATAACTGGTCCTAATAATGTAATTCGCCTCGATTAATTTCGCCGATCTTCAGTCTGTTCTTGAATCGTTTGTCGAATATACTGTTAAATCTAGTCCATATGAACTATATTGTGAAATGAAGTATCTAATTTCGAGTTACTTATCTCATTGATCAGTCTAATGCGTCTCTAATTTCAGTGAATTAGGTTAAACATTATTGTACTCCTAAGACTAACCTTGATGGTAGGATGCCCTAGAAGTCACTGAACTTATTCGGGCCCACAGGTAGCTATACTCAAATTTGACCATTGTACTAGACTTAAGAAACATTGTATCTCTGTATCTCTTGTGGTAAATAAATTGTTTAAATTGTTTAAAATTGTTTAAAGTTCTGGTTACCTGGTTAGAGGTTGAGAATTTGGTTGATTTTAATTTGACAAGGTTGGTATTCCGTGATAAGGCATGGTCACCAGATGCCTGGGAAAGCATCAATATTGAATGAATTGTTATAGCCGCTTGCTCAAAAGGAGTTGGTCCGGACGCAGTATTTTCAAGCGTCTAATAATCAATCATGCAACTATAAAAAAAACACAATACCATTATCATTTGGGGTGATTGAAACAAGATCGCATCACCTTTGGTTTTATTGGTGGAAGAGGGTCCACGCCGAAGTGCGAGGCTTGATTCTTGGTTCGTGAGGACTTCTTGGGATGGCTCCGAGGCGATTGAAGAACTTCAAATGGTGTGCCTCTAGGTCAGGCTTGGGAAGCGTGTACTGGAGTGTGAAGTTTAGGGATGGTGTTAAAATGTGGAAGGATCCGAACTAAGTGACTCGGCTTTGGAGGTTATACTTGTTGAGTATGGGAAAAGGCTGCTGGTTGAGAAAATTCGGTAGGAATCAAGGCCTCGGCTCAATAGTGTTAGTTGGAGTTATCATAGGCTTAGCTGCAGATAAGCAGGCCTTCCAGCATAACAAATTGGGGAGTGAAAGAGGAAGCGAGGATGCGAGGAGGAGGATACTAGGAGGAGGTAACTCCTTAATTTCTTAATGCAGAGTGGCTGCAATCAAGGTGTGTGAGTGTTGACTCTAAAATGTTGTGAGTGAGGGAGATGGGTTGTCCAAGGTCATATGCCCCCTCTGGGGCCCAAGCATTACACTCAGAAGAATCTCTTACGTGAATGACGAGTCTGTCTGGAAAGCTGGCTTTATATACGTTTATCCGGAAGAACGTTTCCGGAACGAAATGAACTTGCGGTATGGTTCTACGTGAAAACGCCGTTCTTTCTTGTCGAAGTATTTCTTTGGTCAAATTTTAATAGATTTAGGGGTGATGTTGAATGACAATAGTAATCTAAAATTTTAGGAATGATTGCGTTAACTTTATTTAGTTCTTAGAAGATGGTTTTAATAATTTATGAAATTTAGATTGAAGTGCGGCTGAGGGCGTTCACTACAAGTTATTATTATTGGTTTCATTTATAAGTGAATTGTTCTTTTGGTCGCTATAAAGTTGCAAAGAACCACGAAGATAAATACTTTTACCAGAAATTTTGTATATATTCCCGAACCAAATCATTTCATTCGGTTTAGGCTTTTTTATTACGCTTAAAAAGGGCATAAGAGCCTTGTTTTTTTATAGTCTTTTTAAACCTGAAGTATTGTATAGTTATTGCGCGGCAGGACATTAATATTGATTAAGTAATGTACCTACTTTGATTACTCCCTCTTCGGCATCACATACGGCTTTAATTAACAGTTTTCAACATTTATTTTATATCTGGGGCATGATTAATCGATGCATGTGTAGTGATCGCCCTCAGCCGCACTTCAGCCTAATTTCATAAAATATTAAAAAACTAACATCCTAAAATTAAATTATACAAATGTAATTATTTTTATAATTTTACAAGACCAAATTAATTCGATTAAACTCAAAATTTTACCAAAAACGTGTTTCGAAATATTTGCCGATCACGTTTCCGTCAGTCACTTCCGTTGGAAACATTCGCGCAGAACCATTTCGCAAGCTTCCGCTCAAAAGAGCATATAAGGCCGACTTTTCAGGCAGAGTCGTCATTCTCGTACAGATCCTCCTGAATAGTGCTTGGGCCCAGAGCGGGCATTTGTAAGTATCAAGTGTTAATGTTAAGTGTGTATTATGTCTTAACTTTCCTGTGTTGTGTCTTAACTTGTTCCGTGTTAGGGAGCGCTCGTTATTGTGTCTTAGGAACATTCACTGTGTTTATCTGTGCCGGTGTAGTTAGGCACAAGCTTCAAGTTCACTGCGCCATTTCGTCAGTGTTTTTCCCCTGAATTAATGTAGCCGTGCAAACCTGCATATTCACTTTAGCATCTGATTCCAATTGGAATGTGTCTTTTTACGGTTTCGCACTGGTGTTTTTACCAGTTCTGTTAGCCTTATAATTCAATTAACTTTTGGCAGTACAGAATCTAGAATTTTAGTTATTTTAATTACTGTCGTGCATTGTGTAATTAAATCGGGATTCAAACAAGTATGGAATTCTTTTTAGTTTCACACTCAACGTTTGAAGTCCAAAAATCTTAAGAAATAAAATAGGATATTGCAGCAAATCGCGTTTGTATTTTCTGTAGTACTCATTTCAAGTCAATTCACATAAATAATTGTTCCTTAGTCTTGCTCAGAACTATCCTTATAAATACCTAACTACATTTGACAACCTGTTTTTTAGAAATCGAATCAGTGTTCTTATATTTCAATATTTTTCCATGAATTTAATTGAGCCTTTGTAAATCACTGTAACCTTGTCCATCTCTAGTTTGTTTTTACTGTCGTGTCTTTTTATATGCTACTATTTTTTATATGTAATTTTGCTGCAACTCTTGCTCATCTGAATTATAGAGTATAGAGACTTCACCTTTTCTCATACTTATATTTTAGTACATTAATTATCTAATTACCTCAGTGCTTTAGCTATTTTTTTGGCTGTAGTTCATTTAAACTCAGTTGTGTCACTGCTTTGGATATCAGGATAGAGCTTATGACCAGTTGGTCTCGAACACCTGTTCTGTGTGTTAAGATAATTCAGGCTGCAGCTCGGGCGCTGGAGCTGCGCACTGACCTTAGCACTAACTTCTGCCATTGTTCTTCCTGTAAGTAGCAGATGCAGCAGTCTTGTACATGTGTATGAATAGACTCGTTTTTGTTCAAAATAATCCAGCACGATGTCCCCTGACAGGATCTACTGGACCACACATTCATGCACTCACAAATACGTATGAAACCAAACCCTAACCTCTTAATTTAAGGAGCTTACCTCCTCCGGGTTCACCCTCCTGGTTCACTCTCTGAGTTGATTCTCTAAGTTTCCCCTCCTATGTTAACTTATTAAACGGGAAGGCCTGCATCCCTGCAGCTAGCCGCTAAAACCTCCAGTTGTGACTACCATTGGGTCGAGAGTCCCACTCTTACCGAGTTTTCCCAACCGGTAACAAATCCCATACTCAGCACTCAACTCACTACTCACTTAGTGTCGGAACCTCCCACACTTACACCATCATCGACTTCACACTCCAGCACGCGCTTCACAAGCCTGAGCTGAACGAATCGTCTGAAGTCCTGCAACCTCCTCGGACTCTCCCCAAGAACTTCTCGCGAACAAGAGTCAAGCTTCGCACTTCGTCGTTCAACCTTCTCCTCAATAAATCCCATAAAGGCTAGTCTGTTCCCTCATTCCCTTCTGATATTGGCTGTAATGGTGGTTTTGTTGTTGATTGTAGACGCTTGAAATATTGCGTCCGAATACCGCCTTAACTCCTTCTGAGTCAGTGGCCATACTTAATTCATTTTGCAATTCAATGTGCTTTACCCGAGCACTGGTGACCCGCCTTATCAAAGAATTCAAACCTGTCTAAAGTAAAAACTTGAATTACGCCCATCAGGCAAAGTTTATACATGTACATGAAATGTCTCCTACATTTTGCTTCTTGACGTGGTAATATAATATCTTCACGATTATGTTCATAATAATGGATCCAGTTTTCCATTGGAATTAGAATTTTGTTCGTATTATCAAAAATTGCATTTGTCATGTGTAATACTCGTAATTCGCATAGTCGTAATGTATTGTTGTCTTAACTTCGAAGTTGCTCGGGTAGGCCAAATAATTCAACTTCAGCTGAATAATTACTTTACAATCAGAGTCTGAAGCTGTGGGTCACCAATCTTATGTTCGCGTAAAGTGGGGAACTCAATTTAATTATGTGAAGCTTGAAGAGCGAAGCAATTTAACGGGATCACCAGCGCGTGTTAACGCACGTTGAATTTCAATGATTTGCAATCTCAGAAGGAGTTGAGGACGGTGTTCGGACGCAATATTTCAAGCGTCTAATAATCAACAATAAAAACCCCCATGCAGCTAACACTCGAGGAGAATGAGAAAACAGACTAGCTCACCTTTGGTTTTATTAAAGTTGAGGTTGAACGCCGAAGTGCGAGGCTAGATTCTTGGTTCGAGACGTTCTTGGGGAGAGCCTGAGGCGGTTGACGAACTTCAGACGATGCGTTCAGCTCAGGCTTGTGGAAGCGTGTACTGGAGTGTGAAGTTGAGGATGGTGTAAGGTGTGGGAGGTACCGACGTTAAGTGGGAGAACTTAACGGTTGAGTAAATTTGGTAAGAATGGGGGCTCTCGACCCAATAGTCTTAACTGGAGATTTTTGCGGCTTAGCTGCAGGGATGCAGGCCCTCCAGTTTAATAAGATTAGATAGGAGGAGAAACTTGGAGGAGAAACTTGGAGGAGGTAAGCTCCTTGATTTCTTAATGCAGAGTGGCTGCAATTAAGGGGTTAGAGTTTGGCTCCATAACGTGTTTGTGAGAACGTGGGATGTGTGGTCCAGTCGATCCTGTGAGGGAACGTCGAGCAGAATTAATTTGCACGATAACGAGCCCATTCATACACATGTGCAAGACTGCTGCATCTGCTGCACTAACAAGGACAATGGCAGAAGTCTAGTGCTAAGGTCAGTCCGCAGCTCTAGCGCCCGAGTGGCAGCCTGATCATCTTAACACCCAGAACCGGCGTTCACGACCAACTGGTTACAAGCTCTATCTTGATATTACAAGCAGCAACACAACTGAGTATGTAATCTAAATGAACTAACAGCTAGATGTAAAATAGCTACAGCACTGAGGCAACTCAAATAATGTAACAAAAGTAAATATGAGAAAAAGTGAAGCCTCTATTCTCTATAATTCAGATGAGCAAGAATTGCTTCTAGGCGCAGCAAAATTACATATAAAAAGGAGTAGCATATAAAAAGACACGACAGTCAAAACAAACTAAAGATGGAAACAAAGTTACAGTGATTTAAAAAAGGCTCAATTAAATTCAGGGAAAAATATTGAACTCACTCCAAAATGATCTCTATGGACGGCAAAGTGTCTTAAACACTATGCTCAGCACAAAAAAATATCTAAGGAGGTAATGCCAACATCGTACTAAGCACAATAAGGAATCATCGGAGAATAGTAAATACGAAAACAATGACAAAGATGGGGCAGTGAGCTTGAAGCTTGTGCCTAACTAACACCGACACAGAGGAAACATAGTGAATGTTCCTAAGTTAATCACAAAAATGAGCTCTCACTGCTCAGGCAAGTTAATATATATAATAAAACACTTAACATTAACACTTGATACTTACAATTGCCCCCTCTGGGGCCCAAGCACTACACACAGGAGAATCTCTTACGTGAATGACGACTGTGCCTGGGAAGCTGGCTTTATATACGCTGTGTAGCGGACGAGCGTTTCCGGAACTTCCGGAACGAATGAACTTGCGGTATGGTTCTACGTGAAAAACGCCGTTCTTTCTTGTCGAAGTATTTCTTTGGTCAAATTTTAATATATTTAGGGGTAATGTTGAATGACAATAGTAATTTAAAATTTTAAGAATGATGGCATTAACTTTATTTAATTTTTAGAAGATGGTTTTAAAAATTTATGAAATTTAGACTGAAGTGCGGCTGAGGCGTCCACTACAGCTACCCCCCACTAAGTGGACCGAAAGGTCTGGTAACAGTGAAGCTGTTATCTGTAAAATGCGAGCATGAATTACGAGGGAAAGGTCCCAAAAGAAGCTTTGACAGAGGAAATTAGGGGAAACTGACAGATAAAAGTGTACTACCCAAGGTCTGCGCGTAACGGGCCGGCGGACAACTAGGTCTGCCGTAACGGGCCGCGGCGCTCAGGGGCAATAGGAAAGTTAAACTGTGGAGCTATGAAAGTTTCGGTTCGGATTCCCAACTGGGACAACAATAGAGTATCTGTGAGGGTCACATCACTGGACACAATAGAGCCAGAAGTATCCGCCGAAATGGAGGCACCCGAATCACCAGATACCAACTGCGTTCTTTGAACGGTATACCGGGGAATCTAGAATTGGTCGCCTTCCCATGTCTTTGGAAAACTCAAAGCGAACTAAGAATTACGAATTCGTTGGCTCGACAGGAGTTGACCTGAGGCGAAATCGCAGTCCGGGGTTGTGACATTATGCCCTAAAAAAAAGTCAGTTCCTTACTTTCCCAAAACACATACGCCGGTTAAAAACAGCAAGTGTGCGACGTAAGTCGTTTGCACAGCCTCCCTAGGCAACGTGCGTGCTCCTCAGGCGTCCCCAAGGCTACAAGCACACCGACCAGGCAGCAATACAAAAAATGAAAGATCGGGAAAGACTTAGTCATGTGATGCTGAAAGATTTGCGGAGCATTTCGTAACCCGTATGGGATATGGAGGAACTTACAAAAGACAACCGGTGCACATACGGCAGTCCCTTGAAATGATCGCAGAGTTCAAATATCTGATTGGGGAACATATTTAAAATAAGTCAATTGCTCAGATTGACAAGTTGGTGTTTCGTACATAGACATTTTGTTTACTGGTTTGCTGCAGTAGCAATGAATGGTGCTCCAGTAGCAATGGAAATTGCGGAGGTTATTATTAAGGAGCTTCAGTAGCAATGGAACTAATCCTAGAAGGTCTCCTATGGTTTGCTTCAGCAGCAATGGAAATGTATGAAGAGTTTTGTAAAAAGGTGGCTTCAGTAGCAACGGAAAACATGAAGAATTTGTTAGAATAGGCTGCAGTAGCAATAACTTATTATTAGGGAAGAGTTTAGAGAAGAAAGACTATGTTTGACTACTGAGAATTAGAGAAAAAGGATGGAAAGGAACACTACCTCCTCCAAGGTTCAACATGCAACAGCTGCAAACAGCGTCGACATGCGCTCAAAAACCTCCAAATGATGGCTGCGGTAATTTAATTGTTTGATTATTTATCTAACTTTGAAGTATACCAATCTTAAGTTCGAAGTTGCTCGGGTAGGCCGAATAATTCAACTTCAGCTGAATAATTACTTTCCAATCAGAGTCTGAAGTTGTGGGTCACCAATCTTATGTTCGCCCAAAGTGGGAAACTCAATTTAATTATGTGAAGCTTGAAGAGCGAAGCAATTTAACGGGGTCACCAGCGCGTGTTAACGCACGTTGAATTTCAATGATTTGCAATCTCAGAAGGAGTTGAGGACGGTGTTCGGACGCAATATTTCAAGCGTCTAATATATAATCAACAATAAAAACCACCATGCAGCTAACACTCGAGGAGAATGAGAGAACAGACTAGCTCGCCTCTGGTTTTATTAAAGTTGAGGTTGAACGCCGAAGTGCGAGGCTTGATTCTTGGTTCGAGACGTTCTTGGGGAGAGCCTGAGGCGGCTGAAGAACTTCAGACGATGCGTTCAGCTCAGGCTTGTGGAAGCGTGTACTGGAGTGTGAAGTTGAGGATGGTGTAAGGTGTGGGAGGTACCGACGTTAAGTGGGAGAACTTAACGGTTGAGTAAATTTGGTAAGAATGGGGGCTCTCGACCCAATAGTCTCAACTGGAGAATTTTGCGGCTTAGCTGCAGGGATGCAGGCCCTCCAGTTTAATAAGATTAGATAGGAGGAGAAACTTGGAGGAGAAACTTGGAGGAGGTAAGCTCCTTGATTTCTTAATGCAGAGTGGCTGCAATTAAGGGGTTAGGGTTTGGCTCCATAACGTGTTTGTGAGAACGTGGGATGTGTGGTCCAGTCGATCCTGTGAGGGAACGTCGAGCGGAATTAATTTGCACGATAAGAAGCCCATTCATACACATGTGCAAGACTGCTGCATCTGCTGCACTAACAAGAAGAACAATGGCAGAAGTCTAGTGCTAAGGTCAGTCCGCAGCTCTAGCGCCCGAGTGGCAGCCTGAATCATCTTAACATCCAGAACCGGTGTTTACGACCAACTGGTTACAAGCTCTATCTTGATATTACAAGCAGCAACACAACTGAGTATGTAATCTAAATGAACTAACAGCTAGATGTAAAATAGCTACAGCACTGAGGTAACTCAAATAATGTACCAAAAGTAAATATGAGAAAAAGTGAAGCCTCTATTCTCTATAATTCAGATGAGCAAGAATTGCTTCTAGGCGCAGCAAAATTACATATAAAAAGGAGTAGCATATAAAAAGACACGACAGTCAAAACAAACTAGAGATGGAAACAAAGTTGCAGTGATTTAAAAAAGGCTCAATTAAATTCAGGGAAAAATATTGAACTCACTCCAAAATGATCTCTGTGGACAGCAAAGTGTCTTAAACACTATGCTCAGTACTAAAAAATATCTAAGGAGCTAATGCCAACATCGTACTAAGCACAATAAGGAATCATCGGAGAATAGTAAATACGAAAACAGTGACAAAGATGGGGCAGTGAGCTTGAAGCTTGTGCCTAACTAACACCGGCACAGAGGAAACATAGTGAATGTTCTTAAGTTAATCACAAAAATGAGCTCTCACTGCACAGACAAGTTAATATATATAATAAAACACTTAACATTAACACTTGATACTTACAATTGCTCCCTCTGGGGCCCAAGCACTACACACAGGAGAATCTCTTACGTGAATGACGACTCTGCCTGGGAAGCTGGCTTTATATACGCTGTGTAACGGACGAGCGTTTCCGGAACTTCCGGAACAAATGAACTTGCGGTATGGTTCTACGTGAAAAACGCCGTTCTTTCTTGTCGAAGTATTTCTTTGGTCAAATTTTAATAGATTTAGGGGTAATGTTGAATGACAATAGTAATTTAAAATTTTAAGAATGATGGCGTTAACTTTATTTAATTGTTAGAAGATGGTTTTAATAATTTATGAAATTTAGACTGAAGTGCGGCTGAGGCGTCCACTACAGTTGTGTAGTTTCTTTTTAACACAACATGAGGTTTATTTAACTGTAGCTGCAAACTACAGTTTCAGAAGCTTTAGACAACCAAGGCAGGAGTAAGGAAACACTGGAAAGCACGTATCAGTGTACTGAGTGGCTGTCGATTACAGACTTCCTCTCAAAATCTAGTCGTGCCCGGATGTCAGGCAAGAGGCGCGTTACAATACATTCCAGATCTCACAAGAGGAGCGTAATAAACAAACAAACAAAAAACAAACAAACATCCGCATCTTTGGGATGCTTTATTTCCAATTAAGCCTGATACAAATGATCTTAAGAATTGGTTTTTCAAATGTCTTATAACTAACACTATATATAGGTTTCCCCGTAAAGCCGGTACCAATTTCCGAAACCTGGGTCGAGTGGGGTATTGTGCTTGAGTTTTCCCTTATACCCATCGGGGAAAATCGCAGCGCCAGCGCCGGGATACGAACCCTCGTCTCCAACAGACAAGTCCGATCCCTTAACCACTGTGCCACCGCGAGTCTAAGGATGCTTTATTTCCAATTTATAGCCTGATATATATCACCTTGTGCATTGGATTTTCAAATGCCATAAAACTAACAGAAGGACGCCATGACGTTTTCCCTCGGTCAAGACCGGTACCCATTTCAGACACCTGGGTAGAGTGGGGTATTTTGCTTGGAATTTTTCCCCTATACCTAACAGAGACAATCGCCATCCAGCGCCGGGATTCGAACCTTCGTTGCCCGCACGGAGGCAGGTCCTGAAACCACACGGCTATGACGAACAAAATAACAATAACAGCTTCCGGAGCTCTTACTCACAAAACCAGTGCCATATTATAACGGCGCATATTTTAAAATACATCATGTATACATATTGGACAGATTTACTGCCCACTTTTTTATTTACGTACCCTTTAAAAGATTGAATCGCAGTTGGAGTGATGCAGAACTTGATAGATTGGGGTTGTTTTTCTGTCGAATATTAGCGGCAGTGTTCATTTATGAGCAATTTCAATTAGTTTGCTTGAGTATGGAAAAATTTCGTTGTAACTGACGTTTTTCGTATGATGTACGATCAAAATAGAAAAGAATGCAATATCTCTTCAGTTTAAATTGTTTAATCTATTGAATCGAGCGTACACCGGGCTGAAACAAGCTCGACTTCATTCCTTTTTTGTCCTATCAGAAATACTTATCAGCCCATGATTTTTTTTCGCGCCAGGCGGACTTGTGACGATGCAAAATAAGTAGCCACTCTCTTGCTCGCCATGGCGCAAGTGGCTAGGGGTTCTGCCGCGATCGAATCTCGGTACTGGCAGTGTCGATTTTCTGTTGGGTATAGGAGAAAAATTCCAAGCACAAAACCCCACTCCGCCCAGGTGTCTGAAATGGGTACCGGTTTGACCGGGGGAAAGCGTCATGGCGTCCTGGTGTTAGTTATAAGGCATTTGAAAATCCAATGTACACGGTGATATGTATCAGGCTTGATTGGAAATAAAGCATCCGTAGATGCCTTCATTATTATTTTGCACACTCATTTGACAGAACGTGTTTCCTAGGACATATCAAAGCCTAATCAGTCGTCTCCTATGAAAATAAAAATTAGATTTGAGCTAACCTCATTTTTCCCCTTTGATTCATCGTAATAGGCACAAAATTTCGGACCACGATTGCAACCCATCGATTTTTATACGTAAGCCTGGGGTTATTATAAGCATCAATAAAAGCCATAAAAAAATAACCCAATAGATTGTTAAAACGACTATTATGATCTAAGAAGTAGAGTGAAATAGTTTGGGCACACTAATATAACTTTTTTCGAGTATAACTCTGTTGTATATTAAAATATGCGTCGTTATAATGTGGCACTGGTTTTGTGAGTAGGAGCTCCGGAATCTGTCGTTACGCTCAGCCTTTACGAGCTCCGGAAGTCTTTGTCGTGCTCTGCCTTTACGAGCCCACAAGTCTTTGTTGCGCTCTGCCTTTACGAGCACCTTCTTGTCTTTGTTACGCGCTCTTGCCTGACTTCCGGGCACTGCTGGTTTGCGAGGAAGTGTGTAACCGACGGAGACCAGTAGGCCTACCCCCTAGATTACTTTTTCTGGGGGCATATGAAACGTTTAGTGTACGAAACACCAATTCAATCCGAAGAGGACCTGTTAGGTAGGATTGTTGAAGCCTCGGAAAGGATTCTCGAAACTTCTGGTGTCTTTGCTCGCATCCGCCAATCATTGGAGAGGCGTTTGAACGCCTGCATCGAAAGAAATGGGCGGCATTTTGAACAATTTTTGTAAACATGTAACCTAGTTTACGGTTTCGTTTGTTGTGCTCATAATAATTACTGTCGAAAATGCTTTTTCCTAATCACTACATTAAAAAGTTAATGGTAATTAATAATAATAAATGTTTCACATACTTGCCTAACTTCTCATTTCGTATCCCTGCCATTGATGTGACGCAGTTTACCACCTTGGATTCGTCTCCGCAAAAGAATGTACGAATTATTTTTAATAACTGTCCAACTTCAAGTCCTTGTAACTCTTTAACTAAGCATTTTAGACCATACCTTAATAGAATAAAAAGTGTTCATTTCGACGATCGCTACCTTATGTTAAAGTTTGGCAACAAAAGGGCCGGACACCCTGTAGTCGTGTGATGATTAAGAGACACAGGAAGTGTCTGTAGTTTACCAAATTATTTTCTCCACTTATGTCGAAAAAAATTCAATTTTTGTTGTTCGCCATGTAGCTGTCGCTACAAAAATGTCTCATTTCATTAAATTTCTCATTAAAATTTAAACAACATAATTATTGACATAAACTATCTTACTATAAATTATTACTAATAATTTTTAACTATAATTATTAATCTTAATGTTTTTGTGTAAATCACACAAATAGGAAATATTACCAAACAGTCGCTTGAGTAAACCTAGGCGTTGTGGCAACATTCCAGTCACGCGTCTTTAGCCTCATTTCGTGCTGTGACTTGGTGTTGTGAAGAACTCGTCGCGTAAGTTAAATAAGTGCTAAAACTGTGTTAGTATTAAACTCACAATGGTGAATGTGTTGCTAGTATTTCACTGTGTTCAGTAATAGTTTCTTATGTATTTTTTATGTGTTTCCTTTGCACTTTCCCCATACAAGTGTGGGAGGGAAGGATCGTAAAAACCGACCGCGGTTCTTGTTGATGGCGTAGGCGTGTTTAGTGGTGTGATCAGGATTCCTTGAATAGTCAGCACAGAGATGCAGTTTTCTTTGCTATTTTTGAGTCTTGTGGTTGTTTTGAGATTCCTTGAACCAGAAATACTGGTTATGGCGCCATGTGTGACGTATTATAAAGTCACCAGAGTAATAGGAGATATTTCGACTAAGATTTACGCCTTTGATGTAAAATAGTTTACCTTATACTGTCCGGTTTTATAGTGAAATTAGGAGAGTAATCAGGGGTGTTTTGCCGGCATATTTAATCTGTCCTTATTCTATTTTTTGAGCTTAAAAGAGAAATAAAACGCTGACGGGAATCATTAGAAAGAACTCAGGGTTTCCGCGTGATGTGAACTTAGAGCTTGCTGGGTGAACAGTGTTTGTAGTTTTCTTCTGTTTCTTTTCGTGGATATTGTCATCCAGCGTCCTTGAATATTTCCAGATTCTCCGACGTTGACACACCGCACTGACCATAAACACAAATCACCTGGGCCTTTAGATTATCTAATATTCTGGTTTAATTTTAAACTGCCTCCATTTACGGGCACAAGTTGATTAAACCTCATCTGCTAAATTTCTTGATCTTAAATTATTTATCCCGATTAATAAATTAATCGGGGCCTTGATCTTAAATTACTACCCCCGATTAAGATCTATTATCGCCTCCAGTCAGGGCACCATTGATAACTCACCTGCTCAAATCCAGCAGGCTCAGCCCACACATAGAAACGCACCGATCTTTGTGCCTGTTTTAAATTGCCCCTCATTGAACTAAATACCCTAAACACAAATACACGTAAGACCTCGTCAACCTGCCGGAGCAACTGCCTCAGGACTGAGAAGTTTCTTCAGCCAAGATCTGCAGGAACAAGTCTCGGCGATCCTCCCGGCTCCTTCAAATAAAGACGCTAACAAGCTGAGTTACCCCAATGCGTCATCATTTACCTTTCTCGCGTTAATCGAAAACATTCTCGAATCTTTGTGTTTGTAGTTGGTATCCCGCTAAAAATCCAGACCAACCTAACCACCACTTTGGTACTAGAAAGTTCAACGTTGTATTATCTCTGGCTGGACCTCCAATTAAGGCCAGAATTTTCATGCGTGACGCAATTCAGGGTATACCCGAGTTCAACATTTCATCAAATGTTATGGGCCTGCTTGCTTGAACATTTGGGCCTGCGTGATTGCTTGCTTGCTTGCTTGGATTTACTTATGCGTTTTTATACATCTCTAGAATTTACATATTTTGTCTCAAATGTTTTTGAACGAATGAAATTCAAAGAGCTGAGATAAAAAATTATTGCTTTGATTTTTGAGAATTGTAAAGAATCTCCAAATGATTGAAGGCCCCAAAATTTCTCGGGCTTCAACATTCTTCAGTTCACTGTGAGAACAGGTTCTACTCTGCACGATGGAAAGTACAAGATGAGCCATAGGGCTGCATGGAGATCTTTCTAAAGCTCTCATACCTTCAATAACAATAAAAATATGTTGTCAAGGTTATGCTTCTAGTTTTTCTACTCCCTGACAGCAATTGGGCATGTCTGGTCAAGTCGTACAGAATACATTTCAGAAGTTATAAAGACATTTGGCTGATCAAGAATATGTTGGTGTTAAGATTGGTGGGAATGGTTCAACTTAGGTAGTTATTAACATCCAATCTTAAACGTTTTCTCGATAGTGTTTTTCGAAGTTGCAGGAGAGGGATAATAAGACACTTCATGGGAAAACTCAGCTTGGATATTTTTATTGAAGGAAGCCGTGATGACCGATGGCGTGCTTGACTTCGGACGATCTTCTCTTAGATGGGAAATTCCGTGCAGGCGAGGTCCGGCGAGCGATGACGTTGGCCAGGTGTAAGTGAGTGTGTTTGTGGAGGTTCACAGTCTGTTTAATTTAAGCGACTGACAGAATATCAATTCCACCCGTGACGTGTGGATGAGTCACTATTTATTGGTTCAGACTTTAGAATAATTCCACGATGTGAAAAGCAAGTTGTCGGGGTTGAGCGGGTAGATTAGTTAGCCATCAGTTGTAATATACTAGGCTCTACTAGCTCCGAACCAAGTGATTGCAATGTGATATATGACCAAAGGTCAGACCGTCTCACGTCACAGATAGGCAATTTACGTGGTGTAACTCGATGGCTTAGTGAGAGATAATATGCCACGTGAATTTACAACTTGTAAAGCTCAGGCCCAGGGAATGTGTGTTGTGGCGTTTGGTGCCGTCGAGGATCTGCAATAATCGAAGACGCTGAATGAGAAGGTTCTCGGAGAGGCATCAAGGAAAAATTCCACAACTGACAATCCCTACACTGCAAATGGTAAAATTCCCATCACGGAGAAAACCCTGAACTTCTTCCATAGATTTAACTCAAAGCTATTAATTTCTTTACAGGCTCAGGAAGAAAATAGGAAGGTTACCAGCTGGCAATGGCTGTTCCTTTATGCTTGAATTACAGTATAAGCATGACAGTACAAGACTTGTGATTTTTAGAGCAGTAATAATCTGTTATTCAATTTGGTGGAATTATGGAAAATACATGTGATTTAAGCACCATGATTCGTGGAATATGAATGAAATACGAAACAGCTAAAAAAATGCAAGAATATGAATGAAAATATTTTGAACTCTATATTATATCTATATCCGTACGAGAAATAAAAAAGGCAGTCCTAAATTCATCCATATGTCAACCATACTGAAAAACACTGCAAGTATATCTTGTAGTAAAAAGGATAATATCTACCGCTAAATAAAGTGCAAATCTTGAACATGAAAATGACATGACCAGCAGTTTAGGTTCGGCCATCTTTCCGCGAAAACACCGGCAATCCGCCGTGAGCTCTCACGAAGTATTTGATGAGCGAGTAGCAATATCATAATGACAACTGCAAGTATATCTTTTTGCAGTTTTGAGAAAGCCGTGGTTACACATCTATACTATACTCTTGACACAAGAAATGAACATGACACGCAAAATTCACGCTATGTCATGTTGAGATAGCACTCGGAATGAGCCAGGCTATTTTACGACTTCTACGACTATTTTCATGTTTATATAGCACGACACTGTCCAGATCCTTATACTTAAACACAATGCACACTAAGAAATGAACACGATATATTTTAAACCAGATTTGCTCTATTTGAACACTTAATTTTTTCACTTACAAGAACGCTGTAACGCACAAGCTAAAGACGCACGTGAGAGTGACGCTCAAACAAGGCGTCCCGCGCGGTGTTGCCAATTCCAAGGGCTTCAAACTCGAAAATGTAGCATACCGCTACATAAGCGTAAAAATTAGAAATTTGCCATTCTCACTGAAATAAATTAATCATTAGCATTAAAAATCTTACTATAATTTATTATTAATTATTTTCTACTTCTAATTCGTAATCATTGAAGTTTTTGTGTAAATGCATGAAATAATAAAAATAACACTTGACATTTTTCGAGAGAGGAGCCCTCTGGTGGCAACACTGCGCAGTTGCGCGTCTCTTCTTTCGAAAAGCCACTCTTACTTTGGCGTCCTACTAGCGGTGTTACAGCAAATTCTCGTGAGTTTAAAAGTGTTTGAAAATAAAGCGTGTTCTTTCTTCGTTCTCGTGAGTAATCAATGTTAGAATATAATCGTGTTTTTCTTCGTGTTCAGTGAGTATTAATCGTTGACAGTGCAGTGTTGTTAAGATACGTTGTTATGCGTGGGAATTGTGACGTAGCATGTTTTCATTCAGTGCTTTGTTTGTCTTTTTCTCAACGTGATTTAGCGTAAAATATTGCGTCAGATGTGCATTGCATTTCCGTGTCATGATTTTATTATCAAAGCATAATCATGTTCGTTCCTTTTATTTACGATAATCTACTAATCTACGATAATCTCTACTCGGAATGAACGCGGCGAAATTTGCCGGCGTTCGTTGTCGATAGCGTCTTTGTGTAATGGCGGAACCTCACACCGTCGTCTCTTGTCACTACTCTGTGACTATAAATACCATAGGCATGTGTTATAGTAGCATTTATTCTTTTTTTTACAAACCGACTTGCAGTAGTTTAAATTACGAAAAGTATTCATGCCTATGCTTGATAATTTTGGAATTTCATTTCTTAATTCCATACTCATGGAAACCTATCGTATACCGCACTTATTTCAATATAAAAACATTTCAATAAAATTTAATTTTACTCATCGCATTCTTGTGACAAAACACCCACTACTATCTGCCTATCTTAAGTGTGTGCAAATTGCTGGCGGCTCTGGCTGAGGCCGACGCGTAAAGTCGCCGGCTAAATCGCCACACGGAATTTTCATGCTTTCGTGTTTTCCTTCTTCGCGTATTTTCCGCCTGTGAAATCAACGCTTAGGTTTTCCTTTTCCTTTTATCATTGGGGATATATATTATTCCTTAATCCCTTTATCATTGCAATTGATCTACCAGGATTTTTTAGTAGGATTTATATCAATGAACTTTAGGATTTTTGTGTTTTTACTGCTTTCAAAAGTGCAGTCACTTGATATTTTCACGATATTCTCGTGTTTACTTGCCCGTAGTCTCTGTAAGGAATCACGATCTTTATTACCGGAAGTTCTTAAACCTAATACTCAGATTTTTAAAGCCAGAGGCATTAGTGATTAAACAATTTATTTATTGATAAAATCTGTCAACCAAAAATCTGTCCTATCTCTTTTGAGTTTGCCAAAAGTGAGAATCCTAAAGTAGCTGGAGTCAAACCTGTAGGAGTTTCTCGGATTTCTCCGTGTGGGAAGAGTTGTCATTATTATGTTGGATTGTCAGTAGTGGAATGTCTTGATGTCTCTTCTGGAACGTTTCATCCAGCGTCTTGGACTCCTGTGCAGGACCTCTACATCATCGCCATACACACAACCCTCACAGTTTTGAATCTCCCTGGGTTCCCTGAGTGCCATTGCTAAATGCTATTCTCACATAAGCAGTAACTTAACTTGCTCCCGTTAAGGTGCTAATGTGCTAATGTGCCGACTTGCTTCTGCTCACATGAGCCGGATTTAACTTGCTCACTCACACCTCACCTTATGTTGAGTCATTAGTTCTACCTGAACTAAGTCACTGACCCTCGCTCAATTACCTCAAATTGCCTAATTTCAAGTTCCCATATACAACTCACTCACCCTGCTGACTCCATCGCGTGACGCCCTTCGTCGACGCCAGCCTGGTCCTCCGGCACGGATTGCCCACCTAGACAAGCTCTCCGAGATCAAGATCCAAGCCAGTTCTCCTTGGTTTTCCTTCAATAAACTACACGGCAGGAAAAAGCTGAGTTAACCAAAAATTGTCATTCATTATCCCTCTTATAGTCGCTCAAATTTACTTGTCGAGAGATGTTGTAGTCTTTGCCCGTCAATTCACCCCAGCGGACAACCAGACCAACACACTGGTGACCCCAAGTTAATATACCCCAGTTAAAATAACCCAAAACTTTCTTAAAAAAACTTAAAAACAATTCAACTCGACAAGGTTTGAGAGATTGTGAGAGGATAATTTTGGCATGTCATTGTAGTGATAAATTTCCCATGTCGTAGTCTTTGAGAATTTTCTATAGATGTCACTGTGCTAATCTTTCTCTGAGCAGCTCTAAAAATTTTTATGCTGTTTTCCTGTCTTTGTTTGTTTGCGTGCCTCAGTAGGTAGGAAAAATATTTTTCCCCTATTTCCGTGCTGTGCATTTATTTCTGACTACCGTAAAAATCTTCGCTTCCATTCTCTCTCTTTCCGTTTTTTTTCAACGTTATGGATTGATTGAGTAGGTAGGAAAATAATTTTTTTCTCACCTGCTTTATTTTTGTGCCTACGCAAAATTGCCGCATACCGCATAATTTTTTCTCGTTTCCAACTTCATATTTCCTTCCTCCTGTTTCAACTTAATTTGAATGATTGAGTAGGTAAAGAATTAACGCAAATCCTTGCCACTTAATTCCAAGTCATAGGCACTGATATCTTAATTGCGCATCCCCAAAGAGATTGCTAGCATGCCTGACTCAGATAATGAAGATCGAGCCTCCACAAAACCCATTAGGCTCCCTCCCTTCATTCCGGAGGACGCCCACACCTGGTTTCAACAGTGTGAGGCGATGTTTAGGTATCATAAGGTCACTAATAACACTGACCAATTCTACGCCCTTGTTTCCGCAGCCCCCACAAAATTGTTGAATGATTCAAATCAATTGCTCGAAAACCCTCCCGCCTTTGACCCGTATGGCACCTTAAAAAGAAAAATTCTGCAGAAGTTGCAGATGTCCGATGCGGACAAATTTCGCAGTTTGGTAGACGCCTCAGCTATTCCTTCTGTCTCTAGCTCTTTCTCTCCCACTTCGCTAGTAAAAGAGCTGCGAAAACTCGCTACGGGTGTTGCCGTAGCTGAGGGATTTCTGAAAGAAGTTTTCATGACTAAGCTTCCTCCGAATGTGCGTCCATTTCTATCGCTAGCAGGCCCCGATCAAACGCTGGAAAAGCTGGCGGAGTCCACCGAGACGGTGATGCGCAACATTAATTCGCCACAGGCACCGCAAGTTGCGTCCCTTAATGCAGCTGCTGCAAATTTTAGCCCCGCAAATACTCAGAATCAATCCTCAGCCATAATAGATAAGATGCAGCAAGACATCGCTGAGATAAAGCAAGCTCTCCAGAATTGTCAGTTAGGTCAGAGTGGTCAGAGCGTAGCTCACATTCAGCAAGGCCCAGGAAGATTCCAAAGCCACCAAAATGCCTACGACTATCCTTATGACTATCCCTCCAACTATCATCCTTTTCCTCCTCCTCAACGCTTTGATAGAGGTAGATCTTATGATAGGTCAAATCAAGACCGCCGCTTCAGGTCACGCTCTCGTGATGCCAGTAGTAATTTATGCTGGTACCACCAGAAATTTGGTGACCAAGCTCGCAAATGTGCCTCTAGATACTGTCCGCGTTATACCGAAATGACTTCGGGAAACGCGAACAGCAACGCATAGTAGCGAGTACTGCGTTGCCGCATTCCCAGACTACTCGCCTCCTTACTATTCTCGATCCCGTTACCAAATATCGATTTCTCATCGACACTGGCTCAAGCGTGTCAATTATCCCAGCCACGGCAAAAGACAAAAACAACCCATTGTTGGCGACATTACGCGCCGCGAACGGCACGCCAATTCCTTGTTACGGTGAAAGAGTATTAGAGTGCAGTCTGGGATTGAGGCGATCTTTCCTTTTCACCTTCTTAATCGCGGAAGTCCAAGAGCCTATCATTGGCGCGGATTTCCTAGAGAAGTATGGGATTATTGTAGATGGTAAAAACCGTAGAATTAGGGACGAGGAGACACAGATCTCAATTCCCGCTGGTAGCATAACTAGAGCAAATGTCTTGCATTCCTTCTCGATTGCTTTCAAGGAGGAGTGCATGTTTGAACAAGAACTTGAAAATTTCCCAGCATTAACAAACCCTAACTTAGCTTCTAATAACATGCAAACATGCACAAAGCACTTCATAGAGACGCAAGGTCCGCCAGTTTTCTCCCGTGCTAGGCGACTGCCGCCTGATCGATTGGCGTTAGCCAAGAGAGAATTCGCGCGCATGCAAGAATGTGGCATCATCCGCACCTCCAAAAGTCCTTGGGCTAGTCCTCTTTTGCTAGTACCCAAGGCTAACGGTGAATTCAGACCGTGCGGGGATTTCCGCAGGTTGAACGCCGTTACTTTACCTGATCGATACCCTATTCCCTACCTTCATGATTTCAGTGCAAATTTAGAGGGAGCACAAATTTTCTCTAAGATAGACCTGCAGTCTGCCTTCCATCAAATCCCCTTGGAGGAGTCTGCGATTCCTAAGACCGCGGTAATCACTCCGTTTGGTCTCTTTGAATTCCTAAAGATGCCATATGGTCTCCGGAACGCACCTCAAACGTTCCAGAGACACATGGCTGAAATTTTCTCTGATCTCACTTTCGCCTATGTCTATCTAGACGACATCCTAGTGGCATCCACAACCCCAGAGTTGCACAAAGACCATCTTAGGGTCGTTTTTCAAAGATTGTCCGACAATGGACTCCTCGTAAATCCTGCAAAATGTGAACTCGGAAAGCCATCACTGATTTACTTAGGTCATGAAATCTCTAGCCTAGGTCTAAAACCTTTGCCTTCCAAAGTAGAAGTGATCAAAAACTTTCCTCTTCCACAGACCCAGAAGGAACTAAGAAGGTTCCTAGGTTCTGTTAACTTCTACCATCGTTTCATACGCAACTGTGCTCAAACTTTAGCGCCCTTGTCTGACCTCCTCGAACCGAAACGAAAAGGCAAATCTATTGAGGTAAAATGGACAGAAGAGGCGCGCAAAGCTTTCGAAACAATCAAGCACAAGTTAGCCTCCGCGACTGAACTATCCTATCCTATTGCTAATGCTGATTTCAGCCTAGTTGTTGACGCATCCAGTACCGCCGTAGGTGCTGTGTGGCAACAACAAGTAGGGACTAACATCTCTCCTCTTGCCTTCTTTTCCAAAAAGCTGTCGCCCACTGAGCGTGGTTATAGCGCGTTCGGTAGGGAACTTCTTGCTATCTACTTGTCTGTGAGACATTTCCGCTATGCTCTAGAGGCAAGGGAGTTTGTGATCTACACAGATCACAAACCTCTGACCTCAGCGATCAAAATGCCTTCTGAAAGACATTCCCCTAGGGAAGCTCGACACTTGTCGTTTATAAGTCAGTTTACCACTGACATCCGTTACATTAAGGGACTAGACAATACCGTTGCCGATTGTCTCTCCCGAATTAATTCTGTCCAAACCGGTGGTGAAATCACTTTTGGCAACATAGCAAACGCGCAGAAGGAGGATCCTGAACTTCAGGACCTTCTCAAACTTTCTAACACTTCCCCTCCAAAACTGACCTTGGTTGACGGCGTTTACCGTGATGCCGAGCGACCTTCTCGTTTGTATCTTCCTGCGACGCTCCGCAGAGTAGCTGTCCTCCACTACCATTCCCTTTCTCACCCTGGTATTAACCGTACATTGCGTTTGATTTCTGATCGTTACGTCTGGCCAGCGATGCGTAAGGAGGTCAAGCAAATTGTGCAAAATTGCCATGCGTGTCAGAGTAGTAAGGTGGTGAAACATAATCGTGCGGCGCTGCAGAGTTGTGCATTCACAGGTCACAAGTTTGACTCTGTACACCTAGATTTGATGGGTCCCTTGCCCTTATCGCGCGGTTATTCTTATTTGTTGACCATCATCGATAGGTTCACACGTTGGGTTGAGGCTGTCCCTCTTCCTGATATCCAAACTGAGACTGTAGCTCGCGCCTTCATGTCCAACTGGATCTCCAGATTTGGGGTTCCCTTGAGTGTCACACATGACCGGGGATCACAATTCACCTCCAAATTCTGAAGTGAGCTTAGCACCGCCTTAGGGTGCGCAAATACATCAACTACAGCGTATCATCCGCAGTCAAATGGACTTATTGAGAGAGTCCACAGAGACCTCAAGGTTGCATTGCGCTGCCTTATTGCAGTCACGATTGGACCGATAGACTTCCAGTAGTACTACTTAGCATCCGAAATTTACACAGACAAGATCAGCAGTGCACAGCGGCTGAAATGTTGTACGGGAAAACGCTTCGCCTCCCCGGCGACATTGTTGACCCAAAACCTTTGCCTGAATTTTCATCCGCTGACCGTTCCGCATATGTAACCTGCCTAAAAGATTGCATGCGCCAGATCAAGTATGTGGCTCCACGAATGCCTCAGACTCAGGACAAACTAGATTCTGCCCTGCAAGACTGCACACATGTGTATGTCCGCAATGATGCTATAAAACCTACACTCACGCGCCCTTATGATGGCCCATTCAAAGTACTTAAACGCAAGCAAAAATATTTCATCCTCGAAAGAGGCGGTTCACACGACCCCGTGAGCATTGATCGATTAAAAGTCGCATACACTTCTGATCATAGTGTAACTCATAACTCAACCTCCTCTCCGCAGATTTCCCCTTTCACTGAGACTCGATCATATCTACCATCTCAGCTTCCTCAGTTGGCTGCCTTGTTGCCTAGTCAACTTGAGTGTAACCCTTTCTATGTGCCTGTACATTCAAACCCTATCTCTAACCCTGTCGTAGATTATAACTCTAGTCCTCTTACTGACACAGCGACAAGTCTGGAGAGACCAGACGAGCCCGCTGCAGTAACTCCTGTTCCTAGGACTCTTGCCGATCTAAACTTGCAGACCCGTTTGGTGAAACTTCCCCGCTCAGTATCATTTGCCAATTGCCGAACTCGGCAGGGTCGTGTAGTTCGCCCTCCTTCCCGCTACAGATGATTGCAGCGGGTGGACCTTTCGGTCTGCGCCTTGGGGGGTAATGTAGCATACCGCTACATAAGCGTAAAAATTAGAAATTTGCCATTCTCACTGAAATAAATTAATCATTAGCATTAAAAATCTTACTATAATTTATTATTAATTATTTTCTACTTCTAATTCGTAATCATTGAAGTTTTTGTGTAAATGCATGAAATAATAAAAATAACACTTGACATTTTTCGAGAGAGGAGCCCTCTGGTGGCAACACTGCGCAGTTGCGCGTCTCTTCTTTCGAAAAGTCACTCTTACTTTGGCGTCCTACTAGCGGTGTTACAGCAAATTCTCGTGAGTTTAAAAGTGTTTGAAAATAAAGCGTGTTCTTTCTTCGTTCTCGTGAGTAATCAATGTTAGAATATAATCGTGTTTTTCTTCGTGTTCAGTGAGTATTAATCGTTGACAGTGCAGTGTTGTTAAGATACGTTGTTATGCGTGGGAATTGTGACGTAGCATGTTTTCATTCAGTGCTTTGTTTGTCGTTTTCTCAACGTGATTTAGCGTAAAATATTGCGTCAGATGTGCATTGCATTTCCGTGTCATGATTTTATTATCAAAGCATAATCATGTTCGTTCCTTTTCTTTACGATAATCTACTAATCTACGATAATCTCTACTCGGAATGAACGCGGCGAAATTTGCCGGCGTTCGTTGTCGATAGCGTCTTTGTGTAATGGCGGAACCTCACACCGTCGTCTCTTGTCACTACTCTGTGACTATAAATACCATAGGCATGTGTTATAGTAGCATTTATTCTTTTTTTTTTTACAAACCGACTTGCAGTAGTTTAAATTACGAAAAGTATTCATGCCTATGCTTGATAATTTTGGAATTTCATTTCTTAATTCCATACTCATGGAAACCTATCGTATACCGCACTTATTTCAATATAAAAACATTTCAATAAAATTTAATTTAACTCATCGCATTCTTGTGACAAAACACCCACTACTATCTGCCTATCTTAAGTGTGTGCAAATTGCTGGCGGCTCTGGCTGAGGCCGACGCGTAAAGTCGCCGGCTAAATCGCCACACGGAATTTTCATGCTTTCGTGTTTTCCTTCTTCGCGTATTTTCCGCCTGTGAAATCAACGCTTAGGTTTTCCTTTTCCTTTTATCATTGGGGATATATATTATTCCTTAATCCCTTTATCATTGCAATTGATCTACCAGGATTTTTTAGTAGGATTTATATCAATGAACTTTAGGATTTTTATGTGTTTTTACTGCTTTCAAAAGTGCAGTCACTTGATATTTTCACGATATTCTCGTGTTTACTTGCCCGTAGTCTCTGTAAGGAATCACGATCTTTATTACCGGAAGTTCTTAAACCTAATACTCAGATTTTTAAAGCCAGAGGCATTAGTGATTAAACAATTTATTTATTGATAAAATCTGTCAACCAAAAATCTGTCCTATCTCTTTTGAGTTTGCCAAAAGTGAGAATCCTAAAGTAGCTGGAGTCAAACCTGTAGGAGTTTCTCGGATTTCTCCGTGTGGGAAGAGTTGTCATTATTATGTTGGATTGTCAGTAGTGGAATGTCTTGATGTCTCTTCTGGAACGTTTCATCCAGCGTCTTGGACTCCTGTGCAGGACCTCTACATCATCGCCATACACACAACCCTCACAGTTTTGAATCTCCCTGGGTTCCCTGAGTGCCATTGCTAAATGCTATTCTCACATAAGCAGTAACTTAACCTGCTCCCGTTAAGGTGCTAATGTGCTAATGTGCCGACTTGCTTCTGCTCACATGAGCCGGATTTAACTTGCTCACTCACACCTCACCTTATGTTGAGTCATTAGTTCTACCTGAACTAAGTCACTGACCCTCGCTCAATTACCTCAAATTGCCTAATTTCAAGTTCCCATATACAACTCACTCACCCTGCTGACTCCATCGCGTGACGCCCTTCGTCGACGCCAGCCTGGTCCTCCGGCACGGATTGCCCACCTAGACAAGCTCTCCGAGATCAAGATCCAAGCCAGTTTTCCTGGTTTCCTCTTCCAATAAACTCCACCTGAAACGAGCTGAGTCCAAAACCGTTTTTCATTATCCCTCTCATAATTTTCCCAGATCACTATCGAGAAATCGTTCGAGTTTCTTTTAGCCGTTCAAGAATTAATATTTACATTCAAACCACCCAACGGCGAAAGAGAAAGCCCGACAAAAATGTCGACCGTTATTTTATATCTCATGCATTTACACAAAAACTTTAAGGATTACTAATTATAAGTAGAAAATTATTAATAATAATTTAGAGTAAGATTTTAAATGCCAATAATTATGCTATTTAAGTGTTAATGAGAAATTATAGAATAATACTCTTTGTAGCTAATGCTACATTGGATAAATCAACAGCAAATTAAGGGAAAGACCTAACTCCTTCAATGAGTTGTATCCAATGTATTTTACTAATATTTTGAGCCATTGGTATTGAGTATTATGAGAACAAATAAACTAAATTTTTAAACAATTAATAATATAATAAACAAGGATGAAATTATGCTATAGATGAAATTATTTATAATAAATTGCAAGCAAGCCATAGGAAATTAAGTTAGGGTATTTACAGACCATCCCAGTAGCATTATTTCCATGCTTCATGCTACGCTTTCATCTCATGCTAAATCACAATTCTAATTTGTTTTGATGATGAACTTTTCGGTTGTGTATCGTAAATTCGTAACTAGAGTTCAGTTTCTGCCGCAGCATTCTGTCGAGTTATGTGTTTTCTGTTCCATATCATGATGTGACGTGATGTTCGGGTGTCGTCTTATATTTTTTATTGTTAACAATTTTGAAAATAAAGCAGTGTGCAATTTCTTACAGGTGACGAGTGTACTGTCAACTAAACTCGAAAAAAGCAAGACCGTGTTTTGGAATCGTGGTCTATCATCTCCAACGAGCCTCAGTTGAATGATTGAAGCTTTATGAAATTTAAATATTTTTTCATCAATTAAGCTTACATTAGTTAATCAAGACACGGTTTTTGAAATTCACTAATAAGTTTGCTCGTGCCCGTGTATCAAAACTGTTGCGATTGAATATGTTTATAATTTCCTCAATATTGTTTATGGAGTACTAACTACAAGTTACACGTAATGATGATTTTATTGTGAAAATTACGAATCATACTTGCGATAGTATATGTTTTGAATTTTGTGCTGCCTACTGAATAAATATGATTATAGCTTTATTGATTTCTTGAGCATAATTTCAAAAATTTGACCCCTGTATTGCTATTCTTTATAAGTAGATGCCTAAGAGTTATGATATCTTCTAATAAATACTTCAATTTGCTTTTTTGTAGCAATTTTCTAATATGGTGTAATTACATTCCAAAGAATATCTTGTATAGCACTAGTAGGCCGAGTGGGCAAAAATCATATTCAAAAAACGGTTTATATTCAAAGTAAAGCTTTTGAATGTATTTTTTTTATCTTTCTATCTGAAATGAATTGGTAATTTGTATTGTATATAACATGAATGGAATACCTACATATTGGTTTTGGTAAATGTTGAGGGTTAACTGGGAATCAATATTTGATTGTTTGGTGCCTAAACATAGTTAATTAGATCGAATTAAGCAAGTTTTCTTTTATGCACTTTCCGTCGTAAATAAGTATTTTACCAGTTATAGTGGTAAATTACTTGCCACGACTCAAGTGTTTGAAGCGGGAAGTAATTCATCCAGCCCAGCATATGGCAGCACTGCAATGAAGTCTGGCTTCCAGCGCGCTCGTCATCAAAGACGAGACTAAATCTACGGCGCTAACTTGTAAAATATTTGGTCAATATTTACTTTAATGTTGTCAACGATTTTCATAATTTTGTTGCAAAGAATCAATGAAGGAACACATTTAAGAATGTATTATATGAATGACATTCTGCCTGTTAATGCGTTATTTTCGAATTATTCAACTTTGAAGCTGGCTTGTGCGCGCCATGGAGGCGCGCGCGGCTAGCGTAATTTAATTAACAACGGAAGCTAACCCCCTATTACAAATGTAAAGAGGTTGGGTCGTGAGGGGTAGCCACAGTTCTTTTAGTGAAAATTATAAATAAAGGTTTCTAGTGACGTTTGTTTATATCAACTCCAAGGTGGCTGCCGCCATGGCGCCAATCGGTACAGAAGATGGCGGCAGCCATCCTCGAGTTGATGTAAACAAACGTCACTAGAAACCTTTATTTATAATTTTCACTAAAAGAACTGTGGCTACCCCTCACGACCCAACCTCTTTATGTTTGTAATAAGGGGTTAGCTTCCGTTTCCACTGCATAAACAATGACTGTTTTTGCGCAAATAAGGCCATTCAGGAGCACCGTTCGTATAACTTCAAACGTAAATAACTCCAAAACTAAGCATTTCCGAGCACATTGTCATTCGGGAAAAACGTCTTAAAATCGACTATATTACCTATCTCTAGCTACGAAATTATGAAAATCGTTGACAACATTTAAGCAAATATTGACCAAATATTTTTTTGACAAAAAAAAGTGTATAGAAGATATGTAGTTTATTTTGGTGTTATTACCATGATTAAAGCAATAAAAATTTGAAAATCGATGAGTTCCTGTTCATTCGAGCGCATTCGTCATCAAAGACGAAATTAACCCTACTATGCAGGCCAAAGGGTAGAGATATGCTGGTTAACTGCAACGTTTACTGGTAGAGATGTTGTACAGGGTAGAGCACGGACCAAATGCGACTCTACAAGCCACGCACGTCTATTTTTACCTTCTCGATTCTGCTGACCACGCATCCGTAATGCGGCACCCGCACCAGGGCGTTGAACTGGCATACATACTAACGCATGTACGGACAAGGTGCACACATACTACTATAATTTGTAAAATACTCATTTACAACGGAAAGTACATCGAAGAAAACTTGTTTAATTTGATCTAATTAACAATGTTTAGGATTCGAAGAGTTGAAAATTGATTCCCGGTTAATCCTCAACATTCACCATAATTTCTTAACAATTTTGACTCCCTTGAAATTTGAATTATGGTAAATGTTTATAACAGAACACCAATTGATTGTCTTATATTTGTTGCTTTTTTAATGGTAATGAGGTAGAAATAAACAACTTTTCTTTCATGGACTTTTCATCGTAGAGTATTTCATGAGTTATAGCGATGATGTAACATAGCTTAATTAAGGAGATCATCCGAGGCCCCTGTCGCTCTAGGGTTCATTTCTCATGTGTTTGTTGATAAAGGAGCCTTAGATGGTGGACTATTTGGTCCTAAAATTTTATGGCGATACAGATAATAATCCTCCCCTCACGGGGGGGGAAGGGGAAGTTTTCCTATAGTTCGGAGGTGAGGGGACCAAAATTTTTCATTTTTAACCAATTTTGACCCCACATAAGAGAACAAATGAAAAATGAAAAAAAAACATTTTAGTTCGTTAGAAATGTTCCAAGGATTCTAAAACTGTCTTTGTTTTTGTTCTAGCATTAAAACTGAAGGAGGAGTCCCATTTTGAATTATCAATATCAGTGAAAAGTACCAAAATTTTTCAATATTTGACCAATTTTGACCCCATATAAAAAAGAACAAATGGGAAATGAAAAAAAAACATTTGAGTCTGTTAGAAATGTTCCAAGAATTCTAAAACTGTCTTTGTTTTTGTTCTAGCATCAAAACTCTATAAGTTGATACGTCTTGAAATGTACATAAAATATACCAAAAAACTCATTTTTCGTGGAAAAAAAATACGGCCTAAATCAAAAAAATGACAGGAGTAAAAAAGGTTTACTTTCACAAAAGACATATACTGGCCAATTTTCAAACGAATCGGACGAAAAAAGTTGAAAAAGTCGCAACGTGGTGAGTACTAGAATAAAATATATTATTTCTATTCACTCATGAGGCTGATATTTCCTATATGTTTTGTTGAAATTCACAAGAAAAATGCTGCTCATTATTTGTACTTATAAATAGATCCTAGAAAGTGCATTCTAGTAAAAAAATTTTCATGTTATTTGAATTCAGTAGACTGGGTTGTTTATGGGTTCTAGTGAAAAATTTACATTTCTTACCATTCAAGGCGTATGAACTCATCGAGTTTTGATGCTAGAACAAAACCAAAGACAGTTTTAGAATCCTTGGAACATTTCTAACAAACTCAGTAGGGCTTTTTTTGAAATTCAAATTTTTCGGAAAATATATAGCTCTAAACCCAAAAAATTGTTGTTCATTTCAGAAATTTTAAAAATTAAAAAAAAAAATAAAAAAATTGAATTTGAAAAAAAGCCCTTCTGAGTTTGTTAGAAAGGTTTCAAGGATTCTAAAACTGTCTTTGGTTTTGTTTTAGGATCAAAACTCAACAAGTTGATACGTCTTGAAATATACATAAAATATACCCAAAAATTCATTTTTCGTCCAAAGAAAAAAAATTAGGCCTACGTCGAAAAAAGTTGTCCAAGTGGGATGATCTTCTTAATCTAACCCAACCCAACGTAAACTAATGTAACCTAACAATCATTCAAGCGTATTACAGCTGTCGGAACATATTCTATCAAAGCGCAACGTTTTTCCCGCTCGAAAGACTAGAATTGGGGTAATTAATATACCGCTATAACTCGTTAAATAGTTATTTATGACGGAAATTGCATTGAAGAGAAGTTGTTTTATTTTGATCTCATTACCATTATACAAGCAACAAAAAAATTGAAACATTGAGTAGTATTTCGTTGTAAACGAATACCAAAATTTATCTCTAATAAGAAAAGCCACAGATGAGTCTGTTTTATCCAATGCTGGTTTGATTTGGGATGTTAATATGCTTTCTAATAGATGAAAACATCTTGCCTTTCGCTGTTAGGTATAATTTTGAAATAATCCTTGTAAATTAGTTAACCAGGCATAAGGAAATGTTTTTTAATATTGTTTTGTAAATTGTTGGTACATCCTCCCAGGTAGAATAGAAATCTCTTAATACTTTTCAATGCAAGTCAATATGGCAAGTAGTTTTCCTCTAGGATATGTAACATTGACTTGATTACACGGATATTTGAAAATGCAGTGCAGCTTTAGAGAAGCACAAGCATCTTGTCAGTAAAGCAGGACACTACCATTGTTGAAAAAACACCCATACTTTGGTTTTATGGACAAAAAGGGGAAAGCTCTGTTCATTGGTTCCGATTGTCTGAATTATCCAACTGATACATATGCAGTACAGGATATCTATCACTGATTCAAAAATCAAGCACAACACAGAAAAAAGAAACAAAAATTGGTAGCAATGCAATGCAGGTGCTGTAACAGTGTTGTCAACAATGCGATTGCCGACCACCTAGCGGTCAGTTTTGAAACTAACGGACTTTGTTTGTGGTGCGCACAACTTTAAAAAAAAATTGGGTGCTCAAGAAATTGTCCGTAGAATCCAAAATCGGTAAATCTAAAGGATATGTCAGTTATCGATTCTCCACTTTTTGGTGCCTGAACCTAATTAATTGAATCAAAATAAACAAGTTTTCTTCTATGCACTTTCCGTCTCAAATGAGTATTTTACGATTTATAGCGGTAAGTTTAGTTTCGTCTTTGATGACAAATGCGCTCCAATAAACAGCTACTCATCGATTCTTGAATTTTTGTTGCTTGAATCATGGTTATAACGTTGAAATAAATAACTTTTCTTCTATGCACTTTTTTCGTCAAATGAGTATTTAACGAGGTATAGCGGTAGGTTTGGTTTCGTCTTTGATGACGATCGCGCTGGAAGCGAGTGCGCATTGCAGTATTGCTGTCCGACATGCTCCTTGAATTACTTGCCGCTTCAAATACTGGAGATGCGGTAAGTCTTTTACCGCTATAGCTAATAAAATACTCATTTGAGATGGAAAGTGCATAGAAAAAAACTTGTTAATTTCGATCTAATTAACTATGCTTTGGCACCGAAATTTACAAAACCGATAACTGACATATCCTTCAGATATACCTCAAAATCTGCTAAAACAGGGTCCATAAAATTGAGGTATGAGTGTATTTGTTCAGCAATAGCAATGAAAACATAGAAAATAGAGGCAGCCTATTAACCTATGAAATCTGAAACCAAAAATAGCTCTTTTAGCCATAAAAAAGTTTTATGCATGTTCATGTTAGAAATGTACATAAAATATTTCTCCATATGGAGAATTTGTTTGTGTTATTTGCATTAAAATAGCAAAAATCACTACCAGAACTGGTTCTGCACTGTTTTACAGTGTGTATGAAAATATGGAAATACTCAATATAGGTTTGGTTGTCGTACACTGCAAATATTTTTAGCATCTTTAATTTAATTAGCAGAAAAGTTGTCAAATATGGTGTCAAAACCTATATCAACAAAGATGACGCTCCCAAGCTTTGAGTGCAGCATTCTTATCCTATTTGTTCCCACAAGTTTGATGCCTATCACTTTGATAATTTCAGTTTTTTAAGCTAGTTTGCTGAGTGGCACTTTTGATCTCCTGTATGGATAATCAAGAGAGCATGCATATCATTATTTTAAGTGTTGATATGTACTCCGCAATGTTGCAAGTGTGTAATAAAGTTCATGCTTGCATCAGCTGTTTAATACTAGCAGTGTTATTTCAATTTAAATGCACTTAGTACGATAATGAGGAACGGTTGTTGATACGGAACTTACTCTATTTTTTCAAGTTAAGCTCTGTCTGGTGCAGAGGATTTTCCTTATTATCTATTGAATGTTAATGTAATTTTTATTGAACTGTGCCCATAGAATGAAGGGTATACCTGCAATTTCTATGCCTTATATCACGTGTATATTAAAAGATGTACAGTATTTTTTGTGAATATGCTATAATAATTTTATTATGTTTCAGAATATATTTGTTGTTAGTGTTAGAGTTAATTTTGAAATTACCCAAAATGGGTATGCCCAAAAAGGATGCGACTAAAAAACTGAAGGAAACGGTAGGGCGCCGGCAGAAAGAGTTTGCCGATCGTTTCCAAGCTTTTGACAAAGCTCGCAAGGAAAGAAGTGGGGACAAAGTAATTTCTGAGATTTTGGGCAAGATAGCTCAGGTCACTCCACACCCACACGTAAGTTTTGCTTCCCTGCTTAGCGTCAGCTTGGTGGTGTGTTTGCGGTGTTCTAGTCAATATAGTGTGTACAAACTCTGCTGTGGGTGTAGTGCTGGCTTACAGGTTTATTGCATGCCTTCTGAAATCAATTAATAAAGCTGATCAAAGGTTCCTATCTTAATGTGTTTTAATAGTAAAGTTGGTGAACCAAAATTATGAATATAGTTCACCAATTTTGGCAATCACTTTTTAAACTTATTAAAATTATATTATTATTTATATTGGGCTGAAGAGGAAGTAGTGTAGTAGTGTTGTAAGAAGAGGATTCTTGATTGGGCCTTCTTTGTGCATGGCAACAGCTATTGATATGACAATTTGGTAATGTGGTACACAGTTTATTTCACAAGTTATGGTCTTTATGCAATTGGGGCAAATCACATTTTTGGATGAGCTTCTTAAAATTTTTGTGGATAGGCATCAGCAAGTTCTAATTGCATTCATGGTACTGAATTAAGTTATTGTCCATGTATGGACATTCATTTCTTCAATGTGTTTTTTAAAGGAGGTACAAGGAGATTTTGTTTATGAGAATCAGAAGTAATTATTTAAAAATGATTGAAGAAGAGGGATAAGATTCTTTGCTTAAGAACAGCATGGCTCTGCCATCTTTACTGTGTGTAAGAATTAATCAAATTTATTGCAGTTTTAAAGTGCATTTATTGTATAATAATATGGTACTCATAATAAAACTTTGAAGGAATCAATTTAGTGAATTTCTTCAACTACCTAAGCTAGCTTACTGATTATGTTGTTAGTCTTCTGCTGTGCAACATGGGGCTTTGATTTTGCCTTTTTTGTGCTTTACATAAGTAGCATTTAAAATATTTTGAACCTCTGATGTTTATTAATTTTTGAATTTTCTATTTTAATTTACTGTCAAATTCAGTAGTGTTGTAGATTGTTGAAAATTCTTTTCTTATTGTGCTCATGTTAGTAGCTTTTTTCATATACTAAAAAAAAGTGAAGAATAATTGGTTTTCAGGCCATTAAAAATTTACATGATGTTATGACCTGATGTAAATTAATTTTTGACCTGATGTTTTGAATTAATTTTACAAGGTACAGTGAAGCTACTTTGCTTAAAAGCATGTATTTCAAAGCTTCTATACATAATGAGCCATGGGTCAAGATGTGGTATAATATTGATGGCATTCCCTAGGCATCTAAAAGTAATGCACCATTAATTACAAATATACTAGATGCATTTAACATTTTGCTTTATTGGGGAAGTTTAAATCCAATTCATGTTCTGTAAAAAGTCATTTTGTGTGCAGAAACTGAGTGCTGAGGAGTTCCCTCCTGCCGTGCTCACTCAGATCCGGCAGTGTGTGCAGCTGCTGGCCCACGATGAGGACAAGTACAAGGTGACCAGCGTGTGTGTCCTTGCTGAGCTCATGATGCGCTTCCCTGTGCTGGTCGACTGTGTTGTCAACAACATTCTCTGTGTCTATCATAAGCCGGTAAGTATCGGTTTGCTGGTAAATATAGTGTTAGATTTTAAAGGTTAAAATGCCTCAGGAGTATACAATTATTGTATTTGTGGGAATTAGCGCTCCCAGGGGGACAATGTGAGGGCCCGAGCTGAGAGTTAGGTAGGCCTCCTTTTTATTGAAATAGAATGTTTTTGTTATGTTAAGGACCACCTTTTTTTGGTTCACTGTTGTCCTGTTCTTCAGCACCTACTACTTTTTTCTTCAACTTTGATCTTGTTTCATAATCTTCTTTCACTACTTACTGTTTCTATGCCTTTTCTGCATTTCCTTAACTCCATACTAAATGGTGCCTTCCTCCTTCCTCTCTTTGGATCATGTTTGTTGCTGCGGGTAGGGAAGCTAAAACTAAGAACTAATCTAATTGAGTTTTTAAGGGTTAGAAGAAGTGGAGATTTTGTATCAACATTTTTATGTAATTTTAACTTTTTCCAGGTCAGAATTGTACTTCTTCTGTTGATTAATTCAGATTATAATTTTTTTCATGTATTTTTGTAAATGCTGTCTGAAGCTAGCAGGCATGATAGCTGTAATAGAACTCACTTAAGAGTTGTAAAAAATTGCATTGCACAGAAATCATCTTTGATGTGATTTACCAAAGTTGCTCTAGGTGTGGCTCTCTAATTAAGTTTCATTAGACCACCCCCCTCCGTTTGAAATAAGAAAGAAGGCAAAATGAGAGAAAGGCCGTAAAATAAAATGATTCAATCTCTCGTGAGTTGATGAGGCCGAGTGCACACTGCCCGTATCACTGATACGCTCATCACACACTTTCGTCTGGCTGTGGACAGACAGACGGAAGCGGCTCTTATTATGGTATAGATTGACAGCTAAACTCAACATGCTAAAGGACAGGAATGCTGCACATCAAACTCTTAATTTTTACGACTCATGACTGATATGGTATGTCTTGACTAAATTTCAAGCTATGTAATGGGAAGAAGGAAAAGCAAAGACTAGAAAATCTAGGTAACTGGAAAAAAATTTGAACTTGGCGAATTAAAACATGTGGTATTATTGAAGGACATTGATCAGTTACAAACAAAAATTTGTTGATTCAGATATGCATTATGGATTCTTTGCATTTATAGCACCTGAATGACAGAAGATAATTTGCTGTATGTTTTTTTACTCAAATACTTTTAAAGCTCACAAATGTAAAGCAATTTCTCCTCTTGGGTATGCAACTATTGCATCTATTGAAGTTAGCATTTCCTGAAGGAAGATGTGAGATACTAGCTGTACGTTATATGTGTTTTCCTTTTATTGATATAAACTAGTTTTTTATGGTGTTCAGCATCTAGTTCTGTGCAGTTTTTTCAGTACCTATCACTTCCTTCTTTAACATTTATCTTGGTTTGAAATTTCTTTTGTCATAGTTAAAAAATGCTTATTAGAGTAAAAAAATCCTTAAAAAAAAGAGTTAGCATTGCTATATGTGGTCTAATTCAATCAAATTATACAAGCATTTTCTTTAAAAGAGAAAGGGAAAAGGTTAGTAATCTTGCAATTTAGACAAAATGACCAATCATCTGTTAGAGTGTATTTCTACAAACACCTAAACTCAGAATTATACTTTCAATAAAGAACCAAGAATTGAAAAAATTTAGATGAGAATCCTTCTGAATTTGTGCATTCTACACATTTCCACGAGCTTTTTCAGATTGGCTTTTGTAATTAAAGTGTTAGTTTCAAAATGTATGTATTGCAAATGGTTCACAACTGCAGGAGATGTGCATCCATTGAAAGATTCTCTAAAAAAATATTTATCATAAAGTTTTTACAATGCAGCTTATTGTCAGTTTTTATAGGTACAATATTCAGAGTGTCCAAAAGCAATAAAAGAATTCATTTTTGTTTTGTGTTTGTGGAGATCCATTTAATAGACTTTAATAGAATGAATATCAGTCTTGACATCAGCCCCAGAGAAGCTGAAAGCACCACCTCACCTAAAGCGGCCCATAGACGATCAGTTTTATTGTCAATACAATTGACAATGATGAATATTGACAATTTAATTGATCGTCTGTTGGCTTGATTGACGACCATCAATTGACTTAGTGGGCAAAAAAAATTTCATCAATATATTGAGTCAATGATATAGACAATTAAATTGATCGTCTATGGGCCGCTTTAGTATATCTTGTCCCAGCCCCTGATGTCAGGTGCAGCGCCTTGTGAAACTAACTTCCTATCTAATAGAATTAAAATTGATGATATTATTGTTGTGGCTTGCCTGTCATTCTTCAATGGTTGGATAATGCATGTGTGTGTACAGAATGGGAACTTGAAAATTTTTCTCCAACCTACAAACATCTGTGTGTCTGATAAGGTAAAATATGATTATTCATATGGTAAAACATGACTAGTGTGTTGGCTAACTCGGGCATGCAGCAACTTTGTACCTGTCCTTCAGGTTTGTCTAAAACACAGTTGAAACTGACATTGCTATTTCAAACATATTAAGGTGAATACAAAGCTCATTTTACAAAGACAATCCAAGCATTATTATGGCATGGTTATTGAGAGTTAAGCTGTTCAGTTTTGATGAAAAATTCCTTTGCTATTCGAAACTAATGGGGCATTCAGGTTATTTCTCTAACCTTATTCATTTGCTGCTTTTTGGTCCATTTGCTGAAAAAATGCAATGTCGTACTCTTCCTAACTGAAATTTGTGTATCATTTTCATAAACATTATTTCAAATTAGCTATAAACATATCTCATTTAAAGAGTTACACACATATGTCATTTAAAGAGGTACACGCACTTACTGGAAGTAATGTACCATTTTCATTAGCTCATATAAACGCTAGGGAATTGTCACGTGCTCAAAAGTTGTGTATCATTCTTATAATTCTCATACAAACTCATAGCAAGAGTCTCACTTTCTTGCTGTGAGTTATGTTTCATTTTTATCAGCTCAAGGCATGTGTTTTTTTCAGCGCAAACTGTATCAAAGACAAGCAAAACTGCTTGGAATTGGGTGCGTGTTTCGCTACGGTCTGCGCCACGTGAGCGTGCGAGTCCTGCAGCGCCTCATTGCTGAGATTGTGCTTGTGCGCTACTCCTCCAACAAAGATGATGTGGAGATTTTCTTCCTCATCACTGCTCTACAAGAGGCAAGTACCTGAAGCAGCATGGTCATGATGGGACCTACTAAGGGAATTTGGGCATGTGGAATAGTGTAGTGTGCGAGTTTCAAAATTCTCAAAGGCACGTAAATTGAAAGCTAAGTTGAAAGAAGGGCTAATATAGTGTTAGAAAATAGTTTTCGTTTTTTGGAAGCTGTTCATTTTGAAACTTGGGTTAAGAACATTGGTAAAGTAGATGACTTCATTTATGATGATTTTGACAGCACACTTTGTTGTTAAGAAAGGAAAAATGAACATTGATTTAAAAACTAATCCAAAGAGTACTGTAATTGATTTGTCTAGAATTTAATTCTCTGACGTTTACTATTTCTGCTAATTATTTTGAATTCTTCAGGATTCTAAGGTTGCTGTAGTGAGCCACCTGATCATAGAGGGCATGAGTGGAGACTTGGCACGACCAATAAGTGGCCTGAAGCCAACAACTCTGTGGCTGCGTGTGGTGCTTGCAGAGCGCATGATGTCGCAAGGCCTAGACTTGCCAGTGTGGCTGCACGACACCTTCTTACCCAAGCAAGTTGATGCGTTTGGTGAAATCCTGCTGCCCAAGACACAGAAGTTGGCTGCTAACCACCCAGTTTTTGCAAACTTCATTGAATTGTTGGCATCCTACTATCAGTTACGCTCAGCCAAGCAGCTTGGGCTGGGTCTCCAGCCCATACCCAACCCTGTGCTGGTTTTCTTCAAGACCAGGATCGCGCCAACCATCATCAACTGCTACCGCTTGGCGGGAAAGAAGATTACATTTGAACTCGCATACAGACTCCTCATGGTAGGTCACTCTTGAGGTAACATTGTCATTGGGTGCGCTGTGTTGTGTTTCTTGACTGAAATGAGTACTTAGGGTTGTTAGCTTGCATATAGAAGTTGAAAAAATGAAACTGAGGTTATAATGTATGAGCGCACCACTAGTGTATTGTCTCAAAACAGCATCTCGGAAATGAAATTAAGACAGCACGTACAGTGTTTGCTCACATGTTATGATGTAGAACCCTCTTGACTAGTGACTATTATTGAAGGTCCCACTAAAGACCTACAGCAATTGGTTTCAGGTGACAAGTTCCTAAGTGAATGATTTGTTGTTTGTTGTTTCATAGCTCTGCTGAAATGGTAGTGAGGTCAGGTGATGGAGTTCACAACGTAATTCCAGTCACTTTTGCCAGTATCATGTTGAATATTTTTTAACACGTTTATTTTTGGTTGGCAAACAATTTTTAATTAAGCTCTCGTGAATGCAAAATACCGCATGTGACACCATTGAAACGGTGATAAAAATGTTCAGAACATTGAAAATGCATTATGCTAATTTTTTTAGGGAAAGCAAAAGTTACTAACTGACTTCTGAAAATAAGGTCTTGAGTTGGGTTGAGGTGTTTGTTGCATCGTGTAAGTTTGGAATACAGAACACAAGATCATTGCTTAAGGCAATGGTTTATAGTGAGGCAATAGCTTACTGTGTGAACCCAATTCTGAGTGGCGAGTAACCTGATAATATCCCCTTGGAAGGAAACAACTTTTGTATATATGGGAATTAGCGCTCCCTGAAGGAATAGGTGAGGTCCCGAGCAAAAGATTAGGTAGGCTTTCCTTTTTGTTGAAATAGAATGTTTTTTTTTTCTTCATTACAGACCAGTTTTTTTTTGGTTTACTCCTGTCTTGCTGTACTACTCTCTGCTTCAACTTTGATCTTGTTAAATAAACTTTTTTCTTGACTTCCTGTTTGTCTGCACTTTGTGCATAGATTCTGCTTTCCCTTAATTCTGTACTTAATTTTGTCTTCCTCGTTCCTTTCTTTGGAATGCCTTTGAGGTTAGGTTGCTTAGATTAACGTCAAATCTTGTATGTCAATAATCAGCTCTTAATTCTGAAAGTTTAATTAGGTAGTAATCATAAATGCTCAATGTTTAAGTCTAAATGTTGAATTATTTGCAAGAGTTTGATTTCCAGTAGCAAATGTTCACAACTGTTGAAGTCAGCTGTGTGTGTGCAGGGTAGCCCAGGGTGTGGTGACTCAAGTGTGTGTGCAGTCAAATTTAATTATCATTTGTTTATGTTGTTTGAATGTTTAATTGTTGCTTGTTACAGTTTAATTACCAGTTGTGAATGTTCAATTGTTAAAGTGAATGCATAAGTCAGTTGTGTATGCATGGTAACATAAGGGGTGGTGTATTACATTGAAAAATTATCCCTTTATTTTATTGAAAAATAATTGCATTGGAAAATTATCCCATTGAAAAATAATCGCGTTATCGCTTTAAAAAATGATCTCATTATTGCTTAGAAAAATTATTGCTTTGAAAAATCGTCGCATTTTTGCATTCACCCAAGTGTGTGTGTGTGTGGTCAGAGCGTGCTGGCATGCCGACGGCTGGACCTGGACACCCTGGAGCGCGTGGTGCAGTGGAGCGTTGCAGGAGAGGGACTCAACTTCTTCCTCACCATGGACAAGCGTCCCCTCAAGCAGGCGCTCTGCCGCCTCATTCTCTCCTTTGACAACCTCCAGGGACCTTACGATCGGTGAGCCATCCCTCCCCCTCTCCTTCTTATGTCCATGTCAAGATTTCAAACTTATCTCACTTCTTTTTGTTTTTGCCTGTTTGAAAATCATTTTTTCCATATGTGCTCATTTTCCTTGTTTTTTTTGCGCAATTTTTGTTATGGTGAAACTTATATATTACTCTCAATCAAAGTGAGTCAATTGGGCATTCTAGGAAAGAAACTTTTAACCTATATGTTACAGTTGAGGGGAAGAAGATGAATAGATTTTATCCAGTAAAGATAAACTATTAATAATAAGAAATTCCTCCCGTGATGAATTGGAACGATCTTGTAAAGTTGAAAAGTTGGAAAAGAAGCTCTGATAATAATGATAAAACCTGGTATGAGGGCAGGTCGCGCCTGGCGTTGTGTGTGCTGCAAGGTTCTCTGGTGGTGCCGAAGCTGCGCCACATCGCCCAGCAGCGGCTGCAGGAGCTCAACCAGGAGCACGCTCACAACTGCGTCAACAACGCCGTCAACCAGCACTGGGCACAGGTACGGGGCCGTGTTGGTTCTGGGCGCAGGTACGGGGCCGTGTTGGTTCTGGGCGCAGGTACGGGGCTGTGTTGGTTCTGGGCGCAGGTACGGGGCCGTGTTGGTTCTGGGCGCAGGTACGGGGCCGTGTTGGTTCTGGGTGCAGGTACGGGGCCGTGTTGGTTCTGGGTGCAGGTACGGGGCCTTGTTGGTTCTGGTCGCAGGTACGGGGCCTTGTTGGTTCTGGTCGCAGGTACGGGGCCGTGTTGGTTTTGGTCGCTGGTACGGGGCCGTGTTGGTTCTGGGCGCAGGTACGGGGCCGTGTTGGTTCTGGGGGCAGGTAGGGGGCCGTGTTGGTTCTGGGCGCAGGTACGGGGCCGTGTTGGTTCTGGGCGCAGGTACGGGGCCGTGTTGGTTCTGGGCGCAGGTACGGGGCCGTGTTGGTTCTGGGCGCAGGTACGGGGCCGTGTTGGTTCTGGGCGCAGGGACACTTATACCTCGGTTTTACGGATTCTGTTTTAGTGGGTTTATGATTCTATTGACAAATTCTTGAGCTAGCAATTTTATTTGAAAGTCGGGCGGACCACGGCCAAAGTCTGTTTGTTCCAAAACTGACCGCTAGGTGGCGGGCAGTCACATTATTGACAACACTCTTTCAGCACCTGCATCGCATTGCTCCCAATTTTTGCCCCTTTTTCCTATGACCACTGATATATATTCCTTCCATGTCATCTGGAGCTTCAGTGGAAAAAAAGAAGAGGTTGAATTTTTAACCGTGGCACAGAAACTTGAGTTGATGAGGAAGTTGGAAAATGGCGCATCCGTGATTATAAGTACAGTTCTTTCTCTTGTGTAATGTTATTGTTGATATTAGCCACTCATAGTGTACCGTATCTGTTGGATGCTTTGGACAATCGGGACTATCGGACAGGGGTTCCCCCCTTTTTATCCGTTTAACCAAGGTATAAGTGTACAGGGTTGTGTTGGTTGCATCTGTGCCTTCAGCCAGCACTGTCTTTCCATTTGACCACCCCACAGAGGGTCCAGGTTCTGAGTTGTTGAAAGCCTTAACTTTCAGATTTTTGCCAGAAAAAGATCAGTCTTGCTGTGGTAAGCCTGGCTCAGTTTATTGTAAGGTATGACATGCCTTTGTTTTTACTTGTATCGTGAGGGAGGTCGGCATATTTTGCTTTCCATCTAGTTTTCAAAATGTCTTTTAAATTCTTTATATTTTTCTGAATTTTGTGGTTTGCATTTTGCACTTTTAGAGCTGGTGGTGGAGTTTTTTTAGCATAAGCTCACCACAGAAAATCGTTACCCGTATTATACATGAATGAAATGAGAGTATCAGCAGTGAAGGCTGCGATTTTGGCCAACTATTGAATAGTTAAATTATTGCCCTCCTCGTTCATAAATCAATTAGAGTGCATACATTTTTATGCAGCTAAATCTGCTGTGTCAATAGACCTATAAGCAATTGAATTATTACTATCATCACCAATGAAAAATTAGAGTCTATGCAGTAAGAGCTGCTGGAGGTATAAACTTTTGTAATGATTATTATAATTGCTATAAATGAAGAGTATGTTCATTTAGTGAGCTGCAAAAGCATCTAGGGCATTAGACTTTTAAATTAAATACAAACAACTTTCTTGAATACCAAAAACTTTTTTGAAATCTAAACTTTTTTGAATACCAAAAACTTTTTTGAAATTTAAACTTTTTTGAATACCAAAAACTTTTTTGAAATCTAAACTTTTTTGAATACCAAAAACTTTTTTGAAATCTAAACTTTTTTGAATACCAAAAACTTTATTGAAATTTAACCTTTTTTGAATACCAAAAACTTTTTTGATATCTAAACTTTTTTGAATGACAAAAAGTTTTTTGAAATCTAAACTTTTTTGAATACCAAAAACTTTTTGGAAATCTAAACTTTTTTGAATACCAAAAACTTTTATGAATACCAAAAACTTTCTTGAATGGCAAAAACTTTCTTGAATGGCAAAAACTTTCTTGAATGGCAAAAACTTTCTTGAATGGCAAAAACTAGCCTGTATACCAAAAACTTTTTTGAAAGCCAAAAACCTTTTTGAATGCAAACATATTTTCCATGAGCAGCGCCTGAGCGAGCGGGAGGCGGGGCTGATGCTGAAGCTGGTGACGCTGCCTCAGTGCCGCGGCGATGACAACAAGATGTGGCGGCAGCAGGTGGCCGAGGGGCTCGCGAGGCGCGCCCTGCGCTGGGAGGACAGCCAGAAGCGCAGGCATGTCTACGAGGAGCAGTTCCAGCAGCTCGCTGAGGCTGCCAAGCTCCAGATGCAGGACGGTGATGACAATGAAGGCAAAGCTCAGGGAGAGGCAGGGAACAATGGGGAATCGTCTCAAGGAAATGACCCACAAGAAAATGGTGAATCTTCTCAAGCAAATGGCCCTCAAGAAAATAGTGAATCTTCTCAAGCAAATGGCGCACAAGAAAACGGGGATGGTCTGAAAGATGGAGACGAGACTGAGGCCAATAAGCTTCCATGGGAGCAACCCCTTCAACAGTTCACAGAAAAGCCTATCGTGTCGAGAGGCAACAGACGCATTTACAGCAAGGACCTCGACAGTACAAAACTGTTCTTCAGGTGATCCTAAATCCTTGTTGTTGACTTAGTGACTGTGTACTGCAATGGTGTGTCTTGTGTTTCGTTTAATAACAAGCTCCCTATTTTCTTGCATGTTTGAATGTATTAAAAGAGAGATCCAGTGACTACGGGACAAATTCTTGTTTGCTTTAGTCCGTTGTCATACTCCTAAGGCTTTTCAAATGACAAGTTTGGTGGGGCACTCGAATATCTGAGTCTCATAACTCTCACACTCTTGTTAATCTATTATTTTCTTTACTGGACTCGCCTTCAGATATATCATTACTTAAAGCTGGAGTTTAGTCTTAGAACCTGGTTAAGTAATGTTTGTGTCAAAACCTTAAAAGACCACTTCTGTGTTTGTTACATAATACTTATGTTTAGTGCTCTGTATCAACTTGAGTAACAAAACCCCATTTATGTAGGATATTATTGATACTAATATTAATATATTGGCAATAGTACCCTCAAAAACTCTAATTTCAAAGCATCAATCTCTACTTCACTTCATCACATTTTCCTGTAGCGCAACTTGAGTGGTTTTACTGCAACCTCCTATAGGGTAATGTTCGAATGGCCGGACGGTTCGAATCGTCGGTCATTCTTAGTTAATTTTCAATTTTGACGATCGGTAGCAATCCAAAAGCCACCCCGTAAGACGCGTAGCAGATTGCACCACTACAGGCCTTGCGGGTTGAGTTTTTAGATAGCTACCGAGAGCGAAAATTCAAAATTAACTAAGAATGACCGACGATTCGAACCGTCCGGCCATTCGAACATTACCCTACTATGATTTTATTCATCACAACAGGAAACAACTTCTCAGTACAATTTCGTTCACTTGTGAATTTCTCTTTTCGGTCATGGAATTCAGACATTTCATTCCTATAGTATTGGTTCAGAGCAGGATTAAAAGAGAACGATTTGTCTGGCCTAAATAATTTATGTAGCTCTATGTTTCAAATAAAATTTGATCATGAAATCAACATACTCTTCCCCTATAAAGCCCTATCTGCTAATCCTCCATGTTGAAAGAACCGTTACACGGTAATCCGTGACTTACAACATTGCTCCATGATATTCCAGGTTTCTGGTGCACGCTTCACAAGACCACGAGACCATTTTCCACCTGATCATCAGCGCCTTCAACACTGCCATTGAGGAGGTCAAGAAGGAGCCAGACTTCCTGCGGCTGGACACGGAGCGCTACGACTGCTTCAAGAAGCTCTCTACGTACCAGCAGCTGCTCTACAGGGGCACTCCCAAGTCAGCTCGACTGCGTCTTCTGTTGCAGGTGATTTTTTTTTCTTTTCTTTATATTAACGATTTATTCTATTGGCTTACACTGCAAATTGAGTTAATAAGTACTGTTTAGGTTTGTGTGTCACTTCTTTGAATTTCCCTTGGATTTTGGTAAGCTGTAGTTTTTTGAGCTCATTGTTTCATCAGGAGCAATAATGTGTCCAGGTTATCTTGCACTCTGCCCGTCAGGAGAATACAACTATTTTATCTATAGGAATTACCATTCCCAGGAAAAATATGTGAAATCCCAAGCTAAGAGTTAGGTATGCCTTCTCTATGTAAAAATAAATTGTTTTTTGTTTTGTTGAAAACATCTTTCTTCGGTTCAATGCTGTCCAGTTTTAAAGCACCTACTACTTTCTTCAACTTTTATCGTGTTTGTTAGCTTCTTCCTCAATTTGCTATTTCAATGCACCTTGTGCATAAACTCTGCATTCCTTTGACTCCATACTTAATAGTGCCCTCCTTCTTCCTCTCTTTAAAACTTTTATGTTGAGGCTAGGGAGACTTAAATTAGCATCTAATCTAAGCTTAATCCAGAAAATAAGTAGAAGTGGTGATAGTCTTTGCGTGTTCAGTTGGGTTATGATAAGCAGATGTCAGTGAGGTGGAAGCTGCTCAATGACTCTCACCTACGCAGGTGTGGAATGAGAGGAGTTGTGATAGATCTTCTGGTGCGAGTAGAGAAAGTCTAAAGCAGAGGTTCCCGACCTGGGTTGCATGTACCCATAGGGGTACGTTTGCTTGTCTGAAGGGGTACATTTAATGTTCATGAGAAAAAGGAAAATATGTTTAGTTACTTCCAATTATTTATATATGTATATCATTGAATATATTTCTTTCAAATATTGTATGTAATGAGTACATACCATGTCAAAATACTGAAGGGGTACAAAGTCAGAGAAAGGTTGGGAACCCGTGGTCTAAAGCAATATGATATGACTGAGCAGTAGGCAAAATTTCATTCTAAGCTGTTTTTAGGTATTGTACGTATTCTAGAAAATCTGAGGCAACACGACATGACTGAGTGGTATACAAGACCTCAATGCTGTAATGTAGGTGTTCATGCTCTCTAAGTTCCTTGTGTTGTTCAGGTGATCTTGAGTCAGCTGGGTCTGGAACTGCTTTTGAAGTGCGCACGCGACACCGAAGATATCATCCAGGACTTCATTCCATGCATCCAGCAGTACTTGGATGAAGAAGGCCATCTAGATGTTGTTCAGCAGGAGGAGCAAGGGGATCAGATGCTGCAGGAGTATGAGGAAAAACTCAAAGAACTCGAGCGAGAGAAGCAAAGAAACAGACGCCGTAAGAAGAGGGAATTGATGAGGCAAATGCAGGATGAGGAAGGCGATGCCAATCTCATCCTGCTCCCTGGGCAAGATCCCTCTGAGTTGCCCGATTTCTCCAAACAGACACGCGCTCGTGAGGAGCCGGAGGAAAGCGACCGGCAAGCTTCGTCTGACGACGAGTCCGTACAAGGAAGGAAACACAACGGTAGTGATTCATCTGATGGTGAAGGGCCACAAACTCACCGGAGTGAAAGAAGTCAGGGCGAGTCGGAAAACTCAAGTAACAAAAAGAATTTTGCCGGTGAGACCATGGAGTGCAGTGACAATGGTAATGTTGAAGAGCGGAATTTGGATGAGGATGAGGTGAAATCAACTGCACATGGCAGTGAAGACGAAAACGACGGTGTGCTGGAACCAGTGTCTGGAGAGAGCAAGTGGCTGGGCGTGCTGGTGGATTTGCTTCTTGCCCTCTGCACACGTCCTGAGTCTTGGTGGAGAGTCACCCTCAAGCCAACAGCTTTGTGAGTAGCCTATTTACAGCTGTGCTCACTTTGTGTGTTGCTTCTTCTTTGTTGCTTGGTGGTCTTTGTATGACCGGAGTATATGATTCTTGGCTTGCCTGCCTAGAGGTGCAAAGATCGTTTGAAACAGGACGTTTCATGTTAGCACATTCTGTATAATCAGAGGTGCCTAACGTCCTGTTCAAAGTCTCGATTTTCATTGCGCAGTTTTTAGTAGAATACAGTCCTCTACAGTGTCTCCAGTTCTCTTTTCTTGTTGAGAATTCAAATATATCCAACAAGCGAGGTTCATTGTGTTCCTTGTTCTATTATTAATGAAAGATTTAGAGATTTTCAGTAAACGGGTTCCTATTTCTTTCATTTTAAATAAATATCTTGAACTTTCCAAGCAAGGTATGTTTTGTAAAATTGTCCCAGTGTTTTTAATTTATATGTTTACGAATTTTGAATGAACGTGTTATGCAGTATTCCTATTTCTTTTTTTTACTTTAATACCTGGAAATTTTTAACTGACCTTTTACACAGTGTTCTTATTTCCCTCTCTCGGATTGTACAGTATGCCTGGAAAATTCCAGGTAACATTTTTAAAGTGTTCTAATGTGTTATGTTTGGCCGCCCTCAGTCTGCTGGCTGGTCGCATGAACTCCGAGTTGCTTGGGTGCATCACAGAGGCTCTCTTCAACGAGGACTTGGTCGAGTCTGCCAAGAAGAAGCAAGGAGACGAAGATGACGACGACCAGGAAGGCAGTGAAGATGGTTCTGATGACAGCGAGGAGGAGGAGTTGTCTGATGGCGAGGAAGAAACGACGCAGGACTCTAAAATTGATGACTCAGTAACTGATGACAAGCTGCAGGGTGAAGGCGATACGGATGAAAGCTCTGAAGAAGATGAGTGCTCCAATGACAGTGGAATGGAAGAAGAAGAAGAAGAAGAAGAAGAAGAAGAAGAAGAAGAAGAAGAAGCAATGGACGTTGATGAATCCGAAAACATGGACACTGATGACGACCTGTCTGTTGGCAAGGCCAAAAAGAAGAAAAAAGGCCCTAAAGTTTCCAAAGAAAAGGCTGTTGATTCTAAAGTTGAAGATGAGAATGATGATGTTTATTCTGATGATAGTGATGATGAGGACGATGGAAGTGAAGATGATGAGAATGAGAGTGACGATGATGACAAGGATGAAGATGAAGAAGTGGAAACATCAATTAAGCAGTCCAAATTAGAAGAGATGAAAGGAGCACTTTTCCAAGTCCTTGGACCTTCTGTAAGTTGAACTTTATGAAATTATTTGAATTTTATGCATTATTTGACTTGTTCTTGAGTTCCTTCTATATGTTGGTAAGGAAGCTTGTGGAAATCTCCATTTCACTTTGTATCTCCGCACAACTGTTTTCACCAGAGATAAAAATTGGTCACTCAGTGTATTTTATAACTTATTGTGAAGGTATGGAGTTAGGTAGATCTGCATGTCTGTAAGCTTGTGAATTGTTTATAGGTTTTTATGTACTGTATTTGTTTGAGTTGTTATAACTGATTTCCTAACTAAACAGAGTTGATTCTACATAATGGAGGGTAAACATCACTCTGCGGCTCCACACAGTTTTGCAAATCAGGCTCACTGCACAAAACTGAGTCTTATGGATCATCAGTTTTTCCTTCCATATACTATCTTCGTGGTGTATTTTTTTTAGTGCAAGTTTCGCGTGAAACTCGAGCACCTAACATTGTAGGTGGACAAATCACATCAATGAACTATAGTAAAGCTGCATCTGCACTGTAAGCTTGAGCCCGCCCGCTCCTGTAAAAGTATGACTCGCTCCAAAGATTATGACGTTACCTCATTTCGTGGAGTACCTGACGGGTCATTATGTGGCAATGGTGTGGGCTTGACAAGGGCTGACACTGTGGGCTTGACTAGGGCTGACACCGTGGGCTTGACAAATGCTGACGCTGTGGGCTTGACAAGGGCTAACACTGTGGGCTTTGCAAGTCAAGATAGGTACTAAGCGTGATACACAGTGGTTCGACGCACTCTGAAGTTTTAAGCTTGACACATTCAAGTATGACCCACCAATATTGTAAGCTTGACACATTTGAATATGACCCACCAATATTGTAAGCTTGACACATTTGAATATGACCCATCAATATTGTAAGCTTGACACATTTGAATATGACCCATCAATATTGTAAGCTTGACACATTTGAATATGACCCATCAATATTGTAAGCTTGACACATTTGAACATGACCCATCAATATTGTAAGCTTGACACATTTGAATATGACCCATCAATATTGTAAGCTTGACACATTTGAATATGACCCATCAATATTGTAAGCTTGACACATTTGAATTTGACCCATCAATATTGTAAGCTTGACACATTTGAACATGACCCATCAATATTGTAAGCTTGACACATTTGAATATGACCCATCAATATTGTAAGCTTGACACATTTGAATATGACCCACCAATATTGTAAGCTTGACACATTTGAATATGACCCACCAATATTGTAAGCTTGACACATTTGAATATGACCCATCAATATTGTAAGCTTGACACATTTGAATATGACCCATCAATATTGTAAGCTTGACACATTTGAATATGACCCACCAATATTGTAAGCTTGACACATTTGAATATGACCCACCAATATTGTAAGCTTGACACATTTGAATATGACCCACCAATATTGTAAGCTTGACACATTTGAACATGACCCATCAATATTGTAAGCTTGACACATCTGAGTGAGCATGACACACCATCACCGTACACTCAACACACCAACACTACGCGTGCCGCAGGGTCCCGACGACGCAGTGGAGGAGGACATGGACAAGGTGCCGCCTGAAGAGCTGCGTGCACTCAACATTCAGCTCGGAGCCGTGCTCGGCTCCTACATCAAGAAGAAGAAAAAGGTCAACCCCAACGCGCTCAGTGGCCGCACTGCTGATGTCGTCCAGTTCAGGAACAGGTGCGTCGTGTGTATGGCTTTAACTGTGCCATATATGGTACACCCACTTAAAATGCTAACACAATTTATGTCTTTTCGAATTTTTTGCGTCAATGAAATTTTTGAAGCTTTCTCCCGGATGGAAATTCCGTCCCCATCCTGATGTTGGTGATAACCTGATGCGTGCACCAGTTTAGTGACAGTGGATTTGATATTGGGAGTATGATTCCAAAGGTTGGGGCCATTAAGGGTTAATGCTCAAAATGTAAGTTCAGTGAAATTTAATAGAATTCTTGTGTGTGGTTGAGTTTAGCTATGACCAACTTGCATTCAATGTCTGTATTTGATCAGTGGGCGTTTCTTGGTGACTCGACGCTTGACAGATTCAAGGGTATTACCTGATCTGTCTATTTCTCATATGTTTAATTTGCTTGTGACAGCATTGAACTCACCTCTCTTCCCAACCTTGGCATTTTATATGATGATTTTATACATTGTTCATTAGGTATTCACCTCTTCCCTCAACGTTGTCCTTTTATATGTGGGAATTTTATACGTTATAAGTTTAGCTCGAAAGTAACAAGGGAGTCTTGTTTTCTCAACTGTATCATTTTAAATGTACAAATGTGCACTCGGGCCTATGATAATAGCTTGACAATGAAACGAACAATTCCTTAAACTATCTCTGCATCAATGGTACTAAAAATCAGGCGCGTTGTGGCAATATCGCTGTTTTTTCTTTTGCGGTGATGCCCGCCTTCTTTTCTCATCCTGAATCGACTCTCGGGGTCACCGTGGTCGAGTGGTTCAGAGCGTGCGCCTTTCCTGGAAAGGGTCGCGGGTTTGAATCTCGGCATTGCCAGTCCGGTGATTCTTCCCTTGTCAAAAAGGCAGAACTTAGCCACGATCCCCACTTCATACTGTTGTCATAACGAGTAGTTACAAGGCACTCAAAAAAACAATATTTAACATTTATACGCATCACGTTAGATCAGAACAAAGCAGCCTTTATCATCACGAGTGCACATGGCCCGTCAAAAAAATGACAGGGTTAGATATAGGACCAACACCAAAAATTGTGCACCGAAAATTAAGGCACCGAAAATTGTGGAGTTGATGAAGCTTGTATCACAGATACGTTCATCTCACACTGCAGGCTGGTGGGTGTGACACACAGACGGACGGAGCTCCTTTTATAATATACATTTCCTCATATCAACCGTTTTAGAAGCCGTGTTTGAGAGTAACAAAGCTGTGTGGTGTTGGCAGAGCGCTGGACATCGTGGAGGGGCTGATAGATGGCCCGCTGCCGTGCGAGCTGCTGCTGAGGGAGCTGCTGCTGCCGCTGCTGCAGACCATGGCGCTGCACATGGAGGAGCGCATGACCGACCTCAACAACAGGATCAGGTGCGTGCGGTGCAGCAAGCTGACTTGTGGTGTTGTGTCGCGCCTGCTGGTGTTGTGTTGTGCTTCTTTGTTGTGTGTGTCGCGCCTTCTGGTGTTGTGTTGTGCTTCTTTGTTGTGTTGTGTTGTGCTTCTTTGTTGTGTTGTGTCGCGCCTTCTGGTGTTGTGCCTATTTCTTTGTTGTGTGTGTCGCGCCTTCTTGTGTTGTGTCTATTTCTTTGTTGTGTGTGTCGCGCCTGCTGGTGTTGTGTTGTGCTTCTTTGTTGTGTGTGTCGCGCCTGCTGGTGTTGTGTTGTGCTTCTTTGTTGTGTGTGTCGCGCCTTCTGGTGTTGTGTTGTGCTTCTTTGTTGTGTTGTGTCGCGCCTGCTGGTGTTGTGTTGTGCTTCTTTGTTGTGTGTGTCGCGCCTGCTGGTGTTGTGTTGTGCTTCTTTGTTGTGTTGTGTCGCGCCTTCTGGTGTTGTGTTGTGCTTCTTTGTTGTGTTGTGTCGCGCCTTCTGGTGTTGTGTTGTGCTTCTTTGTTGTGTGTGTCGCACCTGCTGGTGTTGTGTATGCTTCTTTGTTGTGTTGTGTCGCACCTGCTGGTGTTGTGTATGCTTCTTTTTGGTGTTGTGTTTGTGTCATACCATATGTTATTATAATCTAATAGAAATTTTGCATGTTACGCCATGACTACTTCGTTTAGAAAGGAAACTCCTCACGGAGCATAGGATGGGCAGTAGGCTTAGGTTAGTTAGATTAGTCTATCCTGTGTTTTGGGGATTGGTGCCCCATAAGGGGTGATCTCAGCTGAAGATAGGCCTTCGTAATTACATCATTCATGCCCATTGTGCTTCTTTTAGCTTTCATACTTTTCTTGCCATCTCATTTTTATATTTTCATCTTCCTTCTTCCTAACTTGCTGTTTCTGTACATAGAGTATCCTTTCGCGGATTGTGCGTCACTCTGTAGATGATCTCTTCAAAGATCAACTGGGACTTTTATAAAATGACAATAATGTGGGTGGCAATTGAGGCGGTCTTTATGATGGCTGCTGTTGTGTTTCCATAATGGTGTTTATGACAAACTTTGAACAACATTTATATAGTGTGCTTTTGTGTAACGATGTGAATTCTGTATTTTAAACTGTGAGATCTACGGCGCGATATAATACGAATTACTGAAGGGCTAGCAAATCAATGCTAAAACTACTACTACTACTACTACATAAAGTATCCTATGCAGAACACATTCCCCATTCTCTACAGTCAATGCCAAATGGTCTCTTCTCTTTACTTTCTTGAGATTGCTCGTGATGGGGGATTGCCTTAACATTATAACAATATAGTTATAATGTTCAGAAATGAAACAGGAGTTTATTAAGAGCGAGAGAACTTTCTGCTTAGTGCTTCCTTATGTATTCTACCTGATATTTGTTATCAGTTTGTCTCGATTGAGCTTGTCTGAGTCTAGAGTGTAGTTTGCAGAAAACATGTGCAGCAAGAATTTCCTAAATTTGTAATTCTATGTGGTGTGCCAGAAGACCTATTTGTGAGATGGAAATATTGATCAGTTTATGTTGTAACTCGCAGGAAAGCTGTGCAACACATACGAGAAAAGAAGAAATACATCAACGTGGGCGACATGACCATCGAGAAGTTCCAGGAGTGTTTGGTTGATCTCTTCGATGTTGCCAAAGCCGGTACGTAATTTGAGACCGTTACAACTTTTACAGAACTTCTGCAAAAGCCGGCAGGTGGTTCGTTCTATTCAGTCTAAACTTTCGCAGAACTTTTGCAAAAACCAGTAAGGGGTTCAAGTCAGTCCAAACTTTTGCTGAATTTATGGACATGTGGTATGTAGTTTGAGCCGATTGTCACTTGAACTTGTCCTTTCCTCACTGTGAACCCAATTAATAAATATTTTCATTATACAAACTCAAATTTCACCGATGACTTGTTTTCTCAACTGTATCATTTTAAATTTACTAATGTGCACTCGGGCCTATGATAATAAATAGCTCTTGTTGTATGGTGCTCTCCACTCTAAGGCCCATTATACACTGAGCTAGCAAAGCAGCAGCTAGCAAGCTCACAAGAGCTATCCAGCAGATGGTCTGAAAGACTGGTAGGTAGGAATGGCATTATTACGAGCTGATGCTTCCACACTGAGCTCGCACCAGTCTCGAACACCATCTGCTGGGTAGCTCATGCAAGCTTGCTTGATGCTGCTTTGCTAGCCCAGTGTGAAATGGGCCTAAGGGAAAACACGCGATTGAGACATCTCGTTTGTAAAATTAATCTATCTTTTCTTGGTGCTTTTCATTACCACACTTTTGATTAGGTTGTTATCGCACGTATGAATTTACCTCATCTCCAAATATTTTGTCGAAGTTTCTAGTCTTCCCTTGCGTAATTCTGAAATTGTTTGCTTACAAAAATAACTACGAATTTTGCTTTTCCATTCGTTGCACTTGAACTAATTTAGTTCTCTTCAAATGGGATTCGGTCTTAGCCGTGCCGCATAGTTCTGCTGTAATTCTTTCAAAGACACAATATTCATGTAGAACCAGACATGCATTTCATGTACACGATTTGTAAGGAGAATCTCACCAAACGCATGCCTCAAGGTGGTTCATATTTCGTATTCCCATGCGTGAAAGGGTCAAGAGCTCAGGTCTAAGTTGCATGTATAACCTTCTTGTCTCGGCATTTCAATTTTGCTTGGAATGTGACCTAACAAATTATGTTTGGAAATTAAAAGTTATCTTGCCCGCGCAACCTTTCCTTTATTTTTCTGCCTCGTCTTCTTGTTCGTTTGAGTCTGGTTTTAATCGAGTGGCGTACTGGAAGTGTTGTAAGAGCGTACTTTATTTTCTCACTGTCTGAGAAAAAAATCTTATTTCTTGCAGAGAAGACCCTACCATCTTCACAAGTTTGTTCATAAACTTTTTTAGTGGATTCAAATATACGTCTAATGGTGATTATACTAATTGTATGAGTCACTGCTTTCACTCAGCTGCTACTAACAGCCTGCTGTTATGCTGTTCGCTCTTAGATGCTACCATCAACCGGTTGTGTTGAAAAATGGTTGAAAATGTGTTAACCAACTTCTTACCTGTCATTAGCATTGCTCAATTACGATCTACTACCGTTTCTTGTTTGCAGTACCGGAGACGAAGCACGGTTTTGTGACACTCATCCGTTGCTCGGTGCGCTTCTGTGAGCAGCAAAGAATTTCCGACAACCCTATCATTCCAGCGTACGTCAGCCTGGCCAGAAACTTCCTGCATAACGAGTGAGTCAGGTTTCCAAGACGGTACTTTTCTGTAGATGAAATAGGATTGGTTCAGTTTGAATTCTTGATGATATTAATGAGGTGTTTTATTGCTTTTAGTGTTGTTTATTATTATTTAGGATACTGAATATTTTGTTTCGTCAAGTTATTTTTGTCTGGTAAATTAGTTAATGGAAACGTAGGCTACATGATGATGGCGTGGAAGCAAGAAGCATTACATAGATGTCTGACAGGGGAAATATAGCGAAATATATGTCATGTTAGAAAAAGGGCAAATGAGAAAAATTATCTTTCAATTTAGCTTGGACAGTTTGAAATGAAAGTAATAATGAAGTATGTTATCTTATCTTCAATCGCGAAATATCAAGACGGGATGAACGAGAGCAATTCTAAGTGCATAATTTGCATTGTAATCTTTCGAAATGGCTGCCAATAAGGACTGCCGACTAATAATTTTTGATGGGCATCTGACAACGTAAGTTCTTTTTCTAAATGAACTTGGCTGCACTACTTGCAAAAATTGAAGCGTGTAGAGCTGTAATTTTTTCATGGAGTTCCAATAGAAATAGTTCAAAATGTCTCGATTCTTGCATGGAGTGTATAGAAGTCAACTTAGAATAGCTTAAACGCTGCTAGTTTTGTCGCCATGACGCTTATTTTTTTTAAAAATCTGACCTCAAGTAAGCTTTTTTTCAAGCATCGGCGTTCTTCCATCAAAACGTTTTTTCAGTTTTGCAACATTAAAGTTAAAAGATTTCACAAGTCTGTGTTGCATGCAGTACGATACAAGACTTACCTTATGTGACTTGGGAGTAACCCTCTTTGAATAGTGTCAGAGCCCAGCTTTCAAATAGCACACATATTTTTATGCAACTTTTGCATTAGACATGAAAAGCTACCTCTTCCTTTGAGTGTGCTGCAGCTAACCGGATGAGAAGGTGACCCCTTCCGTGAGTGATGGTGCCAAAAAACTGGAAATAAGCACAGCAGATGTTAACTTCATTGATCATTCACCTTTCCCCTTCAGGGGAATATAGCTATTGTATCTGTGGGAATTGGCACTCCCAGGGGATATGTGAGGTCCCAAGCTGAAAGTTAGGTAGGCCTTCCTTTTGTTGAAATGAAATGTTTCTTGTTATGTCAAGGACCATCTGTTTTGCGGTTCATTGCTGCCCTACTACCCTCTTAATCATTTATCATGTTTCATGAGCTTCTTTCTCAACTTACTCTTTCTGTGCACTATGTGCATAGATTCCACGTTCCCTTAAGTCCATCCTAAAGTGCCATATTCCTTCCTCTCTTTGGAACCCCATTTTTGTGCGGTTATGGAGGCTTAAACTAACATCTAATCCTTCACCCTGCAGGGAAGTGGATGCTCTGACCGTGCTGGAGCCACTATTTCTGGAGGTGCCCGAGCTGCAGTCGGCGCTGTGTCGCGGCGTAGTGGAGGAAGCCTTCCTGCCGGTGCCAGAAGAGACGGAAGCCGAGGACGACTTCGAGGCGAAGCGCAGGAAGATATTCGAGAAGAAGAAGGAGTACCCTAACAACTACGCAGTGCTGGACGGCAAGATGACGACCGTGTGGCTGCTGCTCGAGGCGCTCTTCTCGCACGTCTTGCCCAGGGCGAGCGAGCTGGCAGAGGACGAGCGGTGGGCTGTGGCCGAGGTTGCCAGGCACATCGAGCAAGTGAGTCCTGAGCTCTTGCTTGATTTATTGTATCTCAGTGCGTAAGTGATGGGCTATTACCCGACTGTAGATGAGCTCGTGAGTGATTAGCTATTACCTGATTGTTACTAAGTGTCATCAATGATGAGAAATTACCTGACTGTAGATGAGCGCGTAAGTGATGAATTACCTGATTGTTACTCAGCGCGTGGGTGATGAAGAATGTTATGATTTTATTGGATGTTATGATCGATAGTTATATGATTGTTATATCGCAGTATTTCGTTCATTAATGTCTGAATATCATTGTATTTAGTTCATAAATGTCATAATATCGTAGTATTTGGTATAATAATTTTTATGTTATGATTGATAGTTATATGATTACGTTATATTGCAGTAATTTGATCGATAATGTCGAAAAATCGGGGTATTTCGTTTACAAATATCGTAATATCGTTGTATTTGGATCCAAAATATAGTAGTATTGTAGTATTTTGTTACAAAATATAGTAATATCGTAGTATTGGGTTCCATAATGTAGTAATATCGTAGCATTTTATTTAAAAATATCGTAATATTGTTGTATTTGGTTACATAATATAGAAACTTGATCTTCATAGAGTAAGCAGTATCTGGCTGCCCTGCTGGGCTGCTAGTTGCCGAACGGTGCCCTGTTTGCTTGAAATGTTATTTAAAACTCCCGATATTGAGTATTTTGTACAGGAAATGTTATGTAAAACTCCCGATACCGAGTATTTTGTACAGGAAATGTTATTTAGAACTCCCGATATCGAGTATTTTGTACAGGAAATGTTATTTAAAACTCCCGATATCGAGTATTTTGTACAGGAAATGTTATTTAGAACTCCCGATATCGAGTATTTTGTACAGGAAATGTTATTTAAAACTCCCGATATCGAGTATTTTGTACAGGAAATGTTATTTAGAACTCCCGATATCGAGTATTTTGTACAGGAAATGTTATTTAGAACTCCCGATATCGAGTATTTTGTACAGGAAATGTTATTTAGAACTCCCGATATTGAGTATTTTGTACAGGAAATGTTATTTAGAACTCCCGATATTGAGTATTTTGTACAGGAAATGTTATTTAGAACTCCCGATATCGAGTATTTTGTACAGGAAAAAGGCAGATCCTAACTTTACAATACATTAACCGTGTTGCCTCTTTTGACCATAAGGAATATTTGAAGGAATTCACTCCTCATTTTAATGGCAGCCATCTTAATATTCTAACTCATTCTTTTCTTAGAGAAGGAAAACTGACAAATACGTTCTACCAGACTTTTCCCCCGTTTTGTTCGTTTTTAGTTTTTTTAAATGGTAGCAAAACCGACCTTGCAAATAGACCACGGCTAATTGAATCTTTAAAATTTGTTCCTTAAAAATGTGAATGTTCATGGAGGTATAAATTAGCATGAGCGCATTAACCATCATTGGATTTACTGCACATGTGGGATTTAATATTTGTTCTTCCTTTCCTTGCAGTACACGAACGCTTGTAATCAGCCAAAGTTGAAGGACATCGCCGTTCTCAATTTTGTTTTGAAAATCATTCTTCGGGTAAGTGCCTCTATGTTCTAGATACGCGTGTCCAACTTAGTAGTCTAGTATTAAAATGTTTTATTATTTGGGCATAATCAAATCAGGATGTTATCAATTGATGACCCTGCAACATTTATGGTGGAGAGTAGAGGTTCAACGCACACCTCGTTGATCTAAGCAAGTAGCAATGGGGCATAGATTCTTTATGGAAATTGATTCATAAATGAGCTGCGAATGTCAACTGTCAAGTTAGTCAATGGACCCGTTGCATTTTGTGTAAGTTTAACTTTCCTGCACTCGCCAGTACCCGTGCGGCAAAGCGTGCGTGGACTGGGAGCAGCTGTGCCGGACGCTGTTCCAGTACCGCGCCCGCATGAGCAGGCAGGCAACCACCTCCAAGGGGGTCAAGATGGAGCTCAAGAAACTCCTCGACACCAGCCTCCGGTCCCACTGTCCTTACGCGTGAGTTTTGTTGTTACTCCTGCTGCTCCTGCTTATATTTTATTCTCGGTGTAACCTTAATCTTGATTCCTTTCATCTCATTCTCGGTGTATGAATAATTCTGCTTCCTTCCATCTTATTCAGTGATGTACCGATGTATCGGTATCGGTAGTATCGGTCATTTTTACTGGTATCGATATCGGCAAAATCCGGCCGATACTTTACTGGTACTTTCAAATGATACATATTTTATCATAAAAAAGAAGGTTGTTAATCTTGAGAGTAAAAGTATAATCAAATAAAGAGCCTATTCATACCTAGTAAATTAGTTAGCTAACTGTAGAATTACAGCGTTTAATGAGGCCCGCTAACTGAATTTACTACTTTGAATTCCCGATGAGTGACGTAAGGTCAGTAAGTGAAAGCTATGTAGCATGAATAGTTAAACACAGTAACAACATAAAATTATTATACTTTTTCTTGACGTTTGTTACTGGCTAAAAAAAAGTCAAACCAATCAATTGAAGTTGAAGGTGCATTTTAAATTTTTTGTAAATTTAATATAAAAGTAGCTGAAAATTCTATTTTAATTTAGCTTGTAAATCCTCCAATATTACGAAGCTAGTAATTTTACTTTAATTTAGCATGTAAATCGCCATATATTACTATTTTAAGATGTTTGAAAAATTCATGAACAATCTTAAAGTTGGTTGCGTGTTTGCGGATCTTGTCGGTTTTGGGGCCTATCGAATTTTAATGTTTTGTTTTCGCCAAAGTATGTATTTTGGTGCGAAAAACACGAAAATGACAACCACTTTGTGGAGAAATTGTTTTGGTCAACTTTTGGAACCAGTTGCTATTATAGCTAGTCCACATTACGTTGCAATACGATTAGAAACACTTATCTATCGAATGGATTTCATTTTATTATTTTTTCTCAACAATATAGTTAACATAGCAAGAGCAGGTTTATTATTCCTAATTAAAATCTTTATTGTTATATTATTAGATATATTAATAAATAATTTTATTATAACACCCCTGTAGGGCTTATAATGGTTTTGTTTTAATATAATTGTAAAAGTATCTGTATCGGTTGTAGTATCGGTCAAAGTATCGGTATTTCCAAGTATCGGAGTATAGGATTGGCCAAGAAATGGGTATCGGTATCGGCCAAAAATAAATGGGATTTGTACATCACTAATCTTATTTTCGGTGTATGTATAATTCTGCTTCCTTCCATCTTACTCTCGGTGTATGAACAATCCTGCTTTCATCTCATTCTCAATGTATGAACAACCATGGGGAAAATCTTGTCCGAGTTGCATCAGATCTTCTGGTTTTTATATGAACTTGTGTTTGAATTCCTTAATGGTTTCTTCCTCACCCACATTGCATCAATGTTTTCAGGCTCAGAATGCCCTCACTTTGCTTGGTTACGAATACTGCGCATTGAATTTTATTTTTATTTATTGAATACATATATCGATGGTACTTACACATCCTCAAGGGGCCCCTCAGGGGGATACAACTATGTATCTCCCAGGGGGAAAATGAGGTCCTGAGCTGAGTTTGGAAGGCAGTCATTTTTTAAATAAAAGGTTTTTTGTTAACCATTTTTCAGTTCACTGTTGTTCTGTTTTTCAGCACCTACTCCTTTCCCTTCAACTTTTATCTGATTTCATAGACTTATTTTTCAACTTATTGTTTCTATGCACCTTGTGCATGGATTTTGCATTCCCTCAATTAACTCCATACTAAATGGGGCCTCCCTCCTTTCTCTCTTTGGAACGCCTTTGTTGCGGTTAGGGAGGCTCAAACTAACTTCTACATCTGTAATCTAATTTAAATTGCTCATTTACGTACCGGTATCGTTAAATCACAGTTCAATTACTCCACTATTATTTTAATAAACTTTGGTAAACGAGAAAAAAAATACTACCGTGCAATTATATTTTTCACACATCTTAAAGAGGATAGAAATGTATTCGAGCAGTAAAGTTAGTTTTTCAATTGTGCAACACACAACCTAACTAACCGTATTGACAGCGCTAAGGTGGTCAACATTTTAATGTTATGTAGATTCTCCATGAACTGTTCTATGATGCTCGCTATGAGCTGTTGTGTGATGCTCGTTATGTTCTGTTCCAGAGTGTCGGTGTTGAAAGACCGGAAAGTGAAGAAGCACCAGAAGCAGGCGGCACGGAAGGAAAAACGCCAGACTGAGAAACGCAAATTAGAAGATCCGACTACAAAGCAGGGATCGAAGGCGCGCCTCAGAGCCGATGCTTACAAGGAGGCCAAGAAGAGCTTCACTGCAGGCACTCGGGAGTCCATCGATGACTTGTTCGACGCCAACAGCAAACGTATCGACGAGGACGACCCTGAGCTTGATTTAGACGAAAGGCTTCCTAAAAAGAGGAAAGTTGAAGAAGAGGCCGAGGCAGATATCCTGAAGAAGGCAAAGGAGATCAGGGCAGCAAAGACGGCGCTCAACCGCAAGAAGCGACAGAGGAGCAAGTTGAGTAAGAAGAGCAAGAAGGCTGCTCTCGCAAAGCTCAAGGAGATGGAGAGGGAGCAGAAATTAAAGAGCAAGGCTGAAGACTCGGCCAAGTCACAGTCCAGTGCGTCAGTTTCTAAAGAAACTCGCAAAGATGAGAAAAATGTAAAAGAGGATAAGAGTTCTAGTAAGACCAAGAAATCTATCCTAAAGTCGACGAAAGATTTGAAGCGTGCGACCGTCGTCAAGGAGAAGAAAAAGCCACAACGATTGATCATTAAAGCAAACCGAAAGAAAGCAGAAGCGACTCTTGATAAAGATCTTTGTCCAGGAGTCTTTGCATCTTGCAAGGCTGGGCTTCTTGATGAATAAATACTCAGCCCTGAAGCTAGACTTTGAAACCTTCTCGATTTGTTCAAAAATATCGTTGTCTACGATGTAGTTACAGCTTGGGTCAAATGTACTCGTTCTTAAATCGGTGAGCCCAAAACTCAAGTGTGAACTGAATTAATGAATTCAGCTTATGGGGGGTCAAAGAAATGATTGGTAGTAAAGTTCAACAAAAATTAAAAAAAAAACTTCTATGAAATGATGAGAGGAAGTTTTCTACTCACTGATGGAAAAGGACGTCAGTTCGAGCACACAAACTTCTCATTGATGAGGAAGAATTTATGTGGAAACTACTGGTGTTCATTTTCGTAGTTTTCATTTTTTTTTCCTAGAATAGAGGTCCGTGTTCTGAGCCAGCTACCTCCTGTACCGGTGTCTTCCACCTGTATATTGCTTTGTTTATTTTTGTTTTACTTAGATTTTCCGTGCTGCTAAAAAAATGCAATTTAAACAAAAGTGATGGTTGAACTCCTACATTTAATGCCAATGCTTTGCTTCCAGTCGCATTGCACAAGGCCGAATTTCATTTTATACTCTTCTTTACCAGTTCGTTCACGTCTGTCATGTTGAAAGTCGTCCGGGCTTTCCACTGAAGATATGCGGGAAAAGAAACCTAGGCATAAAAGTGTTAATACTTCCGCATCATTTTTAGCAACTAACCTCAAAAGAACGCCCCTCTGCTCGGCCTGTCAGCTCTGTTTTACGAGGTTCTGAAGTTAATATCAAAGTGTGGGTAGGGAAACAAATATAGCAGTCGTTTGAAGGCAACCTTGATTAGGTTGAGCTGTAGTCGAGACTGTAAGGTGATAGATGAATAAGGAAACACCTTTTTCCGTGCATTTGCGCATAAAGTCATGAATCGCTTGCACCATACAAACTGTCTTTCATCGCACACAATTATGCATCATAGATATCATACAGTTACCAACAAAAAGTTTCTTAAACTAATAAATTGAAGTGGTGTTTTTCGTTACTTTTAACTTCTGCGTAGATGTGTGAGAGTAGATATTGTAAGTAATTCAGTAGGTGCCAGAGTATCATTTACCAATGGATATTTTTCCTTACAAAGCGGCTTTCACCAAAGAAATGCTACATTAACATCAGAGCGGCTGAGCCTAGGAGGCGTTCAAGGGACGTAGCACTCCCTGGGTTATGTTAGCTCTTGGTCATTTTGCCTGAACCCTTCAACTGACCATAAAAACACTAATAAATACTCGATATGTTATTTTGGTATACATTAATGCGCACACCTTGCGGTTGAGAGAGAGGGCCTGATGAGAAAAATGACTGAAAATCAAATGAGCAGAATGATGTGAAGCCTAACTCGGTAATGTACGTTGAGATGAGTTTAGAGCGTCAATTATGGGACAGTACAGATAAGATATTTCATGGTGTAGTAGGTAGTGGATGAATAGACGCGCGAGTCTAGCATGTTATCGTGCGTATGTATGCCAGGCTAAACACGTCAGTTCTGGTGTCTTGATGTAGTGTTGCGGCAGTCCGTCACTTTTCATACTGGATGCGGTAATTTCTACCATTTTTCATACTGGGTGCGGCACACAACGAAATTTTTCCTACAAAGTGCGGCAGTCTATACTGCAATTTCGAGAAGGTTGCGAAAAATAAACGGTTATACTTTTAAAATTTTTATTGCTGCAATCTTATGGATTAAAAAGCATGTTGGGAACATAATTATTCAATATTTTGAATAACATCGGTAAGACGGTGTCCTTCCCGATTAAGACTTCCACAGCCTTCTCTAGAACACGGGATTCACTGGCCCTTAGATTACGGTACGTACAATGCATTAATCACTAAACTTCCGAAATGATAGAAAACTCGTAGTATTCTTCGCCCTGTGATTCGGCACAATGCGGAAGCGAAAGCTTGATATTACAGTCTGAGACCGACTATGGTCTATGACCAAATTTGTCGTTGAATGAGTTTATTATGACGTTATTTCAGGTCATTACCGTCGGTAATGAATTGATTTGATTTTTTGTAAAAAACCCTAATTGCGAATGTACTGTCTTGTTTGATTCATATCGTTATAGGAATTTATTACTATTATTGAATTCATCACAGTACTGTACTTCATTTTCTGTTTTACCTACAGTCGAAACTCAAATTTCTTCCAATTTTCAGTACAGTTCTCTTTTAATTTTCTGCAGACATGTTAGCCATTTTCTATACTTCATTATTTTACTCCTTGCGAAGACTTTGAAAGTGTTTCTAGGCGCTTAGTTAACTCGAAGATGCGGAGGTTAAAGAATTTCCAACCAAGAACGATATCAATTGAATTACATTTAACGAAAATCAAGTTGAGGGAATCGAAAAATAGTACATAATTGGAAAATTCCACTCGCTCTCTTTATTATTATTTCTTTTTCACCTGTTGTGAATGTGAATTTGTTTTCCTTTTTTGAACTAGCGCTCCGAGGGGGACAATGTGAGGGCCCGAGCTGAGAGTTAGGTAGGCCTTCTTTTTTTGTTGAAATAAAATGTGTTTGTTATGTTGAGGACCACCTTTTTTCGGTTCACTGCTGTCCTGTTCTTCATCACCTACTACTTTCCTCTTCAAATTTGGTCTTGTTTCATGATCTTCTTTTAAAACTTAGTGTTTCTATGCCTTTCTGCGTAGATTCCGCGTTCCCTTAACTCCATATTAAATGGTGCCTTCCTCCTTCCTCTCTTTGGATCGCATTTTTTGCTGGGTAGGGAGGCTTAAACTAACGACTAATCTAATCTTTCCTTTTTTTGAGGTAGCAATGAGTCCTTGGATTCGCTTGTGATTTTGTACCATGGCATTCTGTGGCGATCTGGGACGTGCCACGTTCAATACACTGCTGAAGACTTGTAATAAAGGTCTTGGTCTACCTCGGCCTCATCGCGGGTCTCGACTGCAATCCATTTCGTACGCGCACCGAAGTTCGTTTGCTCATAGATCAAAAAACAATTCAGCGCACCATCACCGCCTGAAAAGCAGTTCTAATCTAGAAGTGCGACATTCCTGTGGACTCGATTGGAACGCTCGAAGTATCACGACTTCCAGCAAGGCAAGCTTCTCCTCCGCTGAAAGTTTGATGAAAAGCAGTGGGGGACAGTTCAGTAGCGACGTGCTATCGTTAATTGGTCTGTGCAAAGAAGGCTGGCGTCAAAATTTACAGAAATCCCGTTGTACGATAGTGGACCCTCGTCCTGCCATTACAGCTGCTTCTGCTCTGCTTCCTGACTTGAACCACGAAGATGTCATCGTGGAGATCAACCCTGGCCCAGGGTTCCTCACTCAACAGCTTCTTGAGCGTACCAGCAATAAGGTCATTATTTTCGAGTCGAGGGAATTTTTTCGCGATCGCCTTGCGTCAGCCTTCCGTTCGGAAATCGAAGCAGGAAGGTTAGTGGTGTCTGCGCACAATTTTTATAACTTTTATTCGTATTACTTGCACCATCAAGAGCATTCCAATGATCCTGAGTTGAGATCCTTGGGCATCATTCCTGTCGAGCCGCAACGAGACCGTCTGAAGATAAAAGTCGTGGGAGGCATCACGGCCCGTAAATTTTTTTCGAGACTCCTTCTGTGCACGATGTTGGGCATCTCCTTCATGGAAAGATGCGATCCCGTTTTTTATCTCTACGTCACCGATGAGCTCTACAAGAAATTTTTCTCGACATTACCGATCTATGGTTTCAAGAGATTTTTCAAGTTTTTGATAATAAGCAATTTTATTTTCAAAGTTGATAAAGTTTGCACTGAAGAATGCACCGGCTTCTATCCGTTACTGAGGCAAGGAAAGAAGCAGCGCGTATGCAAGATAGACGCGTCTCTCTACCATCTCCTTCGCATTGAACCAAACTCGGCTTTCTTGAACAAGGTGAGCGCGTGATACTCGTCGTATACAGTGGGGGCAAAATAATACAACACGTTCATTAAATCACCGGATTCCATACTTTTAGACCAAGTGCAATTGCGAAAATTGGATTATGTATAAATAATAGTATAAAAAGGCTAATAATATATCTAAAACCCACGAATATTTAGTAGAAAAATATATGACAGTGTATAATAAATACGTGAACAAAGGTTTACAACACATTTCTAGATATACATGTATTAATACTTCGTTGCATAGCCGTTATTATTAATTATGACTCGTTTAATTATGATACGTTTAGAGTAGTTCACTTCCGGCCTTTTACAAGTTTCAGGTGCAATCTTATTCCATTCTTCAATGGAAATTTCTTTGAGTTTGGAGATTTTATTGAGACTTCTCTTCTGAATTTTCTGTTTCAATTCCCTCCTCAAGTTTTCGATCGGTTTCATGTTAAAGGATTGACTTGGCCATTCTAAAATGTTTTCTTCATCTTTGATCATTCCTTGGTTTCGTTGCAGTATGCTTTGGATCGTTTCCTTGTTGGAACGTCCATCCACGTTTCAATTTTAACAAACGAGCTGAAGGTAGGAGTTGCTCTTCCAATATTTCACGATATTTCCTATCATCCATGGTTCCTTCAATGATGTGAAGTTTACCCACTTCTGATGGAGCTGAAATATCCGCACACCATAATTAGGGCACCTCCAAATTTAACAGTGGGTATGTGCACTTTGGTTTATACTCTTCATTTTGTTACCTCTGAACACGATTTGTGCTGTTTCTCCCAAATAGTTCGATTTTGGTTTCATCTGACCACAGTACTAAGTTCCAAAACGCTGCTGGCTTGTTCAAATGGTCGTTGACATACTTGAGCCAGGCCTTGACGTGACGTTTCTGGAAAAGAGGGGTGCGGGAGTGAAGACCTTTTCGGCGTAGTACCCTGCTGATCGTGTGTTTGCTGGCTTCAATCACAGATGTCTTGAGATCATCCTTCAATTCTTCACGGGTAGTTTGAGGCCTCTGCACTACTGTTCTTACCGATTTTCGACGCTCGTTAATCTTCCGTGGACGGCCAGTTCGAGGCTTACTGAGAGCCGTATTCCGGCATTTCTATTTACGTATTATGGTTCCAACCGAGGCTACGGGAACACACAGTCGTACACATATCTTCCGATATCCCAAACCATTTTGGAGCTCCGCAATACGATCGCGCAGGTTTTGACCTATGTCCTTATAATATTAATACTCATGCTTACGACCTTTCACAACGAGAACTGCTGTACCAATTGCACGTCACTGGAGATGAATGCTGACGGAAGTTAGGCTGTCAAATAGTAGAATATATTTGAACATTTTGGAATAATCCTGCAATAATTTTAATGTATAATATCGAGAAATAAGTCAGGTACTGTAAACTTTGGTTCACGTATTTATTATACATGTTTCTATATATTTTTCTATTAAATATTTGAAGGCTTTAGACATATTAATAACCTTTTTATACTTTTGTTGATATATAGTCCAGTCTTCGTAATTGTATGTGGTTTAGAAATTTGAAATCAGGCGATTTATCAACGTGTTGTATTATTTTGCCCCCACTGTAGGTTATACGCGAATATATGCAATTTTTCACGACATAAATGATATCTTCATGGCATTTTTTGTACTTATTTTATTTTTCACGATAAATTATTCAAATATAATTGATTTTCGGTACAGTTAGTTAGGTTAGATAAATAGTTTACGCACATATAAATTAAAGAAATTAAAATCTTGTTCGTTGTCTGCTGCCCGCACTTCGTAATTTAGTTTCCACAGTTTAAACAAGTAAATAGTTACCCAGGTAAGTGTTCCAGTATTTATCTAACCTAACCAACTACTGTATATCCGTGCCCATAAGTGGACATCAGCCATTTTTAACCACACTGCAATAAAATTTAACTATGATTAATCCCGTGAATTTGGAATAGAGCGTGCTAAGCAACACGAATAATACATCACATTTTGTACGCAGGACAATGTGAGGGCCTGAGCTGAGAGTTAGGTAGGCCTTCTTTTTGTTGAAATATAATGTTTTTGTTATGTTAAGGACCACCTTTTTTCGGTTCACTGCTGTCCTGTTTTTCAGCACCTTCTACTGTCTTCTTCAACTTTGGTTTTGTTTCATAATCGTCTTTCACAACTAACTGTTTCTATGCCTTTCTGCGTAGATTCCGCGTTTCCTTAACTCCATACTAAATGGTGCCTTCCTCCTTCCTCTTTTTGGATCGCAATTGTTGCTGGGTAGGGAGGCTAAAACTAACGACTAATCTAACTAATCTTTTGTACGCAGTCTCATGGGGACTTACTTCCAATTCTCATGCAGTAATTATTTCCTTTTACTTTCCATTAAGATTAGATTCAGCGTTCCCTTATCTCCATACTAAATGGTTCCTTCTTATTTCCTTTCTTTGGAACGCTTTTTTAGCGGTTAGGGAGGCTTAAACCAACATCTAATCTATTCTTCCATTAAGGTTGATTCACTTATTGGGTAAGAATTGTTAGGAAATGCAGCCCGAGTTGGAAAACCCCTAGTGCAGCATCTGCCTTGCGTTAAGGGCCGTTTACACTAGGGGACATTTCGGCCGTGAGGCGCGACACGTGTAAACGAGGCTCACCACTGAGGCTTATATTTGTGTGTGTTTATACGAAGTTCCCTACTCGCTATGATCGAATTCGTAATGCACGATACTCAAGAGCCTCGTAACTACCGTGACGAATAGAGAACTTCGTATAAACACACACAAATATGAGCCTCGTATACACGTGTCGCGCTTCACGGCCGAAATGTCCCCTAGTGTAAACGGCCCTTTACTCTACGACTATAGCTGAGCGTAATCGTTTCTAGGTTCATACAATTTCACTATTTACGTGCGACGTTTTTCTAATGAATTTTTAAATAACAATTTAGTTTGTTTTTCAGCTGTCAAGAACCGAGCGAGAGCTGTTCATGTACTTCGTGGTACAAGTGTCTCACAGTGCGCGCCAGAAGTTGCTCATTGACACCCTGGAGATGTGGTTGCCCGGTATCGGCGTACAGCTCATCGATGTGAGTCAAAGAGTGACTTCTTTTATTTCAATACGAGTGCACACGGCCCGTCAAAAAAATGACAGGATTAGATATAGGACCAACTGAGCTTTAATATGGCTTTCCCATGATTTGTCATGCTATTCTATGGCTTTCCAATACTTTCCCAAGTCTAACCTACCTTATCTAACCTACCAATACACGTGATTTTCATTCCGACTCCCAATCTGCTGGGTTAATTGAGGCACCGAAAATTGTGGAGTTGATGAAGCTTGTATCACAGATACGCTCATCTCACACTGCAGGCTGGTGGGTGTGACACACAGACGGACAGACGGATGGATGGACGGACGGACGGGGCTCCTTTTATAATATAGATCTATATGGGAATTCAATTAGCGCTCCCGGGGAAAAATGCGTGAGGGCCCGAGCTGAGAGTTAGGTAGGCCTTCTTTTCGCTGAAATGAAATATTCTTGTTATGTATTATCTTTTTGTTACCACCTTTTTTGGTTCACTGGTCCTGTATTTCAGCACCTACTACGTTCTTCTTCGACTTTGATCTTGTTTCATGAAATTCTTTCTCAACTTACTGTTTCTATGCCCTTTCTGCATAGATTCCGCGTTCCCTTAACTCCATACTAAAAGGTGCATTCCTTCCTCTTATTGGATCGCATTTATTGCGGAGAGGGAGGCTTAACCTAACTAATAATCTAAAGTTTTATTTCATCTCTATACATGTCGAGGGCGTAATACCGAAATCTCTAGTACATACAGCCATTCTCAACCTTTCCTGCATCATCATTGACCCCCCCACGACTTAATATTATAGCAAGTATGTAAGGCCGAAATTTACCTCGTCCATGGGTAAATTTACCCCTGGTTGAAAACCTTTGCTCCAGTGCACGAAAAAGTCGAACTCGTTTTCCACGAAAAATTTGACCATAAAAAACACATTTGAATATTTCAAGAAGAAAAAAGTTCTTGATCAGTCGATTTAACGTTTTAGCCGCGCTGACATTTATATCGATTTGTGATTTTTCAACTTCAATGTGCTACTATCAAGTTAGTGTGTCAATGATTGTGTGAATGTTCCTGTTTAGCCATTACCTCGGTTATTGCATACATCAGCACCGTATTTTTTTTAATCGTATTTTATTTTGTGGCAGTTTGTCAAAAACTGAAAGGCATGGGTAGGTAAGGTTAGGTTAGGTTACTTTTGATGGAATAAAACAGGTTTTTGTTATGTGAGGAACGATCTTTTTACTGTTCACTTCTGTTGTTTTTCAGCACCTTCCACTTTCTCCTTCAAGTTTTATCTGATTTGATAACTTTTTCCAACTTACCGTTTCTTCTTAGGCGGGAACACATCTCGTGCATAAATTCCTTGTTCTCCATACTAAATGGTGCCCTTCTCCTTCCTCTCTGTCGAGCACTTTTGTTGTGGCTAGGGAAGCTTGATGCACTAGAGATTTCGGTATTACACGAGTATTTGATAACAAAAATAGCAAACTTGAGTATTAGGGAATTGTGTGACTAGTCTCGCCACTTGAATGCATGCTCGATCTTTTGTTAAATGTTATTGCTCTGTTGTGCAGCAGCTTACATGCCTCGATGGTTTTCTCTGACGTTTAATAAAGTTTATTTATTTCATTTTGAGTTGATGATGCTGCAAAGCTTTTGTAACAGTAAAAGTGCTTTTTACTAAAGCACTAAAAGTTCTAGTCAAATAATGCGTTATGGGATGACTACATCTTCCCAATATTTTATTCGAACATTTCATACATAGGGACAAATAAAAAAGAATACATCATCTTTTTTTTACGGAACTTCAGAAGTATCGCAATCAGTTTTATCAGTTATCAAACTAGTAATAATGGTAATTTTTGTGTTTCCAAGTAATTTTAGGATTATTTAAAGTGAAGCTAACAGGAATTTTTGGGTTAACAAGTAATTGAATGATTATTTAAAGTCATGAAAATGAGAACTTTTGCGTTAACGAGTAATTTTATGAATATTCAAAGTGAAGATAATGGGAATTTTTGCGGTCACCTAATTTTATGTTGCTATATTCTTTTCCAGGCTGGCTTTAACGTCTACACGTACACGGTGCAGTTGTCCATGGAAGAAATTTTGTTCGTTTACCAGATGTTCAGGAGCCACCCGAACTTCTCCGGATGTTCCTTCGCGCAAAATGCACATGCTTGGTTCAGCAAGCTCACTCTTGTCGAGAGTGACTTGGTGTCTTAGAAAGTGTCTCGTTGATAAAGTGCCAGCGATGACGTCACTGTAGCGGTATGTAAAGTACTGATGACGTCATTGCAGCGATATTTAAAGTATTGGTGACGTCATTGCAGCGATATTTAAAGTACTGGTGACGTCATTGCAGCGATATGTAAAGTACTGGTGACGTCATTGCAGCGATATTTAAAGTACTGGTGACGTCATTGCAGTGATATGTAAAGTACTGGTGACGTCATTGCAGCGATATTTAAAGTACTGGTGACGTCATTGCAGCGATATTTAAAGTACTGGTGACGTCATTGCAGCGATATTTAAAGTACTGGTGACGTCATTGCAGCGATATGTGAAGTACTGGTGACGTCATTGCAGCGATATGTGAAGTACTGGTGACGTCATTGCAGCCATATTTAAAGTACTGATGTCATTGCAGCCATATTTAAAGTACTGATGACGTCATTGCAGCCATATTTAAAGTACTGATGACTTTACTGCAGTATTTAAAGTGTATCAAGTACTGTTTATGCAAAAGAGCACACGCAAAAAATGATGAATCTATACTATAAAAACCGTGTCTTCTCGTGCGCCGCACTTGGGAAACGTTAATGGCATTGTTAGTTCGTGTGGTGGATGTTCTTTTTATTTCATTATGTGTGTAAAATGGCTGTCAATTGAACTTTTTATTGTTTCTCGAGAATATGATTGTGTCCTTCTTGGTAGGTCACCGTTTTATAAAAAGTGCCTACATGGAGCCTCAGAAGCTCCTACCTAATTCAAGTTTCATCGGTAAAATTTGAGAAGCACGTTGTGTCTCAAATTTTGACTTTCCTGATGATCTTCTGTGAATAAAGTTATCTTAGCTCTAGAGTAGGAATTTCAATTGACCGAAATATTTTTCCATACATAATAAAATGGCAAACAAGCCGTGTCTGAAGTTTTGACTTTCCTGCTGTTCTTCTTTTTTAAATAAAGCTATCGTGCCTGTGAAGTTGCGAAGTCGATGGGCTGAACTGTATTTCCTCGCATAATAGAGCAATAGTGGAAAGTTTCTTCGCATAATAGAGCAATAGTGGAAAGTTTCCTCGCATAATAGGGCAATAGTGGTAAGTTTCCTCGCATAATAGAGCAATAGTGGAAAGTTTCCTCGCATAATAGAGCAATAGTGGAAAATTTCCTCGCATAAAAGAGTAATAATGAAAATTTTCCTCACTTAATAAAGCAATAGTGGAAAGTTTCCTCCTATCATAGAGCAATAGTGGAAAGTTTCCTCGCATAATAGCTGTAATGGAAAGTTTCAGTGGCTTCACAATTCACGGCCCCGTTAAAGGAAATAAATACGAATCGAAATAAACGGAAAACAAAGTTTAGTTTTTCTAGGTTAATATTTTTAATTGCGTGAAATACCCGACATAATTAGTGATATGGCTGAGGTACATAAAAACGCTTTGTAGCTTATTTGAGCTTACTCGCCAATTGATCGAATTGATACAAACAATTTATTTACACGTGGTACACCGAGAAGATTGTTTCTTATGGCTATTACAAAGGTCACACTTGAGCTTAGCTACTTGTTGCCCGAAAAATTAGCGATTGCTAGCTAGGACATCCTATTAACGCTGTTATAGGGTGTTCAATTATGTTTGATTTAATTAACTGGCACTAAAACATCTATGCTACATGAAAATGAAATTAACTCGGCAGTAAATTTTAAAACCTCTGTCATAGGTAATGTCTTATTTGGGTATTTTAAACCGCATTTGCAATATCGGATAGTTGAAGGCTGGAAAACCATCCCTCATGAAATTATTTATGATGTAAGGTGAATTGGTCAAGGCACGTTAACCAATCAATGATCTGCTGTACATCGTAATATCACGCAACTAGTATATTCCTCTTTATATCTTTATTTCACCTGTTCTTTCAAACATGCCAGGCTGATGTAGCATTGATACAAAATTTTGTGGATACATGATGAAATCAGTGGATTCATTTCTCGTGGGCATCGTTACCGTATATAATCAGAACCAAATCTGCTTATCCGCTGGCTCCAATTTTGAAAGAAAAAAGAAAAAACGTTTATTTCCAAGTTGCCACATGAGATACATGCCAACATATTGGCTTTTAAAAATTCCTAATATAAGACATCCTAAAACAAAAGTTCCATACGAGGAGAACTAATTGACAAACCATCCGAGGTGTACAAATAGATTAGCTATACGAGACATAATAATAAACAAACTATACGAGGAGTACTAATAGACAAACTATCAGAGGTGTACAAATAGGTAGACCATACGAGGCATATAATTAGACACGAAACACGAAGTCCAGTCAGTAGGTTCAACTATTAAGTTAAATTACATTGTACCCATGCACAGGTTTATTGGGATACACAATCTGAGACACGTTTCTTGCTTTTATTTATAAATTATTTTATTGAATGAATTGTACCTCAAACTTAAAAAAGAAGGCAGTCGTAGACGAGACCGGTACTCAAGATCCTTTTCATTTTAATGTGCGTATGACATTTTCAAACAAGTTAATTTATTAGTTCTGCATGGGCAGTAGTAGGTAGAAGGATACGCAGATGATTTCCCATCTTAGCGAAGGAAACTGTATTTCTCACTATAAAGTTCGTATTCTGGGAGAAAAAACTGCTAATCAGTTCCTGGATGTTACGCAATACTAGTGTAATACTGGCATTAATAATTTCCTTTTATTGTAGATCCATAGCTACGAGAATTAGATTCTTTAAATTGTTTGTTTACCGCACCCGTGCACTGCTGCTACCAAGTGCTACATTCAAATCGTTCATCAAAGCGAATCGAATTTTACTCTCAACGTAAGTAATGTATATTAGAGTATTAATGATGAGAAAATATATGTTCATGATTATTTTTGGCATAGTTTTCGAAGAAAAAGCCTCATTCACTACGGTTCAAATAATACAGTCATTAAGACTACTAAAATGAGTCATATAATTCACCACCAACATTGCACCCATTTAATCTCCCCTAACTGAGCAGTATAGCTGCTTTTAAACTTGTCCTGACAGTAAACCCCACCAGTTCATTTTCTGTTATTTTTTGGAACCACTACTTATCTTGGAAAACAAATTGTATTTTGAAAATTTAATCACAGTTTTTCCGTTCTTCTTGATGCAGATAGAAGAAGTTGATGGTGTAACATAAAATACCTATGGCTAGGCCCTAGATGTTCTTTTACAGTAGGCAGACAGAGGCTATGCGGTTACGGTCACTGATTGTTTTGTGTGTAGTGCCCTACCTCAGTATATGTCTCAATGTAAATTTAATTAATAAAAAGTTCCCAACTCCTCCATCGCGTATCTCCGATACCATCCGCAGGAGGAGTATGAAAGTAAGGCCGCTGTTTCACTTGCCGCAAACGGAACTCAACGGCTGAAGTAGCATCATCTGGCCTTACATGTGGTTATGGTTCTCCTGCTGAGACTTTGTGATGAAGAACTTTGGAATTCAACGTGATGTTATAAGTTTAGTGTGCATAAGATTAGATTTGGTACATCTGTCTGGGGTATTAATTGTTTGTCTTGTTTTGTGAATAGTTTTTGTTTTAAAATGGTGTGCGATTGGCAGAATAGAAGTTTCTTAACTAGTGAACCAGGTATTAGGTTGTGTAAACTTAAATATATTGTCTAGTCAATAATTGCAGTTAAAAATGAAATAATGGTTAATTAGTTAGGTTTTTTATATCTTATGGTAGTTCATGTAAATTCTGGTAATTTTGTATATTACCATGGCTGTTTAATTTCCAGAGTTCATATAATTAGTTGGTGGTCCAAATTTTTGTTGCTTGTATAATGGTAATGTCAAAATGAATGGGTCAATGTGAAGTTTCATGCAATCACGGAAATTAATAATGCCGATCCTAGGAATCACTAAAGGAACACATTTCAGAACGTTTTACAAGAATGACAGGTAAATGTAAAGGACTTGACCATAATCGATTTTCCACTTTTTGATCAACAAATATTGTTGATGAGACCAAAATAAACAAGTTTTCTTCAATGCACTTTCCGTCGGAAATGAGTATTTTAAAAGTTATGGCATTAAATGAGTTACCGGAACTCCAGTGTGCATCACCCTATTACAAACGTAAAGAGGTTGGGTCGTGAGGGGTAGCCACAGTTCTTTTAGTTTTATAATTTTCACTAAAAGAACTGTTGCTACCCCTCACGACCCAACCTCTTTACGTTTGTAATAGGGGGTTTGCTCTTCGTCGGCTTGGTTGGCGCGCGGGAACGCCTGTTTACTTTCACGTCGGACCGCGCGGTATATTTTTCCCCGACTCAAAGACTGGAGTTACGGTAACTCATTTAATGCCATAACTTTTAAAATACTCATTTCCGACGGAAAGTGCATTGAAGAAAACTTGGTCAATATTGAATATAATGTTGTCAACGAATTTCATAATTTCGTAGGTATAGATAGGTAATATAGTCGATTTTAAGACGTTTTACATGAATGACAATGTGCCCGGAAATGCTTAGTTTAGGAGATATAGGATAAATAACGCCAGGTAAGAATAGCATTAACGGCAGTTTCGATATGGCTCTTCGGGCGTTTTGCGGACGCGGACCACGCCAAGTTTTTTGGTGGGAGTCATCGGCCTCGGTATGGTTGAGTTGAATTAAGATATTTTAGGCTTACTTAGGTTAGGATACTTAACTAAATTAACTTTACCAAACCTAACCTTACCTATCGTTATGTCAGAACCGGATTTCTGCTTATTTACCTCTCCGTTTGTTCAATTTTATAAACGACGTTCCTATAACTTCAAAGTTAAATATCTCCAAAAATAGGCATATCCGGGCACATTGTCATTCATGTAAAACGTCGTAAAATTGACTATATTACCTATCTGTACTTCCGAAATTATGAAATTCGTTGACAACATTATATTCAATATTGACCGAAAACTTGTTTATTTTGGTTTAATTGACAGTCTTGGTTGACCAAAAAGTGGGAAATCGATTATGGTCAAGTCCTTTACATTTACCGAATGACATTCTGCTCGCTGATGCGTTATTTTCGAATAATTGAACTTTGAAGTTGGCCTTGGCGCCAAAGGAAGCGAGCGCGTGAAACGGAATTTAATAAATAACGGAAGCTATTACAAACGTAAAGAGGTTGGGTCGTGAGGGGGAGGCACAGTTCTTCTAGTGAAAATTATAAATAAAGCTTCTAACCCACCCATTAGGGTGACGACCGCAATCTTGTTGACATCGGGTCCAAAATGGCGGCGCCCATGGTGGTCGCCATGTTAGACCCGATGTAAACAAGATTGCGGTCGTCACCCTAATGGGTGGTTTAGAAGCTTTATTTATACTTTTCACTAAAAGAACTGTGGCTACCCCTCACGACCCAACCTCTTTACGTTTGTAATAGGGGGTTAGCTTCCGTTTTTAATTAAATTACTCTCGCTTCATTGGGCGCGCGACGGCCAACTTCAAAGTTCAATAATTAGAAAATAACGCATCAGCGAGCAGAATGTCGTTCTTGAAAAACGTTCTTAAATGGGTTCCTTTAGTGATTGTTTGGAATATAATTATCAATTTCCGTGATTGCATGAAACTTCACATTGACCATATATGTTCCAGAAAGTTACAATATGGGGATTCATCAAATATATTTGGTAATTTTACAATATTGTCTCATCATTTGCATCTAAACACAAAATACCATTATAAAAGACATATATTATTTAACTATGCATAACAAACCTATACTTTGGCACCAGTGTGCTACTTTAAATACCTAAAAATGCTTCATTAGTGATAAATTAATTACAAGAATATGTTTAGAATAACTTGCAATTTTATAGCTTCAAGTTTTTATCGCTATAATTAATTTTTGTCTAATTTAATAATCATTATGTTGCTTTAGCTAAATAATTTACTTTTAGATCAACTTGGGATATTTGTTGAGAACATCACAGCTCACAATAATGGATTTTTTTATCTTAGATGCTTGTATAATGATAATTACATCAAAATAAACAACTTTTCTTCTATGAACTCTCCATCACAAATGATTATTTAAGTTAAGAGTTATAGCAGTAGGTAAATTTTCCTTTCTCATATCAGTTCTGTTGTTTGTAATGGCAAAAATTAGTTCTTTTTCTGTAAGATGACCTAAATGGACATTATATTACTTTAGTTTAGGTTGGGGTAGGCTAGGTTAATTATGTTAGTGTAGCTTGGTTGCGGTTGGGTTGGGTTAGGTTATGTTTGACATGACGGCAGTTGTGACATAACTAGGTTACGCTTGCGCCATTTCAGTTGGGAGTCTTTCCACCAAGTCATTCATTGGTCAATGTGAAGTTTAATGCAATCATGGAAATTAATAATTATATTCCAAACAATCACTAAAGGAACCCATTTAAAAACTTTTTACAAGAAAGACATTCTGCTTGCTGATGCCTTATTTTCTAATTATTGAACTTTGAAGTTGGCCTTCCCGCGCCAAAGGAAGCGAGCGTTATTTAATTAAAAACGGAAGCTAACCCCCTATTACAAACCTAAGGAGGTTGGGTCATGAGGAGTAGGCACAGTTCTTCTAGCAAAAATTATAAATAAAGCTTCTAACCCACTCATTAACGTGACGACCGCAATCTTGTTTACATCGGCTCTAAGATGGCGACCACCATGGGCGCGGCCATCTTAGAGCCGATGTCAACAAGATTGCGGTCGTCACCCTAATGGGTGGGATAGAAGCTTTATTTATAATTTTCACTAGAAGAACTGTGCCTCCCCCACACGACCCAACCTCTTCACGTTTGTAATAGCTTCCGTTATTAATTAAATTCCGTTTCACGCGCTCACTTCCTTTGGCGCAAAGGCCAACTTCAAAGTTCAATTATTCAAAAATAACGCATCAGCGAGCAGAATGTCATTCTTGTAAAACTTTCTTAAATGGGTTCCTTTAGTGATTCCTGGGATCGCAATTATTATTTTTTGTGATTGCATTAAACTTCACATTGACCTAATAATTAAGTATAGAAATCAAGGTCTTAGTTAACCATTTATGAAATTTAATCGGTAAATCTGAAGGATTTGACAGTAATCAATTTCCCATTTCTCGGTGCCTAAACATAGTTAATTAAATCATATAAACAAGTTTTCTTCCATGCACTTTCCGTCTGAAATGATCATATTACGAGTTATAGCGGTAGGTTTAGTTTCGTCTTTGATGATGAATGCGCTCGAATAAACAGCTACTCATCGATTTTCGAATTTTTTTTGCTTGAATCTTGGTAACGTCAAAATAAACAACTTTTCTTCTATACACTTTTTTCGTCAAATGAGTATTAATCGAGGTATAACGGTAGGCTGAGTTTCGTCTTTGATGACGAGCGTGTCGAAAGCGAGACTCTGCCATTTCGCGCGATTGATGAATTTCTTTCCGCTTCAAACACTGGAGTTGCGGTAAGTCATTTACCGCTATAACTAATAAAATACTCATTTCAGACGGAAAGTGCATAGGAGAAAACTTGTTTATTTTGATTAAATTAACTATGTTTAGGCGTTGAAATTTACAAAATCGATTACTGTCATATCCTTCAGATTTACCATTTAATCTTCTAAGATGTATATAGACAAGCAACTATGTATAACATCATGAAATATTAAATCTTAAAGCTCTGAAATAAGTTAAAACTAATACTTTGTGTTTTGATCACCTACATTATCTCAACCCTGAGTGGCCTTACAACTTCCAGCCACTTCCAGTGGCCACTTGTGCAAACCACCTTGAGTTCCTTTGAGAAAAAGTAGAAATTCATTTCATGTCCAATGAAGATGATGCAACAAACATCTTTAGTTGGTTGACATACACATATATTATGTACGCCTTTGTTAATTGTCAAACAAATAATTGTGTCTTGCAGTTGAAAAAAATCAAACCTTCCTAGTCATATTAATTTTGGTAGGTACTATTTTTCTTACTGGTGTTGACAAGGTCCTCTAGAATTGTAAAGCATGAAAGGTAGAATTTAAGCAAATTTTAAAATTGGTATTGAAAATGCTCACAATGTGGACCAGTAAATTAGAAGGATAAAAAATTGTATTGTGGAGCACATATGAAATTTTGAGAGATTTCATTTTCTTAATACTCATCATTGAAAGGTACAACTTAATATATATTCCTTCTATGTACTTTGAGACAATTGTTTGATATTCAGAAGCCTTGTGTTAAGGTCATTTTGTTTAACACATTAACTGCAATGGGTTAAAACTGAAGTTCAATATTCAATTCAAATTTAAAGTCACTTGTGGTAATCGACTTTGAAAATACCAAACATGAACTGGATCGGCCCTTTATTTGCTTTTCATCAAGTATTAATAAAAAATGAGTTAGTAACTGGCTAACTGCAGGTCGGTCAGCAGCTCTAAGAAAATCACCTAAGTGACCACCGGTGGTTCACTTCGCAGGAAACGTGTTAATGCATGAACAGTTGTTTTTATATGTATTTAATCATTAAAAAGTGAAAATTCATTGAAAGCAATATTCAAGCAAAAATTCACTTGATCAGATACTGAATTAGATAATCTTCAACAATGTTAAGATTTACTAGCCATGCTGTTGGGGATTGAAACTTAATTATCTAGTAGTTACTGTAGGTACATTCACTGTAGTTGGCCTGTGTTTGTGTGTTGCAGTTTGTCTAATAAGCTGTTGGCACATCAGTTCTATAACTTTCTCTCTATTGAGTTTTTTACTGTGTACAATTATATTATACAAGTATACATGAGGCTATTTTCTTCTTCTGTCCCATGTATAATAGAATTTTAAATCTTGAAAAGTTAGAGCGTGGAAAACTTGCTTAGAATTTCTCTCAGAGGAATACAACTATTGTATCTCTGGAAATTAGCACTCTTAGGCTAGAAAATGTAAAGCCCCAAGCAAAAAGTTTGGTTGGCTTTTTTTAGATACGTAGAATAGTTTTTTTAAGAACCATCTTTTTAAAAATTCACTTCTGTCCTGTTTTTCAGTACCTTTGACTTTCTGCTTCAAAGCTTATCTTGTTTCAGAATTTTCCTCCTCAACTTACTGTTTCTATGAGAGGGTCAGAGGATCTTCACTGGATAAAACCTTGTGCATGGATGCTGCAATCCCGTAACTCCATATTGAATGGTGCCTTCCTCTCTTTGGAACACCTTGTTGATAGAGAGGTTGGAACTGATGAGTAATGTAATCTGCTGGAGAATTTTAGTTTTGTTTCATCTTTTGTGTTGACATTTGAGTTGATTTGGCATTCCTCTGTTAACACTGTTGTATCTATATGAATTAACACTCCCAGGGGGAAAATGTGTGATGGCCCAAGCTGAGAGCTAGGTAGGCCTTCTTTTTTTTTTTGTTCTGATGAGTAATGTAATCTGCTGGAGAATTTTAGTTTTGTTTCATCTTTTGTGTTGACATTTGAGTTGATTTGGCATTCCTCTGTTAACACTGTTGTATCTATATGAATTAACACTCCCAGGGGAAAATGTGTGATGGCCCAAGCTGAGAGCTAGGTAGGCCTTCTTTTGTTGAAAAAATGTTATTTATGTTAAGGACCACTTTTTTAGGCCCACTGCTGTTCTGTTTTTCAGCACCTATTACTTTCTTCAACATTCATCTTGTTTCATGAACTTCTTTCTCAACTTACTGTTTCTGTGCCCCTTCTGCATAGATTCCGCATCCTTCATCTCCATACTAAATGGTGCCTTCCTCTCTTCAATACGCTCTTTTTTTTGTAGCGGTCAGGGAGGCTTAAACTAACCTATAATCTAATCTGATTTGGCATTTTCAACTGTGCTGTGCATTTTGCCATTAGTGCTTTCTTTTGCTGTTGTTAGTGATAGCTTTCACAATTCTTCCTATTTATTCATGAGAAGGAATATTTTAGGTTTTTGTTATTAAATATTTGAAAAGCATTCATCATAGAACTAATAAGTAATAGATTTAGTGTGGATGAGAACTTTGAGAATTGTGATGATCTTGCTAGCCAAGTCGGGAAATTTTGTGTGCAAATCATTTTTTGCAGTAATCCATGAAAGGAAAAGAAATAAAATGCTTCATTGCACATGGTACCACAGTTTGTATAAAAATGTTGAATTTTATGTAAGAGTTAAGCTTTTTTTTTTGAGCTAAATGAAATTGTAATGTTAAATTGGGGCTTTTTATCAGGACTAAATTAGAACTTGACTAAACCTGGACTCAAACTCTTGCTAGATTTTATGAACCATTTCATTGATTGCAGTTGACCGCATAAATGTTACCCTGGTGTCTGACTCCTGTAAATACTTGACATGAGGACTAGGATAGGAGAGACTAGGAGAGACTAGGTCAGCTATAGAAGCCATTTCTCTTTCTAACTAGTGTATGTATTTCTTCAAAAACAAGATAACCAAGTTGTGTTGTTATGCCTCATCCACTATATCAGTGATTTACAATACTCATTGGTTACTGATATTTGCGTTTCTTTGTGTCCTGTTTGTTTACCAAGTGTTTCTCTCCCTTCATAAACTTTTATTTAAATATTAATACACTGTTTAGTGTCTATGAACATTGTGTGAAGCAATGTTGTGTTCTTATGCAAAACATAAGTTTTGTTATGTTTGTTCATCAGAGATTCCTTCTTTAGGTCGGCAGAGCGCAGTGCTGATGGCAGCTCTACTCCTGTGCTGCAGAAGCCAGCCTTGAGACCCAAGGGGGCACCCGCCAGCACAGTCGCACGCCGAAATTTAAGATGTCCTAAAGGTGAGTACAGACTGAGTGCAATTAGTATTTTAACATTTTAACATTTGTACTCATATCACCGTTATTATAACCACCATCATTAGACTTACTCAGGCACCAGGTAGTGACCGATATTAGAATGAGGAAGGAGCTGCCACTTGGGATTGTACTCCAAAGAACACACTAGGGAACTTATTTAACAAGAAATACAATATATTGAGGCTGTTTTCCAAAGTGGATCAAAAAGTCCACCTGAATAGAATTTCAGAAAATTCTAACTTAACCGCAAGTAGAGATGTTTTAATACAGATTTGTGCGCTAAGTTTCATTGACTATACAGTCATACCTCACCTTACGAAATTCATTCGTCCACGAAGTGTTTTTTAACGTGATTTTTCCGTAAGTAAACGTATTTTACAGGTGAAGCCAAAAGACTTGATTTGTTCCAAGGTCCCCAATACTACCCCCTAAACCAGGGGTTATCAAACTTTTTTCAACGAAGGACCACTTTTGTTACAGAAATAAGCTGAGGACCCCCTCACATGCGTTCCCCTCTGAAATATATATACAGTATATATATATATATATACACTCCTAAGTTCGTTTAATTTTGCGGACCCCCTGTCAAAGTGCCACGGACCCCTGGGGATCCGTTGACCCTACCATAAGAACCCCCGCTCTAAACTCTTTACAAATTATAAAAGTATACCAATTTTGTATGAAATGTGTGTTGAAAGTAAAATAAAACTATTAAACCAATATAATGAATAAGACATGTAAATCATTTACCATTTACTCGACGCGCAAATTTCGAAATGTAATACAGGATGCTACAAGTGTATTTACGTTTCGGGTTATTCGGGCTGCTGCAAAGCTGAGCGCGCATTGTTTGAATTATTGCGATTTCGCGTTTCGTTACTTGAATTATTTTTTCGTATTCAGTGACGAAAATTTTACCTAAAGGTGTTTCGTAACTTGGATTATTTGTTACTTGGGTTTTTCGTTAGGTGAGGCATGACAGTATTTATAATTTTATTTTAGTAATATACGTACCTTTAGCCCCGATGTACCGGACGATGGATGTACCCCGATGTACTTCAGTGCTGGACTGAATTGGATGAAACCTGCTCCAAGTTACCTTAGTTAATCCTTTCTATCTCAACTTGCCGAATATGATGACTTCAAGTAAATGCGTCTGAGTCAATCCTAACTAGTTGAAACGTTAACCCTTTAACGCCCACAATTTTATACTCATATTACTGTTATTACAACCACTATCACTACATCGATACTGACACTAGGACGTCACTGTTATTAAGATGTGGAAGGAACTGCCACTCGGCAGTGAATTTCAAAGGACACATTAGTGAACAAATTGAATAAGAAATACAATATATTATTGTTATTTTTGAAAGAGGACCGTACAGTCCACTTGGGCGTTAAAGGGTTAAACGTTAATCTATGAAACTTGATATTAACGGATTTTTTATCACCACGTTGTGGTTCCTTTTTCGGCCTCCCAATCAATAATTTTTCTCTTAGTTGAAAGTTCAACAAAATTAATTGAAAAAAGGCTAGTTTCTGTTATTAGTTAAGAAATTTAAATCTTCAGTTATGGAATGTTGTGGTGAGAATATCCTTTGTTTTTGCGCGCTTTGAACAACATAGCTTACGTGATAATCAGGTGGGCTAAAATCTGGGGAGTTTGACGGGCATTTGATCTGCGCCAGATAACGACACATAGCCCATTAGTTGCTCGTCACTTTTCGATGTGGAGTTGTACTTACCACGGCTCAGATGATTCTCTTTTGTCACTCGGTTGAACACATGACCTCTCTCCATTCTGCAGTTGCATTATGACGTACGCATCTCAGCTCTGGTCATCGACACATGAAAGTTCACTGACGTTTCTACTCATTGATTTTGCGTAATAATCGTTATTAATGACTTGAACATCGTACTCAAATCGCAGTTTCCTTTCAGTTTCTGAACGCAAGAAAAATATTTTGATATGTTCGCAGTCTCATGACCAATCGTAGAATAGATTCATCGTTCTGAGTATCGAACATAACTCCGACACTGGTTAACCTGCGCGTTACGCGATCGCTGTCTTGTGGACGGTGCGGCCTTAGTGAAAGCGAAATTATAGCTAAGGCAGAAATCAGCGTCATTATTTCCAGTTTTGAGCGTTTTTTTGTTTCCTCGTTGTATTGTCAGACTTCGGTTGTAACTGACGGTTTTTCATGTTTTCATGTCTTATGGGACTATTATAATGAGGATAATTATGTAGAGTAGCCGCACCTTTAGTAGCAACTTCGCTGATAAATGAAGGACCGACTACGCTTCTAATGTTATGTCGGATCAGAAATAGTGATAGGAAACGGAACTATTTTTATGTAAACATTTGGCAGAGTAATATTGCATATCGGTTAAAATTTCCAAAAGTTTATTCTGAAGCAACGATGTATTGGAGACGATTCAATTTCACAATTTTGATATGTCACAAACGGCGTGGAATCTCCGACCACTCGCTCTTGTGATGTCACGGATTTTAAGAGCAGGTCTGGAGATCACGGAGGCATTGTTCAGTCCCATTATGAATTAATTTATGGGAATTAGCACTCTCAGGCCGAAGATGTGAGGTTTTGAGATAAGATAAGTTTTCCAGAAGACTATTTTATGCAGATTGGCATTTTGAACCGTTGAACTCTTGGCAAAGTCCGTCAATCCTAAAAAAAATCGCCTGCTTGCCGTTACATAATGCGATGTACAAAAAACCTGTTCAGCGAGACCCACTGACCTTGGTCAAAGTGATGGTTGACCGCAGTCGTACGTTGTTCGGCTTTTCGCTTATGAAAGTGAGGTCAGTTGCTTAGAGATCCTCGGTGGGAGAACATGTGGTTCTCGGAGCAAATGGCGTTGTACAACGCGTCGCTGTTGATATTTACGATATGTATCCGAGGAATTGTATCCACAGAAGTACCTCCCGTCAAGCGGCAGGCTGATACTCCCATGTTGACGATGCTGGACGACATGTACAAATTGATGGATGGAAGCAGCGCAGGCATAGACAGAAAACTGTACTCGAAACTGCGACGATGCATGAAGGTATTCGATGATGATTTAAACGAAGCTCAGGACAACGCATGGCAAGGCATGATAGACTTTTGGAAACTCAAGGATACCCCCAGAGGAGAGAAGTGGGGCGTATTTAAACAATACGTCGAGAAGAACGCAACTGCAACTCCGATGCTAGGCCTGGAGATACAAGAACCTTGCAACTATGCTTCGAATATGGTGTTCTATCGTGTTGTCATCGAACTTTGCGATCGGAAACGTACTGGGAAACCCTTCAATTTGCCTGCCAGCTCTGTAAATGTATTTGGAAAAGCTGCAGCCGCTATTGCATTCTCTTCGTCCTTTTTCCACGGTACCGACAGCGTGCTTGGAGACCAGCAGGAAGTTTCAAGCATCGAGATGTTTTTATATTCGATATATCAGGCCTTGGTGGAAAAACTACCCACAACCTCCTCAGTGGTGAGGGAGTTGAGTTCGAAACGAAGACCATTATCAGGTGCAAAACTTCTGGAGTCACAAATTCAGATGCATCGATCGATTCCTGTTCAAAAATGGGCCTCACACACGGAGGCTCTTCAATTGCCTCCTCTTCGGCTCGTTTTCGCAGGAGTGATAGCAACTTTGTTCACTGCTATCAGCGAAACAGTTGTTGACATGGCACTGCCAACCCTTGTAGGCGCATTCAATGTGACCGAAACGGACGCTCAGTTTCTGAACGATAATTTCGTTCCCGAAATCAAGAATGTTTTTTCGGGGATTAAATTAACTCCGAAGGAGAGAATACAAATAGCTCGGATTACACTAGCGTTTTTAGTAAAGCAGCTTTACGCCTTTTTCTGGCAGGAAACTTTCTTCGTAAATCCCGTAACTCCTCATCCTCTCGTCAACCGCATTGGTCCTAAACAGTTACCAAAAATCAACAAAATAGCCAACCATATTAATGGGTTTGAGTACGTGGACCAAAATTTGCAAGCCGGCAGAGACATTTACCCCGGAGAAGAACGTTGTAACAAAAGGATGCCGCACGCTAAATGGCACATCGAATCAGCACTGAGTTTACTGGACCTCGTCTATGTAACTGACGAAGTGTACGGGATATTAGCGAGTAAATCTGATCCGGGTGTTTTGAAGCGAGTTGTTACTTTCTTGACTTCATTGAAGCCTTGAGAATGCGGCATTTGATGGTACGCTGCAGTTATTCAAGTTATTGAAGTCGTATCTATGTTACTCTGCCTCCGGCCTCTACCTTTGCGGCTTATTTTATAAGAAAGCTTTCATTTTTAGACCAATTTTTTTGGGTTTTTAATAGTTTAATAATGACAGCTGAGAAGGGCTCTGAATTGACGTATGAATGTGTTAGTGACTTTTTGATGTATAGTGTATTACGGATGGGACGAGTTAACTGGTAGCTGTCTAAAAAAGATGAATTAGGCGAAAATGAGTTAACTCGTTCATGCTGGGAAACGAGTTAAAAAGTGAATGTGCTTTGCATTATAAAATTTCGGTTAGAAATTATGTGCCAGCAACCTTACATACTCGTAAGTTCATTGAGCCGTGGTCTGCGGTGTTTTTTGCCGCAGCTTCCATAGAAAGGCGGGTCAAATTTAAAAAAAATTAGTTGCTCAAGCAGAGAAAAACTACGAGTATGAAGAAATATTTTGCACACTTTGGCATAAAAAATTTGGACATCGAGCCATTCAGTATAAAATCCCATTAAAATTTATGGACATGAAAAGGATATCGGAACTTCAGGACAGTATTTGTTTCTTTTTTTCTTAAAATTGTTCACATTTAAATATTATTAAGGACACCATTTACTCAAAGTCGTTAATATTAGAAGTAACAAAATACGATGACTCAACTTTTCAGTTCCATAGTAGTTTTTTTTAATGCATAAATACGTGTAAATCTCACTCTAGGTGTCAGTCGCATTCATCATATTCCTTGTTTTATTAATGCCTACTGAAAAGATTTAATTTTATGGGGTAGGCCTATCATGGCTTAATTTTTTCTAAATTCATTTTCAAGTAGACTTCATTTACATGACCTATATTTCTTCAAGTAATGTGATCGAGATAGATTGTAAGCTTTTTTAGAGAAGAAAGGTCATGGAACCCGTCAATACACGCCCCTGGATGCCGGTTCAAGAAACGTTCTTCTCACAAAGCCCGCTATATTCTCTGTTCTCAACAACTACCTAAGATTTATGCGGCTATTGTATAATTCCTCTACTCATTATAATCAGTATGAAGTTAAATCATAGATGGGTCATAATGAGCTACCGTTTATATGACATTGGCTGGAAAACTCAGATCAGGTGCCTTACTGTGCAAAACCCTCGCGAGTGTGAAAATTCCTCAATGAAAGAATTCAAACTGACACAGCGCGTCATTTTGAGCCTCAATAACGACGCTATTCTGTAATACACTCTAAAAAAGTTACGAAATATTTCCTCTCATTATATTGCTTAATAATCGATCCCAAGTTTTACTAGTATTCCTACGTGATATCTCTTCTATGCTAATACGTATGATGCGTACAGAAGTTAGTGGAAAAGTAGTAAGCAGAGTTACTTTCATTTTTCCTTTAAATACCGCATTTTTACGTCAACCAGCAACTTGCTACTTTGAATGCCATTTTAGTAGACTGTTATTGTCAAGTTCATGCGTTTATGTCCGTAAAAATTTCTGAAATGAAAAGTAGAAGACTATACGATGGGTGGGTACACTTCGACCTCTCCTCGATCCCAATTTCTCATTGGGATGCTGTCGCTTCAGCTTTAGGTTTCTTAACAATATCTGTCTCTCAAGTGCGTTATCGGCAAACAATGTCATCAAAATGAAATTTTCCCGTAATCGCAGAATATTTTTTATATATTTTGACGATTACAAACCGTACGGTATACATTAGCAAGTATTTTATTGCCTATTAATGCTATTAGTATGTAGTAAACAACATTGAATTTCATTGCTCTATTCGTGTTATGGAACGCTTGATAGCCTCTTGCGACATTATTGTTCCTCGTTTCCCCCTCGGGGGACACAAAAATAGTATCTATGGGAATTAGAGGTCCTAAGCTCAAGGTTAGGTAGGCCTTCTCTTTGTTGAAATAAAATATTTTTTATTATGTTAAGGACCACCTTTTTTCGGTTCACTGCTGTCCTGTTTTTCAGCACCTCTGACTTTCTTCTTCAACTTTGATCTAATTTCATCAACTTCTTTATAACTTGCTGTTTCTACGCCCCTTCTGCATAGATTCCTCATTCTCTTCTCTCCATGCTAAATGGTGCCTTCCCCTTTCTCTCTTCAATACGCTCTTTTTTGTAGCGGTTAGGGAGGCTCCTTAATCTTCTATATTTTCAACATTGTCAAAAACTACTACTAAAGCCGAAACTTGTACTGTCTCGTTTTCTTGTTTTTTTTTTCAATCTTGTGCTCAATTATTGACATAGCTATTAAGGTTTCTATTATAGTATTTTTACCAAATAATGTTTATGTTGACCTTTTAAAAAATGTTTTATATTTTTTTACATTAATTTTATTAGAAATTCACGTTTTTTTGTACTTCTTTGTTTTTTCCTTAGAATACTGTGTAGTGTGCGTGTTAGTTACGTATATATTCAGAAACAATTACCGAGGACAGTTTTTAACTACATTCACATGTACTCATAGTTTTAGCTTTCAAATTGTGATTGTTGTTCTGTGTGAATTTTCTTGGTGTAGTTGGTTCATTAATTTTTTTGTTGTTTCCCCTCAGGGGGATACAACTACTGTATCTATGGGAATTAGCGCTCCCAGGGGAACCATGTGAGGGCCCGAGCTAAAGGTTAGGTAGGCTTTCTTTTTGTAATAAAATAGGTTTTTGTTTTGTTACGGACCATTTTTTTTCGGTTCACTGCTGTCCTGTTTTTCAGCACCTACTACTTTCTTCTTCAACTTTTTCTTGTTTCATGAACTTCTTTCCAAGCTTACTGTTTCTGTGCACCTTGTGCATAGATTTCGCGTTCCCTCAACTCCATACTAAATGGTGCCTTCCTCTTTCCTCTCTTGGAACATCTTTGTCGTGGTTAAGGGAGGCTAAAACTTTTTTATATAATAATAATAATAATAATAATAATAATTTGCACATGGATAGGTTACCTTACAATCATTAGCATATGCTTTAGGCTATTTCCTGCTTATTTTTTCCCTTCCGTGTGAAAATAAGTACCTTTCAGTGCAGTCAGATTTGTTGGGCCCTCGTTGGACTTGTGGTTGTAGTGCTAAACAGCAAATCTTCTAATGCGATCAATCAGGAGAGTAACAAATGCAAAGCTTGGAAGATAGTTCAGTGAACTCAAGCTACCAACTTAGAATTAGTTGAGCAAATAAGTTTGTCACGGTAATTTAACCCTTTGAGTACAGAAATTCAAATGATTTAGGGAAAATTTCCTAGAAAAAATTTGTCAGTACCTTAAAATATCAGTGAAATTACCCTAGGGTAGGTATTTTTCGCTTAAGCAAGCGCCTAATTATTTTAATTAAGAATCATGAATCTTTTAAGCTTTTAGCTTGGCGAGAGAAATTTTCGACTTTGAAAATGAGGCCTTTGAAGTTAAGAAAAAATCATTAATCATTTATACGTTTTTGCCCGCACTTGTCAGAAAATGAACGAAGGTGAGTAAAAAAACTTGCTCAAGATAAATGGAAAGGTTATTGAATATGTGGCTCGGACCCTGTAGCGTGAACTTAGGAAGTAATCAATGGTAATTCATGCAAGCAGGCCTCTGGAATGTCTAAAAAATAGTTTCATGAATGCTATTAACTTCCCTAATTTTGTCATTTACTTCAAAATATTCCCTCAATAGTTAAATTACTTTAAAATTGTGTTCGATACCCTAAACTGGAAGCACTAGCCATCTCGAACACTAGAGTCCCGTCAGTACTCAAAGGGTTAAAATTGAAAGTATGTAGTTAGACAATCTAGTCGATGTTTATCTCTATAGATCTTTTTCTCATTAAATTGATAACTATTTTGTCAGTTTTTGCTCATTATCCGTTGCGAGAAATGGAGTTTTGTTTTTATCCTTTAATTTTTAATTCTTCTAATAATTTAAGAGCAAACAAGATACAAGATAAATTTAAAATGCGTTTTAAATACTAGTCATCGGAGAGATCTTTAGGTGTAGAATTACAGCATTTGATACCCGCACGAAGAAATAATTTTATAGATTTAATGTAGCTAGATACAGAACTATCATCTAATTTGTTTCATAGTAATTAAGTAATCGTTGTGGTCACCTCTAGCATGAATTGTTTTCGCGCTTAATATATGTCAGTTCAGAGTATTTTGTTCACGATACTTCCGGACGAATATGGTTAGACAGTTAGATATGGTTAATAATGGTTAGACAGTTTCAAAATCATTGCGTTCTTGGAGAATTGTGAATGTGAGCGTGTTAGTTCTAACATAGAGGTAACCTTCGTAGATATTCTTAATAACTTGAATATTCTGTTTTTTTTTTTCTGTGTCGTGCCAGGCTTGAGTGCCATGTTGTTGAATAAACGGTTGAATTAATGTTTGAAAGTTTTGGTTCTTCAGCATGTCCTAGATTTTGTCCCCTAAGGGGGATTTAATTATTGTGTCGACGTGAATTAGCACTCCCAGGGAAATATGAGATCCCGAGATCAGAACGAGATCAGAATTAGGTAGGCCTTATTTATGTTGAAATAGGCTCTTTGTTTTGTAACGGGCCATCTCTTTCAGGTTCACTGCTATTTTTTTGCGCATTGGACTTATTTCAAGTTTTAATCTCTTTAGATTAAATTCCTTCTCAACTTACTGTTTTTATACGCGGGTGATTTTGTGTTTGAACACACCTTGTGCATAGATTCTGCTTTCCCTAAACTCCACTCTAAATAGTCTTCATCGGTTTTGCCTCTCTATTGAACACATACGCTGGATGTTTTTACAGTTTCAAAGCCCAAGCGAAGTGAAGAAGTGCCAGCTCAAAAAGTATGAGTACTTCTTACAAGAGGAGTTGGACATACTCAGAAGTTACAGTTAGCTACAAAGTCTTTCCCGTAAAGGAGGCTATTTGTTTTACAAGTATGATACTAGAAAATCGTAGAACTTCAAATGAACTGAAATATCAAAAAATTTCTTGGCTGGCAGAGATTTCTATTAGTCCTATCTGCACCGTCATCCAGCAGTTGAAGAGTGGGAGTTGCTAACGATGTTGAGTCATCGCGCATTTCATATAGAGCCTCTAGTCTAATACTGAGGATGGTTAGAGCGGCCCCAATGACAATTAGGAAGAAGAGGTCATGAAGTCCCTACTGACCGCTGAAACTCCCGTCACTGTGCGAACTTTTGCAATGGACAACTGCGGCTTGACCTGAAATTTTGCAATCTAGCATAGTTCCTCTTTTTTTCTAAGTAGGCACAAGTGCGCTATCAACATTGGGTGAACATATGAGGAACCTTACAGTGTTATATGAAGCCTTCTACATAGGCAATATTAAAGCAATGGTTTCGCCTCATTCAGTTGATCATATTTGAATACCAGACATGATGATCTCCTTAGTACAGGCATTTCTGTGAAATTGTGGACATGATCTTTTTACTACCAAGTCTCGGGGCACTTTCCATATCACTGCAAGAAACAACGAGACACGCGGCAGCGTAATTTTATAGCGATTTTCTGTTAGGTATGTTCACCTCCGCTGATGAACTTGCAGTGGGTAAGATGGATTTCTTGAGAAGTAATGATTCAAAATATATTTTAAAGGTAATGTGATTGTTTTAGGTAAAACCAATGAATTACTAGAATCGGAAGGAACTCGAGTCTTGAGTTTCTTAAAAATTAAAGAAACTAGGATAAAGCTCATTTGATAAACTAAGAGGACATCGATGGATTGAAGGTGGTTAGAAATGAGGATAGGTGAAGGATCTCCGTAGAATATTGTAATGCATTAGTCGGCAATTACAGCATGACATGGTGAACAGTATAATACGGAAATAACTATTTCAGCTAACCTACTAATTTTGCTCTTTTTTAGCATGAAGTAGCTCATGCGTCAGAATACTTCACTGAGTGTTTTTTGAGTTTCACTTTTTGAAAATTTATGAATTTCTTTTTTATATTGTGCGCGTAATAATTGCATACCTGACCTTAAATACAGGGGGGCAAAATAATACAACACGTTGATTAAATCGCCAGAATTCACATTTCTAAACCACGTATAATTACGAAAATTTGACTATATATAAACAATGGTATAAAAAGGTTATTAAATCTAAAACCCACTAATATTCAAAAGAAAAAAATGTATCGGAACATGTATAATAAATACGTGAACAAGAGTTAATACCCGACTATTTCTCGATAATATACATTGAATTAGTGTAAGATTATTCCAGAATATTCTAATACATTCTACTATTTGGCAACTGAACTTTTGTCAGCATATATCTCAATAACGTGTCATTGGTACAACAGCTCTTGTTCTGAAAGATTGTAAGGGCATAAGCCAAGTCCTCCGGAACGTATTGTGGAGCTCCATAATGGTTTAAGATATCGGAAGATATGTGTACAACTGTGTGTTCCCATAACCTCGATTGGAACCATAATACGTTAATGGAAATGTCGGAATACGGCTCTCAGTAAGCCCCGAACTGGCCGTCCTCGGAAGATTAACGACCGTGCTGTTCGAAAATTAGTCCGAACAGTAGTACAGAGGCACTCGTGAAGAATGAAAAATGATTTCAAGGCATCTGAAATCGAAGCCAGCAAACACACGATCAGCGGGGCGCTACACCGTGAAGGTCTTCGCTCCTTCACCCCTCGTAGGACATCTCTGCTCCAGAAACGCCACGGCAAGGCCAGGCTGATTGATGTATGCCAACGACCATTTAAACACGCCAGCAGCGTTTTGGAACTCAGTTCTATGGTCAGATGAGACCAAAATCGAACTATTTTGGAGAGACAGCTCAAAACATGTTTGGAGGCAACAAAACGAAGAGTACAAACCAAATTTTATCATACCCGATGTTAAATTAGGAGGTGGCTCAATCATGGTGTGGGGAGGTTTCAGCTCATCAGGGGTAGGTAAATTTCGCATCATTGGAGGAACCATGAATGGCAGGAATTATCGTGAAACATTAGAAGAGCAAATCCTGCCTTTAACTCATTCGTTAAAATTGAAACGCGGATGGACCTTCAACGATCCAAAGCATACTACAAACGAAACTGAGGAATGGTCGATGACGAAAAAGGTAAACATTTTGAATTGCTAAGTCAATCACCGGACATAAATCCGAGCGAAAACTTGTGGAGGTAATTGAAATTGAATATTCAGAAGAGAAGTCCCAATAATATCACTGAACTCGGGAGAAATTTGCATTGAAGAATGGACTAAGATTACCCCCGAAACTTGTAAAAGGCTGTTAGTGAACTATAAACGTCTCGAAGCTATAATTGATAATAACGGCTATACATGTAACTAAGTATTACTGTATGTATATCTGGAATGTGTTGTAAACTTTTGTTTGAGCATTTTTTATACATGTTCCTACATAATTTTTCGATTAAATATATGTGAGTTTTCGATAAATTATTAAACTTTTTATACTATTGTTCATGTAAAGTTTCGTTCGGGCGATTTAATCAGCGTGTTATATTTACTGTACTGTAGGTATTTCAGGAACGATGTTTGGAACTTTGGAATGTTATACTTGAATGATGTCTTCCATGTTGAAAAACTTGACTGAAATTAACGATCGCATTCTAACTAAACCAAACATCTTTTATACTATATTCCTCATTCTCAGAGATTTCAGGAGTACGAAGCTCGTTTTGGAGATTCATACTCATGGCGTGCTCTAATTCTATTTGTAGTGCAGTATTTCATGAAATCGTTCCTCATAGGGAATAGCAAGAGGAATATGATATCAAACTTGATCATTTCGTGCTCGTCATAGCCGTGTGGCTTTAGGACCCGCCTCCGTGCGAGCAAACGAGGGTTCGAGTCCCGGCGCTGGTGGCGATTTTCTCTGTTCGGTATAGGGGAAAAATTCCACGCACAATACCCCACTCTACCCAGGGGTCTGAAATGGGTACCGGTCTTGACCGGGGGAAAGCGTCATGGCGCCTGGTGTTAGTTATAAGGCATTTGGAAATCCAATGTACAAGGTGATATGTATCAGGCTTTAAATTGGAAATAAAGCATCCGTAGATGCCGTTGTTTGTTATGTATGTAACGTAAATTATAAAATGATTTAATATTCAAATAATTCTTTAAAGAATAGAAAATGCCCGTTTGTCAAGACATTCTCTTGATTCCATTTTGAATGATGCCTTCCTCTTTCGTTTTTCAGGAACACCGTTGTTGAGGTTAGGAATGCTGAACCAACTCATAATCTAACATTACTGAGCGTGGATTTCGTGTACGAAATCATTCATTTAATTTCATTAGCTAAATGCAAAGCATTAAAAAGTTTCTTGTCGCTATTTTTCTCATTAGTTCGCCAAAATATAACTCGTTTTCGGCGCGTGGTGCATCGATCGCTGTTGCAATTCAACCGCAAAGCGAATGTCGGTGGAAATGGTGGTGGGCGCAGCATGCGATTAGTTTTTAATTCATCTTAAATTTTGTTTATTATTTTCAACAATTTTTTACTAATTTTTTAGTTTCTCACGATTTAAAATTTCCCCCTGAAATTTTCTATTTTTGTTTTTCATGAGGTTTTTTAAGAGGGAGGATAAAGAACATATACCGTTTTTGATTATTCACCGTTTTTGAGGAGACAGTTCAAATATTTATCTTTTTTCTAATAACCAACCGCAAATCATTTTTTTTGTTATACATGATTGACTAATTTCGTAGGTTTTTTCAGTTCGACTCGTTAAATTCGCATTTAAATTTCATTTTTTTATTTTCAGAAATCATGTTCAATTTGTACTGTTAGCCCCTGTGGTCACGCGTAGGGTAGCGCTCGCACAATTGCATCACAGCAACTAGTGATCATACTTTGTAACAGCTTGACCTTTTTTCCTCAAGCTCCTTGTGAAACCAATTGCGCAAGAACTCAGCATGGTTCCAGTGTAGCAACTTTTTATAGCCTCTTATGAGGACGCTAGAAAAAGTTACTGGTCTTACATGCAATGTTTTTTTTTTGTTGACTTTCCATGAACGTTCAGCTATTGATTTGGCTCTTGGCTCGAGTGAAATGAGTACCTACTAAAGCAATGATGATTTACGTGTTAATTGACCCCTCAGGGGGATACAACTATTGTATCTATGGGAATTAGCGCTCCCAAGGGAAAGATGTGAGGGCCCGAGCTGAGAGTTAGGTAGGCCTTCTTTTTGTTGAAATAAAATGTTTTTTTCTTATGTTAGGGACCAACTTTTTTCGGTTCACTACTGTCCTGTTTTTCAGCACCTCTGACTTTCTTCAACTTTTATCTTATTTCATGAACTTCTTTCCCATCTTACTGTTTCTATGCCCTTTCTGCATAGATTCCTCATTTTCTTATCTCCATACTAAATGGTGCCTTCCTCCTTCCTCTCTTCGATACGCTCTATTTTTGCAGCGGTTAGGGAGGCTTAAACTAACTTATAATCTTATAATCTAATCTTACGTGTTAATTGAACTGAACCTTGCCTGAAATGATGGACGTGCGATAGAAATTGATAATACCTTTAACGCTGCAGCGGTTTCCTTTGCGCAACAATGATTTTTCGTACACAGCACTGTGATTCAAAAAAATAAATTAGTGGGTAGAAACAAGTGAACATTTATGGTTCAGTGGAGAATCAGTAATTGACTTTTCATGTTTTTGATGGAAATTAGCGCCATTATCTGATGTGAAAATATTTATAAAAATTTTGGCGTTAATTTATTCATTAATTGGTTATAAATGAGGCAGATTGTAAAATATAAACTCTCGACTACCTGTATTCGTATTAGCAGTGATTGGAAATTTTACTTTGAGACTTGAATACAAATTCGATTTTCTGCTCTGATAAGTGTAGTTAAGCAATCCAATGGTTTAAACTTATGGTGCTAAATAGTCTCTCCCAAGTGAGTCATCCGAGTTCATTGCACTCTCTTAGCGTCGTCGCATTTCTCAACAGTCTGTTATCGTTTAAAAAGTATCTTTGCAGTGGTTTGCTTTTTTTTCATCTACGCCTGCGCAATTTGGCTATAATCGCTTGCGCGGTGGGGTGTCAACGATTACTCCTCAGTCACTGTGAACCTTTCAGCCTATTGATATATGCCAACCATGACAGTTAATTAAGCGATTTAAAATGAAAAAGGACACTTTGCACGCATTTTGAAAGTTGTCTAAAATTTGAAGTCTGGAGTATTTCTAAAAGTATTGTACAATATTCCGAATGTTCACTTGCAATAAAATAATTATTTTGAATACTTTTGAATACCTCTTATAATAGTTGAACATAAAGTAAATTTCCTTGGCATTTTAAGTAGTGTTTGCTCGGTCAAAAGATTGATGGAAATTAATAAATATTAGCGCTCCTTGGGGGAAGATGTGTGATTCCGTGTTGAAAGGTAGGTGGGCCTTCTGTCTGTTATTACGGAAGAGTTTTCATTGCTTTGCTGTTCACTGCTGTTTATCCCAGCACCCTTTTCTTCTCCGACATCCATCGTGTTTAATTAACTTTTTTTCAACCGTGCCCTTTATACAGAAAAAATCTGTCGTGCGTAGATTCCCAGTTCCCTTTATTTCTGATTAAATAATGCTTTCTTTTCTCTCGTGGGAAAATGCTTGCTATTTGGAGGCTCAGGCTAACTTAAAATCTATTCTAATTTAACGATATCTAAGTGTTCGTAAAGCTGACTTATTTTTGAAAATTGTAGTCGTTTTTCACCCGTATGTTGAAAAGCGCAGTCTTTTAGATCAATTTTTTGTAGCTTTTAGACTTGTTTTTCTGGCTAAAAAAATATATAGAATTTATATTTCATTTTGAACGTTTCAAAAAATAATTTTACGGCTATCGTTACTAAGGATAAAAAATGGAGATTTGATGACAAGGAATGACTAATTTCCCAGAGTGTACATGAAGTATATCATGTACTAAAAATAGGAACAGAAATATCGTTTTATGATTTCAACGCCAATGCTTTCATTGCGATATTTTAAACATGGACAAGCCAGTAACTTGGTCAAGAACCCTCTGCACAGCTCTCTTTTTTTTAAAATGCGTTGAAATTACGAATTTCATTTACATCATTAAATTACATCATGTTTAACTGTTACATCATTGAATATTTTCCTCTAATGCTAACTACGTTAGTTAGTGGAAAATCAGTGACTGTTTCTAAAAACAAACAAATTAACAAACATCGGCATCTAAGGATGCTTTATTTCCAATTCAAGCCTGTTACATATCACTTTGTACATTGTTTTTTTTTCTCAAATGCCTTATAACTAACACCAGGACGCCATGACGGTTTCCCCTGGTCAAGCCGGTACCGATTTCAGACATCTGGGTAGAGTGGGGTATTAATGTGCTTTGACCCTACACCCAACGGAGTCGGTCGCCACCCAGCGCCGGGATTCGAACCCTCGACACCCTCACAGAAGGGCGGGTCCTTTAACCACACAGCTATGACGGCCACAAAAGTAATAGTTTTTCACTGAAAACTTGAAAAAATTAGGTGACCTCTCGGTGGATGAAAGAATAATCCACATCACTAGAAACAATGAAGCAAGACAGCTTCTTGGGAACTCTCTGACAGCGTCTTCGTGGCGCAAAGGGTGAAGCCGTAACGCTCTGAAGTTTTTGGTTCATATTACCTACGATGGAATATTTATCAACGAAGGGCGTTTACGAAAAAAAGATATTCACACGTTTTCAAGGCCTCATCTGTTTTATTACATTTTATGTATCGACTTCTTTGGAAAATTTACTACTCTTTTGTTTCTGGCGGGATTTTTTTTATTGGAGGAGTTGTTTTCAATGTAGTCTTCAGTAAAGATATTTCATTTCAAAGTGTGATTGTTTCTCGATCAGCAAATTTAAGGGTTTCTACGCATAGGTAGATTTCACAGCGGTTTAAAAAACTTCTGTAGTATACCTCGCAAGTTCAACAGTGGAATAATTAGCTTTCTCAATTGTGAGCAAGTAGAACGTAAGACATTGAAGGGCTGCTACACAATTCCTCATTGCATTCGGCGTATCAAATTATTATTATACGCCGCCTAAATGGCGAGCTCATTTGTCACTTAAAGGGATTTTCTAAATATGATGTATCGAGTCTCTTCATTGCTGTCTAGTGCGCTTCAGTTGTGGCAATGTGATTTGTTAATGTGATTTATGTGATTGGGGATATCAGTCTTGATATCCCCTAATTTCTTCTGGCATTCTCTGGTGCAGATTATTCTTGAATCTCGCGTGCGCAGATTATTTTTTTTAAGATTGAGACGCACAAGTGCTAGGCTATGGTAGAGTCTTCGATGACTCACACCTCAGGGCGATACAACTATTTCGTCTAAGCCACTCCTAAGGAGATGTGAGGAGGTCCTGAGCTAGAGGTTATGTAGGTCTTCCTTTTGTGAAAGTGAAATATTTCCATTTTTCTTACAGACCATATTTTCACGGTGCTACTGTTTTTTTCCTGTACCCATTACCTTCTTTTTTAACTACCTTGTTTATTAAACTTTTTTCCATCTAGCTTTTTCTATAAGCTAGATGTACATAGGATACAACTTGTGTATAGATTCCGTTTCCTTAATCCTGCACGAAATGGTATCTTCCTCTTTTGGGAACAGCTTATCGTACTGAGGAAAACTGAAACAAACTTTTCCAACCATTTCCGATGACAAGGTAGCCTTCCTCAGGGAGCATAGGATATGCAATAGCTTAATTAAGGTTAGATTTTCCTATTGTATGCTAACAGGACGGGCGCCCCGAGGGGATACTGATAGGTTACCTCCGCAGTAGGAAGCCTTCAGAATTTAGATCTTACCCATTTTTTCAGTAATTGTACCTTCTTCACTCTCTATTCTTTTTCTTATCTTCCTTTTCATTCTTAACTTGCTGTTTCAACCCTCAGTGTATCATGTGTGGAAACGCATCAAGTGTACTGATTCTCCGTTTTATAGTCTTAAGGAGGTCCTCCGGGGGACCTTTTCTCTCCGATGGGTCATTTTTCATGGTTTTGTTGGAAAAGGACCCTTAGGTGGTGGTGGTGGGCTATTCAGTCCTAAAATTTTATGGCGCTACGGACAATAGATCCCCTCCCGGGGGGGGGGGGGGGGGGGGGGGGGGGACCAAAATCTTTAATTTTCGACCCCATTTCAAAAGAAAAAAAAAAGGAATGGAAAATTGGCGAATGTACTTTGGTTAGATATGTTTCAAGGATTCTAAAACTGTCTTTGTTTTTGTTCTAGCATAAAAAACTCAATGAGTTCTATTCTTTTGAAATAGCAATACCAATGGACTAAAAACAAATATGTCAATATTTTCAAAAACTAAGGCCTGAATCAAAAAAATGTATAGAAGAAGAAATTGTGTTTCTTTTCAAAATTTACGTATTATAGTCAAATTTCATGAGAATCAGGTTGAGAACAAAAAAAATTTCATAATTTTTATGAAATGAGAATTTTTTTTCATGGAAATTACAATTCACAGTGTGAATATGAAGTTATGCATGGAGATTATCAAAATAAAAATGGAAACAGCATTCAATTACATAAATTTTCCATTATATTACACTTCAACAAAAAATTTTGTTTGTAGCCTGTAGTGTAAAGTTACTTACTTTCAAAATTCAAAAGAATAGAAGTCATTGAGTTTTTATGCTAGGAAGAAAACCAAGACAGTTTTAGAATCCTTGGAACATTTCTCACAAAGTTATATTGCCACTTTTTCCATTTTTACATTCTAATTTTTTTATCATAGTTCAAATCCTAAATTTCTGTATATTTGATATATTGGTAAAATATCGCATATATAAAAAAATTCAAGTACAAAATATCTGAATATATCTTTGTTAGATATGTTCCAAGGATTCCAAAACTGTCTTTGAATTTGTTCTGAAAAACTCAATGACCTATTCTTTTATAAAACTCAATGACCTATTCTTTTGAAATAGGTATAAAAATGACCCAAAAAACTAATATTTCAAATTTTTAGGAAAGTCTAAGGCCTAAATAAAAAAAATTCAAGATTGCGAATATATTTGTCTAGCAAAAATACATATACTGACCAAATTTCAGACCAATCGGATCAAAAAAATATTTTTTTCCGGAGGACCCCCTTAATGTTGTCTTTGGTCTCTTGAGATGGTAAATAATATGGATAGGAAATTTTAAACTAACGGTAGCGATAACTTGCTAAATAATTTTGTTCTTCGTAGTGGTACCGTGGTCTGTCTACACCTGAACGAGCTCGTTGTTGGATTCCTGCCTGTTCACCAACTCGGCTTGTTCGTGTCTGGAACTCAAGTCTTTCTTCCTACTAAACAGTAAGCCAAAAGTTGTTGTAATCTTTCATCAATGTGTTCTGGAAACGAGTTATAAATTATATGTTTACTAGGATATTACCATAGTAATATTTTTGCCAAATTAGAGTTCATATATGGTCGACATGAGCTGTAGAAGGTTTATGTAGTATAACCCTTTATCATCAAAGTGAATTTCAAAATCTAGTCCTGAACAGCTCTAATGTATTTTATTGCTTTTGAAATTTGTGCCCTTATGTGTACATCGAAGTTCATTGTTGAGTGGCAGTCACTTCCTCGTTGTGATGTCGGTAATAACATGATGCCGGTGCCAGTTTAATAATGGTGGTTGTGATGATAGTAATATGACGAAATGCGGACTTTGAAGGGTTAAAGCAAACGCGATTGTTTCATTACGAAGTAAAAGAGACATTTCGTAAGGCTTGTGGTCAGGAAGAAAGGTTACGATTCGGAAAAGCATTATCCAGCCCTGACGGCCACGCATTTGAAGCTCCCACTACTCGCAAAAAATATTTAGGTGAAGCCAAACTTATTTCTTTAGTCTTTATATACCCACTCGTCTCAGTTGACAGCTTACTCACTCACTCGTTACTCTACTGCCCACTCGTTACTCTACTGCAGAGCACTATTAAACCCATTACTATTAGGTTGAACTTGAGTTTAGAGCTGTTAGGGTCATTGCAACCCATCACTGTGGTTCGAGTACAGTATTCATAGTTTTATTTTGTTGTAGAATTGTAGCACTAGCTTATGAAGGACCAGGTCTTGTGTGCTGTTCAACCATTGTTCAAGCCATTATTTATTCTATTTATTAGGCCAAGCCATGTTTTATTTTAACCTATAATTGCATTTATACTAATACAAGGAATTATTTTATAAGGCATTACAAATACCATATGACAAAATTCAGAACAACGCGACATTTCTTCCATATTCATGCGGCAGAAACAGTTCGGCTTTAAAGACTACCGTAAGACCGTAAGCCTCAATTTCTAGTTTGATAGGGCAAAATGGAGAACTGCTTACCAAAAACGAGCTAAGTATGATTGAGTAAGACTATAATGGGGCATAGGTATTAACTGCGTCCATCGCCTTCTTTCCATACCCATAAAGTTTCGAAGCATGATAAGGAACCTAGCACAATAGTAGCTTTAAATTCATCAGGGTTGGCAGAATTGTGGAAGCACTTGTGTGTTTTGGGCTACATTTTGGAGAAAGAACGGAGTCATCATACACTCGCACTACTCTTTTAGCGAGGAAGAGAATCTTATAATTTTCACGAGTCTGTGATTACAGTTTTGAAGCCAGAATCTGTATCACCCTTTCGTGCGCTGTTTAATGCTAGACTGCAAGAGCGAAAAAACATTTTCATGTGAAATCCTTAAATCGTTGAAAATTGATACAAAGAAAATGAAACTCCAAAGGTGTATTCTTTTCATTAAAAATGGAACTACTGTACATTGAATTTTAACATTTGCCTTTGGTTGGACATACGTTCGTCAGTGATACCAGAACTCATCCGGCTAGCTACGCACATTGAAAATTGTAAGAACTGGAAGTCATTATTTAACGTTTACAAGAAAGTTACTTTATTTGACATTATTTTGTGACTCAATTTCCATGATCATTTAGCTACAGTTGTATATTTATTTGATCTTCAAGACCGAGAACTACATTCATTTTTCGTGATATATTGTGAGGCAAGTAATCAGTATATTGGTAAAGAAGACCAAACACGAATTTTGTATACATTAGGCTACAATTAGCTAGAAAAAATAAGGTAGCCCATTGCGTGCCTATATATTGAAAGAGTATATGAATGAGTCATGCTACTCAGGGCGTAACTTTGGTATTAAAAACATGCGTGGATGACATTATTTCTCAAAGATTGAGTAATCATCCTCCCAACGCATATTATTTTTACTAACTAAGAAGGGACGAACGAACTTCAAATACCTTTTGGTCCGTATCATAAACGTCAGATAAGTAACTTTTTAATGATTTGTGACCTCACTTCAGACTTCAATACCATACTTTCACTCACAAAATTCGAGAATTGACCAAAACATCCCAGTATGTTATCTTAAGTTACTGGCCCGTAGCAAAATAAAATGGCCTGATTCATAGACACCTTGTACAAGTTCTAATGCATCTTGTTTTACAAAAAGCATCCAAAATTGTGATTCAAACTTTGCGCCCTTTTCGAAATTGTGACCTAAATAACACATGTATTCAAGTAAAAAAAATTTCGATACATCAATGTATAGCAGCAAAAGAATTGTGCAACTCAATTGTCATGATTTCGCAGTAGTAAAAATAAGTTTTTTTTTTTACCTATCATATGACGTCTGTTGACAACCGTATACGAACATAGTTTTGAAGCTCGATGTTCAAATCCATGCGCTAGGTATAGAACAAAAATCATGACGGCCGCCTCAACATGACCAAAAGTACGATAGTATAAATTGAACAGCCGATTAGCAACTTCGCCAAAAGCGGCAACGATTCCAGTGAAAAATTAGAACGTCATAAGGCGAATATGTGACCAATGTTTTTCCTTAGCCTTACATCGAAAATCCTTGTTAATATACATTCATTTACACAAGAGACAGAGAAAGAGACAGAAATTTTAGATCATATAGCATAAGGCAATACCTTTTTGGCTACACGAGTCTGCTATCCCTACCCACTAAGGCTTCTAAGATTGAACAATCATGACCTCAAAATAGATATGAAAATAACAAAAAAGAAATAATACCTACCGATGAAGGCGATACAATATAAAAAACGACAAATTCACAAAAACAGCCGTTGAGAAGTTTGAAATATGCTACACACGGCACACTTCGGTCAAATGATGAAAGCACAGTCGAAATTCTGCGCACGAGTTGTAAAAAGTATGATCTCAATCAGCGGGACAAATATCGTAGCCATAAAAACAGGCAGGCAGTGAAATAACAGCTATTGTGAACAACTACGCTTGATGTGAAGTAAAATTTTCAGTTACAGAAGAACCACTTACGCCATCAATAATGCTGCAGTGTACATTATTTGACCGATAAAAGCATGTTTAAAAGATCAAAAATATGATCGATCCTACATTAACATGCAAAGAGGGAAGAGTACAAGAAAGCGTGAATAACTTACAAAAGAATGACTAGGAAGGCTTACTAAAATTGCAAAGCAAAGTAAATTAACAAAAAAGGGGTTTTTGATTTGAAAAGTATGGACAAGAACGGGAGCGCAAGAGAACACCAGTTCTTCAGCTCAATCAAACGCATGTTTTCAAAATTTTTCAAGCGTCTCTAATTAATTACTTCTGGGTATCAGTGGGGATTTATTTTGGATCAAGAGGAAGTTCCGAATTAGATAATCTTAAGAAACCGAATTTTAAATTCCATCCAACGGAAAGCTTCAGGTCATAATACATGTTTAGTTACGCACCGAAAACATCGAAAAACATTTATTGCTTGGAGCCACACAAGCAGCTTCATCCCCGCTTATGGTATAAGACATTATGGAAGCCACGTTGGATACCCTACTTACCTACGCTGTAGTGTACTCATGAAGGAACTACGGACAAGTTTCACAGAAAAACTTCACAGTGGTTTATACACTCAAGTATTATTGATATTTTTTTTAGCATTACAGACCTATAGTAAGCCGTATGAATTATGAACTGAAGGTTACTGCATCGAGTTCGTTAGCATATTTTTCGGGAGAAAATAATATATTACACATACATGAAGTGAAGAATGAATTAAAGACGTTTCCATATGAAAGTAACAAAATTGAGCATAATTTCACATTAAGAAAATTAGTAAAAATATTCAAGAGGGAGAAAGAGGCAGCTTTGGTATAAGAGAGGACTGCACAAGGCTTATCCCCAAGCGAGTCTTACAGACGCCGCGGACCGCTGGCTAAATGTTATCGAAGGGACTACTTCTAGATATAAACAAACCGGCCTACTCGTATGTGTACGATTACAGGTCAGCTATGCTTTTACTTTCACGAATACGTCGTGCCAGTTTTTCTTGCACTAAACTGGTTAAGCTCTTAACTGGGAACAACGAGGAAAAACGTACTTTTACTTGAAACTCTGAAGCCTCAACTTTGTCTTCAGCATGAATTTGTACAGGATCTTCTACCAAATAATTCATGCTAGTGGCAGAAAATAGCGATCGACGTGAGGTGGCTACTGTCCTGCCGTGCTTTGGAATCAATTTGATTTGAGAGGTCCGCGTTTGCCCATCCAGTAATAAATTATCGCGGCTCTTAACAGAGAATAACGTTCGATCGCATGAAGACCCAGTTCTTTTGAGCTCAGAAAATTTGTTGTTTCGGCTGGGTTTATCGCACAACGCATTAGCCAGGCTAACAGCTGGAGATAATGGTGAAGATGTGCAGCAGATGCGCTTATTTCCTCTATTTACAATGCCGGCTCCCGTAATTTCAGCTGGAGAGTGCCGAGGTAAAGTTGGGTCACGTCCGCGACATACAGAGGGTGGTCTATTGGCGCCCTAAGACTCATAAGAGGACGAATGATGTGTGTCGGCGAGTGGAGGGTGACCAGGAGAAGGTGGTGACGACAGGTTACTCGATGTGTTACTAGCGATTGAGTGTCGAGGAGAAGTGTCACCGCCACCACTTTCCTGCTGTAGAACAAAGCACATCTGATTAACATTGATAAAAAAATAAGGATCAGACGTAAAAATGTACACAATTCAGCAGTAACTACTCTACCTATAATTTTTATCAGTCCTTTAACCCATTCTAAGCGGCGGAACTATTTGTAGTTCCTCCCAAAAATGGTCCCATTCAGCGGCGCGTCTATATGTATATAGTCGCTGTTTCATTCCGCCCGCTACACATAGCGGCTGTAACAATAATAAAGACTGCGTGCATGTAAGTGTCGTCTGGCATCCTTTTCAGTTCCTGGGACAATTTAAGCAAGCTGAACAATGAGTTCAGTGCCTTACCAGACGTCAATATGGATGGTGCTTGATAGCGGGGCTGGAGAGGTAGCTAACTTGCTCCTATGCTTGATTTGCTCGCATTTTTTTGCTCGTTTTCCCAGTTGAGTTGAAATTTATTGACTTTCTGATTTTTATTGTCTTCTGATAACAATAAAAGTAATATTTTCACTTCAAAAACCTTACATGCTTTTGTAAGCAAAATACTTCGTATACATTCTGCTCAAGCTTTCGACTTCTAACTGAGAAATCAGTTATCATTTATAAAAGTTAATCAGATCCACCTACACGTCTCTGGAAGGTCTTTAGATTTTAAAATCTCGTGAAGCTGTGTAAAATGTACACTTGACTTATTCAGGAAGATCATTCAAAAATGGATACCAGAAGGGTTACAGATGTAAAAAAAACATCAGCAGCACAGATTCTTAAAATGTGGTTATCTCACTGAGTAAACATTTTTCTGTGTATAAATGCATTTCATCAATGTGCGAAAACTATATTACCTGCAGAAAAACTGCTTACTGATTAATATTACCTTGATCGGTATTCAAAGTCCGCATTCGTTAATTGGCAAACTCTGTAGAATAGATTAAAAATTAGTTTAAGCCTCCATAACTGTAACGAACGCGTTCCTAAGAGGAGGGATGAAAGCATCATTTCAGATTGCGTTAAAGGACCGCGGAATCTATGCATAGGTTCTGCTCCCGCACTAAATTCTCTGCGTATAGAAACAGAAAGTTATGAAGGAGGGCTACGAAACGAGATGAAAGTTAGAGGTACTGATAGACAGGACAACAGCAAACCGAAAAAAGGTGATCCTTAATGAAACTAAACACATTTTATATCTACATAAAAAAAAGGGTTATTTAACTTTCAGCTCGGGACCTCGCATTTTCCTATGAGAGTACTAGTTCCCATGGATACAATACAGTAGTTGTATCCTCCAGCGGGGTAGCAAACCCTATAAATATCATGTAGATGGCAGAAAATTGAGTGAGCGCCCATTAAAATGTCAAAAAAAAAAAATAAAATAATGGGCAAATCAGCTTATATTAGGACTGAAAATGGAAAAATCAGAAAGAGTGCAGGAGTCCAAGACATTTTCGAACGCTCGTAACTGGTAGCTTTTCAACAGTAAAGGCGAATGAGGAAAATGAAAAGTATACGTTAGATTATTTTAGCTTCAACTCTGATAAATACTGTAGGACTTTTTGAGTCAACTCGGTGAGGCAATTCCCATACGGACGCGCAAAGGTGATTGACGAACTATCTAAATAACTAAGTACATTGACACCGATGAGGATCATGCTTTCATTTTTCAAGACATTATGTGAGCAAAATTTTCTGAAATAAAGTAATCCAACAAGAGATCTTTAAAAATTTTAATCTAAATTTACACACTCAATGATTAAAATTATTTAAGAATAAAAGGGTTCTTTGGTAATTTAAGAGAAGCACAAGATTAACCAACGTCAACACTTCATTAATTCGATTTAAATAGCTTTCACAGTAATTAACGCTCTACAACAAAATTCACCAATACATATTAGAAATCTATGTATACTATAATAAGAGGGGTGTCCGTCTGTCTTTCTGTCTGTCTGAAGCCAGCTGAAAGTGTGTGATGAGCGTATCTGTGATACAAGCTTCAACTCTACAATTTCCAGTGTATAAATCCATAAAATTCGAGTAGGAATGAATATCACGTGAATTCTTAGGAAATAGGAACGTGCGCCATGTGATTTGTGAATTATTATTATAAATTTTTGATGGGCTGTAAGCACTCGGCCTCACCAACTCCCGAGAGAACTATTTTTATTACCAATAAAAACTATTCTTAATACCAATAAAATAATATATATTTATGCGTCACGCTGATATTGAAAAACACGTTTTATTTGCTAAGAGTGGCTAACAAAGTACTACTACAAGAACTAGGCATAAAAAGACTAGGAGATTAAATAAGTATAGAGTTACAAGTATGTAGTGTTCAAACGACCCGATCCTTGTAAGAATATAAATAGATTGCATAGCGACGCTTGTGCACTAGCTAACTTCATGTAATACTGAATTATGTATATACGGCTCCATGAGAGGCGGACTGACTAACCTCCTGCAACTGATGGATGGCCTGGTGTCGAAGTTCGTCAGGGGACCGCTGCTGCTGTAGCTGCTGAGTTTGGAGGGACGGGATCTGAGGAGGCGGACCGGAGGGTGGCAGCCCAGGGCCTCTCCGAGGGCCAGCCACTAAATGAGCCGGGGCGTTACCTAAAGAGGACATCCAGTTTCATTCAAACTGATACGTACACTTTATACAGGAATACAACACATCGATTTTCCAATGATCTAATTAACAAGTAGGTTCTTCAAATGCCAGGACCCAATAACAGCTACCCCAAGTCAAGCCGCTGATAATTCAATTGCAATACGTAGATCGGGTGTGGAATTGTAACTTCCTTACTTTTCCCAACAGAAGAAATACTATATTCGCAATTGCTTAGTTGTATGCTACACCTTTGTCTTTAAATTATATTTTGTTCTGATTTCGTCTCTCTGTTATATAGTGAAGTAGGCATCGTTGGGTTTATGGATTTCCGGAGATGAGGTTTGCGCGTCTTGCCGAATGCCTTATTGCGTTCAGGTCAGATGTCTTTATGGGACCTCCGCCGGAAGCTGTGCCTTGGGGGCGCATCGCATTGGTATGCACCGGAAGAGCATTGTTCAACTTCCGAGCGCTATAGCTTATAAGCAGAGTCGGTGTATGGATGATTCAGTACAAGAATAGGAACCTAGCTAAGAGTTTCCTTTTCCTACTCCACGAAGTTAAGGCTTGATACGGTAGTTAAAGCTACCTTAGGCTAAACCTCGTGTCGTGATGAAAAACCAAGATACTAGAAATGGCGACGAGACTTCGAACCTCCTAAGTGAATTTGAACTTTACAAGTGCTCTGAAATTAAGATGGCGCATTCTACAGTTTGCTGTCTTCCATTCGACGTTGTAGTGGAAACAGTGAGTAATATCTACAACGATTCAAGTACAGTGTGCAGACGTTCTTCAGAAGGCGGGAAACAATGGTGGTAACAAAGCTAGTATTATAGTTGAAGCTTCGCCTGCGAACATCATTACTGATCTACAACGAAGAATTTAACCTACGCTACATATGAGGAACTTGAAGGAAAGTTAATACAACAATTTAAAATCAAGAAATCCACTGTTGGCGCATCTGTTACATTTCTAAACAGAGAGCAAAGTGTTAATGAATCCATACAAAGTTATGCTAAAACGTTAAATGACTTAGCATCTTCGTGCAACTACGAAAATTGCGGTCGCGATCGTCTCTTGAGAGATGCTTTTGTGGCCGGTCTACATTCAGCGCAAATTCTCAGCGCGGTTCTACAGCAAGTCTTTCAACAGTAAAGCTTCGACGCTCCAGATATTATTCGTGAGGATTCATCTTCATCGTTTTTCACTACAGAAAAACTACAGCCGAATTACATATGTATTCGCTGCGGAACTAGGCAGAAGCACCTTACAAAGAATTGCTATGCCCTAAATTTAAATTATTAAAATGCAAAAAATGTGGAAAAATAGGCCACATTTCTAAAGTTTGCAAATCTACGACTGCAGCACGACCTTCTCCTGTTACACGAAGGGGACCTACACGAGAAGAATTTGACGCAGCTCGCACTTACATAGGGCAGCCGGAAAGGAGCGGTTGTCAGGGCTACGTCGGAAGAGAAGATGTGTCAATGAAGAGTTCAAGTAAGCCTCTACAGCAGTAGAACGAAGTTATTCTACAAAACCCTAGGAACGATACTTGTGACGTTAACTCTGTTCATAATTTCTCTGATGTACAAACTAATTACGCGTTATTTCAATCACATTGTATTCCTCAAAGTGTCACAAAAATTGCTCCCTCTGTTGCGCTAAACAATCGTAAATATGTTACTTCTAGAGATAGAGTTCATCCTAAATATTCTGTGTCCAGGTCTAAGCCTATGTATGTAACTCAATTTGATGTCGGTGATCATGTTCTTGCTCTGAATTTTAGAAATGGTCCCAAGTGGCTGAAGGGAATTATTGTTAGTAAAGTGGCTGTTAATGTCTTTCATGTTCAAATATTAGCATTAAATGTAATCTTGAAGAGACATTCAAATCAGTAGTTGCACAGTAGTTTGGGATCTATCCGCAGTGGGGAAACAGAGACTCCTGATTAGCCTGTTAGCAGTTCCCCTGTGCAAAATTAACCTCGTAGATCAAGTAGAGTAACTAAACCTGTAATGCGAATACGTTGCTGAGCTCTTCCTTCTTTTTGTCACATATATTCATCTAAAGGGAGGGAAGTTGTTATATAGTGAAGTAGGCATCGTTGGGTTTATGGATTTCCGGAGATGAGGTTTGCGCGTCTTGCCGAATGCCTTATTGCGTTCAGGTCAGATGTCTTTATGGGACCTCCGCCGGAAGCTGTGCCTTGGGGGCGCATCGCATTGGTATGCACCGGAAGAGAATTGTTTAACTTCCGAGCGCTATAGCTTATAAGCAGAGTCGGTGTATGGATGATTCAGTACAAGAATAGGAACCTAGCTAAGAGTTTCCTTTTCCTACTCCACGAAGTTAAGGCTTGATACGGTAGTTAAAGCTACCTTAGGCTCCTCGTGTCGTGATGAAAAACCAAGATACTACACTCTCTTTTGTAGATTTTTCATACACTTCTTTTAATTATCGATAATATTACTTATTTGCAGACATCGTACGTTCATTTCATGGTTTCTAAATGGTTGCTGCGTTTTTTTGGTGGTCACACAAGGAAGCTCGCTAATGACAAGTAACACATGTACATCTGAATTTCCTTCGTCGATTTTTTTGCAATCGTTGTTTTGAAATAGCTTCTTCTTTAGAACAAACTGGCGATTTGTTTAGGGATCAAGGTGAGCAACTGGAGGCTAGTTGCCATTATAACCCTTTGGGTACGATAATTAAAATGATTCAGGTAAAAATTTCCAGGGGAAAGAGTTGTCATTAACCTGAATTGTCGGAGGAATTGTCCTAGTGGAGGAGCTTGCTTTTAGCTTAAGCAAGTGCCTACTTCATTTTAATTTTAAAATTTCTTGGATCTTTGAAGCTCTATGCATGGCGAAAGAAATTTTCGACGTTAATAAGATTTGTGAATTTACGAAGAAATTATTCATAATTTTTTGCCAGAATTTATAAAAAAAATAAACGAAGTTCAGAAAAAACTTGCTCAAGTTAAATAGAAAGGTTTTGAATGTGTTGCACGGACCTTGTGGCATGAACTTAAGGTAACCTTTGGTAATTTACGCGTAGAGACTTCTGGAATGTAAAAACTAGTTCCATGAATGTTTCTAATTTCCCTAATTTTGTCATTTCTTTCAAAATGTTTCCTCATTAGTTGAAATTATTTTAAAATTAGGTTAGATGTCCTAAACTGGAAGCACTAGTCATCTCGGCACTGGAGTAGCCGTCAGTACCCGAAGGGATAAAGAGTCAGTGTACATGCTTAGTTGTGTATTCGAGCAAGCAACAAGAAACCATGATACAGACTAAGTCATCAAACCCAAGGTAAGATGAAGTTTTTTATCTAGAAATATAGGAAATAATTTCTTTAGAGGATTCATTTCCCCATTTTATCAATTCAAGGCTCTTGGTAGGCTTCGTTTCTGGAAATTGTAGCGTCAGCACTTGTTCGGGCTTTGGTTTTTCTATATTCTAACGCTCAGAAAGGAGCTAGAGTTGCCGGATTTTGATTAGTAGACTTGACATTTTTCTGCATAATTCACTGTAAAAAGTTTCCACTTTATGAACTCGTTCCCTCTGACAACTCATAACCTGTTTATTTAAGCTTTTTGAACGTTTTATGCGCAGTATAAAGTTCCAAGATACAGAATTGGTAATCGAAGCCTTTGAACAGTTTCGCACGGTGTGAGAGGATTTTTTTTTCAAATGGAATTTTAGACAAACGTTGATTTAAGGAAACCATCCCACTTGTTCAACTTTTTTAGTCCGATTCGTTTGAAAGTTGGGCAGAATATGTATTTTGTAAAAGTAAACCTTTTTTACTCGTGTCATTTTTTCGATTTAGGCCTTACTTTTTTTTGACAAAAAATGTGTTTTTGGTATATTTTTATTGAAATTTCAGATTGGAACTCCTCTTTCAGTTTTGATGCTAGAACAAAAACAAAGACAGTTTTAGAACCCTTGGAACATTTCTAGCAAACACTCGTTCAGTTTTTTTCAAATTCAAATTTTTTCTAATTTTTCAAAAATTTTTAAAATTTAAAAAATCAGCAACAATTTTTTGGGTTTAGAGCTATATATTTTTTCAAAGAATTCGAATTTGAAAAAAGCCGAACGAGCGTTTGTTAAAAATGTTTCAAGGATTCTAAAACTGTCTTTGGATTTGTTCTAGCATCAAAACTCGAGAACTAGTCCCAGGATGAATGTTGAAAATTCAATGTGTTGGGTATAAGCAAAAAATAAAATTTTGTGTTGAAGTGTAATATAATGAACAATTGATGTAATTGAATGCAGTTTTAATTTTTTATTTCGATACTTTCCATACATAACTTCATATTCAAACTGTGAATTGTGATGTCATAAAAAAAAAAATTATAAAAATTTTTACTCTTTCATCAAAAAAACAATTTTTTTCTTTTTTCAGTCTGATTCTTATGAAATTTGACTATGATATGTAACCTTTGAAAAGAAACACAATTGATTCTATTCATTTTTTTGATTCAGGCCTTAGATTTTGCAAAAATTTGACATATTGGTTTTTAGGTATTGATATTTCACTAATATTGATATTTCAAAATGGGACTCCTCCTTCAGTTTTGATGCTAGAACAAAAAAATGCAGTTTTAGAATCCCTGGAACATTTCTAACACACTCACGTTCGGCTTTTTTTCCGTTTCCCATTTGTTCTCTTTTTATATGGGGTCAAAATCGGGAAAAAATAGAAAATTTTGGGTGCTTTTCATTTATATTGATATTTCAAAATGTAACTCCTCCTTCAGTTTTGATGCTAGAACAAAAGCAAAGACAGTTTTAGAATCCTTAGAACATTTCTAACAAACTCACATTGAGCTTTTTTTCCATTTCTCAGTTGTTCTCTTTTTATGTGGGGTCAAAATCGGAAAAATTGAAAAAGTTTGGTCGCCTTACCCCCCCCCCCCCGGGGGGGGGGGGGGGAAATTATTGTCCGTAGCGCCATAAAATTTTAGGAACGAATAGTCTACCACCTAAGGGTCCTTTTACAACAAAAGCATGTAAAATGACCATGGAATCGACAGAATCTGGCAAGGGCCTGGGATGGTATCCTTAAGTTCGTAGCTAAACAGATTATATTTTGATTTTATGAGTCAGCTACCCATGGTTAATGAATATGTTATTACTTACTAATTCACTTGTGGCCACGTAATGTTGTCCACAATATTCGTGGTCACAAAAAGTTATGGGATAAAATAGACCTAAGTAGCTTCTCTACAAATATCTAAAATCAAGTCATCCACATCAATAAATAAATTTTACATTTGAAATTACACTTATCCTCGAAATAATTAGAATTAAAATGACTAATCTGATGAAAAAATTTCAATAAAAATTACCACAAAAATTACTAAACGTAAACTGAGTCGGAGACTCGAACGAAATTAAGATACCAAAGGTTGGTAAAATGCTAAAAAGTACACCTACCATTACGAATATTGCTGTACTGTGGTTGCATAAGCTGCTGCTGGTGATGGGGGTGCATGGGAAGGGGCTGATGAGAGAAGGACCGACGTGGCGGCTCAGGCCCCATAGGCAAACGCGGAGGGCCAAGCTTGCCGCCGGACTGCAGCATGCTTCGCACCTGCTCACACCGGAAAACTCAAATCCTCGTACCACATCGTGCCTCGTATAGCATGAAAAGGGGATGCAGGATATCTCACTTCTGTAACTCAAGTGTGAATATCTTTAATATGTGAACCGTTTCGCTGCTTAGTATGCCATGCGGCAGAGCATACTAGGCATGGAAGCGTCCGTGTTCAAGATAAAATGCAATCTCTAAAAGAGTGAAGAGAAGAGACCATTAAGAATCGATGTAGAAAGCAGAGTATCTATGCACAAGGTATGTTTCCATACAAGATACCCTGAGCATTGAAACAGTCAAGTTGAAAAAAGGGAATGAAAAACAGCGAGAAGGCATGACAACTGAAAGATGTAAAGTTCGCACAAAAGATCGAATCAAGAAGACCTATCTATAGCTGAGTTAATTCAACAGTATATTCCATGGGGTCGCCACTTTCCATAACATAGGATAGACAAACCGAACAAAAGTAGAGTGAGCGTGTTTTGTACAAGGACAATGATGCGCCTGTTATAAATTGTTTGACCTCTAGCAAGATTAAAAAGGATTAGATCCAGTAAAAATATAGCAAATAATGCAATGGAAAGACAAGAATTATTAAGGGGGCAGATACAAGAACTCTATCACAAATTTTATGAGAGCTAAATCAACTGTTATAATACAGCATTTTTATCAAGTGTACCATTTCATTTTATATCTTACCAATAACAATAAGTATCAATGTATCGCATTTGCAATAAAACCAAGTCTCAAACCCAATCTTTTCGTTCCCTGGTGAAAATATATAAGCAAGTGAACTGCAACTAGAAATTCGTCATTAGCCGTAGAGGGACAAAAATGCTTAAATAAATGCACTTCTTCCATGCAAGCATAACTTTTATTTTAGTTCTGCGAAATACAATTTAGAGTCCGTCATATCCCACCCGGCATCTTCGTGGTGAAATGGCCAGTTTGCGTACAGATTATACATGAAATTTATTACAAACAGTAGACAAATTTACGGTAATAAGAACTAAAAAACCCTTAACTTCACATAATGGTATCGATAACATACATCGAACTCCTGGACACATATCAAGCAGTTTTAGGGAAAAACACTTCTGCGCAATCTCATCTGTCTTAAACAAAAAGCTGATACATTGACGAAATCCTAACGGTCTCATTAACTACTAAAAGTAACGGAACTTACAGGATGTCCGAAAAAAATGTCATTTTTCTAACTGACGATAACTCGCGTGTTCTTTCTTGGTTTGTTTCAGGTGCAACTGATTTTTTTGAAGATATCTTATTCCCTCAAATCAAATGTTTCTATTGATCACTCATTAGACTTGTCACTGTGTTAATAAACGCTAACATCATTTCAAAATACATTAGAACTGGGCCGTCAGAGTGAGTAAATTTTTAGAATACGTACATACCCTGTGCAGTTCATAAATGCTAGTCAGCGACAGTTCACAACTCGCTCAAATTTGTCAGTAAACCAGTGAAAGAACAGTCACGAAAAAATTACACGCCGCAGCACTTCAATATCCTGATGACCTGTGCTCATAAAGATGGATTCAATGTTGACACCAAAATTTGGTTACGACTTTCAAAGTCAGAAAATCAACAAGTCTACTTCTCAATGCACTCAATCTATAGAAGTCCAAAAATGATGTATGACGTCAATTTTCATTAACATTTGCATTATAGAAACATCATTAGCCTTTTATGGGTAGTTAATAAAGTAAATATGTGTTAATTCAACCAGAGCCTTTTTCTCTTTCGGTTACTCAACCAATATGTGACAACCACAGTCCCCACGAGAGAAAGAAATTATTATTATTATTGTAATTGTTTAACCACCGTTACCACCAACAAGTGATCCGCACAGTGAGTCGCAGTAGCATATTATATTTCAAGCACAATTTAAACTAAAATTGTAACTGGCATCACTATTAATTTACATGGTCTTTATAATTTACAACTCATGGGAGATTAGATTACATAGAATAAGTCAGCTTCTTGGAGAAACCTATAGAGGGCTCCCCCCAATTCAACCGGGCCAGAGTCTCCCAGTAACTCGCTCATCACCACCTCGCTCTGACCGAAGTAACGGCGTCTTAGTGCAGCATATCGTTGGCACTCTGTGAGAATGTGTTTTACACTCACAGTAACTTGACACTGGTGACATTGCGGCGGCGCAGTCCTGTTCATCAAATACTCATGCGTTAGAAGTGTATGTCCAATACGGAGGCGACACAGCTTTATCTCCCACTCCCGGTTGGTCCAGCAGCTTGTTCGGAGGGGTTGTGTCGTGTCCTTAATTTCTCGGAGTTTGTTCTCAGTCACTTCACGCCAGACATGATTCCAGTTTTGATGGACGAGTCTTTTAAAGGCACATGCGAAGTCTCCGCGAGGCATTCCTTTGCGTATCTGGCGCTCTCGTTGGGTGGCAGACTGTGCAGCCTCGTCAGCTCTCTCGTTTCCCGTCACACCCACATGGCTAGGCACCCAGCACAATGTATAATTTTTTCCGATCTCAGTCTTCAGCGTTAAGATCTGCGTTATTATAGGATGGGTGTTGCAGGGTTTTATGATACTTTGTAGGGCGCTACGACAGTCGGAGACGATTGTGATCATACTCGTATCCACCGCTCGAGATGCGCGCACCGTGGACATTATTGCACACAACTCAGCTGTGAACACCGAAGCCACTGATGAGAGTTTGACCGCTAGTATGTTTAACCCATAGACGGCTGCACATGCTGTGCCATGTTCAGTTTTAGATCCATCGGTAAAAAAGACAGCTGTTTCAGAGTGACGTACGAAGTGATCGAGGAAGAGGGCTCTGGATGGGGCCGCTCCAAGCAGTCGCTTACGCAGGTCAGCCATTTCACTGCACACAACTACTGGGGGAGAGACCCACGGCGCGATGGGGGAGACGCTCTCCGGAGCCACGCACTCCAGTGAGATGTCATAGTTCCTTAGTATAGTTTGCAGGCGAACATAAAATGGTTTGGGGTTTCTTTCGTTTGCATGCAGGCGTCCCGAAGCACAGCGAATTTTTGAGAGAATTTGTTGAGCAGGATCAGTGAGCAGTCTAAGGTAGTAATTTACGATCTTTATTTCCAGGTAATATGCTAAAGGTTTTATTCCGGTTTCTGCATGGAGTGATAAGATAGGTGAACTTTTGAACGCACCAGTGGCCACACGAAGGGCAGAATTCTGCACAGTGTGCAATGAGTTCATTAGGGTAGCACATGCAGAGCTATAAGCTTCTGAGCCATAGTCCAATTTTGGCTTTAGTAGACCCATATAAAGACGGAGCAAGGTTTGCCGATCTGCTCCATACTGAGTATGGGATATGACTTTCATTAGGTTTATGTGTTGTGAACATGCTCGTTTGAGGGATTGGATGTGGGGCCGCCAGGTAAGGCTCGAGTCAAAGATTAATCCTAGATACTTGAATTGCTCAACATGTGGTAACACTGCATTGTTTAGATGAAGTTCGGGAGAGGCTTTCAGACAGCCACGAGTACGGCAGAAATGCATAGTCACTGTTTTGGATGGGGAGAATTGAAATCCAGTGGTTGCTGTCCATTGCGTGAGGTGGTTAATAGCGATCTGCAATTGTCGTTTTAGGCACTCCGGTTTTTTGCCCGACACATAGATGACAAAGTCATCTACGTATAGAAGCCGCTGGACACTCTGCGGAATTTCATCAGCGATATCATTTATGGCAATAAGGAAACACACGCAGCTGAGGATACTTCCTTGAGGGACTCCTCCTTGGAGGCTTTTGGTTGACGAGTGGCCATTCTGGAGACGGACTCTAATTTTTCTATTATTCATGAAGTTGCTTAGGAAAGCAAGAAGGTGCTCATGTATACCATATTTCTGAAGTTTCAGTAGGATTCCGTATGTCCATGCGGTGTCATATGCTTTCTGTAGATCAAAGAAGACGGCTATAAGATGATTCTTTGAAGTAATACTCGAAGCGATGTGTGATGACAGCGTCACCAAATGGTCGGTGGTACTTCGGTTCTTCCGGAAGCCAGATTGGATATTTACTATTTTTCTAGTTGATTCCAAAAACCAGACTAGTCTCCTGTTAACAATTTTTTCAAGCAGTTTGCTTAAGCATGAGGTGAGAGCAATTGGACGGTAACTATTTGGAGATGTCGGATCTTTACCAGTTTTTAAAATTGCTATTATTATCGTCAGTGACCAAGTTGCTGGAAATACCTGCTGGGACCATATTTTGTTGAAGAGAGAGAGTACTGCAGGGAGGAAGGTTTCGTGGGCTTTTTTAATCATGCTGTACGAGATGTCATCATGGCCAGCAGCGCTATCGCTGGTCGTGCGTAAGGCAGTTTTAAGTTCTGACATGGTTAAGGGGCTATTGTATGCTTCTTTGTCTCCCCCCAAGCGCAGCGGTCTTCCTTCCCACCTTTCCTTATATCGCGTGAAGGACGTGTCGACGGTTGCGTTATCACTCACTGATGAGAAGTGTCCCGCCAGCATCTCCGCAGCCTCCAGCAATGTTTCAGTCAGGTTGTTCGTACGGGGATCTCTCAATTTTGGGGTTGGAGTCAATTTAAATTTTCCGGACAGCTTTTGGACTTTTTTCCATACTAAGTTTAGGTGGTTTTAGTATTTATACTACTGATGAAAGCTTTCCAGGATGTTTGTTTACTTGTCAGGAAGGTCTTCCGGCAGATTGCCTTTGCTCTATTGTATCGGATCCAGTTATACGCATTGTTACATCTTTCCAAGGCTCTTTCAGCTCGCGTACGCTCTCGTTTTGCAATTTCGCACTCAGAGTTCTACCACGGTACCGGAGGTCGCGGTAGAGAGCCGCTATTGCGAGGTATGGATGTATCAGCAGCTTGCTGTAAGATGTTGGTCAAAGTAGCTGTGTGATCCTCAACATTCTTTCCATTCAGCTGGTCGATATCCTCACTTGACAACTGGGTCAGTCTGCTGAACAGAGTCCAATTTCCTTTGTTTAGGTCATACCGTTCATATCTGGCTTGCATATTTTGAGAATGGACAGGATCGAGATGGATAGGGTAGTGATCGCTGTTATAAAGGTTTGCATTAACATGGTATTTAAAATCCAGATAGCAGTCAGGAGAGCATAGTGTTAAATCCATGACAGAGAGGGATCCCGTCTGCCTGTGAAAATGTGTAGGTTGTCCGTCGTTCATGATACAGATGTTATTTTCTCTTACTATTCTTTCCATGAGTTGTCCTTTATCATTTACCACGTTGTCGTTCCATAGTTGGTTTCGAGCATTGAAGTCCCCCATTATAATATACGGGGTAGGCAACTGGGAAATCAAATTTTCAACTTCTTGGTGTTGTGTATTGATGTGCTGCAAGTAGACCGAGCATATGGTGTATGTCCGGTGCAGATTAATACGTAGTGCTACTGCTTGCAATGTGGTACGCAAGTCAACCCGGTGATGCGGTATTGTCCTGTGGATCAATATTGCAGCGCCCCGCTCGTGATCATCAGCGCGGGTCACACCAGAGGTATAGAGAGAGTACTGAGTGGGAGGTGTCACCGTTCTGTCCCGGAGCATGGTCTCTACACATGCAGGGTGGTATAGATTGAGGAGTTGTTTAAGTTCACAGAATTTGGTTCGGTACGGTTCCAAATTCCATTGAATAAATGAATCAAAATTCATTTACAAATAGAGGTACTGTTTGTTTTCCTTCAGGTTCCGATCACTTGAATTTTTTGGCTTTCTGCTGATCTCGATGCTCGGTCTCGGCTTCTTGATGGTGGCGATGTCGTCCGCTGTTTCTTGGTTGGTGCAGTAGGCTTTGGTTTGTAGGTCATTGAGTTTCTACTGGAGTTGCCATCGTCATCGTCGCTTCCATACCCTTGGAGGTTTGTAAGGCTGGAAGTTGCCTCCCTCCGCTTGAAAGAGTATTTGGTGAGAGAAGCTGGCGTAGGTTTTTGGCCTTTCACTGTTTTAGGGGGTTCTCCGTTTGGCTCCAGTTGTTTTCGTTGTTGTTTGTAGACTGTAGGCACCTTGGGCTTAGAGAGTGTGGCGTTATTTATTTCTTTTTGCGTCGTCCTTTTCGGTGAAATGATGGGTTGGGATACGGCAACTGTTGGAGTTCCTGAGCTTGTACTAATTGAATCGGTGGCCTTCGATTTTACATCAGCTGAAGCTGGAGTGGATTTAGCGTTGCGAGGAGTAGAATCAGTGCACGCAGTGGTTTGGTTAGGAGGTTGTTCATTGTTGTTTTTTGCCTGAACTGGCCTTATTTCTGGTTTTGCAGGTTCTTGTTCAGTGTGAGTCGGCTGTTGTGGCATATATTCCTGAGGAGCAGCAGGGTTGGGTTCTTCCGCAGGGGTACTTGTATCTCCCCTAACTACCGCGCTATACATCCGCTCATGCTCCGGATGTTTCTCCAAAACGAGGTCCATGGCTTCTGAGCGAGAGGTCTTCAATCTCTGTTGAGTGGCTAAAATTTCACTTTCAATTTTATATTTTGGGCATTGTTTATCATTTGATTAATGCGACTGCCCGCAATGATAGCATCGGACGGCATTAGGACAGGAGCTCTTTTGATGCCCTTCCTGCCCACATCGGGTGCACGTGTCTGCTTCTCTGCGGCAGTATTTTGCAACGTGGCCATAGCGTTGGCATTTAAAGCATTGTTGCGGTCTTTCTTTATATTCTTCTACGAGCTCACTGTGCCAAGATGACAATTTCACAGCTCTTGGCACCGTGTGCTTTTGGAATGTCAGGATGTATGTGTCGGTAACAACTTTCTCGCCATCTCTCCTCAGCTCTATTCGCCACAGGTCAATCACTCCCTGGTCAGCTAGGTGGTCCTTCAGTTCTTCCATAGAACACTGTCCGAAAGTCTTACTTCGGACTACACCACGAACAGTGTTGAGTGACCGGTGGGGCTCTATTACTACTCCCTTTCCGCCAATGCGGTCCAGTTTCATCAGTTTATCTGATTGGGTCACACTATTTGTCTCTATGAGGAGACTGTTATAGCCAGATTTTACAATTTTCTTTGGAGTACCAATCGTCTTAGTAATGTCGCGTTCTGCCAGCAACACGTTCAAATCTGTGGAGATATTGACCCCAGGGAATCGTACAGTATAATATTTGACATAGTATGGTATGGAGTTCTCGAACATTCCTTCCAGTCTCAGCATCTGACGCGCTCGCCGGTCATCTCGTCGTCTCCTCTTCACCTGTCGACGGTTCATCGTTTTCCAGATGCTCTGTTCATCTCCGGTCACAGCTTCGACATCATTGTTAGGCTCTCGGGTTGCCTCAGCTTCCACTGTTTTGGTCTTTGAAGCGTCTTCGTTACACAAGTTTCTCTCATTCGTCTGATTTTTTTCCATTATTCAACTCAGTCTCGGCACTCGCTCCTTGTGTGGGGTCCACACTTAGAGGAGGCAAATCGTTAGTCTGCATTAGAGCAGAACTAACAGTATCCATTTGAGGTTCCAGGTCGTCAGCGGTAGGTAGGGGTTGATGGGTTTCCATCGCGTACTGGGGAGACCCCGGTTGGCTCCCCCTAGCACAATCGCTAGGGGGCACCTTGTAACTGCTTACAAGCTCCTCAGATGATATTGGTTTAATAATCTACATAAAAGAACAAAATAATACAAAACCCCGATGGAGGGAGGGGCCTCCTGCGTTGGTTCTACCTACAACAAGCTATCAAGAATAATTAAATGAGGTCAGCCTGTTATTTTACATTAATTATCTAATGTATATCAAAGACAAGTAGGTATACTAATAGTACCACCACGTAAAGGTGCAGGTCGACTAGATACACTCTAGTTAGAATGTACCTTCTATCAAATCCTTGTCAATATTCAGCAATGTTCCCTCCACACATATGAACAAATACACTTGGTACCAGTAAAATTGGTAAAGGGAACAGTGAAATTTCCATTGCTAGTTCCACATAACCACATAACTCGGGAAGCTACCGAAGAGCGTTCCACTCAGCGAGGGAGGCCAGGCAATTGGTCAGAACTCACCCTGTGGATGGCCTGAGGCTGCTGGTCGTCAGCGGTCTCGACAGTGGTGGGTAGGTCAACCAGGTGCTGTGTCTCGATGCTCTCACCGGGCCCCATGTGGCTGATGTGATTGAAGTTGCTAGGCCCGGAGATCAGCTTGCTTCGTCGATCGTTCGCTCTGCACATCCATGGTAATTATAAAAATTGTATCGCTAAACATAGGTTTGATGAAAATTGGGGATTTCTACCCGTATTGATGAGCTGCACAAGATGAATAATACTAATTATTTCCGAAACTATTAATAGAGTTTGTTTAAATGAGAATCAATAGCAAAGTCCATCTCTGACCTAACATTGAAGTTGGATTTAAAAGTCGCGGCAACGAGTAATATATTTGTAATTAGGAAAATTCACCAAGAGTGAAGTATGTACACAAAAACTGCACCGGAGAAAACATCAACACAGAATGCCAATTGCGTTAACCTTAGCATAAATTCAATCAGCATGGGAAGGCGTAAGAACTTATAACGAACCAAGCCACACACAAAATACTTTGTACAACTAACGTTTGTAAAAGCTTTATTGGTGGAGGGCTATGAATCTAAAAAAAAAAACTAAACGTGCAGGTGCATCTTCGTGATGCCCCGCACCTAGCACAGGAATCGTAACAAGTAGAAGAGGTTCAATACCGCGTTAATTCCCTCACGACGCATTAATTCATGGTACAACACATATGATTAAGTACTTTCATGAGTAACTCAAGATGAATCAGTTATTTTGATTTTAAGCGAGAATAAATGCAAAAATCCGATCACAAGTGGCGAGATAGGCCGTTTTTTTTTAGCACCAGCGGCTCAAGCAATATAGGGCAAGGCGCATAGAAAAACATGAACAACCCAACAATTAATCGTGCATTGAATTATTTCCGTTCGATAGATTTGAGTTTGATGCAGAGAGCGGAAGGATTAAAATTAAAACTTACTCTCTGCACACCCAGTTTAAATAACTGAAAACTAACAATTTTTTCATAAAATATTTACAATGTTTGTTATTAAATTCGGATACAAAATTCACTTCAAGAGAGCGAACCAAGATCTTTTAACTGCCACAAGATTTGAATTTCAACCGCAGCCCACACTCAATGAAGAGCTGCTGAGGAGAAGAGTGCAAGAGATTAGGTAAGTTAGTTCAAGCCTCCCTAACCATGACAAAGGTGTTCCAGAGAACGGAAGGGAAAGGTATCATTTACTAGAGTTAGGGAAAGGGGAATTTTACCTTAAAGTGTGCCCCGACGTTCTGTGAATAGAAATAGCCAGAGTGAAGAAATAGAAGTTGAGAAAAGAAATAGGAGCAGAAGAAAAGACAGCAGTGAACCGGAAATGATGGTTTGTAACAGAACAAAAAAAATCCTTTTTAAGAAAAGGAAGGCCTCCCTATCCTTCAATTTTTGACCTCACATTTTCCATCTGGATGTGCTAAGTCACAAAGAAACATAAGTTATCTCTTCCTGAGGGACTCATGGGTACAATATTTGTATCCTACTGAGGAGGAATAAAGTAAGGAGCTAAATGGCAAAACTTCCACAATGAAACTACACTTACTTTCCCTTGAACAGTCCTTACAAACAGACCACCCGACTAACAACTATTGCCACCTATGCCAACGAGGAGGTGCCCCACCACATTTTTGTGATGGGATATAGAGTAAATTCTCGCGTATTTCAAACACGAAAATGGTGAACAGTGCTACCTCATTATACCCACAGATTAGATTATAGATTAGATTATAAGTTAGTTTAAACCTCCCTAACCGCTGCAAAAATAGAGCGTATCAAAGAGAGGAAGGAGGAAGGCACCATTTAGTATGGAGATAAGAAAATGAGGAATCTATGCAGAAAGGGCATAGAAACAGTAAGATGGGAAAGAAGTTCATGAAATAAGATAAAAGTTGAAGAAAAAAGTCAGAGGTGCTGAAAAACAGGACAGTAGTGAACCGAAAAAAGGTGGTCCTTAACATAACAAAAAAACTTTTTATTTCAACAAAAAGAAGGCCTACCTAACTCTCAGCTCGGGCCCTCACATTTTTTCCCCTGGGAACTCATTATACCCACAGCTGCATCATTTCAAAATATGGAAGTATTTCTACAGCAAAAATATGAGTGCTTTAATAGAAATGAAAAAAATCAAGTAGCAAAAAATACTTCGTTCAACATTGATCCCGATATCATTCGACAATAGAAAATATTCATAAATAGCAAAAGTGAAAATTAGTCACCGCGATAGTAAGCCTCCTACCCAAACAAAGCGAAAAAATAAATAAATACTCAAATGCAAGAGATCTGCAACCAATGACACAAATATACAGTAGATGGTTTTTATCTGTTTCGAAAAAAACACCAAATCTCTGAAGTGACGCAGTTGAAATATAATTGTGCTAGCGAAGCACTTTTAACTGAACTCGGGGATCCCAGCGACATCAGAACGTTACCTGGACACTGCTTCTCTGTGTCCAGGTAATGACCGTTTCTTAACTAGAGCTCTAAGGAGCTCAAATGCACACTCGAATTGTGACTTGGAGTATAAAATTCAATGATTGAGATGTTTCCGCAGAAAATCTCCCTCATTATTGAGCTAGTTCTTTGCGCGCGTCGTAGAAATTCACTCGTTAAGATTAAGTACAATGACGATAAACGGACGGCCAAATCCCATTTTGCGGATGCCTAATTCAGAACCCAGCACGCAAACGTAGAAAAAAAGAACGGACATTTCTTGAGCCAGAACCAGCACCGAAATAGAGGCAAATATTCGCACGCAAACTCGAAGGAATTCAACGCTAAAATCAGCTCCCCAGTATTGTAAAAAATCTCTAAAAAATTTGTTATTGTAATCACAGAACGTGGTACGCTTTCGAAGCGTAAATTGAACATGAATTCCGCAAGTCAACAAATGTATGAGGCTACTACTAAAAAAAAATTTACTCGTTAGTTTTCAAAAGTTACTTCAATACTTGAACATTAAAGATGAAGATGAACACCCATTCAGTCAATGTATTCACATTAAAATAAAAACTCAGCGCATATTAACAAACGAAAACGTTTAGATTGCCAATGGATGAGATAAAAATAGAAAACGAGAAACTTAAAAGTCGTACATAACTTTTAAATGCATGTTAAGTTAAGCAAAACAAACGCTGAACGCATGTAATGAATTTCATGACAGGAATCGAACATGATACACAACGACCACGGAACCAATGCGTTCAATTGGTTGAGTCAAAACTAGGCCTCAGTGAGAAATGGCTACCATAGAGAACACTTGCAAGGCAAATTTAAACGTTAAAACAGTTACAACAACCATGAAATAAAGAATTTTTATTTCCATAGAAAAAACTCCTTTATATCATAAAGTACGACATTAAACACTTCAGATCTAAAAAAAAAATGGATTATGAGGCAATGATGCCCAAAACCGTCATACACACACGTTATTGCAAAACTAAAAATGTTAGTAGTTTTCCTCTCAACTAAAACATTTTACTATCACTAACTCAAAACTTAGCTCCCACTCAGGACACTGCACACGAAGTTTTCCGAGCATTGTCTACCCAATTAATTTGCTAGGAGAGTGGGTTCACCAATGATTGTATTATTTACGAAGCGTCAGAACAGAGAGCTCACACCACACATAACACTAGCGGCGATGGACGACTCACTAGCAACCAACACTGAGGCGACAGGTGAGCATTAGCTCTTTTCTTCTCATGATGCCAAGAGCCTTGTGTTCTGCCCCCACAGTTGTTTCGATGACCATGGTTTGAGATTAAAATAGCCGGACGACATTTGGAAGGAGGAATCGTCGGTTCAGGAAGTGATTTCACATTAACGAACGAAGATCTATCAATCGAATCACGAGACCGATGAAACAAGTTCAATAATGTAGGAATTTCGATTTTGTAATAATAGAAATCCATTCCTCTGAGATGCATATTGAAAAAACGCACCTTTTAGAAAGAACGGCTTATGCTACATGGATATTCACAACCGATGAAATACTTCTAATTCCGAGCGTGTTCCTTCGTAACTATACATAAAAGTTTTTCTAACACAGCTGCCTCCCCTGACTGACCTCTTGAATGAAAATACTGGGGAAATATCAGTGGTTTGATGCACTATCAGAATTTGCAGAAAATAGCAGATTCATCATAGGACTTGCTGAGCGACTCGTTTCACACATTTCAGAGTCGGCCGAAGAAGTAGTGTTGTGATATTGGACACCAGAATAGAGACGGTCTCCAACTTCATTCGTAAGTGCCTCATGGAAATAGCTGGGAAGGGCATTTGAAAAATGATGACTGCGGCGAGGCTGGCACGCTTCACAACTGCATTCCCCATCGTAGAATACAAAAGAGCACGAGTCCAGAGAAGAAGCAGGAGTGGCTCTCTTGCAACCGATGGATCCATGGAGTCCCCAGAGTATGGGGCTGCGTCGGGCTCCATCGAAGCCTGACGCAACTCGCGCTGCGGCAGCTGAAGTAGAGCAACGCACCTGGTACATGGACCAGGCGTCGCTGCCGCTTTGTGAGGGCACAGCACTGACTGCGTGACGTTTGAGGCGAGGTAGAGTTGGGGTGAGGGTCAGGCGCTTGAGGCGTGACAACGCCGGAGAGCAAGGGGCAGACGACGGCACAACATCGCCCTCATGGTAACCGTTGCTGTTGCTGCTACTCGCTGACATCAGGTGTAGGACTCTATTTTCCAATTCCCGTATTAAACTGCACTCATAAGTTTAAAGATTTCGTGAATTAAAACTTGTTAACTACTCAATAGCGGCATGTGCATTTACAACGTCGAAACGAATAAATCAAAAAGTATTCTTGTAGAAACATGTGATCTCAAAAGAAGTTAAAACTATTTCACCAGAAGGTTGAGAGCTCATCAACAAACAACAAGAATACTCCCTTTGTTAACGACAGTATAGCTGACTAAGAAAAGTATTTTCACTAGAAGCACTCGCATGACTGAGAACCTCACAACATTGCATTCATGAAGGCTGCAATGAATGCTAATTAAAAAGTCTTCAAACTCCGCTCTTGGGAAATTAAGCTGCAAATTGTGTATTGATTTCAGCCTGAAACAAATTAGTGCTTCATTTATCCAAAATGATTCAAAATTATCCCTTGAAAAACCATAATTGATGCGCGCTCGAACGCAGCGCCGCTAGAAGTTGAAAATAAACTATACGTAGAGTGACAGTCGGTATAAGCACGAATAACAGCATTTGATCGGAATTTTTTATAATTTCAACAGCTAGAGCGACAGTCAGTCTCCGCCCGACAAAAAGAACAGGACCACAGTACGGTAACACTGAACAGTTCATGCGAATTAAACTGAATTATGTTAGTTTAAGCTTCCATTACTATAACAAACGTATTCCATAACGATGAAGGCACCATTTCGTATTGAGTTAAAGAACGAGGGAATCAATGCAGAAAATTTATTCTCGTACAAAATTCCCTACGGATAAAAACAGCAAGTCAGGATGTAAGTTTATGAAGCACGATAAAAGTTGAAGAAGAAAATAATAGGTGCTGATAAACAAGTCAGCAGTGAACCAAAAAAGAGATGGTCCGTAACAGAACAAAAATCCTATTCCAATTCAACTGAAGTAATATCCACCTAACCCTCAGCTCGGGACCTCACATCTTACCTCTGGCAGTGTTAATTCTCTTAGATAAATCTCCTGATGGGTTTATGAGAAATAATCTGTGGCCAACATCTTTGCGATATAGGAGTCACAGAAACTGAATTATAATTAGTTTGTGTCATACGAATTGAGTGATTAAATTGAGAAGAAATTAGAAAATAATACGGCAACACACGGACATGCAATCAAATGGTATTCAATTCTAAAACATTTCCGTGAAAAAGTATCGGTAAACAAAGTGTTTTCAAATTTCATAGCATCATAAAATTCTACAACATCGAAGTCTCGACGTATGTTTTAGATCATCACCACCGCCGTTGTCTGAGAACTTGTTAGGTGTGAAAGGCGACAAACAACAGGTAACGCAAGGGGCAACGAACAACAGGTAATGCAAGGAGCATATCTGCGTGGCGATGTTAGCGTTGAAGCTGATACGTACAAAGCAAGACAAAAAAATGAAAACACTTTGGGATGAATAAATTAACATTCAAATGAATACACTATATGCTGTTTTGAACTATTTCGTAATGACATAGCGGTCTATATGAACGTACTGAAGAAAACACGCGATCGATCACCCACAAAATTAATAAATTATTTTGGATGGTAGATGTTGGAGTCAATAAAAATCACCACTTCAAAAAGCAAAAATTTTAATTAATTCCATCTTTGGATAAAAGAATATACAAAAATTTAGTTTCACTGACAGAGGCGTCAATAGTTTAGCTTAATTTTTAAGTTTTCACTACATGTAAGAGAACGACATCAATTCTGATCGCCTATTCCCCAATGACTTTGAAGAAAGCACATCTGTTAACCTCAAGAGATAAAATTGAACGATGTATAAATTGATCTGACCACATGAACAGTTTGAAAATACTCAGCAAAATGTTATTACTTACATATTCTCGACGTAAGTAACCTATAATTGAGTAGATATTGCAACATGCAAAAAAAGGCAAACAAAACTCTGACATTTCCCATGATGCTGTCAACAAAATTTATTAAAAGGCGAATATAGGTAAGTCAAACATGTTTTACACTTAGCACAGCAGTTGTTTAGAAGCAAGAGCCAAAATTGTCGGCGATAGTCTCGAGCAGCCTCATCCTTTGATATCCTCACACTAACTTGATGTTCTAAGTACCACTTGCACTTTAAAATAAGCCATTTAAAACTAAAAAGGATGACAGGCACATAGGAACAATAAAGCGCTTACTTCATCTTGGAATGCATACTCTCTATCTAATTTGTCTTAACTCAACTTGCCGGCAAACGAAAACAAGTATAATTTTCGAAGCAACCTGATTCAATCAAAGAAAAAAAAAGAACCCGCGACACTAACAAGACTCGCAATAATCAAATGGCAAAAAGAAACGACTGGAAGCTGTTTCTAAATTCAAAACGTTTGTGGTAGACACCTAATTAAAAAATCCCAAAAGAAAAACATAATTAAAAATGAACTTGAAATGCCAATAACTGCATTCCATTTCTTGTGAGAACAAGAAAAATTTAATTAGAAATATTTTTCCTATGTCATTGATCAGTTTTATCTATATGAGTCAGGTTTGATATTTGTGCTAAGGTGAATGACCCTGCAGCGTCCTCGACATTTTCTCACTTATTTTCGATCCCATAAAATTTCACTCCGGACGCCCACCAAAGAACCACCATAACCGAATTAGTGTAATCATCTGGCCAGCCGCATTCTAACCTAATTGAACAACATCATATAACTTATTTAATTTTTTAATTTAGAAATATGACATTGTTTTTTGCAGCGTGAATTGTTTTCGCAGCTTACGGCGTTCATGGTGTACAAGCTAACAGCTAATGTAAAAACCTAAGCTCTTTTTCGTGGTTTAAAGACCCAGTAAAGAGTGATGAATACAAGCTTGAAGAATTTTTTTACCGCGTGTGTCAACCGCGAAGATCAATGACAGATAGGCTTTCTTGCATTCTACCATAAAATGTTAATAATTTTTGTTCTTTTAAGTACAGAAAGCTTCAAATTTTGAGCGAAAATCGTCCAAGTAATCTTCGCTGGACGACTAGTATGGTCATAAGGTAATTCTGAAAAGCTAAATGGAGCAACTAAAGTGAGAAAGCACAAAAAATAAGTTAACGCGAGGAATCAACCAAACTAGGACTACTAAACACTCACCAATCAGGATGATAATCTATAACAAAATATCTAAAAGAATAAAAATAACTTTCACAATGAACTAGATAAGCATAGAATGGCATGACAAGCTCGGATACTTACGTTCTTGTGGCTTTGTTATTTTCTTTCAATGAGAATTTTCGGCGTGACCTCGGCCGTCCCATTTGATCGTAGCCAGTGCGTATTAGCTCATCTGAAAAGCAGACGGATACATGTAAGTAATTGTAATGCAACGTGGTGTTCCCTCTCTAATGACGTCAAGTAGAACAGACTATGTCATTTTCCATCAAGCTCAATCATCTTGCAATCGAAAGGAGGAGTCAATAGCACCAATGGACACTGAAGATTAGATTAGTCGTTAGTTTTAGCCTCCCTACCCAGCAACAATTGCGATCCAAAGAGAGGAAGGAGGAAGGCACCATTTAGTATGGAGTTAAGGAAACGCGGAATCTACGCAGAAAGACATAGAAACAGTTAGTTGTGAAAGAAGATTATGAAACAAGACCAAAGTTGAAGAAGACAGTAGTAGGTGCTGAAAAACAGGACAGCAGTGAACCGAAAAAAGGTGGTCCTTAACATAACAAAAACATTTTATTTCAACAAAAAGAAGGCCTACCTAACTCTCAGCTCGGGCCCTCACATTGTCCCCCTGGGAGCGCTAGTTCCCATAGATACAATAATTGTATCCCCCTGAAGGGAATGGACACTGAATCATTTTCAGTCTACTACCTACATCATTGTGTGTGTGGCTAGTCACTCATTGAAAAACACACTACTTAACTTTCTACATCAAAAAGCAACTGAAGACAAGAAAAAAAAATAATATAAAAAAATAAAAAAAATAGTATGCAACTAGAAATGAGCCAGACGAATACCCTGCTGCAGGTTCCTGAGGTAGGCCACGTGCGGCAGGTCGCTCATCATGACCAGGTTGAGAAGGCCGGACCGCATGAGGGGCTTCGAGCGGCGCAGATTCAGAGTCTGGATCCAGTCTCCAGAGAGCACATCGAATACGTCGATGTGCGTCTCTGAGTAGACCAACAGATGACCGTCGCATGCAGCTGCGGAAAATCGCGAACTCGTCATCAACAAAATTCAGCACAAAAAATATCAAGAAAATTTTTAGGCATTTTCGTTCCTACTGACATCATAGTTTGATTTCTACTTATAGCTAGATGTGATTATTTATGCACGAAAGTCAATGAAAAGTCGTTTTCACTCATGCAATGCGCGTAAAGCGTACTGAGTAATGGCTTTAAGCACATCCAAAATGGCTGCATTCACTGTTTATTTTCAACTTCTTCAACATGCATTATCAAATGAAATACAGATCGTCAATTTAGGCCAAGAGACTACATTTAGAATGGAATTGAGGGAATGGGGAATCTCTGCGGAAGGCGCGTCCACACACCTTGCGTTTAGAAACAAGATTAAAAAAAATTCACGAAACACGATACGAGTTGAAGATAGATGTAGTAGGTACTGAAAAAAATTCCGCAGTGAACCGAAAAAAAGGTGGTAAGAAACAAAGCAGAAAACCTATAATAGATCAATAATAAATAGGCTAACTTGACATTTAGATCGGGACTGAATGTCTTCTATTTGGAAGCGCTAATTCCTAAACATACAAAAGTTGTATCCCTCTGAGGAGTAAATAAAACACAGCAGGGAACAGTTTACGAACAAATGAAGTCAAATTTCTAAACTTTTTCAAAATCGAACACATACTGAAATTTTTCTGCGAGTAAGCTCGTTAACCACAGGGAATGGGAACTACAGCCTACAATGTGTCAATACGTCACACAACTCGTATCACCAGTTCTTTAATTCAATTTAGTTCATATTTCATACGTCAGTTTGTTGAAGGATGGGAGCTATAAAGCGAGACATCTCAGCGAACGTGGAGCTAGTTCATGTTGAAAAATAGAACATCGTCATGCATCATCCCTGCAAGATTATAAAATATTTTTACATCAAAACGAATGTGGTTAAACCGAATGTGGTCAACTTTGAAGTTTCACAGAGTGTTGTGGATCATTTCTGTTAAAGAAAATAGATTAAGGTTATCTGTAAGTATGATGAAAAATAAACATTTGAGTAAAGGGGAGTTTTTACAAGTTCAGCTACTTGTGCAGTTGGAACATTAAAAATTGATGTAAGAATTTCAAGAAGAGGAGCATTAGCGCAGTCACCTATGGCGGTGGGTACACCAGGGTACATGATCTCCTTGTCACGAGTCTTCCTGCCGCTGCTGTCCACGTACACCGCCAGCAGCGTGAAGACCAGCAGATACTCCCCAGGTCGGCCAGGTACCTGGTGTGCACACATTCTTTGAGCTCAAGAAATACTAAGCCAAAACGCAAGCAATGGCGTACTTGAAAGATAAACAGTAACATGTTCAACAACTGTTGGACAACTGAGTTATTTCGTTGAAGTATTCCTCATTTTATTAGTGACCTCAGTTCCCTTCACCAGAGCCTCCATCATTGAAGAATTTATATTTTTGAACCGATGAAATTTTGAAATACCTAATAACCACTTTCATATTTACTAATTAATCACTAGGATGTATAAAACCCTCATTACAAAATTTAAGGAGATGTGTATCAGAGGAATGGAGAAAACCTTACAAAATCTTAAAATTGAGGCTTTACAACATTTGGGCAAAGCTTTGAGGAGCCTGCAGAGGTGAATCATGCTTCGCAACAAACTCTGATAACAAAACTCTAAAAAATTATTGCTGAATTTACATAAAGCACAAATCAAGAAATTGAATCCTCGAAAATGAAGAAAAAACTTGATACCTTTATGTGTTAAAATTTTCATGCGCCAGCTTTTATTTATTAATGCTTCCAATCAACAACTCAGGAGCCACCATTGCTTAAACTCAACATTACAATTAATAGACTGATGCTCTCCAATAGCCTTTGAACATGACCTCTGTGAAATCGAGGTAAATTGCATCAGGTAGAAGAAAGAAGCTCTCGACTTACCCGAAGCACATTCTCAATATTCATGAAATTATTCAATACGCGAGCCTCAATCCACGAAACACTCATTTTTAGATGCAGAAACAAAATTTGAACGCCAACAGCCAATTTCTTGTCTGTGTTTACTAAACATCTAACACTGGGGTTCGACCCAATTAAATATCCCGGTCTGGTCGTAATATAATTTGCTGAAAACTGACCTCAATGCAGCGCATGGCTTCACAATTGTTGGCGGCGCTGGCGGAGACCAGAAGACCTCCAGCAGCAGCGGGAGTACTGCTGAGGCTCAGGCCGCTACTCACTCCACTCAGTACACCTACTCCGCCCAGCTCAGGGTGAATTAATGCTGCAAACGTAAAAATAGATCAGTAACAGCGCGAACTGTACGCCTTATAGCGGCGTGCTGGTGAGGAAACGTTTAGAGAAAGTTGCTACAAATGATATCTGCGAGTATGATAGACTTCTTCAGTAGTGAATGCACTGCCTGAAATATGTATTTATTGAACATATATATTATTCACACTCCATTTATTCCATTTAATAACTTGACTAAAATACCTATCGAAAAATTTACAATAACTTATTGAAGAGGAAAGATTTGAAGCATGAGAAAACACTCCTCAAGAAAAAATATTTCAAATGATGCTCCGGTTGTTAGCTTTCATGACTTCATTGAGTAAACTGCACATGCTTAGTAATTAATACCTCAGCCCATTACTTCATAAGCAATATTCAACGCCATTTTTGATTAAAAAAAAATGTTTTCAGAAAAATAATGAAGGGTAATTCAGAAGGCGCCCCAGGGCGATGATCCTCACGTATTTCGATTGCTTCAATCCAAAAATTGCAAAAAAAAGTTTAGTAGAGACTAATGGACGCATACATACATTGGTGCTAGAGATCAATCTATGACTGCCTCAAGGTTTTTGTTAGTGAATTACATACAACACGCAAAGGGAATGAAAATAAAAGTGCAAAGGGAATGAAAATAAAACGTGCAAAGGGAATGAAAATAAAACGTGCAAAGGGAATAAAAATAAAACGTGCAAAGGGAAAGGAAATAAAACAAGCAAAGGGAAAGGAAATAAAACACGCAAAGGGAAAGGAAATAACACACGCAGAGGGAAAGGAAATAACACACGCAGAGGGAAAGGAAATAAAACAAGCAAAGGGAAAGGAAATAAAACACGCAAAGGGAAAGGAAATAACACACGCAAAGGGAAAGGAAATAACACACGCAAAGGGAAAGGAAATAACACACGCAAAGGGAAAGGAAATAACACACGCAAAGGGAAAGGAAATAACACACGCAGAGGGAAAGGAAATAAAACAAGCAAAGGGAAAGGAAATAAAACACGCAAAGGGAAAGGAAATAACACACGCAAAGGGAAAGGAAATAACACACGCAAAGGGAAAGGAAATAACACACGCAAAGGGAAAGGAAATAAAACACGCAGAGGGAAAGGAAATAAAACACGCAGAGGGAAAGGAAATAAAACACGCAAAGGGAAAGGAAATAAAACACGCAAAGGGAAAGGAAATAAAACACGCAAAGGGAAAGGAAATAACACACGCAAAGGGAAAGGAAATAAAACACGCAAAGGGAAAGGAAATAAAACACGCAGAGGGAAAGGAAATAAAACACGCAGAGGGAAAGGAAATAAAACACGCAAAGGGAAAGGAAATAAAACACGCAAAGGGAAAGGAAATAAAACACGCAAAGGGAAAGGAAATAACACACGCAAAGGGAAAGGAAATAACACACGCAAAGGGAAAGGAAATAACACACGCAAAGGGAAAGGAAATAACACACGCAAAGGGAAAGGAAATAAAACACGCAAAGGGAAAGGAAATAACACACGCAAAGGGAAAGGAAATAACACACGCAAAGGGAAAGGAAATAACACACGCAAAGGGAAAGGAAATAACACACGCAAAGGGAAAGGAAATAACACACGCAAAGGGAAAGGAAATAACACACGCAGAGGGAAAGGAAATAACACACGCAAAGGGAAAGGAAATAACACACGCAGAGGGAAAGGAAATAACACACGCAGAGGGAAAGGAAATAAAACAAGCAAAGGGAAAGGAAATAAAACAAGCAAAGGGAAAGGAAATAACACACGCAAAAGGAAAGGAAATAACACACGCAAAGGGAAAGGAAATAACACACGCAAAGGGAAAGGAAATAACACACGCAGAGGGAAAGGAAATAACACACGCAGAGGGAAAGGAAATAACACACGCAGAGGGAAAGGAAATAAAACACGCAAAGGGAAAGGAAATAAAACACGCAAAGGGAAAGGAAATAAAACAAGCAAAGGGAAAGGAAATAAAACACGCAAAGGAAAGGAAATAAAACACGCAAAGGGAAAGGAAATAACACACGCAAAGGGAAAGGAAATAAAACACGCAAAGGGAAAGGAAATAACACACGCAAAGGGAAAGGAAATAACACACGCAAAGGGAAAGGAAATAACACACGCAAAGGGAAAGGAAATGAAACACGCAAAGGGAAAGGAAATGAAACGCGCAAAGGGAAAGGAAATAAAACGCGCAAAGGGAAAGGAAATAACACACGCAAAGGGAAAGGAAATAACACACGCAAAGGGAAAGGAAATAAAACACGCAAAGGGAAAGGAAATAACACACGCAAAGGGAAAGGAAATAACACACGCAAAGGGAAAGGAAATAACACACGCAAAGGGAAAGGAAATAAAACACGCAAAGGGAAAGGAAATAAAACACGCAAAGGGAAAGGAAATAACACACGCAAAGGGAAAGGAAATAACACACGCAAAGGGAAAGGAAATAACACACGCAAAGGGAAAGGAAATAACACACGCAAAGGGAAAGGAAATAACACACGCAGAGGGAAAGGAAATAACACACGCAGAGGGAAAGGAAATAACACACGCAGAGGGAAAGGAAATAAAACAAGCAAAGGGAAAGGAAATAAAACAAGCAAAGGGAAAGGAAATAACACACGCAAAGGGAAAGGAAATAACACACGCAAAGGGAAAGGAAATAACACACGCAGAGGGAAAGGAAATAAAACAAGCAAAGGGAAAGGAAATAAAACAAGCAAAGGGAAAGGAAATAACACACGCAAAGGGAAAGGAAATAACACACGCAAAGGGAAAGGAAATAACACACGCAGAGGGAAAGGAAATAAAACACGCAAAGGGAAAGGAAATAACACACGCAAAGGGAAAGGAAATAACACATGCAAAGGGAAAGGAAATAACACACGCAAAGGGAAAGGAAATAACACACGCAGAGGGAAAGGAAATAAAACACGCAAAGGGAAAGGAAATAAAACACGCAAAGGGAAAGGAAATAAAACACGCAAAGGGAAAGGAAATAAAACACGCAAAGGGAAAGGAAATAAAACACGCAAAGGGAAAGGAAATAACACACGCAAAGGGAAAGGAAATAACACACGCAAAGGGAAAGGAAATAAAACACGCAAAGGGAAAGGAAATAACACACGCAAAGGGAAAGGAAATAACACACGCAAAGGGAAAGGAAATAACACACGCAAAGGGAAAGGAAATGAAACACGCAAAGGGAAAGGAAATAACACACGCAAAGGGAAAGGAAATGAAACGCGCAAAGGGAAAGGAAATAACACACGCAAAGGGAAAGGAAATAACACACGCAAAGGGAAAGGAAATGAAACGCGCAAAGGGAAAGGAAATAACACACGCAAAGGGAAAGGAAATAACACACGCAAAGGGAAAGGAAATAACACACGCAAAGGGAAAGGAAATAAAACGCGCAAAGGGAAAGGAAATAAAACGCGCAAAGGGAAAGGAAATAACACACGCAAAGGGAAAGGAAATAACACACGCAAAGGGAAAGGAAATAACACACGCAAAGGGAAAGGAAATAACACACGCAAAGGGAAAGGAAATAACACACGCAAAGGGAAAGGAAATAACACACGCAAAGGGAAAGGAAATAACACACGCAAAGGGAAAGGAAATAACACACGCAAAGGGAAAGGAAATGAAACACGCAAAGGGAAAGGAAATAAAACACGCAAAGGGAAAGGAAATAAAACACGCAAAGGGAAAGGAAATAAAACACGCAGAGGGAAAGGAAATAAAACACGCAAAGGGAAAGGAAATAAAACACGCAGAGGGAAAGGAAATAAAACACGCAAAGGGAAAGGAAATAAAACACGCAGAGGGAAAGGAAATAAAACACGCAGAGGGAAAGGAAATAAAACACGCAGAGGGAAAGGAAATAAAACACGCAGAGGGAAAGGAAATAAAACACGCAAAGGGAAAGGAAATGAAACACGCAAAGGGAAAGCAAATGAAACTCGCAAAGGGAAAGGAAATGAAACACGCAAAGGGAAAGGAAATAAAACGCGCAGAGGGAAAGGAAATAAAACACGCAAAGGGAAAGGAAATGAAACACGCAAAGGGAAAGCAAATGAAACTCGCAAAGGGAAAGGAAATGAAACACGCAAAGGGAAAGGAAATAAAACGCGCAAAGGGAAAGGAAATAAAACACGCAGAGGGAAAGGAAATAAAACACGCAAAGGGAAAGGAAATAAAACACACAAACACACATACAAAGATTTCAGTGAAAGAAAAAAAGCTTGTACAGTGCAACATTCAACAAAAAAACAGGTCCAATGAAAGGAAAGAAAGGAGTCGTACAGTAACAGAGAAGAGAAGAGATAAAGTCACGACAGAAGCAAGATGCTCCACATAAGATGGTCAGGCAGGGCGGAGTAACAACGCAACACAAAACTGGCCGCCAACTCACACAGAGGCTGATGTTCACCAGGGACGCTATAGATGGTAAAGGCGGATTGGAAGCCCACAGCAATTCTGCTGTCAGAAAGAACTTCAATACTGGTTGCTGGTTGAGGGAGCAGGATCGTGCGGAAGACTTTGTGCCGACCTTTGCTTCGGTTAATTTCGTATATTATCACCTGCAATGGATGGGAAGTTTCAGTTTATAAAGTACACATTTCGAAGAAAACATGTCTCTTCACTACATTAGTTCCGGAATAAAATCGCACACAAGTTTGTGAAAACGAATTTTCAAGGAACTCCATGTTTTCTAACTAAAGTTCTCTACATTGATTTTTACAAGAATTCTGTCAGCAAATCAAAGTGTAACTTGAAGCCCATGAGCCGAGATCAATGTATGATCTACACACATGAGGATATAATGGCGCCGTCTCAAACCCAGTAGCAGGGGCACGCTGATTATTTATTGACGCCAGAGATAGAGAAGTGGTGAATAGCACTGAAATCCACAGCAAAGTATGTAACATGTATTCCTAATTCTGTTCTTTGTAACTTCAGATGTACATCACCGGCTATCATTAGTTCCGGAGGGTCAAATACCAAGGAGGTTTAAGAATGGAGGCGGCATCAGCGCTCTAAAGTGAAGCCAATTTTCGGTAGCTGTAGGGTATACGGGCGCACACATGGAGATGGGGCTCAGTGCGTGTCAGACACTCAGCGTGACAGGGCGCCGCTATCCACGCTGCGGTCAAGGACGAGTTTCCTCAATGTGAGTTTCTTTATCATTCAGCGAGGACGCAATTGAAATATATGCCTAAGAAAAAAACGTATAGCACAGAGTAGCGCAAGTCTGCCAATTAACAGCGCGGTCTTCAGTCGCTGATGATGGAGGTGGTGCTACCCCTCCACTGCAACACCACCTCCACACTGGGACCCAATGCCGGGTGGGCGGGGCTTGGGTCGGCAAAAGTGGCTTCACTCACTTGACTGGCAAAAGATAGCGATGCCGGTTCCATGTATCCAACTTCCTTGTCAAATACTTTTCAAGGGCGTCCCTTTCAATACAAACAAAGGAATCTTGGATATCCTTGATGACAGCTAAACTACAATGGCACTTTGCAGGACGACTCGTTCACCGTTCCTCTCTCTTTAAATCAATATTCAATGAAAATAAAACATCACTTTTATCAGTTGGCACTAAACTTTTTGAGGAATTCACTGCCGGTAGTCTTTGTACTTATTATTTTCTTCACATTTTTACGAAATATGAAACTTAATGAAGTAAGCGCACTATCATAACACCAATGAGATTTTTCAATGACAAAGTAATTTTCTTTATTGATGGAAAAACTGCCATCATTAAAATTTACAAATTACATAATAACAAAGAATTTTATCAGTATTATTAAAGCTTGCACGACTGCCATTTACGTGGCGCCAACGTAATTAACTTTCTGAAGACTGAGTGACACTGCCGCGTTCAAAATTCTAATTGATATTTAAATTTGTTATAGAAATACATTGTTCATAGGATAACACTTCAAATATTGAACATACAATCAAGTTTCTGTAGATCTGCCGCGTCTATTTGTACGCATTTGCATAAGAGAGCAACAAGTAATTATCGTTCAAGATTACAGTTTCGTCTACTCTGATGGGACAGGCGGCTTGTATCGCCACTACTTCCAGTTGCCCGGTATCTTAAGAAATAGGTGAATCATAAACGTAAAGTCTCCCATCTCCTCATTTATTGTAAAACTGGGTAAAAGAAGAGCATATTTTAGAGTTGATATTTATACTCGTACTTCCTGATGTGTCTAGTTGAATAACAAACTGTCCTCCAAATTGTTTGTCCTCCCAACATTTTGAGTTAGTGAGTCTTAACATGAGTCTACTTTTCTGTACCTGTACATGGTGACTCTGCTCGTTTCATGCTCTGATGTTTAAGATAACAGTTATGATGTACAAATTCTCTACGATTTTGACTATTTATGTATTATACTACTTTTTCTTCTCATTGTATGGGTGAAAGATCTAATAAAAACACATTGAAAGCAGCATTTTTTAAAACATTAAAAAAAAGTAAAATGCTCGATTTACTGAGTACAATTTGTATCTCAAACACTCTAGCACCGGGCAAACGGAATAGGCAGTTACATGAATTTCTGAACTGCAACAAATAATTAAATGAAAAAGACACACATCACCCATACGAAGAAGAAAAAATTGTAAAATCAAAGTCTGCTCAAGTGTTTGTCAGACCATAAATGCTGCTTATATTTCAAGACACTCTAGCTAATGCAGTGTTCCGTCGGGAAGCTCCCTACATCAGACAAAATTAGCATTCCGTCAATAGTAGCGCAGGAATCTTATCTGTTCCATAACAAAGTCGAGCCCTCGAAGAGATATCGACTTGAGCCCATCACCCTTGGAGAAGAGGACGCCAAGACAGCTAGTAAGAGCTGTAGCTGCTGAAAGCACAAGGACAAACAAACAAACAAACAAACAAAGAAGCTGGGAACAGAAGTCACCTGTCTCTTGACGGCAACACAGAGGCAGTAGGTGGGGGCGGTGCCGAGCTTGGACGGGAGACGGAACTTGCCAGCAGCAAACGCCATGGCATTTTTCGTCTCTTGTACCTGCAAATATTTCAAAACATGTTTAACACAGTTTCCCAAAAATATGCTAAAAATTTCCACGCATTTTCGCAATACCTAGCCTTTCAGAAACTTTATTGCCAGCTCATCATAAGCCCGACTTGGCCGGTAAGAATCTGATCCCTACGTCGACATAAGTAACAAAACGGGATTCGAGCCACAAAGAAAGAAATAACGTAGAGAACAAATAAATCATGCCAAATTTCGAACTAGCAACAATTATTAAGTAGTATCAAAATCAAATCTCTTGACAGCAATGAAAACTTTATTGAAAAAATCTTATTCAAACTACGTTCTAGATACTCGACAGTGAATTTTTAGATTGGTAGAAGCGGTCCTTCATTCCATGCAGAGAAGATGCGGAGGCCCGAGGTTACCTTGATCCACTCGACATCGTCCCCAGCGAGGGCCCTGACAGGTATGAGCTTCACTTGTCGCTGTCTGCCTGCGATCACCACCACGAGCTGCTCCTCGCTCAGCAGCTCCAGGCTGATCACCTTCTTGCCGTCACCGATGCGGATGATCTCTGAAAAATGTAAGCGTAAATTAAGTGGTGCTGCAAAGCATGAATGCTGGCCTCCTCATGTCTTTATTTGGGTTAGTACATGTCTTCACCAAAATTTTTGCACTGCCACAGAAGTGAGCACAGGAGAGCACAGTAATTTTATTTGATTTTATTTTGTACTTAGGAGGCACTTGAACGACTAACTTTTTGTTCGTTCTCTTTGAACAAATTGCATAGAAAAAACATTAATGAAACTATGAAAATATACACAAGGATAAACACCTAGAATCCAGTGCATAAAAAAGTCAGCGAAATCTATTCGCAACTAATTTCGCCAGAAACTAGGTTAAAAGCTCATCGGGTTTATAATCTTATACTTCCAATCCACATCAGAGCTTAGTGACAGTAAATTTGAAAGTAATGAAAAGATACCAGATCGAGAAAATATCAAAACCGCTAAATTCAATCATTCGTTCTTGAAGTGTTGGCATTCTTAAAAGCAGGCCCATTGACAGGTTTTCTGAAATTTCCAACAGTAAGTTGTACCTGTTTTAGCAAGTAATTAGTTGGCTCCTGACCCATTTCGGACACGGAATGCACAGATGCACAAGAGCACCAGTGAATGGTTGTAGCCATGCTATAACAGAAACTGCCTGGTGTTAATGTAGAGCTCGCGAGGTATGCTAAGTTGAATGAATTCCTCCACTGGGACACCATAGTGCAAATTAGCTCACCTGCAGCGTGCAGGTCGAGGCAGAACAGTCCCTCCTCCGCCCCCAGCAATATTCTGTCCGGGTCAATGATGGCGGCCGAGAGAGAATTCTTCAGTGCCGTCACGCTTCCGTCAACCACTTCGTGCCCACTGAAAACCTAGAACAACAGAGTCAGTGATATGTTATGTTCTACGGGATATTGCTATTGCTCTAGTAGGTTCATAGGAGAGAGGGTAATAATATTATATAAATGATTATTTTCAATACATCCTTCACTAGTGGTTTTAAGTAGATGACCCTTACGCGATTCCCACGAACAACGTTCAAGAAATTTGCGTTTCCATGATTGTTGGCATTTTAATTCAATAAGTGCTCTTAGGTATTTAAATGAGGAAACGAAATGTTGCACTCAATACCTGAAACACGCAGCTAATATTTGACTTGCTTATAAGATTCCCTAGCTGCAAGCGAGTAAAAAGCTATACAGAAATTTTCGGCGTGACACCCTGAAGGTGCATGCGGCTGTTTCTAACAGTTGGTCATTACCATGAAATTATTCAAGTTTCAAATAATAATTCATGCAAATTTTGTACACGTATTATATATCTAAGAATAAATTGGTGCAAACGTAATTGAAAAAAATTATAAATAACAAAGCTCAACCTCGAGAGTTGTACACAGAGCCCTTTTAGTGGCACGTAAGTCAAGCTGCTGGCAAGGCTGCAGCTATTATTAAGCAGTCATATTTTGCCCTACTACTCACATGCTAAAGTCAAGTGGTGTGTGCCTACCAGAACTCACTTGTCTGTTAGGAAGCCTGTTCTTCTTAAGTATTCTGTGGAGCTCTTGGAGGGCCACGACCCACTTGGTCTTCTCGTTCTCAGTATCGGCCAGCATGAGCAGGTGGTGGCGCACGCCCACCATCGACGATGTCGTGATCTGCACAGTGCCCGCTCAGTACAACTCCACCCACACTATTTCTACACACGTTAATTTGAATGAATACGGAGAGAGATCAACACTCAGGGTTGTTCACCAGGTCAGTGTATTTTCAAGCGATTTTAGATCACTTATCCAAACGGTGAGGAGGCTTCAAGCAAACTGAATCAGTACGACCACGAGCACATCGGTCATTTCAGTCGTCTACGAGTGGTTAGACAGAAGAATCATCAAAAAAAAAAAATTGCTGATTTCATCACAAAGAAACTAATGCCACACTAGAAAGAGAATCAACCTAATGTTTTCAAATTGACCTAGATTCAACATGAATGTTCGACCATAGCTTCAAATCATTTGGAAAACAAAAAAAATTATTTATTTCGACCTATCAACCTATTTTCCTGAAAACGAGAAGCACGAATATTAAAATTGAAAAACGTGAGTGTGAGCACATCATTAAATTACCTCGCAAAATTAATCGCAAGCACGAAAAGGATGTCTTCAAAAAAAATTTTACCAAAATTCAGCACAAATAAATGTCTTTATCGATATGAAACCTCCGCGAAGCATTGTAATAGTGCTCGCTTCATGACCTCATTGGCGTAAAGCTTATCTAGGATAATGAAATTAAAACAAATTTTCTGACTTGAAACCCAAGCAGATGAGGTAAACAAAAGGTACACTACACACGTCCTCGTTACTATAAAACTCACTCTACAGACGCGAGGGATCACACTCTGCCTTAATCTCACTTCACATTTGCACAGAAAATCCTTAGTAACCAGCAGGAGAAATCATTTCAAAGGGGAAACATGTCCGTTACACCCTAGGAGCTCACCACAGCTAAAAAACTCACCCTAAATATACAAGGTATATCTTTCTTATTGGCGTGAATGACATCGGAGTCCTTGACTTTGGTGACATCGAACTGGTCGTCTCGCATGTCGAGCACCTGCGACACCCACACGCTCGCCACCGCATTCCTGCCAGCACACCTCCAGTTTAGATATGAACATCTTTCACATTACTACTAGTATACAAGTAAGGATAGGTTTCATTAGGAAAAAAAGGGGCTACCGTCTCTCATCGAATTATGAGGGTTTACCTAACAACGCAACTATTTAGTTATTCTTCAAGTCCAATTTAAACCCAGGCGTATTTCGAAATCATGCAGAAATTAAATACCCTCAATTAAGAACGTAAGAAAACTTAGCACAAAATTATGTGTGAGCATCAGATCAGCCTACAATGGAATCGATTATGTTGATTAAATCTTTTCAGTTTTACCGCAATGGTACATCATTGGACAGTCCTCTAAACCTTCAACATTACGTATAAACAGAGCTTCATAGCAAAACATGAACAATATTTCCAAAATTTCGTCAGAAATAATGAGGTCAACTCATGCACAACCTGTACGGCTAGTTAAGCATCGCCTGCTGCACTGCACAGCGTTCGGTCTCCTGAGATGTTCAATACTGAGTACCGCTTCAGCAATGCGTTTGATAATACAAACGTAAGACAACACTGACAGCAGTTCATGTACACCAAGTTGCGGCAGCGATCAACGCTGAAGTGCATTCACCATTATGTCAGCGTAATGAATCTTTGACTTTCTTCAATTTGCTGTATTACATGAGTAAGAGAACCTCTTTTATCTAGTAAGCCCTTGCTCAGAAGACCAAAAATACACTCCACTACCAATTCCTTTCACATAGATAAATCACAAATCTTCTAATAATCTACGTATAGCTACACTTTCCGAGTGCTGGTAAATAGTCAGTCACGCGAATTATCTAACACAAATACTGTGCGCTTACACCCAGAAATATAAAGTAACGATTAGAACAACATTTTAGTATCCCTAAAAAAACACAATTCCTGTACTAGCTAAATAAATCTGGTTCCACAAGCAAGGGCATGAATACATAAAATTGAGGAGGTGTGAGAGAGAAACAAAAGAAGTACAGGAAAGAAGCGCTCTGACCGGTCGGGCGAGATGTCGTAGAGGAAGAGCTTGAAGTCGCACACGACTACAAACTGGCGCTGCCAGCCCTTCTTCACGCCGCCGGGCTTAGGCACCTTCACAAAGCCTTCGTAGGCTGTGCCGATCCCGCGGGTCGGGTCTATTCCGAGCGGCCGCTTGGCTGTTGAATGTTTAACATGACAAAATAAGTGAAGCATTCAATGATAATAATAACCAACACACAGAAAGGTAGAACGCTAATTTATGCAGTAACCACCAGATTTTTTTGGCCAGGGATAATGTAACAAACAATATAGAATCACTTGTTGCGTATGTATTCAGTCTCTCCAAACTAATATCGCTAAATATTCAATACACTGAAAGGTAAAACGCCAATTTTCGGCGCAATTTAAGCAGAAACCAATTAATTTTCCGGCTAGGGGGTAAATGAAAAGAAATACAAGGTCAGTAATAAAATTTATGCGTCAAGTGGAAGACTCACTCTGATCAGGCGGGACGGGGCAGGCAGCAGGGACCTTATCCTTGCAGTTCGTGTGGCAGATGAAGCCGCACACCTCGCACACAACTCCCTGTCGCGTGAGCCCCACCATCAGCGAGGTGCAGTGGAAGCACTTCACTGGGTCACCGAAACTCCGCACTACAAACTGGTGGCACTTCACGCCTGCTACACCCTGCTGCTGCTGCTTAGCTGTAAGTACCAGAGTCAATAACTCAACTGAAAAAAGAAATTCGGTGGTCTTATAGCATTAGGCGCTTTGATAAAAAGTGCGCCCGCTGAGGCAGATCTCAAATGAAACAGTGCCTAACGCACAGCGTAGCCCTGAGGAGACTGCTGAGCTAGGTTTAATATGCTTTAAGCGCACGGAATAATTTTCACACATAGACCGAGTGAATTCAGTACCCTGTCTTTTCGCTCCCTTAGTCTTGTTCACTATTTGTGTTCTGTTCATCTTATCTTATCCACTACCTTGTCTACCCCAACACGATCAAAAACACCGTAAAATGATCGAGTTTTTAATCCAGGACTCACCCATAATGATGGCTTGCTGTTGCTGCTGTTGTTGTTGCTGCTGGCTGAGGATGTGGTAAGGTGGAGGGTTGGTGGTCTGGAGGCCGTGCATGTGGTAGGGAGGAGGGTTGTTAGGAATGGGAGGCTGTGAGCGCAGCTCCAGGTTGCCTGGAGATGACTGCTCCTGAGCGACAACAAATACATCATACTTTCTAAGCCAGCCGAAGAATTTGTCTCTTATTTAGATTTTTAATTTCTCCACTGATTTTTGTCAGTTCAACGAGAGAGAGGCTACTCTGCGTGAACGTTTACAAAGGAATAAGTGGTTTCAACAAGCTGTCATGAATGAGATGAGTCTCTTGCGCTCGATAGATAGGCTGGACGTATTTCAAAAAAATCACTTGGCAAGTTCTGATGCGCTCGTTTTTACAGACAACTAAATTAATTATTCAACAACAATGAGCGTAGAAAGAGGACTTCCCGCGTGAGGAACGAAGATTTAAGTGTCTCAAAGCAGAGGAGGATTCTCAATCATTGACTCAAGCTGCAACAGTCAGTAACAGTATAATTTACATGGTACAGTTGAGTCACGAAAATAAACATTATTTTAATACTTGGGGAAAATATTTTAAAGCCAGCTTACTCGATCAACACAAGTTATTCCCTACTTTCGGCTGCTTACATTCCTTTAGTTCTCTCGCTATACAAAGCACATAGAATTATCAATAATTGATAATAATTTCTGCACGCATACGGGGAAGTACTTCAAGCCCAAGTTCACCACACTACAAGGCAAGTAACTTTAACTAATTCTGTGCACTCCATCCTATACCCTTCCAACTACGGACATGTACGAGCCTGATTACGTAGAAAATATTTCACCACCTCAACCTAATTTCACGTTCATTTTTGTTATTTTATGTCACTGCGAAACAGCTCTTCGTTGTTATATTTATATGAACTAGTCATTACCTCTTAGCTGCTTACTAAGGACTGCGAGTTCTGTTGGCTATCTTTTCATCTTTTCACCATTGAAGAACTGTGTTTAGTACTAGGTAGTGTCTTTTGCATTTAGTACTTCTCTCTTAGGCACGGCCTTGATTCCGGACATTTTTTATAATTCTGTACAGAGCATATCAGAATCTCGTTTTCTTACTTCCTTCGATGCTCTCACATAGACCCTTTTTAGATGCCTAACCTCCTTCAACTCGTCAACATTTCTTTCCCTTCCCTTTTCCCCTTAGTACTATACATATTTTTCACGATCAAATTTTCAGTTCAAGAAAAAGTTCCATCTTGCAGCACTGAAGTTCAGTCGCACATGCTACTACTTACTCCTTTCCAGCCACTTTTTACCCGCCAAACTTCTTCAGCATCTTCATGTCCTGGCTCTTTCACCAGTTCAAGGCTAACACCACTACCTCACAAGGCATAAACCTTCACGTAACTACGAGACCTGCCAACTTAGAACGACAGAGGCTCACAAAACACACACCTGGCTCATGTAGGAGGTGCGGGAGTTCAAGGAAGGCACCGAGGAGGAGGGTGCCTGCGTGTCGTCTCCCTCCTCGCTGCCCACGCTGCTGCTGCCCGTCGCTGCAGCAGCTGCAGCAGCAGCCGCCGCCGCTGCCGCAGACGCGTTCTTCGTCGAAGTCTCTTTCAGGAATTGCTCCAAGAACGACATCTGCGACGTCGGACGATCGCCATGCACTGACGAAATAGCAAACGTAAATTATTCAGCTCGGAGCAACGAAGTGACTCACGGGTACGTTTTCAATATTCAACGCAATTAACTTTACAATGAACGCGTCCTTTTAGTTAAAGGAATGCCTTGGTAATGAATGTATAGGTAAAATATAACAAGATGAAAAATTTACGAACGGAGAAAAATAGTAGAATGAAACCTCACAAATAAATTTAACTTCTGCCAATTATCGTAATATACAGATATAAGAACAGCATCTGCACCTGAAATGAGATTGACTGCGTGATAAAGTTAGACACCTGATTGAACTGCATTCGTTTGGTTCGCAGTCAACAGAGGCTCACTGTCACATGTTAATTGAGTGCTTGTTTGCTAAGTTTTACATTCAATGCAGTCGAAACTGAAAATTTACAATTATTTCACCGCACGAGCTGAGACGCAGGATACCAAACAGTAAATTTTCCGTCGAGAGAAAAATTACCTTCGACAACAAAAAACTTAGGGACAAGGCTGAAAAAAGGAGCTCTATCCCAGTTCAATTTCTGCGAAATAACAAATGGCAACGTAGTAGCGAGGTAGGAGGTGCTAAAACTAAAGCGGGGCGGTCTTATCTCGAGTATTCTAATAGATCATTACTTCCAATCGTTCCTCCCTAGACCATGGCTACTAAATAACCTGTACTGTATCAATGGTTCTCTCCGCTCAACCATACTACAAGCAAACTATGTTTCTGGCAGTTTTGGCATGCGATGACAATTTTTAGTTCGATCGTGTGCTTCTCAGAGAGGAACTTTAGAAAGGTCGACTGAGCCGAGCAGAAAGTAACCTTCGAGATGCCACTGGAGTGATTCTGAGAAATAATTTACAAATTCTAATAATGAAAGCCAAAGGAATGCTTGAATTTCATTCCAATAAGGCATGAGGGTATTGAGTGCAACAAAACTCACCACTATAAGCCTTCATTCATCGATGAAAATTATTATTACAGCGCAATATTGCCAAAAGCCAACTGCTCACATAGATCTCATTGATTCGCGAAACCATCAAGCTTCCAATAGAGACAAAATTACTTGCAATTAATTTTGACAGATAACGCAGCAACTTGACCGTTTATAAAATTTTAATAACAGAAAACAAAACAAGTTTTTGACTTGGTTTCAAGCTACTTACGTTACCTACCTCATGTTACTACTTCACCTCAAAACGATGATAAACTTCTAGTAATGCAACACTGTGTATGCATTCATCTGTTTCCCACAATGCTTACCGATGTTAGTGTTCGCTATCGTCTGGAAAAATTTCAATACTTCAGCTTGAAATCATCTTAATCTCTAAATCAAAATAGTTCATTGTGGATATAAAAACTTATAAAAACAAAAAATTATATAGAACTAAAAAGCATAAAAAAATGCTAATTCTACATTGTGCCCCGATTAAATTAGATCAGATAACTTAGTTAAGGGCAACAAAGGCGTTTTAAAGAGAGAAAGGACAATTAAAGAGGACGAAGACAATCCCATTTAGTATGAAGGACAATCCCAATCCCCTAAAGCGGACAATCCCATTTAGTATAAAATTAAAGGGAACGCGAAATCTATGCACAAGGTGCTTTCACGCCCAAAATCTTTCGAGCATAAAAACACTAAATTAAAAGGGAAGGCTTTGAAACATGATCAAAGTGGAAGTTAGAGGTGATGAAAAACAGGATAGCAGTGAACCCAAAAAAATTATTCTCAAAAAAGCAACCAACATACTTTACTTCAAAATTTTTTTCATCTCTCAGTTTGAAACCTCAATTTTGCCCGTGGGAGCGACAATTCCCATTTACACGTTAGTTGTATCCTCCTACAGGGGCTCCGTGTTGCACCCAAAGAAAGTCATTATTTGGAAATAATCATTTCAAAACTCATTTTGAAATTTCAATAAACGTAGAAGCTGCGATTCAAGAGCACACAACTGTGTTCATATATTCCCTTTGTGATAAAGAACCCAGTATGAGTCTACAGAAACAAAAGTGCTATCACTAGGAACAACGAAAATTTTGCATTTAATTCCATTTAAAAAAAGATGTTAGGAAAACAAACATCCCCCTCCCCCAAAAAAAAATACTTCAGTTTTATCCATCGGAGGAAACGTGTCATATGAATCAAATAGAAGCGATCCAAACCCCATTATCAGACTCGGCAAATTTTTATTCATATGTCGTATCGTTTCCATTACTTTCTCTGATTTTTAGCGAACAGAGAATTCGCTGAAAACAGTTATGAGGAAAGCAATTTGATCATGCATATTAACTTTCTAATTATGGTTGCCACCAGTGTTGGGAATAAAATTCCATTTCAGGCGAGAAAAGAAAATTCAAATTAGATTAGATTATTAGTTAGTTTAAGCCTCCTTATCCGCAACAAAGGCTATCCAAAGAGAGGAAGGAAGAAGGCACCATTCAGTATGGAGTTAAAGGAAACGCGGAATCAATGCAGAAAGGGCACAGAAAAAGAAAGCTAAGAAAGAAGATCATGAAACAAGAAAAAGTTGAAGAAGAAAGTAGTAGGTCCTGAAAAACAGGACAGCAGTGAACCGAAAAAAGATAGTCCGTAACGAAACAAAAACCTATGTTATTTTAACAAAAAGAAAGCCTACCTAACCTTTAGCTCGGGCCCTCACATAGTCCCCTGGGAGCGCTAATTCCCATAGATTGTATCCACCTGAGAGGGGATAATTCAAATACTCTCACATTTGTAACACAATCAGCAAAGTTGAGTTTATCGAAATCATTTATACGACCGACATGATCGCATACTAAAAATCTCATACTTCTTAGCAGTGAATTGATCCTTTTAATGTGAAAAATTACACTCGAAAACGCTATAATTTAAAATCAGCCCTTACCCAGAAGCCATTTCCTGAAAATTTTTCGGAGCATTTTTTTGCTATCCAGCTGAAAAAGTAACAAGTTGGAAGTGCAATATTTTTGGACCTCAATGAAGTGAATATTCCACAGCATAAATGTTATGCCACAATAGTCACTTAAATTAAAGAAATAAAATCCAAGTTAGGTGTTATTTCACACTTGTATGCATATTTTGACCCTGCACTATGCATACAAAATACGAGCATCAACTCGGGGAGGATTCAAGTATTCTTAATCAGCTATCAAACGAGCTAATTCGGGTAATTATTTGGCTTTTGGTCCATTAGTCGTTAAAAAGCAACATCCTGAGCATGGTTCCCACTGCTCAGCGTAGTCGGTGGCTTTTTTAACTCTTGCCCACTTCAGTACACGGATTGAAACAACTACTATAGATTACAACTGAAACATGAGTTTGTTCAAAAAATACGTCGCCCTATACAAAAAATTTCTCCAAAACAAGAGATGGCCAGATGTAAATGATGGCCTTGCAAACCGCCCCACTTGTCATGAATTAACTCCCTACCAAATTTTAATGAGAAACTGACTACAGTCTGTCACATCGCAAATAGCTCTGTGACTCTATGAGATGGCATGCTTCTTAGTACACATATAAGTTGAGACAGGCACAAGTAGCAGCGACCACCGGAGAAAATCTTAAGAATTCTATTCATCGTCGCTCTAGGATCAAAAAGTTCACAAGATACCATGAAAGTTTACACTTTTGTCCGTAGGCCTCTGGAATGTGAAACCTGAGTAAGCATAAAGAAAATACAGTACCTCCATTATTTAGTGTTAGTATACAACTTTAATAACTTCAGCCCATTCAATTATTGAGTAGGTGAAAACAAGAACACATTTAAGTTGTTAACGTTGTGCGTTAGCAAAGGAGGGAGGAGGGCAAGGTTGGCTGCACTTCTGATGAGAACCAAGATTTGTCAAGTGAAATAGAGCTTATGAAATGAGAAGGCACAACTGCAAACGAATATTAATGAATAACTGCAAAATGATGCTACATTTACTCCAGTAATAATGTTACTGTTAGGGACGCCTTTACAACAGGATAGACAAATGAAGAACGAAAAAGGAAATAGTATGTTGAGCTGAAGCAATGATAAAGTAAAAAAGCCCAAATTTTTAACGTTTGTAGTTAGCCAAACGTTCATCTGCGCTTGTTTGTGAAAGTCACAGAAATTGGAACATCCTTAATCGTATGAAAGTAGAATGGGTGACAACTTATTTAGCGAAGAACCAATTGAAGACCAGAAAAATTTTATGGTATGGATAAGTAGAGAAACAAAAAGAAGCTTAACCGTTCTCGGAGATACAATTCCGACGGCATTCAGTCAATTTTCAGTGACGTTGCAATATATTAAGCTTAAGTATACTCTTATTAACACGTTAAGTGCGGCGTGACCCACCGGTGGTCATTTAGGTGATTTTCATAATGCTGCTGGCCGACCAGCAGTCACTGACTGCATTTTTGTAAATTCTAAATGAAAGGGAAATGAAGGCATGATCCAGTCAATATTTGCTATTTTAAAAATTTCTTAATAAAATTGACTCTAAATTTGAGCTGGATATTGAACTTCAGTTTAACCCGCCGCACATAACGTGTTAAAAATGGTTTCTCGGCCAAGCCAGAGTTCCCTTTCTGAAAGGTAACAACAGCTACCAGTGTCCATACGCCTACGTGCGAAGAGACGACTATTTACAATGTAACCTTCAAATTGTTCAATGGCAAAGGAGATCTTCGACCACGAAATTCTTGTTTTGCATCAGCTAGGCAAGCGTTAAAACCATCGCCATGAAAGTCAATGAAATTACTGTAGAATTCAATATCCTTATTCTCACTACCACACTACTATTGACACAAAGCAGCCTACGGGCAGACTCTACACACTTGCCAAGCAAGTCTTAAAACAAAGAGAATCGAATGAAAAATCAAAGCAGAAGAATAGCAAAAATGCTCCTCTCGAGGAAACAGCACATAAAGTGTGGCAACCACAACACAGCTCAACTAGTGAACGCATAACTGTATAGGGTAAAACCGTAACTCATTCGCACGCACGTCAGTAATTCTGTATTAGGGAACAACATTACGGCACAAGCGCAATGTGGAAAATCCGAAGAAATCTTGTATGAGAGCAACAAGAGAAACTAATGGAGAGGTGCATTAGACACACCGGAATATTAGCAGTGACGCGCAGCGACACACAACTCCAGGTGCCAGAACCATCACACTGGTAGTAGCTGGCCAATCAACGCTTTGCATCCTTGTACATATTAGGAAAACACTGCTAACGTTTGCAAGGAATTGCGACAATGAAGCATTTATTAATGGTTTTAATGGTGAAGGTTTGCACGCGGATCTAATTATGAAGCACTGCACTTGACGTAACGCGTTGGATTAGAAGCAGCAGTACTTTACCATGTTGCTCGAGATCGACTCGAGCAGCGGGAGACGAGGCCAGCACCGCAGCGCAGCGACAGGAGGGGCCCCAGACGGAGCAGGTGCGAGGCGCCGTGCAAGAGCAGCCCAGTGGACAGGGTAGTGGAGCGAGAGAGAGAGAGGAGGAAGGAGACCGAGCAACGAGGACGGCAGCAGCAACAAGGAAGGCAATGGTTAACAAAGGTGAAGCGAGAGGGCTTAGCGCCACCAGCGAGGCTCGGGCCACGAGAGGGAGCGAAAGACACGAGCAAGATGAAACAAACGGACGCAACGAGCAGGCTTGCGTTAACACGGAAGCGCTTAAGCAAGAAAGCTACCTCTACCATGAAATAAAAGAAGGTCGAAGAAAAACCCCTAAGCCAACTAAACACAGAAACAGCTATTCTAGCAATGAGTATACATACAACGACGAATACTACATAACAACAATTTTAAATTCAATTATGATATTCGAAACTAACTTCCTTGATGAGAACAAATCGAATTAACGACGCATGCGCATGTAAATGAGAAAATGAGCGAGAAATTGCTCATGTACCATAGCATTTATCTCGTAAACTATGTAAAAAGACCGTTTTACGATAGAAGTACAGCACAATATAAAGGAAGACTATTTTTTACCATCCGAAACAAAGCGTTCGATTTTGAAGGTGTGCACCATGAAAAATTACAATTTGAGACACGCTCTATTCCGCACAACCGCAGTGGGACATATTTTGAGAACACCACCACACACCTTGCAGTACTATCCCAATTAGACTTCATAACATCGACCTCACCCACCTAAGTTAGCGCGAGTGGAAGAACACGATTCCCCAAAATTACAATAACTCGGAAGCAACACGAAAATTAAATACAAAAACTCGCTACGAGTGCATCGACCAACGTAACCAAGCTACCATACGAGTATATCTAACGTAAAAACCGCTAAGTACAAAGAAAGACATGACTAAGCAGAGCCTCGCTCAGAAGGTAACCTTCATGAGGAGAATAAAAAAGCCCCAAAGACAACTGGAGAGCCCAATGAGGAGCAGCACTTTCTCGGCACCCCTTAGGGTGTACCGTCCCAGCAGACCCGAGCTGCAGCTCCCACCCGGAGCAGCGTTACGGTTGCCAGCGTCATCCATCCTCGGCCGACTGCGGGCGCTTACGCGCAACCCAGGACACGGCACGTCTGCACGCGTCAACCATGCGCGCACGCAAATAATGCGGTCGTAAAATGAAGGCGCAAGTGCGTTAGTTAAAAGTGATGTCAATCGCGAAAACAGGTGAAACGAACGCGACCCGCGCTTATCCCGAAATATGTCACGGATAAGAAATGAGCGTGAGGCGCGGCAATAAGCTTACAGTCATTCGAAGCCCAATATTACCGAAACGTTTAAACCCAAACCGAAAAAAGAAAAATAGAACCATGATGATGCCACGAATTAAAAGAACACGTACAAAGGAATAGCAATCAAGTCCCGAAGGGTGAAGGAAGTGATCAGAAGAGCAGCAGAGAAGGGCGGCGTTATTGGAGGACGCAGCGACGAGATCGAGGTGCTAGCGACAGAACGCGAGGTCGCGCACGAGAGTATAGCAGAAGCCAGTAGTTCATGGGACGATTTCGAGTGACGCAGTTCAAAACAACGAGCCGTGAGAAATAAATAGTCGCTCAATAACATAAAATACGGAAACGTGTTAGATTTACTCCAATAGAGATAGGACGCAAGAAGACGATCCCGTTAGTGAGAAGCGGGCGTGTCCAACGCGGCGCAACATGTGCGAACATCCATAGGGAAACAACGGTAACCGACACGAAAATAATTTTAATAGGTTAACATTACCATCAACTCGTATTTTGATGGGACCGTGTTGCAATTAATGAGAATATTCATACACAAATTTCAAATAAAGGCCATAGACAAAAAAAAACGACACATGAAAAGAAGCCAATCAAGAGTTGAAAGATGCGTAAAGAAAAACGAAGCGTTGCGTAAAAAGCAGAAGCGAAAACCCGACAAGGACACACACGCAATGAAAAAGGCACGAAAATTTAAGGAATTAAAGAAACAGAGGTTAATGTAAGAAGCGTCAATACGACGGAATAGAAATTGGAAAGTTGAAAACGGAGGAGTAGCTAGGATATAAGGAAAAAAGGAAGAAAATAGGTCGATGGCGCGCGAAGGGAAGTGTAGAAAAAGAGAGAACAACAGTTGGGGTCAACTTAAGGCTGGTGACAAGTGCACGATTCAGAGTCTATCACAAGCAGGCTGCTTCCAACCTTTCAATAGATTAAGTGCATAAACTTCTCGCCAGCAAGAATATTTTACTCGCCAATTTTCAATAATTCGTTTCCAAATTCAAGTCAATAACATATACACAGAAAATCTCGTATTCGAAAGTAAACCTCAATTTAGAATCCCCTCGAAATTGAGGTTTACTAGAAGCAGGGAATATCTAAACGAAAGTAAGGAAACGAGAGTGACGTCGATTGACACTCCTACAAAAACTTGGTTGCACGAGATTCAGCCCAGGGAACGGTGAACTTCGGAACAAATCTGAAAGAAGCCCTGAACTATCAGCATCGTGCAAGAAGCATAGCTTATTCTGTAAGATTAACCAAGTATATCATTGATGACCATTAATTCCTCAACTGACAATGACAGGACAGCTATTTTGCATAGGAAGCAAGGGAACAACCTCATGAATTCTAATTTGTCCCGATGAGCTCCGCTCCCAGCTACGCTGTTGTTTACCTTCCTTTAGCATACCCAAGTAGTGCAGTCGGCAATTGAGAATCTCACATGCATCATAAATGGGGCTCGCAGTGAGATGAATATTGCTCGACAGATTTATCAAATATCGACTCGATTGAACAATGAATATACGAAGGAACAAAGAATATGTATAACACAATGACTAAAAACTAGTCCCTGAATAGTAAGCGTAATCTCGCACAAGACAAGCCCCTAATCAAATATGACATCGCACTTGAACAATCATCACTTTTCTTTTCAGAACGCCAAATTTTGTACGTAGAGGAGAGACCCTGCAATTGCAGGGAAAGTCAACCAAATCTACAAAGTGTAGATTAAAATACAAAGCTGCTGAGCCCCAACACTACACAATACTCGCAAGATCAAAGCGAGGAACAGCGTTACAATCATGAAATTTGAAGAGAAACGTTTCCGCGCATCAGCCCTTAGCGATAAAAGTAACATGAGTTCTTACTGTGGAAAGCTCACGAAGTAAACTTCAAACCATACATATATTTAACAACTCATTAGACCATACTACTTTAAAATGTATTCTTCCTCTACGTGGCACAACGTCAAATATTATACTGCACCGTCTAATATTGTGCTACGATTTAAGACGGTCCTCCAACTAAGACCTGACAGTATGAATGAATTACCGCCCAAGTGCAATCGAGTATATGTTAATATGCATCCCTCTGACAGCATGTACATGAAAAAAGGTACAGTTTTTAGCGTGTAATGTTTTTTCGTAATCCATCTCTTTTTAAATGCCTGAATGTCTCAGCACGATTTTAAAATAATAGCACACGGAAAATTATAATGTTTCCCTAAAATAGGTATCTAGCAGCTACCTTTCAGCTCTTGTTTAAAGTTCAAATTTAGTCCCAGTGAATATTTTTTACCGCTTAAATTGAGGCAGAGATTACAGTGAAACAGAAAATTTGACTTTTCTGAGAGCCCATTTAGATAAAAAATTAATTTTTCAGCATAAATTAGAAGGCACAGCTCAAGACAGCCTAGAAGGTGTGGGAGAGCGTACGCATTTCGAAGAGACACAATGAAACTGGCACGAAGGCCTTCAGCAAACGGTCGGGTGCGTGTAAAGCGAACTTACCCTTGAGAAATATACCCTGGGGGAGACGCTAACACGAATGATCTACTCTAACGTTGAACTTTTGCAATATTTTCGTTTAATTTCACGATAGCACACACACGAGCGCCATTCTTTACCAGCCCGAGTGGAGCTAAGAACTTTTGCCTTTCCCACAAATTCTAAAGTTCATAAATGCACAAAACGGCAATCCCCTTTGGAGAACGACTTTAAAAAAACGCGTTGAGTCCTATATTAACCCGTTCAGAACGGGTGCTAAACTGATTGGCCCCTCCTCTGAGAGACCGTATATGTGCCAGCCGCAGTCAAAGGGTTAACAAGCGGGAGATAAGAACACGCCATTACACGAGTGATCACTTCTACAAGCGTACGCAGTGCAGTGACTTCGTGTTTGCGAACAACAGAAACAAAATGAAAACATTATGAGCTCGTATGACTATGACTTAACCCTATACTGCCCAACTGGAGTATTTCGTCCTCTTTCAAAAATAACAATAATATATCGTATTTCTTATTCAATTTGTTCACTAATGTGTCCTTTGAACTGCACTGCCGAGTGGCAGTTCCTTCCCCATCTTGATAACAGTGACTACCTAATGCCAGTGTCGGTTTAGTGATAGTGGTTGTCATAACGGTAATATGAGTATAAAAATGTGGGCAGTAAAGGGTTAAAATTGGTATAACAATTTGACAACATGAAAATTTAGCGGGTTAAAAAGAGGACAAGGACAGGAAAAAGGTTTGATACCATTTTAAAGCCCAGAAAAATTATTCTGTAATATGAGATGGTAGAGAATATGCGTGCGATTAAATAAATCTACAAAACTTGAAGCATCCGAGTGGTAAATAAACGAAGCGATTGATAGATAAAGTGACGCGTATTAAATGGCCAATTTGCTGTCCGAAATCATTGTCTATAAGTATATACTCGCAAAATAAACAGAGGAAACAAACAAGGCGACCAGTTCACGAAACAATCATCATGAGGCTTGTTCAACTCTTTCAAGGATACAATATTTTAGTACAATACAACCGAGCGTATTCTCCATGGGCACAATTTGTATGCTTCAACCCCCAAACGAATGCTTCATATGGGTTTATGTAAGTACAACAAGGTTTGATAGGGTTCATCACATAGCATCCGCTCTTAAAATATGATTGAGCGCGATAGTGAGGACCATCAGCAAGAAACACGGGGAAACAGGATTTGCTCAAGAGCTTTGACGAGATTTCCCTGAAAAACTCTTATTCTAAAATTAAATAATATGAAATTAACGGTTGTCTGAGGTGTAAATGGCGATTTTTTTGCACCACTTCAGCATTTGGGTTCCAAGGAATAAATTATGAAGGTAAATTTTTGCAGCAGGAAACTGACAATTTAGACTAAATATTGGAGAGAGAAAAGAAACGGCAACGACAAACCTAATTTTTTTGAACATTTGTTTAAAATTTTTTTCAGTTGAGCTACACGTACCTAATAATGAGATAGTGACGCGCCCTAATTTTTTGGCCTCTAGTAACACACATGAAATATTATACATCAACGAATTGGAAAAAAGTGGGACAAGTACGTACTGCAGAAGGCTCACTGTCACGAAGTTTCTTTTCTTAATTTCTGTCAATTCTCCTGAGGTATCAATAGCTGATGACGAAGGTTGGAAAACATTAAGAGATAATTAGGGCAGGTATGTCAGGACGCTTCCAGCAACATCTACCCGATGTTAACAGATGCTATACTTCGATCATCAATAGCAATCTTCTTCCAGTGTTCAAACGCCCAGGAAAACATATTAAAGGCACCTATGAAAATTTTGTGTAATATTTATCAGAATGTTATTGAAATCGTCGTAAAATGTTTCTCAAATGTCATCATTTTTAAAAATAAACCTTAATAAAAATAAAATAGCTGATGACGAAGGTTGGAAAACATTAAGAGATAATTAGGGCAGGTATGTCAGGACGCTTCCAGCAACATCTACCCGATGTTAACAGATGCTATACTTCGATCATCAATAGCAATCTTCTTCCAGTGTTCAAACGCTCAGGAAAACATATTAAAGGCACCTATGAAAATTTTGTGTAATATCTATCAGAATGTTATTGAAATCGTCGTAAAATGTTTCTCAAATGTCATCATTTTTAAAAATAAACCTTCGAATAAAGGCGACTGTTACGTAAAGGGATTGGACAACAGTATGGAAACACCTCGTTAAATGTATGCTTCATACTAATGCTACCTGTACCATGTCCTAAATACGTTGCAAGCGTCAGACGTTACAACAGCGTTCTGTGCAGTTGTGAGAGCATTATGCTAGAGCTAAGTTGTCCATACCGAAAAGACTGCCATCTATTTTGAATGCCACCGGTTTCCCAATTAGGTGCGGTGATATGCTTTTTTAGGTGCTTCCATATTTCTATCCAACTCCTTCCGGTGGGCTGCAGATGCAAGCATGGTATTCCATAAAACGATCCTTTGAGCAAGCAGTGATTCTATTTCCACTTAAATTAAGGCAATAGCTGTTAGCTAATGGGAACTAGAAAATGATGAGATAAATAGTTCGTGAAAAATCACAAATCAATACAAGATTCGACTCGATCATACTGACAAACTCTCGACGCGAAGCATACGAGATCAGTCATCGTGTCCGTATGAATTTTAGCCACACCTAAAGGGAAATAAGACTTGTTACACACCATTAGCAAACCTGACGAGTAATTATGTAGCCGCGACACAGTTGATGTGAGCGCAGAACTCAGTTTCGACCAATGACCAAACAGGAAGGATTAGAAGCTTCATGGCTACATTTCATAAAAAATTAACAGCTATGAAACATTTACTTCTACATATATTATTCATCATGAATGCTTGCATTTTCAATTGACGGAGGTTTTCAGTATGTGAAAACATGGAAGTCAAACTTTCGTTTTTTTTTGTGAATTGAAACAAGTAATTCCAATAATTCCAGTAGTTAAGAAAGAGTACATTAGCTTCATCGAGTGTACGATAACAATGGGTTCGAATTATAACTATACTGATTAGTTTAAGATTCCCTAACCCCACTAAGGAAATTTCAAGAAAACGAAGAAAACTGTACTGTAGGAAAAGATAAATCTATGCACTAGGTGTTTCCACATGGGGGACTTGAGAGTTACTTTCTCTAAATGAACTTCCTTGCGATTTGGCTACCATGCTGGTTCCAAGAGATGTGCAGATGAACGATGAAATCACGCTATGGATGTTTCTCCGAAATATTCAAACACATGAGTTTACTATAAAATTTTCAGATAAATTTTGTCGTACGCAAGTTAACAGACACGGAGTCAATTCACAAACGCCGTTTTAAGGACACTCCTCTTTTATGTTTGATCTCTCATAAGTAATTGAAGTTTGGTATTTACATGGTAGATTACAGATTTTACTAACTGAACACAACATGAGAGCACACTGGGCGTAATAACAGACTCTGTATTCTAGTAGGTTCTCCTGTACATCTTAGATGGCCTTGCGCACATTGAAATACTGAACATGAGGAGATCCGTTCAGAAATGAGATGCGGATGTTTGCTGAGACGGTATTGACAATGCCAACACTTTGCTGCACTGTTCCGAACTAACTCGAGCTTATTGCGAGGGAGAGATACTTGATGAGGCGGTTACGAATAGAAGATTACGTGAAGAATGGAATTGACTAACAAACGTTTGCATGCCAGTGACGCCAAGACAGTGACAGTGACGTTTGCACGCCAAGACAGTGACAGTGAGAAGCCAGCGAATAGTATTGGGCTGAATTCACAAATAATGTTGCTAGCTTGAAAAGGCGAAGACACACGAATAAATTTTTACGTTTACGTGTGGTCACAACGCCACTCACCTTCGACCACTCCCCAACAATGACACGAGCATGAGATAAGGTTTAGGAAGTAATAAAGAAATGAAAACATTACCCTATCCACTTCGCTTCCTTTGAGAGGGGATTGCCGTTTTGGAGTAAATTAGTCTGAGCTTCCGAAATCTAGTTACTACGTGCAGAAGTAAGCACGCGTTCGCTTCTATTTTGTTAACGTAAATAGAATACAAGGGCCTTACAACATACGAATCGGCCGCTCAGTTGGCATACGATGCCTCTTCCCACTGGAATACTTCAAATTTTACTGCTGTATCATTAATGATTCATCCTCACTTAGTGCCACAAGTCACAAGTAACCATTTGGTAATAAATGGCAGCACTATCGAGCAAATAATAATGAAACACATCCTTCATCAACGCAAAATTCCACGAAGTAACACGCTAACAAGATCACCCTGCACCAGACAAGCTACTACAGGACCCCACTGAAATCTCTCCAGTCATGTGATAAAACCGCGAAGTATATAAAGGAAAAGAGATCAGTTACAAATCGAGAAGCAGGTAAGCAGACATAAAATGCAACTACAGAACATTTCCTGACACAGAAGCAACGTCTGGGGCCCACTGCACATGCACAAACACTTTTTTAACGTAGTAATGAATTTGTTTCAAATACAACATACCAAGCAGAATTTAAGAGAACATGAACTTATTTCGGAATTATGTACGGAGATGGGGTAGCTTTCGGAGGAAAATACATTCACTCTAGACTGAATTTTAAAGGAGTAACTGAACACTGAGTAGGGGGCGCTATGGAATTAACAGTACTAAATGAAAGACAGGTAATTGATCAATTTTGACTCTAAATGAGGAGTAACAGAGACACTTGGTGATCGCAGTAAGACGTGGACCGAAGGTGACCTGAGGCCTTGGACGTAGTTTTCACGGCGAATCTTCACCATGAGAGTAAAGAAGATGGAAAATTAGTGGAAGTAACAAACAAATATGTGTACTCACATCCCTCTTGAGCTTCGAGCCGCTGCTGTAGTTCGCGCATTTGGTTCTCCTTCCTGGCGTTCTCGCGCGCAATGTGGTCCATCCGCAGCTTGGCCTCGCGCAGCTCCCTGGGGCACGGCGGGTTTTAGTCATATCACGCGACTCGCGCACAAAAAACTTGCTTATTTCGAAGTATAGCAAGTAATGCTTGCTTATTTCAAAGTATAAATACTTGTTCATTTCAAAATACTTGCTTTCAAAGTGGGCAGGCGGGCAAGGTATTAGATGCCCAGAGGAAAGTCAATTTAATAGAGTGTAAATACAGTGAAACGAAACATATGTAACTTGAACATAATACAAGCAGGTACACTTATCAGATTTCAGTGGCGCACGATGAGCGTTAGAAAATATTTAGTCAGCAAAAGGAAAGCTTGAAATGCTCTCTCAATATTCACAATTGGGAGTCTAATAGAGTAGAAAAAAGAAATTCTAAATTGAATATCAGCACATAGGTATGTAACATAAAAAATGCATCATTACATGCAGACAGAACTACAATTATGAGCACAAACGTCTAGATAGTATCAACGATTGTGCACAATACACAAACTTAATGCCGGAAAAATTTATTGAAACTTTATTAACCACGTGAGCAACCCCTTGCCGACAAAAAATTTTGACGCAAAAAGGGAGCAACTTGACGCAAAGGTTGGCTCAATACCGCCGAGGGAACCAAGAGATGAGTTAGTTTAAGCCTCACAACAAGGAGTTTCCCGCGAGAGAAAGGCACAACTTGACGTGCAAATTAGGGGAACAGGGAACCTAACCACACTATATGTCCCCACACCCGGCGACGGGGCATTAAACAAAGAAGCACCGCGCTCACTTCTGATGAGCGATGAGCTCCGCCCTGACTTTGGTGAGCTCGTCGCTGATGTGCTGCTTGGCCTGGATCTCTGAGTTGAGACTCGACTGCAAGTTGAGCAGCTCCATTTTGTCCAGCTTCTGCGACCGCCGGTTGCGCCAGTTCTTATCCACAGGACCTGCCGAAGCACAAGAAGTTAAAACCACAATAAATAACAGAAGTAGCACTTGCAGTCAACCAAAATTGAGGAGAGCATTCTTAAACAATCTTGGCAGTTTTTATTGAATTTTACTGATGAGGCCCACATATGAATGGCGTCAGAGAGAATTAAGTGGAAAAAATTGCATAGAACAAACTGACATGAAGAGTGTAAAGAATTACTAATGGACTTCAACAATTAGGCTGCTTCAGCAAAAGAAATAATTTCTGAATCATGTCAGCATTCATTCGGTAAACAAATCATGAAAAACAATAAATTCTCTCATAAATGTTCAATCTAAGAAACACATCCACACTGCTACCTCGTAGTTCTCATTCATTCCGTAACCTAACACACTTAAAGACTTCCTTCTTTTTAGCATTTTTTTCCACTTTGATTATATATATAATCAATACATTTATATCTATTTTGCGAGCAAACAAAAAAAATCAAAAGATTTACTGGTATACTTACAACAGAAATGACAATAAAAAAAAAAACATGTTAGCTTCTTCAATCTTGGAATGATTACTTTCATCACCTAAGACAATTCGCAATGTTTCTCCCTCTAATTCATATAAATTAAATATAACATTAGACTGTAAGTTAGTTCATGCCTCCCTAGATACAACAAAGGTGCACACAAGAGAGGAACGCACCATTTAGTATGGAATTAAGGGAACAGGGAACCTAAGCGCAAGTTGTGTATCTTCGTCTAGAGCATTGTAACAGCAGGAGTGAAAGAAGATAATAAAGCAAGGTAAAAGTTGGAGAGGAAAGTAATCAGTGCTAAAAAAAAAACGGCGGCAGGGAACCGAAAAAAGATGGTCCAGTACAAGAAAAAACCTATTCAATTTTTACAGAAGGAAGACCTATTTAACCTTCAGCTAGGGACCATACATCGTAACCCTAGGTGATAATTTTAAAAAAAATAGTTGCATTAACCTGCGGGGAGGAATAGTTCGTAATGTACATTTCGATCAATACTTTTCTACAGAAAGCGTCAGAGTATGGGGTCTACTACAACTTTTAATTTCATCAAACACTTTCTTGTCACGACTCCATAAGAGGCGCCAAGTCCAGTCCAGTAAATGACACAAAATTGCCATACTACAACCTATATCAAGAGAGGCAGACCCAAAGAAGACGCAAGAACGTAGCAACACACCGAGAGAAGTCACGGCACAAAATAACCACAATACACCATATAAGAAAGGCAAACCCAAAGGAGACACAGGAACAACGTAGCAACCCACCGAGAGTGGTGGCGGTGGCGGGCGCGGCGCTGGTGCCGCTGCTGACGCCTGTCACCTTCAGGTTCTCCAGCTCCTCAGTCATGCGTGTGGCCAACGCCTGCAGGTATCCACGAGCGTCCTTCTCGTCGCTCACCCTGGCGAGGAGAGCGGCAGTGATATCGACTGCAGTTCGTGCATCGTTTATGGGGTCACAGGGAGTCAACTGGACCAGAAATGTTAAGCTCGGCAACAAATGTTCACCTGAGCAAGACATGAGAAGTTCAACTGGGCAAGTGAAGTTCAACGAAACACCTATAAATATTACCCAAAAAGCGCAAATCTCTAAACAAAGAGAATAAGTGTGCACAGACAAAACAAAAAAAACGGTTTCCCTCTGGTCTCGTCAGAGGAGCAAGAAATAGTCCATCGCTCTCTAATCCCGTCTTGAGTCACGAAAAACGCGAGGGGATGTTCGGTGACATTTTACTCGGCAGGAATATCACATTTTCTCAACGCAGACTGCTGAGTGACAAAGAGAAAAGACATCCTCCATGATGAGGCAGCTCTAGGTGACAAAATGGTAGCAAGTGTATTGGTTCTCACCAATTCCTATAGAAAGTCATCAAAAACATAACGTCAAATATCGCCAAGGGTCGTCACGGTTAGCCAGGACAAAGGAGCACTTAAATTACATACCACTATAGTAAGACCAAAGATGGTTTCTTGGATAAAAAGCTACAAGGTTCTATGTCATTGAATAAGTGCGTTCATTACATTCTGAACCCTAGAGAAAGCAATGAAAAGTAGAGACAACACAAATTCGACATGGTTTTTTTTTGTTTTTTTTTTCCATTATGAAAGCCTTGCTAACATCCTTCATTGAATAAATTTACGAAACATAAATGAAATGCCTTGAAATAACATTAAAACCAACTTTTCTGTGTACAAACAAATAACAAAAACTGAAAAAACAGCTTCCTGGATCAAGGAATAATGAGATGCAAGCACACACTTTGTTTTCGGCAGTTTTTATTCAACCACAGGAAGCAAGTGACGCGCCCAGGCTTGAAGAACTGACCAGTTTACGGTATATCCATGTACGACAGACAGGTAGAGTGATGACGAATGCAAGGAGTTCACCCTTTTGAAGTCCGCAATTTGTACTCACATTACTGTCATCTCAACCACCATCATTTAACTGGCACCGGCATCATGTAGTCACCGACATTACAACAAAGAAGTGACTGCCAATCGACAACAAACTTCGAAGAACACATTAGGGCACAAATTTCACAAGGAATAAAATACATTAGAGCTGTTCATGAAAGAGGATTTTGAAATCCACTTTGACAGTAAAGGCATAACTTACCACTGAATGATCTCGGTGATCTGCGCCTCCCACTGCGAGATGGACTCCTTCTTTGCTCTCAGGTCCTCGTACTCCTCCTCGAGGCTGCGCCGCTCGGACTGCATGCGAGTCACGCTCTCTGTCAACTGCCAACAAAATTTACTGATAAAACTCACTGCAAAAATGGACAGTTGGTAGCTGTAGCTTGAATTCAAGGGTACTTCTTAGAGCGAGAAGTACATCTGAGTCGGCAGTAAACTTTCATTAGACAGGTAAAAGGGCTCAATTACTTCAAATAACACCGCCGCTTGGTTCGAACACTCTTCTAATGTGATTAAATTTAACCATCCTAATGTTAAAATACCTTTTGAATGTTCATGAAAAGCTCAACACAGTCAGCAGTTACATTATAAATGCCCAATCACGTCTCCAAATTTACCCGCAGGTATCACAAAATCAGAAGAAAATATTTAAAAATGCAGAAGAAATTTCAGGTCCAGCGAACGATCAGCAGCATTTGCAGCAATATCTAGGGATGGTTCTTTATGTGCTCAAAAATTTCTACTTAGCTCATCTCACAAAAGAAGTCATGCAAAAAATACGAGAGCAGAGGCTAATATCTGGGAACACCTTTTACTAATTCAACTCTGTAAGAATTAGGTCCTGCAAACAAAAATTTCAATGTAAATACAAAAAAATGAGCCCCTGGTTCACAAGTTCGGAGGTACACTCAAATTTATGCTTGGAGCTGTGCGTAGTTGTCCGTGGTGGCAATTTCATACTAAATTACAGAACATTTCAAGAAATTCCCAGAATCCGTAGGACAGAAATGCATTCACAGGTTCACTGACCACTCGACCCGTGAACTGCAGCATTAATCTTCGGCGTGCACTGCGGATATTTACCCACCGCGAGTGTGACCACCAGAACCCTCTTACGCATATCATGAGTTAAATATCTGGGAGACTGGGACACTGCATCCGATCGTAATTTTCTAAAGGAAATTATCTTTATTAAATCAGATTATCAATCATGGGATGAAATTAGAGAAAAGTGAAGTGGAAGAAGACGAGGTGCCGAACCTTTTCAACATCAGCAGCAAGCTTCTTGTTCTCCTCAGTGAGGAGCGTCTTCTCCCTGCCGTGGCCCCTCTTGAGCTCCGTCACAGACTCTTCTTGCTCCTCAGTGCGCTTCTCCAGCTCGCTTCTCAGCTGGTCACAGCGCTTCGTCAGCAGCGCCACCTGCGTGGATAGGTAGGAATCGTCACTCGACAATGTAGTGATGTTGTTGAACAGTGACACGTAACATAGCTAATTATAACTTGCTTGTTTGTAGCACTGATCAGATTCAGAGATGTGAGGAAATTATTCGAATATCTCAGATACAAGCATGCATAAGTAAGTGAAAAATATTTAGTACAGATACACTATGATTCATTTGACTGACTTAAAACCAACATGATTGCAACGGTTGGTTGATGAAACAAACCGTTTTGCGAGAATATAGTATTTGGTTTAAAGACCTTGCACGTTTAAACGAGGAAGGCAGTTCAAATGGGACGAGTCATTTACTCTGAAGTAATGACACAACATTGGTATGAGGTTTTGAGGAGAAATATATCCAGATGACTGAATAATTAAAGCCTAAAGCCGTTACAGATAAAAACCCTGGCACAGAACAGTACCGTGATGATGCATTCAAGGCACTTGGACAATGCTAGAATCCAGGTAATATCAATCATGGGTGTTCACTCTACAAAACTAAAAAGCAGCGACAGGCGCAATTAAGCAAAAAACGCAGCGCAGCACGCAGTATTGTACAAAAGAACACACCACGTACCTCATTACTAAGCCTGCTACGCTCGTTGTCGGCGTCTGTGAGTTGCGCCCTGAGCTGTGCGAGCTCCGTGCTGTGACGCACGGTCTGTTGCTGCTGCTGCTCGCTGTGCTCCAGTGAACACCGCTCCAACTCCGCCTTCAACCTGCCCAACCCAACACCAATCTCAACTTAAGTAAAGAGACGCACCAGCGCCGTGATGAACATATTTATTTATTTATTTATTAGTAAACGTTTCAGAGTTCATTGATTCCATCGTTAATCCTGAAAAAAAACGAAGGAGAAAATACATGGATCAGTTCATAAAATAATGAGGTCAGAAATAAAATATCCAAGGAGTCTAGTAGAGCCTAAGGATAAAATGCATAAATAACCCATATGACACATTCTGATTCAAGTTCAGACTCGGGGAAAAAATTGCACAAAAACCAAAGGCAATCAATTCTAAATTGTCGATTATTTCTTACTCAACCACTTGCTACCAACAAAGAAAAAGATAGAAAATATCAACAGAGATAAGCCTTATGATCTATTGTCGCGTTGCCACCCAATCTGCCCGCCGTCAGACACCTATCACACAAAAACACAAGAGATGATAGTGAAGCAAAATAATTAGTCAGATTCGCATGCATCAATGTTCATGCACAAATATCAAAACATTCATATTAACACCAGAAAGTAACCGTTTCATAGCTTTGCGAGTCTATGTGCTTCGTCGCCGTTTCAATTTCTTATTCTTTGTGATACATTTTGGTTATTTACGGACGAGACATTACCAAGTTTATCGTGAATACATGGATTCAGATGTAAACTAAGAGATTAATTTTATGTTTTTGTATTTCTCTGGAATATCACCAAACACTTGATTTAGGCACTTAGGGACATTGAGCGATTTTCTTGCCAGAATGCGTTAAGACGATTTTTGAAGGTATTCGTTGTGCCAAAAAAAATCACTTTACCTGCAGGAATTCTTAAATACACACTACACTCACTTTATTGTTAATGCAAGGTTCCCCAAGATTCTCAGAGAGAAAAAATGGGATATTTTAATAAATCAAAACATAAAAACACCAGTGGTTGAAAATACTGTTACATTGTGGTTAACAAATTGAATTTAGTAGTCCTCTATACTTCCACAGGCAAGCCAGTTGAATAAAATATGTTAATTTATTTTAACGTCTGTAAATCTTTAGAAATGGACCTGTAATGAATCATATCATTACATTGACTGAGGACTAATCAATTAGCCATTATTTACAAATTTATTACTCCTTTAAACAGGAGATTAGTAATGAATTTGTCCATACTGTTGGCTGTGCATCAACATGGGAAACGCCCCAACGAGTAAGTTTTGCGGGGGGAAACTAAGCAAAAGCGTTGAACTTGCATCACAAAAGCACAAGTTATAGGTGACTCTGTTGGCACAGCGTTATAAAAGACGAAAAAAACACAAGCACCGTGAAAAATCGCGTGTTTTCAATTGATGAAAAAAATCTAATAAATGCATATTAGAAACCCTTTTGCGAGACGTCCGCTGCACGGTACGCCGGCTACGAGATGCAGAGAGGGTGAATGATGGAAATAACACGAGAAAAGCTGAACAGCTCAAGAAAATCTAATTACTTCTTGAATTCATATAACAGGGGTTGCAAAGCACACTGAGCAACTAGGAAGCCCGCAAGGAAAAAAGATGGTCAGTAACAAAACAATACTATTTTATGCCCACAAAAGGAAGGCCTACCTAACCTTCAGCTCAGGACTCAACGTTTTCTCCATGGGGTGCTAATTCCGCTAAATACAATATTTGATAAATTTGGCGGAAATTCCTAGTAGACTTATGAATATACCTGCAATCAGTCAGCTTTCCAAAATTTATTCAATTCGCATACACCATCTGCTGCTACGTTTAGTTCTCAAGCGGTACACTACGTCTCGGTTAGTTAAACTTAAGTTCACCAGGTATCAGGTCGGTGAAAACGTAATGTCCGATTTAAAGATCTTGGGTAAAAATGAATAAGCCAATGACTATAGAAATAATTATTCATTAACATACTATTCATTGCTGTCAATGACCTCATGTCATCTTTCAACAGGTTTATAAATGCTTAGCTTGTAAAATTCTGTAGGTTTATAATCAAAAAAGCTATCTTTCAATATCTTCTCTTGTTTACCTAAATCAACTAAGATGGTTCTGTAGATTATGGAACAAATTGAAATCAGAGGGAAGTTGTAGGGGCACGTCAAACTGTATTGCACACTAAGGGCAAAATGAGTGTCGCATAAGGAAAGGAGAGACGATGCTACCCAGACAAACTTTTTCGCTTGAGCATGCATGTTTTTCGCCGGCGAAAAACATGCACGCAGGCGGCGAAAAAATTAGACTGGGTACAGAGCAAGGCACCTTGAATGCTCAAAAAAACCTATCACAGTGGCGACACAGAACACGACGTGACCCTGGAGCGCCCACCCGTTTAGCTCCTCACAACCTCACCGACACTCGAGCGACGCAGAACACGACCTTACTGACACCCAGCAGCACCCACCTGTTTAGCTCCTGGTGGTCGGTGTGTGTGTAAGGTGCAGCAGCACCCTCGGCCCGCTTGCCAGGGAAGTGCTGCAACTTCTCTAGCTCTGCCTCCAGCGAGCGTGTGTACTCTTCGCTGCGCTCCCGCAGCTTGCGCTCCTTGCTGCTCTCCGCCTCTGCCTCGTCCAGCCGCACCTGTCCACACCGGCTCAGTTACCAGAGCATCCATGTTGTACTCGCCAAACAGCTAAATATATATAGATAATTGAATTCACTCTTACTTTTCGTTGCTTGCAATGATGTTTCTAAAAAGTGTTCTGCTGATCAGCTAACATTATCTTCTACGTATTAATAAAGTAATGTTTCACCCGAGAAACAATGTTGCTGAAAATTAGATGGTAGTTTTAGCTTTCCTAACCGCAACAAAGGCGTTCCAAAGAGAGGAAGGAAGAAGGCACCATTTTGGATGGCGTCAAGTGAACGCGGAACCTTTGCACGAAGTGTGCTCCTACGCAAGATTGAATCCATTTCCTAGTGGGTCCGCCCTTATGACGCTCACATTTCACTTTATCATAAAAAACATAAGTTGATCTATTTACATCAAATAATCGAAATAAATTCTTAGACAAAAGTCGGCAGAAACGTCATCTGAACGTGTGAATTCTTTCATTTTTGAACAATGTCCGATGGACGATCCACAGATCTTCAAAAACTATTTTGATGCGAGTCAATACCTGAAATAACCGATAGAATCTAGAACACGTCAGTCAGCGAGAACAATTTGCCTTTCCGGCGAGACGGGGATTTTTTACTCAAATTTCGGACAACTTGATCATGCGAGTTACTCCAAATGAAGGAATGCATGTACTTACTCAAGTTTACTCGTAAACAGAATTTGCACGTCCCTAAACGAAACCGAACTTCTATTTCAATTTGAGTATATTGTTTTAGAATAAACAGAACTGGCATGAATTAAAAATTGGCATAATTCAAAATTGAGTTGAGTATGAATTTGATATGAAACTTCATAAAAAGTTCCAATTTAGACCACTGTTTTAAGGTGCAAGAAATACGGAGGAACACAAGAAATTGAAAGAGCAAAAGATATGAAAAAATATAAGTAATAAAAATAAAAAATATACAAAATAAAAAGAAAAGAGTACAAAAAAAATAAAATAAAAGAGTATAGAAAATAAAATAAAAAGAGTACAAGAAATGAAAAGAATATAAGAAATGAAAATGCCCAAAAATAAAGAGAAAACAAATTAAAAAAAGCACAAGGAATAAAAAGAATAAAAGGAGAGAGAGAGAGAGAGAGAGAGAGAGAGAGAGAGAGAGAGATGATGAAGGCACCTCGAGATCGCGTCTGAGCTTCTCCGCCTTCCTGAGGTCCTGCCTGAGGGAGTCCGTCTTGTTCATGGCAGCCTCGAGTTCCTCCTCCTTGTCCCGCACCTGGCGCGACAGCTTCGACTTCTGGTTGCGCAGCTCGCTCAGTCTGGCCACACAGGTAACACTCGTCGTTAGAAATGAAGCGAGCACGCATACATCGTACACGAAGCTGTATCAAACTTAGGAAATGCATCAATGTGTTCCGCCTACAAAACTAAGACATTACCATTAAAACGTTCATTTGAGAATATTTACACTTTCCACTCCTCTGACTGACAATTGCAATACTAACAACATCAAGGAGAATTGCGAGAAATTCTAGCTCTCATTTTCCCCAGTAAATGAATTCAAAATCATTCGGATTAATAGCCACACGAAAGCACTGCTGCCATTATAACATACACAAGCTTGAAACAAGAGTAATTTTGAATAACGCATTTGAACGTCATTTTCTGCTCAAAGCCTGTCCTTAAGGCGCGTGTTTATCACACCTTATAAATAGTGAGTGAAAACAGACAACCATGATGCACGAATTTTACCTAATTTTGAAGGGTTATCTAAAACAAATTCAAAAATTATCCAGTATATAGCAGGTATTTTTACATCTTTCACGTGATGAGAATTAAGCTCTAAAAGCAGAAAATTTGACAAAATGTACAGCAAATCATATCCTTCACTATTGCAACAGTAACTCCAACCTTGGCTCAGATTGAATTTATGAATTAATTTTTTTTAGTGTAGACCCAGCGACTGAGTAAATGGCTTAGTGATGCTTAGTGAAAGCAAATAGTGCACTATATATTATTCTTCGTGGTTATGTGCGCATTATATAATGAATTGAAGGAACGTCAAGTCTCAGAGGTCACATAATACTTTGCGATCTTTGGGTGTACTGAACAAACTAGCCTCACTCAATACTCCCATACGTTAATAAGAGCTTAGCATCGTTGTCAGTAATGTTGAAGTTAAATCGAGTATTGATGTCAGAGTGAATTTTTGCAATTTGAATATTGTTTACAAACATTGTGCTACTCAACTAAATTCAAAGTAAACTGCCCCAGAAAAAATCAGTAAGCGCTGCCTAAATCAAACGACCGGTCATCACAGAGGACTCCAGTAGAATCCTAGGTTATATAATTATCGAACATAAAATGCATGCACTGTCTCGGGTAGAAATAACTCAAAAATTACAACCAATTACCAAATTCCTGACCAATAAGTACATGGCAGGACAGCACAAATCTCACTACATGTGACATAAAAGTATATTTAAAAATATGTTAAACTACATGCAAGTGCTCAGCATAGAATGATTATTCAGTACATAATTTTGCTGCCGCGTGAACGCGAATAGCCACCGTCACTTAACCGAAAACGAGCAGCATGTGCTTGAGTAAATGTGAACAGAAATTAACTTTTCAATGGAAAACGAATCTGTTCAGCACAGTGACCATAGGCTCGGCGCATTTTCTTGACGCGGAACATAGCCTCAGTATTGACAGTGTTATTTTAACTAATATGAGTAACACAATCGCTGCGATGACGATCGAAAATTAAATGTGGCTCACCACTATTATTTTGCTAAAATTTATATTATCATAATGTTCATTCTAAAAAATAAATAAATACTTCAGTTCTAATTAGAATGTTTGCTGACATTTTTCAGGCATTGCAGGAAGAGAGCAGAATACAAACAACCCTAAGGTTACGAAGAGCAGCACTCGCTTGTATGACACGGGACTCAATTTTTTTTCAAATAAACTCCGGCATAAAGAGTGAGCGGTCTCTTTGCCAGACACCGGAATGAAAACATTAGAAACTTCAGCATAAAAACTGAACGTTCTCTGACGTCTCTCAAGGTGTCACAGAACAGTACAAACAAACCTAAGCCCGTGAATAGCAGCCACGACTGACTTTTTTTAAATGAACTCCCGTATAAAGAGTGAACGTCCTCTGACGTCTTTGAAGGTATTACAAAACACATTACAAACAACCCTGAGGTGGCGATGAGCAGCCAGGACTCACTTGTCAGACACTTGACTGTATTCAGACATGGCGAGTTTGCGCTGGCTCAGTGCATCCTGCAGCTCTTTGTTCTGGAGTTGTAATTTTTCTTCGTAGTCGGTAACGTCCTGAAAGTGCACAAAATAGCGTTTTGCTGTAATTGAATGTTTTCTCTACTAACGCTTACTTTAAAAGTAACTTTGAACAAGAGAGCAACATGTAAAAATTATAATTATCAAACATAATTTTACGACGCAGAACAGAGCTACATTAACGTGCCTAACCAACATAATGTGTATGTATTGGCAAAAACGAGTTCTTTCTATTCGATAAACTAGGAATAGAGACGTGGATAACATTTAAAAAAATTACGACACAATAAAACAACGTTGGTGAAGGCAAAAAAAAGCAGAAAAGCTTAAACTGAAGCATTTCTATTGGCTCTACCAAATTTTATACTTTTTTTTATGAGATATCTTTCATTATCCCAGGAATAGGAGAGAAAAAATTTTCATAAATATTCTGATATTGGCCGACGGTAACTATAAAACTTACGAAGGAAAATTGCAAATTCATTTTTCGCGCGATCCTCACGAAACAACGAAGTGCAAAAACTCGGGTTATTATTCGGAAAATAGACCATGAAATCGAGTATTAATTCAGACAAATTATTATATAGACAAAAATTATTGCCAGAAGGAGGTGCACCAAAAACAGCACCTTTTGGAGGTGGTCTTTCTCGGCTGTGACGGCGCCGAGCTGCTGCTCCAATTCCTTGAGCTTGGCATCCAACTCCTGCCTCCCTCCAGCCTCTGCTGAGCCCTCAGCCAGCGCGCGCTGCACCGTCTTCAGTTCGCTGCTCAGCTCTGAAGACAAATACGCCAGATATTAACGCGCCACTGCGATACGATCCAGTTGTGGGTCCTGGCCTAGTTTGTTCTGCTGTGAAGCGTCTAACCAATAGGTTGCTTATAAAATATTACCAAACTTTTTAAAAATGTATAAAACTGACACATACACACCATTACCTCTCGATTGTTCAATGACAAATGGCATTACATGGGAATTATAAGAATTGAAGTTAAGTATAACTAGGAATCACAATATCGCTATTAACATACTACAGATTTCTAATACATTGACACCTCATAAGCGCAGCACATGAACGCTGTGTTAACAGTATCTTAGTGTGTAAAAACATGTTGAGGCATGGGTCTTTATAGTCATAAAATGGCGATGAACTCCAACTTTAATGAGTAACCACAACAAGGTAATGACGCGCAACCGTACGCAGTAACATCACATATTGGGTAGCCCTCAGAAAGGAATAGCAGTGAAAAAAGCCGGGATAACACGATCTTGCACCAGCAGTGTCTATTCACAACTCGAGCAGTCTGACAGTAAACATACCTAGCGCGTATGAACCTCATAAAAAAATTACCCGAACGTAATTCCGTATTTCCTTGCATAGAAACACTAAAACCATGGGAAATGAGCTTTACTCAAACGAACTTGCCTTTGTTTTGCTTTGTGAGATTGAGGAGCTGTTCCTTGAGTCTAGCATTCTCCACCGGGTCACCGCCCATCATCTGGCCGACGTTGGGGCCGGAGACGGGCAGGCTGCTCGCGATGTTAGTGAGCTTGTGCATGAGCTCCTCGTTCTCTCGCTCGAGCTGTTGCAACCGCAGCGTAGCTGAAGCAAGCGCGGCGGCATCGGTCGTATCCGTCCCGCTTCTGTCGCTCCCAGTCAGGCTGCCTTTGTCGCAAATTTGACTGCAACAGCACAAAGTCGGCGTTTAATGCGTAAAATGAATATAGGTAAACAAAATTTCAACATGCAGGACGAAGTGGCGGGACAACTTGAAAAGGCTCGACTCGAAGTAGGAAATACTTAGGCTATAAAATAAAGAGGAAATGATTATGGCGCGAGAGATATATGAAGTTAAGAAACGCGTTAGGATTGGATGGTGCACAGTACAGATTCGAATGGTTTAGAAAAAATGTTCCGTAATTACTGACAAGGTGAGTCACGACTATAGATACATAGGTACATGGAAGTGTACCGTACAAGCATGAGCCCGAAAATTTCAACTAATATCACTCTCGATAATATAAAAAGTAAAAATAAATAATCAAGACTTTTTTCAACATTCACTTATGAAAAATCTTCCTTGGCAAGTGGCCCTTGAACACACCAATTCAAAATTAACTTTTATACTGAGAGAATAAAAGAGAAAAATGAAAGGTTAGCAGACGGTGTCACTATCACAACTACATCACATTCTTTCGTTTTCCGCAGGGTTGAGCACATTGCCAACAAAACCACAATCTGATGATGAGCTAATGAGTGAGTCATAACGAAGAACCGTGTAAGATTAAACAGACATAAGAAAACGACTAATCTCAGTCCGCTCATCCAAAGACACTGAGGTTTCCTTTTGTGTCACAGCCCTCAGCAATCCTAACGAAACTTTCCGAACACTGAATAAAGAGTGAGTTGACCATGCCTTCTTCTACAACAGCAGGGGCACAAAGCGAGCAGGATTGCATTCTCCCGGTGCCCACAACCAGCAATTCGGATGCTACTATCAGCTCACACATACGCATTCTGATGTATTTCACTCAGAAAGGGCACCTGCCACCTTCAATGCTTCTGGAAATCTTCCTTCGCATCAACAGTTAACACGATCACTAAATTCAAGCAATCTTATCCTATTGAACACATCTATTATCAGAAAAAAATTCCAAAAGTAAGGAAGATTACAGTTCTAATGAAAAAAATATTAAATGAACATTGTTAACGCTCTTCCGTAGTCAGTTTCAAGCACCTCTCTTTGAACACTCAAGACACAAATAATCTGACAGAATAACTTAATTTAGAGTGTAGATATGTGAAGAATATTTACTTTCTGGACAAAAATATTTAATCATCACGTCATGTTCACTTTAGGAATTTACCGCGTTCTACACATCATTTACATTACTTGCTAGCACACTTACACAAGACGTGAAAAAATGAATGCTGATTCTAAGAAACTACAATTCCTCGAAAACAATCTAATTTATATAATTTGTATTACAATTTCAGAAATTCTTTAAAAACTACTCAAGACAAAGAGTGTACGCCGAAGCTTCCTCATCATACTAAGAAAGCCCGACTTGCATGCACATGATATAGACGAAGCGGTGTCGCACGCGAGATGTCTCGCGTTCCCTGATCATGCAAGCGTGGTGACAAACCTGCCCTGAGTGAAGGTGAAGCCAATGAAGGGCAGGTGCAGGCCGGAGAAGGCGGGGTTGGCGGGCGAGGGGCTGCAGGTCTCCTGAGCGTTGCGAGAGGCCTCGCTGTCGTCCACATCAAAGTTGCTGGTGTCGGTGGGGCTGGACACCTCAGGGATGTACGGCGCCTTCGAGTGCAGGATGGTCGCCCAGTCGATGCTGCTGAACCACGGGTGGCCCTGCAACCACAATGCTGACATTTTATCCCAATTCATTGATATCACTACTTCTTTTAGATGCTCCTCTACCTCGCAATTAGAATGGACTAGATAGGAGTTAGTTCGAGCCCCCATGCCGCAACAACGACGTTCCTAAGAGAGGAAAGCATCATTTAGTATGGACATAAGGGGACGCAGAATCTATGCCAAAAGTGCATAGAAACGGTTGAGAAAAAAGTTTATGAAACAAGATAAACGTCGAAGAAGAAAGTAGTAGGTGCTGAAAAACAGAACGGCAGTGAACCTTAAAAATATGGTCCATGACCAAATAAAAAAAACCTATTCTATTTCAACAAAAAGGAAGGTCTACCCACTCTTTAGCTCAGGACCTTACTCTATCTCCAAATCATTATTTCATTTAATGTAGTTGCACCTCTCTATTTCTCATCACTGACGTTCTTGCTTTTTACAGTAGTTGCAAGTTATGATGTACTATACCAAAGCAGAGCAGAAAACTCGATGATAAAATATAATGCAGTACAACCCCGTTTTGACATGATTAATTAATTCTAATAAAGGACCGTGTTCATGTGAACTCAAGCCGAACGACCTGATGAACATGAGTGAGATTAAAAATTGAGGTTGCAAACGTGTGAAATATTCCGTTTATTTAAACGCACGATTCTGTTTCTAACATTTGCGTTATGATAGTCATAACAAATTTGTTAACAGAGTCCAGCAAATCTTTAACAAATACGATTTTGCAGAGTGAAATCTATTATAACTTCCAAATAATAATTAGCTAAGTAGATTCGTGAACAAATTCGCGATTATTTTGTTGGTTAAAATACATAACCTATCCTACCCTAAAAAAGAACATTCCATTTACCTAGTGACAATTAACGGTAACTATGACACCGTTTGAGGCTCAAATTGTCCCCTAATTTCTACGTATGTAATCGATGAAGGCCTAACAACATAAGAAACAACACCAATACTGCGGGTTTAGCATGTTTATGAATGTTTAGTAAGTAAGATGAGCACCAGGAAGGTGGCAACAATTCGAGGTCGTATATCCTTCCCTGCCAGTGAGTGCACGCAGAGGCAGCACCAACCTTGAAATCATCGATGCCGTTCTTGCCGAGGCGGAACTCAGAGGAGCAGATGAGGCTGCGCATGAGGTCCTTGGCCTGCTCCGACACCTGGTACTCCAGGTCCGAAGGAAAGTCGAAGCAATTCTGCCCACACCACAACGAGTAACATCAAAACTAATAGTGTGCACGGCCCGCCAAAAATTACGGGATTCAATACCTTTGTTAAACAAACTTCCAAATGTGGATGACAAAGAAATATATCCATCCTAACAGTACCCGCGATAAAGAATATTATTTTACTTGTGCACTGGTGAAATTCGTACCACAGATACGATCATTATGGCTATCTTTATGAGTGTGACAGAGAAATGGAAGAAGCGGACTCCAAATCAATAAACCAAGGGTATTATTAAGTAGTAGTAGGACCCATGGAAATTTTACGGACAATGTCATCCCGTGCCAGGTGGACCCGTGAAAAAATTCTGTCAATATTACCTAACCTTTGCTATCCTAATCTAATCACACCTATCCTAAACGAACCTCTCCTGATAAACTGTTTAACATATCACAGCATGTAAAGGCCATCTTTTAGTGAAATACTGAAGAGATCTGTATCCATGATACTGCAAGCTCAGACATCCTAAGTTTCTCAAGAAGCGGGCACCAAACAAATACATAAACACACAACGGGTATTATTAGGTTAGATAATTTTGGCCTCTAGCTGTGAACATGTTAACGTTACTTGTTGTGGTATGGTCGCCATTTGGCGGCCTCTGGCATTTCTTGAAAAGTAAGGTTGTAAGTAGCAAAGATTAAAAAACGACTTTACGGATCGAAAAAAAAATTTTATCTTTCCTAAAAAGCGTGAAAATGTAATAGCATGGTAATGTTTTACCTCGTATGCTTGAATCTCTTCTGAATGCTGAAATAACTGAAATGCTGTTCATTCACACCGATACGTAAATTAGTAATTTACCTAGTGGTACTCTTATGACCCAATAGGCAGTAACTGTGTTTTAAGCTGTAAATAATAGTGGAGTTATTGGAATGCAGTAAAACAAAAGAATGTAAGTAATCCTTTCAATGACGTAAGTCAAAAAACTGGCAATTGACTGAGAAGCCATGTTGGGCATAACAGTGAATGTGGAATAAATGCTTAACTGCGGGTTTAGTCCTTGTCCTTAATGTATTAGGCCCCTCCGAGGCCCCTTTTCTCTCCGATGGTCATTTTTCATGTTTTTGTTGGAAAAGAACCCTTAGGTGGTGTCCTAAATTCGGCCCTAAAATTTTATGGCGCTACGGACAATAGATCCCCCCCAAGGGGTGGTGGTGGTGGTTAGGGGACCAAAATCTTTAATTTTCGACCACATATAAAAAGGAAACAAAACGGGGAATGGAGAATTTGCGACTATACTTTTGTTAGATATGTTTAAAGGATTTTAATACTATCCTTCTTTTTGTTCTAGCATGAAAACTCAATGAGTTCTATTCTTTTGAAATAGCAATACCAATGGACTAAAAACCAATATGTCAAATTTTTTTCAAAAACTAAGGCCTGAATCGAAAAAATGTATGGAGAAAATTGTGTTTCTTTTCAAAAGTTACATATTATACTCAAATTTCATAAGAATCAGACTGAAAACAAAAAATTTCATAATTTTTGTGAAATAAGTAAATTTTTTTTTCCATGGAAATTACAATTCACAGTGTGAATATGAAGTTATGCAGGGAGATTATCGAAATAAAAATGAAAACAGCATTCAATTACATAAATTTTCCATTATATTACACTTCAACAAAAAATTTTGTTTTTGGTCTGTAGTGTAATGTTACTTACTTTCAAAATTCAAAAGAATAGAAGTCATTGAGTTTTTACGCTAGGAAGAAAACAAAGACAGTTTAGAAGTTTTAGAATCCTTGGAACATTTCTAACAAAGTTTTATTGCCAATTTTTCCATTTTTGCATTCTAATTTTCTTTATCATAGTTCAAATCCAAAAATTTCGGTATATTTGGTGAAATATCGCATATATTAAAATAAAAAAAATAAAAAACAAAATATCTGAATATATCTTTGTTGGAAATATTCCAAGGATTCCAAAACTGTCTTTGAATTTGTTTTAGCATAAAAACTCAATGACTTCTATTCTTTTGAAATAGGTATGAAAATGACCCAAAAAACTAAGATTTCAAATTTTTCGGAAAAACTAAGGCCAAAACCAAAAAATTTTAGGAGTTTAAATATGTTTGTCTTGCAAAAATACATATACTGACCAAATTTCAGGCCAATCGGATCCCAAAAATATTTTTTCCGGAGGACCCCCTTAAAATGTTTGGAGTTCTTGATATGAGATCAAAAAGGAATACAATAATATCTTAAATTTTAAAAATTTGTACTTTCTTGCATGAGCATAAAAAAGTTTGAAACGAAATATACTAATAAATCTATAAAATCATTACCTCAGCTTTGATAATTTCAACAATTTAGTATGTTGGGCCAAATATTGAAAGCCATTGAATGCAAACATGCATATTTTAGGGTGTAGTCTGTCAGTATGATTTAATTTATTAGAGTTTTCTTCAAGGACAGCTCCAAACAAATGATGGAATCCAATAGCATAATCGGTAGAAACTTAAGATACTCTGATAGATTGTTAAAACTCTAGTGTTCCTGGTGGAGTGAAATTTATAAAAGCAAAATGCTGCACAATATCAATCAGCTAGCTAGATTCGGGGATAAATTCACGGTTATTTTGTGTGTTTAAACAATTAAACATTTCCCATGCTATCCTAACCCGACCAAGAATTTTCCAATTTCGAATTTTCCAAGCATTTTATCCCAGCTAATAAGATGCTCGTCCCTCACGGCTGTCGAGTGTTAATGGCTCAACTCAGAGATACGAATGATTTGTACAACATACATTCTAACAGCTGGCAACAAAAAACATTTTTCAGCTACTTTATCAACAATTGAACTGATTTAAAGGACTAATAATTTAAATAACTTTTAAAACGTCCACAAACCAAAACACTAAGCATTCATTAAAATATTCAAACTTATGAATTAAATTTCTACCCCTAGCCTTTGCAAACTTATCAAGAGATGTGAATTCTAAGGTTTTGTTAAATTTCATGCAGCATCTTAGCAAACTATAGAATGATGCAGTAGAGTGGAACAACGCCACACTACTCGTCAGCATGGCTTACCTTGTGGTTCATAATCTTGCCGTAGGTCTCGACGAGACTCTCGGCGTAGAAAGGCGTCTCGCCGTAGAGCATCTCGTACATGCACACGCCAAGCGACCACCAGTCGCACTCCCTTCCGTACCGGCCCTGCCCGTCCTCCATAGCCTGTGTTCAACACATGCGCACAGCTCAAATGACTTAGAAACCAATAGAGATGTACAGCTCAAATGACTTGGAAACCAACAGAGATGTTCAGCTCAAATGACTTGGAAACCAACAGAGATGTTCATCTGAAATAACTTAGAAACCAATAGAGATGTTCAGCTGAAATGACTTTGAAACCAATAGAGATGTTCAGCTGAAATGACTTTGAAACCAATAGAGATGTTCAGCTCAAATGACTTGGAAACCAACAGAGATGTTCAGCTAAAATAACTTAGAAACCAATAGAGATGTACAGCTCAAATGACTTGGAAACCAACAGAGATGTTCAGCTAAAATAACTTAGAAACCAATAGAGATGTACAGCTCAAATGACTTGGAAACCAACAGAGATGTTCAGCTAAAATAACTTAGAAACCAATAGAGATGTACAGCTCAAATGACTTGGAAACCAACAGATGTTCAGCTAAAATAACTTAGAAACCAATAGAGATGTACAGCTCAAATGACTTGGAAACCAACAGAGATGTTCAGCTAAAATAACTTAGAAACCAATAGAGGTGTACAGCTCAAATGACTTAGAAACCAACAGAGATGTTCAGCAAAAATAACTTAGAAACCAATAGAGATGTACAGCTCAAATGACTTAGAAAGCAACAGAGATGTTTAGCTGAAATGACTTAGAAACCAATTGAGATGTACGGCTGAAATGATTTCGAAGCTAAGAGACAGCGATGAGAACATAAGAAGTAAGAAGGCTAAAAAGTCACGTCGGGCACGTGGATTCATTGCTGATCGGTGAGATTGGCCACGCATTAGAGACAAACACAAGGCGGCAACAGCAACACTCGCAAGAAATGCCCACACGTAGTAACGCTGAACAACGAGCAGTTGTTACAAATATTCTTGCAGGAGAAGACACCCTTAGTTTAAGTACAGAAAATGAGAAAATCTAACAACGCCTCGGGATAGGAGGCAACCGCACTTCTCTGCCGCAGCTGAATTTAGGATTAGAGGCAAACTGAACATGCTGAACTATACAGCCGCAGAACCGTAAAAGTTCAACAGTGAAGTAAATCTGACTAAATATCTCTTGAGAATCGCCAGCTCGTAGAACAACTCAGGGCACTCAGCCTCGGCCGTGAACAGAATACGTTCGTGACACTTAACCTCGGCTGTGTACAGAATAGGTTCGGGACACTTAACCTCGGCCGTGAACAGAATAGGTTCGGGACACTTAACCTCGGCCGTGTACAGAATAGGTTCGTGACACTTAACCTCGGCCGTGAACAGAATAGGTTCGTGACACTTAACCTCGGCCGTGAACAGAATAGGTTCGTGACACTTAACCTCGGCCGTGAACAGAATAGGTTCGTGACACTTAACTTCGGCCGTGAACAGAATAGGTTCGTGACACTTAACCTCGGCCGTGAACAGAATAGGTTCGTGACACTTAACCTCGGCCGTGAACAGAATAGGTTCGTGACACTTAGCCTCGGCTGTGAACAGAATAGGTTCGTGACACTTTGCCTCGGCCGTGAACAGAATAGGTTCGGGACACTTAACCTCGGCCGTGAACAGAATAGGTTCGTGACACTTAACCTCGGCCGTGAACAGAATAGGTTCGTGACACTTAACCTCGGCCGTGAACAGAATAGGTTCGTGACACTTAGCCTCGACCGTGAACAGAATAGGTTCGTGACACTTAGCCTCGGCCGTGAACAGAATAGGTTCGTGACACTTAACCTCGGCTGTGAACAGAATAGGTTCGTGACATTTAACCTCGGCCGTGAACAGAATAGGTTCGTGACACTTAGCCTCGGCTGTGAACAGAATAGGTTCGTGACACTTAACCTCGGCCGTGAACAGAATAGGTTCGTGACACTTAGCCTCGGCCGTGAACAGAATAGGTTCGGGACACTTAACCTCGGCCGTGAACAGAATAGGTTCGTGACACTTAACCTCGGCTGTGAACAGAATAGGTTCGTGACACTTAGCCTCGGCTGTGAACAGAATAGGTTCGTGACATTTAACCTCGGCCGTGAACAGAATAGGTTCGTGACACTTAGCCTCGGCTGTGAACAGAATAGGTTCGTGACATTTAACCTCGGCTGTGAACAGAATAGGTTCGTGACATTTAACCTCGGCCGTGAACAGAATAGGTTCGTGACACTTAGCCCTCGGCCGTGAACAGAAAAGGATCAAATAAGGGCGAGCTACCCGTTTACCGCACTGCATTCAGATGAGCAGTACCCTAGAACGCAAGTATGAGAGCGGCAGATCCTTAAGAGGTAATGTACGGTCACCTGGAAACAAACAGAGTACACAGTTCCTTGAAAATTGTGGCAATGCACTCACAAACAGCATCAAATGGTTTACAAATACGATGAAGGCGTATAGAACAAGATTTACAAGAATACAACAAAAAGGTTTAATAGAAATAAATGGTATGAAATTTTTGCAACACTAACATATTAAACCTAAACAGGAAACACCCAATTCGTTTTGAAACGTCGACGATAACCCGCGCTTATATTTAGAAAATACGGCCGATCGCAGTAAGAAAGCTGACATTTTCAAACAATATATAAAATGAAATGCAGAAAAACAATTATTCGTTAGGTCAGTTTTATGACCAACACCAAAATAGATACTCCTGATTCACGAAACGCTTTTTCGGCAAAATTCATGGCCGCTCTTGTTAGATGACTAACAGGACGCACAGACAAGCACGCCTGTCTATCTCATCACACGGAGTGATGCTGTATTTCTTCCGCCTGATGAACCACAGAGAAATACAGCACGATATCCGTGCCTCCAGCAACCAGTAAATTTTAACGCAACGAAGGAGAGCCTTCGTTCGCGATACTTACATGCGTGAGTGAATTATGCACATAGAAAAAATACCCGAGATTAAACTAGAATTATAAGTTATAAATTAGTTCGAACCTCCCAAACAACGACTAAGGTATTGTCTCAAGAGAGGAAAGAGGTAGGGCCTAGGTACCATTGTAAATGATTTTAGTGATATATGGATTTTATACACAAGATGTGCCGTGCCCCACAACCTGCGCATAAAACAGCAAACGCAATTTATGGAACAAGAAAAATGTTGAAAAAATGAGTAATGGGAGCTGGAAAGCGATCAGCAGTTACCAGAAAAAGATTATACATACTACAAAAAGCCCTATCATACTTCAACAGAAATAGGACCTACTTAATTTATAGCTCGGGACTTCCTATTTTCTCCCAGGCATGACAATTCCCATAGGCACAAAATCGCACCCCTCTTAGAAAGGATTAAACCAAGTACCTGAAACTTGAACCTTATAAATGCATGTTACTTCAAGCAAAGACTAAAAAAGTCCGGCCCTAGACTACTATTTCCTGGTTTTAGGACGTACTTATGTCTAACGGCCATATCGCTACTCGTAGCAGGTGACATAAAAGAGCCTTTCCTGCCATCACCGTAATTCACGAACTGTGGCAATGCATTTCCAAAAGTGGAATCCCAACTCGCGTTAGCACATGTCACAAAAACTTAAGCCGATGCTCCAACTCTGGAGCTGGCGATTTACGAGTATTATTAGCAGTGCAAGACGCAGAGGCGCTGCTGTATAGCAGCACAACGTAAGAAGAACCTAAAAAAGGCGTAACACTAACAATTATACTTCAATGGCAAAAGCAGGTAAGGACATAATGACAAGAAAAATTAAATCACTTTTAGTGACATTACCAGGAGACTAAAAAACGTCTGAGCACTGATGAAAAAAATGACTAATTTTGAACGTTCGCAACACATAGAAGCCATCATCAACCACAAGTTTCAAGCAAAACTAACACAATGAAAGTACTAGAATTACATTGAACACTAGACAGAAAATAAATTAAAATAATTACAAAATGGCGTCTTTTATCGACTATTGACTAAAATAGCGATGCTTAAATGAGGACGAAATAATGAGTATAATAAATCTAGGGTTGAGTTTCCACCAGGGTCACCAGCAATTTGCAACTCTGGACCCCCCTAGCTTACACTAGGTAATCTTGAATTGCGCTAGCGAAACCCCCAAGTGGGGGTTCCAATGGCCCTCCCTCTCTTTGAGGGAAAGTCTGAAATTGTTTAGCAGGATGCGCGCTTCTATGAAAAAGAATACTTGTATATTCTCATGTATTTTTACATTCTATGAAGAATATAAAAATACTAAAATTTGTGGCTAATAGCTTTTTCCATTGCTTTTCTAGGATAGTTTTAATTCATTCTGATACCGTAGGTACCGCAGCATCAACTCTGAAATAATCCTTTGAAGTGCAAGAGAGCTGGCTGTAATTTCCTCACTATCGTAAGTAAATGAGCAAACTGAGAAATCTTCAGCAAGGGCACAGGGAACATTACGAACGTTCAACGATGCACAATGAGCACAACAAAAATTCAATTCACAGGATAGAGCAGAAAAGGTGAATGGATCTGTTCGTAACAAAGCAATAGGACCAATAAGCACGAATTGAAATACCACATATTATTAAATTGGAATGCCAGGAAAATGTGAAATACCATATATTATTAAATAGGAATGCCAGAAAAAAGTAACAATTGATGCCAATAAACCATTATAAACCTATTTAGGCAGACAACCAAAGTAGGGAGAGAGGTACAAAAGGGCTTGAGAGCAGCTGGCACGAGTGAAAAGCTCACTGTCCTTTTGGAGCGAAAAGATTCAAGTAAGCGAAAGCTAACACACCCATCTTCCAGTAAATTATCGTCCCAGAAACACCTTATACATACGTGCAAAGACTCATTTGATGAGCATTCCATTAACGTAACAAATATGTTTCCAACAGATCCAACTCGAATACCTAGATGGGTCAGTTAAATATAAAATGGAGGACAAATGGTATTAAGAGTTTGCCGAACCTACACTGAATGCTTTCACGACGCTTTTCCAGCTGTGAATCCCACACAACAGGTGCTCATGACCTGCGCTGTTATATCTGTGTTTGAAAATAATGTATATAATCTGACTTGTTTTTGATCAGTCCTCCTGAATGCTCAAGGTAACAAACATACAATCCAAGAAGCAGATGTACTCAGGGCTCCCATCAGCAAAGAGCGCATCGCAAATTTCGCCTAACATGACATAAAAACGGTGTGCTGAAGCTCATAATAAAAGAAATCATAGTTAGCTATTTAGCACAGTAAAATTTGCACGCGCCTAAAAACCGGGAACGAATTTCCATTGGAAAAAAGACGAGCTACCGATACATCTGTGTCATGGGTTCTCGTAGGTGTTTTATTCTACAGAATGTGAAATGTTACGACGGAACGTGGTACAGAAAGCTCAAGGATTCACAACACGCCCACGCGGCAACAGCAATGCGTTATTTCTAAGTTGAGTCGTAGGTCACTAGAAAGCAGTAGATATTAGAAAAACAACAAAACAGTTAGCGAATACTACCTACGATGGATAGATCGCACAGAACGCATTCGAAATAAACAGAAAATGAATAAAAAATATAAAAATCTATTCGGAAGACACGTCGATGAGGAACGAGACAAAAGAGCGTTAAAAGAACTCTATGACAGCAACACAAACCGTTGCAACGACAGTTACTGGAGCGTAAGGCAAGATCTTATCTAGAAGCATTATGAGCTCTCACTGACGACGTGTACTAAGGCTGCAAGCGCAACGGAAGGTAGGGGACAGTTCAGAACAAAAGGTGTGAAAGCGACTAAGGGCATCATCTAGGCGCCAGTACGTACCTGTCCCTCTCCCATCGCCTACACAAAAAGAGAACAACATCAGTAACAACAAAAATGGCACAGAATAGCACTAACGACTAATCTAATTTAAATGTGCAAGTCATTAACGTTTTTGATGACGTTGCTCAACACTTGAGTAAACTAGCTATTCAATGTTTAGTCTGAAATTATGTTCATACCAATGGGAGTCCCTTGACAATTGAACATGAACGAAGGATGTCAGTACAATGAAACAGAACATCTTGACGCCACGGCTTCTACGGAATTTCCCAAGTGTCAAACTGCATTCGTAGACATTGCGATGTTAAAGAGCAAACGAAGACCACAAAAACAACTTGAAGGAATAAGGGATATAATTATTTGTGCTGTGTAAACATCTGAGATACGCTCCACGGCACGCACGTCTCAACTGTAAACGACACGTTGAAAAAGGTTAGAAAAAACAAGGCAAGGTAAATTAACCCCAACGGACTCGTGAGCCAAGCAGGCAGACAACGCAGAGCTAGTGTGGGCACCACAAAAAAGCGCCATCTGGGTACCACCAAACGTCCTCATGCACTGACTAGCATAAACTCGCGTCTAAAGAACTGTCATGCACCGCGACTATCACGCACCGGGAGACACAGCCTTGGCGAGACGAACAAATGGGCGCCACAGAAAATTGCACATAAGAATGAAATGACACATCGAAAATATGCCATAATGATGCAGGTAATCTGAAAAATTAAGCTAAAATCAAGCTACAGAAAAAACTACGTCACGCTATGAGAAAGGCAAATTTAAGATTCAGAGGTTCAGTTTACGAAAATTTATGACGTCGGAGCGGTACAGCCGGCAATGACTAAAAAAAATTGGTCAAGCTCTCAATTGAAAGCGTCACAATACAAGTTATCCCAAGTTTCTCGCTTCAATCATCCTTCAATTTAACAGAACAGGCACAGTTTCAAATTGATGATTCACTCTAAACTAGGTTTAGAAGCCCTTACATGAAATGACAGTGCAAAATCTCAACTAGCAATTGCGGAAATACATGCTTGTGGCCAGGCTTTACCCTGTCAGATGGTGAACCCTCTCCCAAGCCAGTACAACTTTCGCGTCAGTCTTATGTTGTCCAAATTTCTGCATATTTCACGGCACTGAGACATGTGCAACAACGAAAAGTGCTTTTCTCACACAGTGTCCCGGCGGCGTCTAAATTTACGAACCTCAAGCACAAACAATTCCGCCCATCAGCCTCTCCTCAGCACACAGATCCCCGCATGCGACTCGTGGAAGTGCTTAAACGAGTCAAACAGTTAGACAATAGTAGCGCCTAATCCAAAAAATATATAAAGGACAATTGTGGTATTCCTTCTTTTGAAATGTCCAGTACCGTAGAGACCACGAGTTTCCAAAGATTCTTACTGTTACGAAGCACAAGCTACTTGCTCGTAAGGTTACACAAGCAGGCCTGGAGAAATCTATACGACTCGCACTGCACATCGCACGCTACAACAGCTATACACGCGTTGACTCGCCCAAGCGATTCGTGAAAACACAAAGCATGCCATCAAATGAGGTCTACCACAGTTGTCATAAGTGAGAACTACAGTTCATATATTACGTGAGGAATGTAATAATAACCATCAAGTACTTAGAAGTAAAAACTGAACTACAACAGCTACGCAAAGTTAGGTTGCCAAACCAGGTCGAATTGTTCACCAAACAAGGAGGGTAATTTTGCAAAACAAGAGCGACAAGTTTACAAGACATGGATGAAAAGGAAACCAAACAAGACGAGAAAATTTGGCAACAAGACCAAGGACGATAAGCTTACAAAACCAGGGCGAAAAATTTGCAAAACCAGGACGAAAAATTTGCAAAACCAGGACGAAAAGTCCGTAAAACAAGGACTATAAAAATTTGCAAGACAAAGACAACAAGTTCGAAAGACAAAGACGACAAATGAACACGACAAGGACGGCGTTGAGTGAGCAGCCCTGGGGAGGAAGCCTCACCCTGAGGATCTCAGGCGAGATGTAGTCCGGGGTGCCGACGGCCACGTTGCTCTGCACGGTGCCGTCGGGCATGAGCTTGAGACACGACCCGAAGTCTGCAAGGCGGATGTGGCCATTGGCGTCGAGCAACACGTTGTCGGGCTTGATGTCGCGGTGCACGTAGTGGAGACGGTGGATTGAGTCTACAAAGCAAAAACTCTCATTAATCTGGGATTGAATTTTTAGGAATTTTACGAATTCCATTTCAGACATAGTAGTAAAGCCGGCCAGCAACAGATTTTTGGTAAAGTTTGTGGTTGAAGGTATAGTTATTGCAACCTAAAATTGTCTAAAGTGAACTCTCTCGAATGATTTAGGCACCAAGCATCTCGCTACCATGCAGGTCCACAAATAGGACGCAAGGTAGCCAAGTCAACAGATGAACCGTCACTGCCGGCAATACCGGTTCGTCAATGCAGAATGTTTGAAAATCTAGTCCATAAAGAAGTGCACCTAACATATCTTATACTGATATTGCTGGTTTTCATACGTTTGAAAAGTTTGTGCGCGCCTAAACCAAGATTAATGGTAAAATAAGTTAAAACGCGCACTGTTAATAATGAAGTAGCCAGCTTTGGAGAACTTTAGATTGTTGCAGAGAAATGAAGTTTTTCGCTCCCTCTTCTTGCAAAGTACTCCGTCGAAGTGAATCTCCTCCTTGACTAATTTTACTGAATTCAAACATTATACAGAAAAGTTATAAATCATGAGGCGCAAAATAATAAACATATGTTACAACACATTAAAAAAATGAACCAAACAAAAAAATTGAACCATCTTTATTTCAACGAGTTTGGTTAGTTCGACACAGACGCGGTTTTTAGAGCCTATTATACTTTACTATGTCGAGTCTGGCTTGACTCGGAAACTGCAATTAGAAGTGTTCCACACTCATTAATAACGTTCAAGAGACGATGTTGAGGCGCGCAGCGCACCAACCAGACGCTGGAACACAACCCATCACGTCTCGACTGTGACACTAGGTACGGCGACAGTGACTTTAGTGCGAGGAGATTAGATTAGTCGTTAGTTTTAGCCTCCCTACCCGCAGCAACAAATGCGATCCAAGGAGTGGAAGGAGGAAGGCACCATTTAGTATGGAGTTAAGGAAACGCGGAATCTACGCAGAAATTGCATAGAAACAGTAAGTTGGGAAAGAAGATTATGAAACAAGATCAAAGTTGAAGAAGGAAGTAGTAGGTGCTGAAAAACAGGACAGCAGTGAACCGAAAAAAGGAGGTCCGAAACTAAACAAAAACCTATTCTATTTTAACAAAAAAAAGCCTACTTAACTTATAGCTCGGGCTCTCACATAGTCCTCCTGGGAGCGCCAATTTAGCGCGAGGAGATTATTATTCTTGTATTGGTAAGTTTACGACTCCCCAGCCACATAAGAGAATTTTAAGGATAAAACACAGGATAATTTTGTGTGAAAAGCAGAAACGCGGAATCTATTCACAAGGTGTTCTCCCACACTGCGGATGGAAACGCCAACTTTGGAAAGAAGAGGAAAAAGAGACTGTAAAAATATGAAGGACGTGGGAGTATTGGAAAAAGCAAAGTAGACCCTAAATAATAGTCCCAAACGCCAGATTTGACCTAAAAAGCAAAGTAGACCCTAAATAATAGTCCCAAACGCCAGATTTGACCTAAAAAGCAAAGTAGACCCTAAATAATAGTCCCAAACGCCAGATTTGACCTAAAAAGCAAAATAGACCCTAAATAATAGTCCCAAACGCCAGATTTGACCTAAAAAGCAAAGTAGACCCTAAATAATAGTCCCAAACGCCAGATTTGACCTAAAAAGCAAAGTAGACCCTAAATAATAGTCCCGAACGCCAGATTTTACCTAAAAGCAAAGTAGACCCTAAATAATAGTCCCAAACGCCAGATTTGACCTAAAAAGCAAAGTGGGCCTAAACAATAGTCCCAAACGCCAGATTTGACCTAAAAAGCAAAGTGGGCCTAAATAATAGTCCCAAACGCCAGATTTGACCTAAAAAGCAAAGTAGACCCTAAATAATAGACCCAAACGCCAGATTTTACCTAAAAAGCAAGGTGGGCCTAAATAATAGTCCGAAACGCCAGATTTGACCTAAAAAGCAAAGTAGACCCTAAATAATAGTCCCAAACGCCAGATTTGACCTAAAAAGCAAAGTAGACCCTAAATAATAGTCCCAAACGCCAGATTTGACCTAAAAAGCAAAGTAGACCCTAAATAATAGTCCCAAACGCCAGATTTGACCTAAAAAGCAAAGTAGACCCTAAATAATAGTCCCAAACGCCAGATTTGACCTAAAAAGCAAAGTAGACCCTAAATAATAGTCCCAAACGCCAGATTTGACCTAAAAAGCAAAGTAGACCCTAAATAATAGTCCCAAACGCAAGATTTGACCTAAAAAGCAAAGTAGACCCTAAATAATAGTCCCAAACGCCAGATTTGACCTAAAAAGCAAAGTAGACCCTAAATAATAGTCCCAAACGCCAGATTTGACCTATAAAGCAAAGTAGACCCTAAATAATAGTCCCAAACGCCAGATTTGACCTAAAAAGCAAAGTAGACCCTAAATAATAGTCCCAAACGCCAGATTTGACCTAAAAAGCAAAGTAGACCCTAAATAATAGTCCCAAACGCCAGATTTGACCTAAAAAGCAAAGTAGACCCTAAATAATAGTCCCAAACGCCAGATTTGACCTAAAAAGCAAAGTAGACCCTAAATAATAGTCCCAAACGCCAGATTTGACCTAAAAAGCAAAGTAGACCCTAAATAATAGTCCCAAACGCCAGATTTGACCTAAAAAGCAAAGTAGACCCTAAACAATAGTCCCAAACGCCAGATTTGACCTAAAAAGCAAAGTAGACCCTAAATAATAGTCCCAAACGCCAGATTTGACCTAAAAAGCAAAGTAGACCCTAAATAATAGTCCCAAACGCCAGAATTGACCTAAAAAGCAAAGTAGACCCTAAATAATAGTCCCAAACGCCAGATTTGACCTAAAAAGCAAAGTAGACCCTAAATAATAGTCCCAAACGCCAGATTTGACCTAAAAAGCAAAGTAGACCCTAAATAATAGTCCCAAACGCCAGATTTGACCTAAAAAGCAAAGTGGAGCCTAAATAATAGTCCCAAACGCCAGATTTGACCTAAAAAGCAAAGTAGACCCTAAATAATAGTCACAAACGCCAGATTTGACCTAAAAAGCAAAATAGACCCTAAATAATAGTCCCAAACGCCAGATTTGACCTAAAAAGCAAAGTAGACCCTAAATAATAGTCCCAAACGCCAGATTTGACCTAAAAAGCAAATTAGACCCTAAATAATAGTCCCAAACGCCAGATTTGACCTAAAAAGCAAAGTAGACCCTAAATAATAGTCCCAAACGCCAGATTTGACCTAAAAAGCAAAGTAGACCCTAAATAATAGTCCCAAACGCCAGATTTGACCTAAAAAGCAAAGTAGACCCTAAATAATAGTCCCAAACGCCAGATTTGACCTAAAAAGCAAAGTAGACCCTAAATAATAGTCCCAAACGCCAGATTTGACCTAAAAAGCAAAGTAGACCCTAAATAATAGTCCCAAACGCCAGATTTGACCTAAAAAGCAAAGTAGACCCTAAATAATAGTCCCAAACGCCAGATTTGACCTAAAACGCAAAGTGGGCCTAAATAATAGTCCCAAAGGCCAGATTTGACCTAAAAAGCAAAGTAGACCCTAAATAATAGTCCCAAACGCCAGATTTGACCTAAAAAGCAAAGTAGACCCTAAATAATAGTCCCAAACGCCAGATTTGACCTAAAAAGCAAAGTAGACCCTAAATAATAGTCCCAAACGCCAGATTTGACCTAAAAAGCAAATTAGACCCTAAATAATAGTCCCAAACGCCAGATTTGACCTAAAAAGCAAAGTAGACCCTAAATAATAGTCCCAAACGCCAGATTTGACCTAAAAAGCAAAGTAGACCCTAAATAATAGTCCCAAACGCCAGATTTGACCTAAAAAGCAAAGTGGGCCTAAATAATAGTCCCAAACGCCAGATTTGACCTAAAAAGCAAAGTAGACCCTAAATAATAGTCCCAAACGCCAGATTTGACCTAAAAAGCAAAGTAGACCCTAAATAATAGTCCCAAACGCCAGATTTGACCTAAAAAGCAAAGTAGACCCTAAATAATAGTCCCAAACGCCAGATTTGACCTAAAAAGCAAAGTAGACCCTAAATAATAGTCCCAAACGCCAGATTTGACCTATAAAGCAAAGTAGACCCTAAATAATAGTCCCAAACGCCAGATTTGACCTAAAAAGCAAAGTAGACCCTAAATAATAGTCCCAAACGCCAGATTTGACCTAAAAAGCAAAGTAGACCCTAAATAATAGTCCCAAACGCCAGATTTGACCTAAAAAGCAAAGTAGACCCTAAATAATAGTCCCAAACGCCAGATTTGACCTAAAAAGCAAAGTAGACCCTAAATAATAGTCCCAAACGCCAGATTTGACCTAAAAAGCAAAGTAGACCCTAAATAATAGTCCCAAACGCCAGATTTGACCTAAAAAGCAAAGTAGACCCTAAATAATAGTCCCAAACGCCAGATTTGACCTAAAAAGCAAAGTAGACCCTAAATAATAGTCCCAAACGCCAGAATTGACCTAAAAAGCAAAGTAGACCCTAAATAATAGTCCCAAACGCCAGATTTGACCTAAAAAGCAAAGTAGACCCTAAATAATAGTCCCAAACGCCAGATTTGACCTAAAAAGCAAAGTGGAGCCTAAATAATAGTCCCAAACGCCAGATTTGACCTAAAAAGCAAAGTAGACCCTAAATAATAGTCCCAAACGCCAGATTTGACCTAAAAAGCAAAATAGACCCTAAATAATAGTCCCAAACGCCAGATTTGACCTAAAAAGCAAAGTAGACCCTAAATAATAGTCCCAAACGCCAGATTTGACCTAAAAAGCAAAGTAGACCCTAAATAATAGTCCCAAACGCCAGATTTGACCTAAAAAGCAAAGTAGACCCTAAATAATAGTCCCAAACGCCAGATTTGACCTAAAACGCAAAGTGGGCCTAAATAATAGTCCCAAAGGCCAGATTTGACCTAAAAAGCAAAGTAGACCCTAAATAATAGTCCCAAACGCCAGATTTGACCTAAAAAGCAAAGTAGACCCTAAATAATAGTCCCAAACGCCAGATTTGACCTAAAAAGCAAAGTAGACCCTAAATAATAGTCCCAAACGCCAGATTTGACCTAAAAAGCAAAGTAGACCCTAAATAATAGTCCCAAACGCCAGATTTGACCTAAAAAGCAAAGTAGACCCTAAATAATAGTCCCAAACGCCAGATTTGACCTAAAAAGCAAAGTAGACCCTAAATAATAGTCCCAAACGCCAGATTTGACCTAAAAAGCAAAGTAGACCCTAAATAATAATCCCAAACGCCAGATTTGACCTAAAAAGCAAAGTAGACCCTAAATAATAGTCCCAAACGCCAGATTTGACCTAAAAAGCAAAGTAAACCCTAAATAATAGTCCCAAACGCCAGATTTGACCTAAAAAGCAAAGTAGACCCCAAATAATAGTCCCAAACGCCAGATTTGACCTAAAAAGCAAAGTGGGCCTAAATAATAGTCCCAAACGCCAGATTTGACCTAAAAAGCAAAGTAGACCCTAAATAATAGTCCCAAACGCCAGATTTGACCTAAAAAGCAAAGTAGACCCTAAATAATAGTCCCAAACGCCAGATTTGACCCAAAAAGCAAAGTAGACTTTAAATAATAGTCCCAAAGGCCAGATTTGACCCAAAAAGCAAAGTAGACCCTAAATAATAGTCCCAAAGGCCAGATTTGACCCAAAAAGCAAAGTAGACTTTAAATAATAGTCCCAAAGGCCAGATTTGACCTAAAAAGCAAAGTGGGCCTAAATAATAGTCCCAAACGCCAGATTTGACCTAAAAAAGCAAAGTGGGCCTAAATAATAGTCCCAAAGGCCAGATTTGACCTAAAAAGCAAAGTAAACTTTAAATAATAGTCCCAAAGGCCAGATTTGACCTAAAAAGCAAAGTGGGCCTAAATAATAGTCCCAAACGCCAGATTTGACCTAAAAAAGCAAAGTGGGCCTAAATAATAGTCCCAAAGGCCAGATTTGACCTGAAAAGCAAATTGGGCTTAAATAATAGTCCTAAAGGCCAGAGTTAACCTAACATATTCCCTCTGGGAGCACAAATAGAAATACAACTCAAAAAGATAAGACTAGATCATACAGTACGTCAGGAAGTTAGTTTAAAACTCCCAAATCACAAGAAAGGTGTTCCCAAAAGAAAGGAGGAAGGCACAATTTGAATTGGAATCAGAAAATGGGGAATCTATGCACAAGGTGTACCACCAAACCCACTACATGAAACACGATAGTTGAAGAAAGTAGTATGTACTGAAAAACAGGACAGCAGTGAACAAAAAAATTTCCAAAACAGAACAAAAAAAACTATTCCGTTTCAACATAAACCAAAGGCCCACCTAACATTTAGCTCGAGACTTCACATTTTCCTCCCGTGAGCGTTAATTCCAATAGATACAACAGTTGTATTCTCCCGAAAAATTTTTGTCATACAAGTAAGTCTAAACAACTAATATTAAAATATAATTATTTCTTTAATTATAGGAATAGCACAAAATGTCAATGTGAATCAAACAAACTCTCTGCAAATGAAAAGCTACTCGTAGATGTTTCCAATCTAACTGAATGTCTACTCCATGCGTGATGAAAATTATTTCATTTGCAGTGAACACTTTTCCACTGAACACTTGATTTCCAATCGTACCATTCTTCAGGAACTACTTCAAATTCCTACTTGGAATGAATAAATAACTGAACATGAAAAATTTATCGTTCGTCATTCTTTTCTTGTGGGCTTCGCAATCATTTTTTAACTGCAGCATGGATCACACGTTCTACTCTGTAAACGTAAGACTCCAGCATAAGCAGGAGTCTCCCGTACATAACTATCTACAATTTATTTGCTCCTTCCTTCCTAGGCCCCAGTCACACACCCTGTAAACTGGATACCTGAACACTACACAATGGCAACAAAATTCTAATTTTTAATTCTAATTCATTTAAAAATGACTAAAATTCATTCGAAAGCTACCATGACTCAAAAAACAAAAAATAACAAGAAAAAGCACGCATTTAAAGAGTTATTTTAAATGCACATTTCACAAATAAATGATAGCTCTAACTCATAAGTAACTGGGTTAAGTTTGAGGACACGGGTACATCTTATACGGAGTAGCACGACAAGACACACGAGGGAGTTGTCAGCAGACCCACCAATGGCGAGGATCATCTCGGCGATGTAGAACCTGGCCATGTCCTCCGGCAGTCGGTCCTCGAACTTGCTGAGCAGCGTGAGCAGGTCACCGCCGCAGTAGTAGTCCATCACCAGGTACTGTGAGGAAACAACACTTAGATTAGTAGTTTAACCCTTTCGATACCATAATTGAAATAATTATTTTGTTTATGCTTTTTCACTGAATTTGGTTCAATATGAGGTTATACAGCTCATTGAAGTATAAAAAATTAAAAAAATTAAATGGTGAAACTCCTACCTACCGATCGTATTTTGGGAACCCATAGTGCGACACCAAATGTGGAACAACACTTTGTTTGGAAGCTAGCGTTCCAGATAGCGCTGGATATCAATGACAGAGGTACTAAACTGTACCACCATCAATGCAAAGAGGCATTTTGCTCTCTCATTTTCTAGTCTATAAAAAATGAAGAGATACTAATTTGTACCGTCTGTATCGAAAGGGTTAAGCCTTTCTAACGGCTAAAAAAAATTAAAGTTCCGAAGAGAGAAAGGAGGAAGGCCTCATTTAGTTTGGAAATGATAAGGGAACGCAGAATCTATGCAGAAGGGACATAGAAACAGTAAGTTGATAAAGAAGTTTTATGAAACAAGATGAAAATTGAAGAAAATAGTAAACCGAAAAAGGTGGTCCTTGACGCAACAAAAAAAAACCTTTTATTTCACCAAAAGGATGGCCTACCTAATTCTTAGCTCGGGCCCTCACCCATTTTCCTCCTGGAAATGCTAGCTCTTGAAGTACAATAGTTGTATTCTCCTGAGGGATGGAACAAGACTCAATGTAACGCAACGGCCGCTAGTGAACACTGCCATATCTAATCCGACTACGCAGCACGAAGAGTTGTTTTTGCTAGCTCCTCGGAAATAATTGGATAAATGAAGAGTAATATGTGAAACAAAGGACCTATTGAAGAGTATGGTCTTTAGCCAAGTGCGCCCAAGCTTAAAAAATTGCTGAAATCGAGCCCATTAAACAAGGTAATGGCCAGAAACAACAATTAAAATAAGTCTCTAACGCTGCAACGCAAAATTGTGGATGCATATACTAACTCGGCTTGAAAATTTGCTGCTTTATTTCTCCCTACTCAGAAGTCCTTCATTTACCTCTTCTCAGAAAGTTCAAACTGATGTGGAGCCTAACGCAATGAATAAACTAATCGCGTGGCCATTTTAAGACTCAGCAATTCAGATCCTCCTACTGCGGAGAAAACGTTATCATAGGCGCACCAAAACTTCCCACGTCGCACTGACGTCATTACACGGTCTTGAATTGTTTACGCGTGGATGAAATGGGGCCTCCAATTACATCCATACCACTCATAAATGAATTTCATTCATTTCTCAAGTAAGTACATGGTAATTAAAGCAAGCATTCCTATAGAGCAAGTTAGATAGGAAAACACGAATAGTACTCATACAATATTCAAAATAACTATGACTTCAAGTTGAAGACATCAAATTTAAACCTTTATCAAACTTTAATCCCTCGGTTGCAGCTTCATTTCGGATTAATTTTCAGAAGATTCTTACTTTTAGTGAACTTAGAAAAAGGACTATTACCTAATTTCGGTAAAGTAAAAAAATAAAAATAAAATATATCATTTTAATTGAGTTTCTCCAAACACAACCACCCAGAATGACAAGCACATATACGTTTAGGCAAATAATGATCATCAAATGGCACAACCGCCACACACCAGACAACACAAACACAACACACCAGACAACAAAATACACCATACAACAGAACACACCAAGCAACACAACACACCAGACAACACAACACACCAGACAACACAACACACCAGACAACACAACAACACACCAGGTTGGTGTCGTCCTGGAAGGCGTAGTGGAGGTTGGTGATCCAGCGCTGGTCGCCGAACACGAGCACGTCGCGCTCCTCATGGAAGCACGCCGTCTCCGCTCTGCGCATCACATAAACTTTAAGTACTAAGACCTAGGCAGTAAAGTTCATCTTGAAGCGAACAGACATGTCCTGGCTGTTTAAAATGATTTAATTAGTGACTATCTACGGCCCAAGTCAAGGGTGAATGAGAAGATTTTTATTGCCATTTGAAAAACTGCGTACTTGTTTCTGAATGCTGAGGCATAAGGGACCATGGAATTCAACTCTCACAAGATTGTTAGGTCTCCTGTCATTATTATAATAATGCGACGAGATGAACGAGTTATGTCGTGCAACAGACGAGAGCAGAACACAGACGAGGACAAAACAGAGCTACAGCTCATACAGCAAGGGAATCTATGCTGATTTAGAATAAAATTTTCCTAGCTGATAGATGCCACATTTTGAGTCACGGTTGGTGGCCGCTCACATCTCTAAGTCTATGTACTCCTCTAAACTCCCGATATCCTCACTAAAACAGCTAAGAAGAAAATGTTTACGTCATAATTCTCGATTTCTAACAGGTTACAAAACGAAACATGATGAAAGAAATCGACTGCGCAACTCCCGTATGAGTGAGTACAGTCACAGTCTGAACACTTCGAAGTGAGTTGTAACAGCGCACTCTATTCCGAATCCTACCTCATATTTAATTAAATCAGTAGTGAACACTGTACTTATATTACGTAGCACATGGACGAAAGCGTTTTCAGGTACACATAGGAATATTTAAAACTGAATCTGACCCACAGCTCGTCTAACTTTAAAACATTTAATTTCCCTGACGATTTTAAGATATTTACTGTTCATATACGAGACAATGTACAAGTGTAGAGTGACAAACTTAATGAAGCTCAAGGCCAAATCAAGGGAAAATAATGGCACTGAGTTTGATATTAGTGTAGAGCGCGTAATATTTTCTTTATACAACTGGGACCATCCAAGTTGATATAAATTGCTAACAGAGGTAGTATGTAGATTGAATTACAGTCCTAACGTAGCATACAATAAGAAAAAGAATTTGATTCATTGCTCAGGTAAGTATTTTCCATGGAGTGAAAGAAATAAAAGTGTGTAAAATTATAAAGAAGCATGAAGAGGAAAATGTTCCACCGTTGATCGATAAGGGCGCGGTTTAGAACAATGTTTGGAGACCTTCTAGCTCATTAAAATACCCGAGGGTGGTCGCGACGAGACCCTGCCCAACCTACAGGAGAGTCCCAAAACCGATCCACGTCAGCAGGATACGATGCATTGCACGTTTTGAGTGCCTCGTGTTTCATAGCTTACGAAAGTAAACCGTGTATAAGAGGTGAAAGAAATTATCAGACTCACGTTCCTGATCGGACTGCTGATGCAATGACAAGAAATTCAAGATGCCAAGAGATCATAAATTAGAAGAATTTTCAAGTTTATAAGTTCTCAAGTTCGAATCAAATTGTGACTCGATACTAGAATCCCCAGTCTATCATGGTTCGGGAAGCCGTCCCAGTTACAGCAAGATGTGTCCTGTGCTCTCGAACATGACAGGAGGTGCATATCCTGTACATTGGAAGCATAATCGCTTACTAGGGTTGAGGAATACTGTTAAAATTCAACACGGAACCTCCAACAAGATTCAGCATCAATCACAGGACGCTGAATTCATTCGAGGCTCGATACAGATAAATATTCCATCATTCGAAGGCAAGAAAGAATGGCTAAAGCTCCTAACTCTGACCATTAGGATTTCTCTATCGACCCTAGACCCTAAGAACATAAGTGCATCGAGAAACCTGAAAGATTAGTCGATGTCTTAAAACATAACTGCAAAGATAATAGTGTTTAATTCAATGATAGCATTAAGCGCTACTTGAACATCAGCACGGAGACGTAACGCTGTTATTTACAACACAGAGAGCTCAGTCTGAAAAAAAAATTCATGTGATTGCACGCGAGTATCCTTCACCCATGTATTGGAACCATTGGCTTGCAAATATTATTTCATTTTTTTTTAATGAAAAAACGCTAATTCTGGATCACCCCTAGGTACTTCTATGTTCCATTATCTTACTTTTAACCATTAATGATTCTGTATACTCTAATTACTCCTCACACTATGAATTGTTTCAAGATCATTTAAAATAATGTTTTCAAAATTCATTAGCAAGCTTACAGACCATAAGTTTGTTCAAGCCTCTCTAAACACAACTAAGGTACTCCTACATTAGATGTTAGTTTCAGACTTCCTAACCGCAACAAAGGCGCTTCAAAAAGAGGAAGGAGGTAGGTACCCTTTAGTATGGAGATCACAGCGAGCTCAGTGAGAGTTATGCACAAGGTGCATAGAAACAAACAGTTGAGAAAGAAGTTCATGAAACGAGTTAACAGTTGAAGAAAAAAGTATTAAGCGCTCAAAAACAGGCCAGAAATGAATCGAAAAAAGATTGTCCGTAACAAAACGAAACACCTAGTCAATTCCAACAGAAGGCTAACTTAACCTTGAGCTCGAAACTTCACGTGTTTCCTCTGGAAGCACTGATTCCCAAAAATACGATTGCATACCTCTTCTCCCGAGGGGAGCATCCAGAAAGATAAATACTCTAACTGAATGAGTCCAAAGTTACACTACTACAAAACGTAGAAACAACTCTTCACGCTACCGAGTCATCTGATGAACGAACACTGTAACTGAACAGCAGGTATGGACTCGTTAAACGCTTAAAAAAGTATTTCCCCTAACAGTAATATTAAAAAATTTCTCCTTATAAGTTATTTCTTCCATACACCATTAACGACAAGCGCTCTAACCTTGACCATACTTATCTCCCGCGTCGCGTAGAGGCAGGGTCAACTCATCGACATTGCAAATCAGGCCATAAGTAAGAACCTTTGATACTTTTATTACATTTTAAACATGTCGAAATTTTCTCTACTACTATAAAGCCATGTCTGTGTTCACAAGAAAAAGTATACAGAAAAGACATGGCGCACAACCCTCTCGTAACATTACATGATACCGCGTTTTCGTTAATGTTCCCACACTTGTTTCCCTGCCCTCTTCTCTCAAGTCGCCGGAGAAAATCCCACAGCCAACCCAGTTAAGATACCACATCCTGTCCTCCCACAATACAGTCATTTATTTCCCTCTGCTGGGTCATACTTTACATTTTAATTACCATTTCTGCCCCCAACTCACACCACGTGCGCTGCGTAACGAACTCAGCGTGACCACGACCCACGAAGACCAAGGAGCAGCAGCGCTCAACTTACACGTTGCTTATCACTCGCACTTAAATTGATATTCACGCTCGAAATAGCTGCGCTTGCAGTCGACACTCTCACCTTTTGAGCATCTCCCATTTGTTGAGTATCTTCATGGCGAAGACTTTATCGGTGTCTCGGAGCTTGACGACGCACACTTCGCCAAACGCACCACGCCCGATCACCTGAACAAGTAAATCATTCTTAAATAAAATATTGAAGATTAACTCTATGCGACAAATAAACGCAAATAGGCAAAAAATTGATTAGATTATGTTAGCTTCAGCCTCTCTAACCGATACAAAAGTGTCTCAAAAAGAGTTAAAATTAAGGCACTGTTTAGTACAGAATTAAGGGAACACGGAATCGATAGCTCGTAACAAAACCTATTTTATTTCAACAAAAAGCCCTACCTAACTCTCAGCTCAGGACCTGACATTTTCTCCTTGGGAACGTTAGATACAGAAGTCGTATTCTCCTGAAGGGGCAAGAAGCAAAATCACACAGCGTAAGAAAGCGGATTTCACCCGCAGCATTTAACCTGAGCTCAAGTGAGACTTGGTCATAAGCTCGTGTCAAGGACTCTAATGAAGGGCTAATACTCCTTTATGAAGTAGTGATTGGGTCGCACCAAACACGCGTGAAGACATCACCATCTATAAGCAAGCATCATTAGCTGAATTTAATGCCTCTCCACGACTGTGCTGCTGAGACAAATTCTGGTGTTCATTTATACGTGATGACTTCATGCGGCAAGCGATTCAGCTTTATAACTAGAAAATTTTCTAGCGCATTCATCAATTTGTGCACAATAGAATATTCATGTTTCCGAAGAGTGCATTACGATTTCATTCCTGCCTGAAACCTTAGGTTAAGCTCTGCACATTTTATCCTAAATTACAACAACGCGAAAAATTATGATCGGGTTACATTTCCCGCATAATTATACAACTATTAACACAATAAGACATGCCTTGCTGATGGCATTAATAGTTTCCCGCTGGGTCTCAACTAGCGTGTTCTGAAACGTTCCTGCGCGGGTTCTCGTCCCGTGCTCACGGATGTTCCTGTTTTTGGTACTGGTCATGTTTCTGTTGATCTTCCTGTCCCCGGCTCTGGTTAACTTTCCTACCAATGGACGACTAACATACGAAGGAGAAGCAGCAGCAAGATTTAAAAAGGTTTATGGAAAAAGATAAAAGTTGAAGAAGAACGTAACAGGTACTGGGAAAAAGAACAGCAGTGAATCGAAAAAAATTATATGAAACACCTGTTCGTTTTCAACAAAAAGCTTACCTTTCCTTCAGCTCAATACCTGCAGCACCTATTGAACGATCGTTACTTAGTATCTTAGAAACAGATTAAATTATTCTGCTCAGTAGCTTTCCTGAGTGGTAAAGTAATACATCAAGCTACGAGCAGTCATTAATATTCAGAGCTAACTGAACATGAGCCGGAACAAATGAGTTACATACACTCGAACACATGGTCATCGAATGCCTCAAATCTTTAACCTACTGTCCTTTTCAGGCACTGCATTGTACTTCTTGCAGTTGAACGAGAAGAATAACACAGCGAATTTACAACGTTGATCAAAAAACCTTCCGCGGTCGATATTCTAAGCTTGAATGGAATATCTGAAGATAAGAGACCCTGATGGACAAACGTTGAATATTTTATCAGCGCTCGGAAGACCAGAAATAGCTTCATGCATAGAAGAGTGAATACCGCCTCATAAAGCGCACGAGGCACAAAGACGCTCTCAGCAAGTGCAGTCGGTGATCAGTAAGTCATTGTTTGACAGCAGATTTGCATATCCTTCCACAAACATCGTCAAACTGCTTCAATGTTGTGCAATTAATGGACAAGTTCCTCAATTTAATAAAACAAAAAAGTTTTAGCATCAGAAGTGATTTTACCATAACACATATCAGAAATAATAAAATCCATTTGGAAATCCTAAAAACAAATCAACTGCTGATACGGTATGCTTGATATCAAAAGACCAAGAAAGAGCTTGTACGTTAGAAGGAACATTTATAGTCGTCGAATTTATATATTCACGGCAAAAATTATTAAACAAATTAATTCAAAGTAATTGAGAACCTATTTTTTCCCCTAATTACAAAAAAAATTCAAAAAGAGCATCCATACCATGCTCAATAGTGCGCTTTACATAATTTTAAACTCCGCGCAATCGTTTTTCATGTACACTGATTTATCTACAGTAATTCTTATGTCCTAATACCAAACAAAAGTGACAATTTTAAAAGAATAAAACCGAACAATAGTCGATTTAAACACTTACCGACCGAGAGAACTTAAATGCGTTACTAAGGACAGATACATGATTAACCATTCCCGAAATGGGCACCGATGTCAAACATCGGCAACACAGAAGAAAGATTGAAACAAATCGACGCTGATCTGACACAGGGTTTAGTTCAATAAAATTCGATTCAGCCCTGAAGAATCTTGACAATGAAACTACAAATAGATTTAAAAACGTGATAGAACGTGAGTCTAAAAATGATCGACACGTTTGTAAAATATCATACAACTTGAACAAAAACTTTATACTAAAGCAGTGCAAAATTCAATAAATTTCACAATTAAATTGAGAGAAAAACTCAAACAAACGATAAACACCATATTACAGCAACAAAGTGCGGCGAGGAATCCACTGGCCCATTTCTGCCAAGAGTTACCGTACATCCCTGGCCACTTGAGGCATACACGAGACAGGGTGTCCTAATGCACGGGCTGGCAGCAGAGGTTATTTAATCGCGAACCGTCAAGAAATTAGCCATGCTCCGCAATCCGGAGGCAGAGAAGTGCATTCATGGTATCTAACTCAGTCGATGGTGTCTTGGTCTGGTGCCATGAAGTATGTTCAGCAAAGATATAATAACTGCTAAGGGAAGCAAGAGAAATCCTGCTGAGGCAAGACATGAAGCCACCTCGTGATATCATTCCGCGTTTCACTCAGGACAATTTGGAGAAGAATATCAAATATTTGAATGGCAAATTTAACTGAAATCTTTTGTCTAGCGTTCAGTAGCCATCGCGGCTAACATACTAATGTTGAAGGCCACGGGCAACTCGACATATCTATCGAAATATCGTACCAGCAATAAGTTCAATAGATATATTATCAATTTACTCAAACCTCATGACATATGACTCAAGAAACATGATTCAAAATGTAGGAAATAAATCATCGTAGTTCGTTTTGTACGCACGCTCTTCTAGTCAGTAGCTACGAGTGTCATGGAAGAAGTTTAGCACGGCAGGACCACCAGCGTTGAATCGATGACACAGAACTAGGTACACATAAAAGTGGGATTCTTGGCGAGCGAACACAAGCCCATGTCCGCCACTGTAGCTTTCTTGTGCCTAATTTCTTTACAACTTTTATCAGTTGTATAGAGTGCAAAATCCGACAGATCTCCCTAGTTGCCGATGACGCGCTGTAGGCCAGCGTCAGTTTTTTTTGTCGTAGTATGAAAATATGCTCGTGAAAATGGTCACAGGAAACTTATACACCAAACAGTTTTCCAGGAACACCGTAGCTGCCAAGTGAGTAAAACATATCTTGCACTAATTGAGGACAATATCGGTAACGAGAGCGAGTCTGACACCCAGCGTACAGGCAGCAGGTGTTCTGTGCCATCAACAGCAACACCGGCTCGGCGTTGAAGTTTATCCATTACTAGATCCAATTATGTATTCGCCGATGGCGACAAAACTAAGTAGTACGTACACGTGAGAATGAAAACTGAAGAATATCAAACTACGTTTTCAATGCCGAAATCCTTCCCGAATATTATTAGCAATCAAAATGCTGCATTTTAGGCCGGCAGATACCTGAGACAATCACAGTGAAACGTAAACATCGACACTGCAACATCCAGCCGAATGTAGCCAACACTTACGACGGTCTCTTACCTTGACAACATCAAAGTCTTCCCTGGTGAGTCTGAGGGCCTTCACGCGCTGAACCACAGGCTTCACTGCACATGAAAAACGAAAATTAATCTCAGTTTCTTAAATGGAATTCTCGAGCAAAAAAGTTTCAATAGCAACAAATGATGAGCACGAAAAAATTTGAACAAAACATCGCAAATGAATAAGGAGATTTGACCTATCACTTAATTGAACTATTGCTGACATTATACAGCTTGTTGAGCAGCAAGCAAAATTCACACAGACAAGCATATGTATAAAAAATTAACTTTACAGTTATCTAAACTTCACCACACGAAAATGGCAAAAACACCGTCCTAGTTGTGATGTCTTATGAATGGTCCAAAGCTTACAATTAATTATTCTGCTAACACTTTCATTGGCATTCGAGTGAAATTCACCAGATAAAACATGAGTGTAATTTTTAGATCAGATGGCGAGGGACGGACTACCATAGGGATCTACGCATCTGAAAGAAATGAAGAGTATTTTCAGTGTTTGTTCAGTGTGAAACAACAAAGGCAATAAATCCTCATAACAGTGAACCTAACTGAAAATTTGAAGCCCAACTTCCAGAGATAAAACCGGAACCTTAGCGTTGAAACCCGAATTATTATTATTATTATTATTATTATTATTATTATATAAGAAAGTTTTAGCCTCCCTTAACCACGACAAAGATGTTCCAAGAGAGGAAAGAGGAAGGCACCATTTAGTATGGAGTTGAGGGAACGCGGAATCTATGCACAAGGTGCACAGAAACAGTAAGCTAGGAAAGAAGTTCATGAAACAAGAAAAAAGTTGAAGAAGAAAGTAGTAGGTGCTGAAAAACAGGACAGCAGTGAACCGAAAAAAGATGGTCCGTAACAAAACAAAAACTTATTTCATTACAACAAAAAAGAAGCCTACCTAACCTTTAGCTCGGGCCCTCACATGGTTCCCCTGGGAGCGCTAATTCCCATAGATACAATAGTTGTATCCCCCTGAGGGGGTTGAAACCCGAATGATATTTCCTTCAACCTCATAAATGAGCTACCTTAACGTCATATCACGAGATGTCAATGAGTCATTTCCCCTTGTTAATATCTCACAGAGCAACTTCACAATTCCTCGAAGTTCCACCAAGAGAACGACTGTCCTGCTAGAGAGCTTTGCACCCCCTCTCCACGTGGAGCGTGCGCTGCCACAAATTAGGTGTGGGGGTCTAGTGTTGGTTGTGCAGGCAATATCCCGCAGTCGCGTGAGGGTGAGCCTAAGCCCCCAGCCGTTACTGGTTATTGCGTCTCATGGCATGCCACATGGCTGCAGACACGCACGCGTTCCATCAACCCCATCAATGCCTGAGGTACAAATGCAATTCCTTCAGCGTATCAACGACTATTATTGTGCTGGAACAAAGGGCAGTAGGGGAGGCAGAGGACGATTCAAGTCTGGAACACGTGTTCGCTTGTGCGTCAAGTCAGTCCTGTCTCCACGTCGGAACTGCGGCATTTTTCTTCTACACGATGAATTATTCTTAGTTAAAGACGCCGTAGTTACGACAATGACGATCTCAACACGAATAAAAGGGGCCAAACAGCAAGAAAACGAGAAATTTATGCATAATGTGTGTTCTGACACTGGATACCTTGCGCATGGAAACAGAAAGTTGGGAAAGAATGGGAAGGAGACAAAAAAAGATAGCGAAGAAGGTATGAAAATTGAAAACAAAATGGGTATCAAAGATAGAAATCCCAAGATTGCACTATTATGGTTAAGTTAATCGAACATATTCTCCCCAAGGGGCGCCAGTCCCCACAGGATAGGATAGACAGACTTAGCTAACCTAAACTTATTGCCTATCCTATAGGGCATAGGAGTGAATCTACCTAGAATATCTGTATCTAATTACCCTGAAATTGAGCCTCATCGTGCATGAACAGCCGCTTGCGTTCGAAAAAACAAGGGCTCCTTCCGGTTTAATTGAAAAATAATCCTTAGAATAAATGTGTTGTGAATTTCGTCGTGACGAGAACCAGCGAAAGGAGCTCACTTACGAGCATACCAGTGACATTCGAATTTTTCAATTTCACAGTTAACCCTTTAACGCCCACATTTTTATACTCATGTGACCGTTATGACAACCACTATCACTAAACCGACACTGGCATTAGGTAGTGACTGTTATCAAGATGTGGAAGGAACTGCCACTCAGCAGTGAAGTTCAAAGGACACATTAGTGAACAAATTGAATAAGAAATACAATATATTATTGTTATTTTTGAAAGAGGACCGTACAATCCACTTGGGCGTTAAAGGGTTAAAACGAAATCAAGTTTTTTCTTTTCCTCCTGTACATAGTATGCGGCTCTGAAATCCATACAAAGATTCGAAAGAAAAATACTGTCGTCCCTATGTATTACAGTTTCTTTCTCTGAGGGCTCGAAGATATCTACAATCCATTTAAGCCTATTATCTCTTAAAAAGCACCAATAGTTCACAATAAACAACATCGAAATGCACAACGCAACGCTCTAGCTTACGTCTGAGCCCAAGGGGGCGCGGTTTCCCATTCCCTCATCAACTATTGTTCCACTCGGTCCGATCCATCAAGGGTAGGTCGTCATTTGTCAGAGAATATTGTGGCGCGAAAGTCGGTCTTTGTATTTTCCTGGCTATTCTACATGTACTTCTTACTTTATGCAATAAGTCACCCTTTAACGGAGTACAATACCAGCAATATTGTGAGCGCAGGCTTCGTCCGCTGTGGACACAACACGACGATGTCTTCGACACATTACCAGCGTCAACATAGTCAATTATCGGATCACGGAATACCAAAAAAATCAACGTTGATTTCAACCCACTCTACTTATACATGATTCTGTAATTTTCTGATTTCAATTTCATACGAACCAATTGTGCCGAGGTATCTAACTAATCTGAGCACCAACTAAGAACAATGCTACGCATACGATCATCATCATTTTCTCCCCCAGATAAATAGCTGTTACGAGCCATTATCCTATCTTACTTTGCAGTTTTCTAATTCCTCTACATCATGCAAGGCATATAGGTAGCAACTTTTGAAATATGGCTAAGATAGCTGGCGTTTGTGAACACGTAATGGCGCAACCAGATAATTTTGAACTTGAACATCACTGAGGTAACCAATCAAGTTGAATCAACCAGATTAAAATTACTGCAACGGGACCTCATAAAAAATATTCACAAAAATCATTTTTAGACATTGCATTTACTGCTGAGAATATGCTGAAAATGTCAACCCATGATTTTCATTCCATTTTTGCAATTCAGTATAATGAGTGGAATTGGGAAAAGTAATACGTTTTATTCAATACCCGCCTCAACTGCACTGAAGTTCTTCTACAAAATGAAACACGATGACACCGCCTCGTGCTACCGTCAACACTCAATTGAGAAACAGCGTATTGGGCGTTCTATTTATTCCGTTTAGCAAATACGGCGATAGTCAAAAATGTTTACGAAATTGAGACCATCTTAAATACATTTCGAAGCGACAGCCGTCAGCAAATAGACAAAGTAGAGAACAGAGTCGCAAAGTGATCTTACTGCTCTGGAGCGTACAGAACATGAAAGGAAACCGCAGACAAACTGCAGGTTGGTTGATAAGTTATTTCAGCAGCAGTGCGTACGTTTGTTAAATCTGGGTACTTACTGTATTCTAAATGCACAGGATTACTCGATAGAATAACAGTATTCAGGGTTGTGTTGCCAACTCGAGATAATTATAATTAATGAAGGATATTTTGTTCAAGCATGTCCTTCCGAGAGACCCTAATGGACTAATAATGGCACAGAAAATTCGAGACCATCCTACCACTGTTCATAAATCGGATCTAGGTTGATAGTTTTCCGATAATAAAAAAACGAGCTCATAGATACAACTTGAATGAATATGTATGTTATAGCTCAGTATTAGTTAAAAATTCACTAGCTCCTTTTTTGCTTTCTTTCATGTCTTGGAGTGAGCTGTCGATTCTTCTACTATTAAATCTTCGCACCAATATTAAAAATTTAATTTAATACACGTTTGTGTTGAAAAAAATTATGAAAATTGTTCTTCTAAGGAAATAAAATGTTTTAACAAATTTCCAAATCACACTTTTTTCTACATCTTGAAGTGTCATAAACCAATACAGTCGGCATCTTTCTGGGCGTACTAGACTAACTAAATTAAATCAATCCATACAGCTTTTAGTATTACCGCACTACAAACACCAACACGAGATAACGATACAAAAACGCCATCCTACAACACCGCTACGATGCGTAACTCTAAGTGAATGCTTTACTTGATATAAACCTTGTTTTTGGGCAAAAATTCACAGGAACACTTTCGCACGGGGAAAGACAAAAAAAAATTCAATTATATTTTACTCGTTACCACAAATATGCTGCACGATTTTCCACCGCATGCCCCCTAGGTTGGCTCTCATCATTGACCAAAAGCGAAGGAATCAGGAGGAAGACAAATCATTTCGCACTCGAAGATAAATAAGCATCAAAAATCTAGTCCTGTTAGAAGGGGCCGCATCGGCTGTTGTGGCAGGAAGACAATGAACACGAATGGCGACCGCAAAACAGGATAGTGTAGCTTAAAATTATTCCATATTCACACTTGCTTCCATTTGCGCAGCTCGTTGAAGTAGATAAGTACTGGTATAATTGTTTACTTGTTCAACTACAGTAATATAAAAAAGTGAAGCAAGGGAGACACTGCGAAATTTTCACGACAGGACAAATGAATTACCAGTATAGCCATTGCATTACAAAAATAAAAATGTAATAGAGCAAGGCGTAGTAATACGAAATTAGCGAATCTCATTGAACTATAGACTAGTTCAATAGAGGTATTATGAAAGGAAATGAAGCAAGCGTGGGACCCCACGAAGACAGACCGCTACGTGAGCCGCCGTAATTGAAGGATGAGCTCCGACGGGCGGAAGGGGGGACGGACGGGCGCGGAGGGGAGGTGCGGTCATCGAGCACGCGGCTGAGGCGCATCGAGCACGCGGCTGAGGCGCATCGAGCACACGCGGCTGAGGCGCATCGAGCACACGCGGCTGAGGCGCATCGAGCACACGCGGCTGAGGCGCATCGAGCACACGCGGCTGAGGCGCATCGAGCAAGCGCGGCTGAGGCGCATCGAGCACGCGCGGCTGAGGCGCATCGAGCACGCGGCTGAGGCGCATCGAGCACGCGGCTGAGGCACAGCGGCGCGCACTCACATCGCCAGTGCGCAGGCTGAGTAACGAGTGTACGTACGTCCCCGCATGCGCGTGAATTACGAGGGCGTATACACACACGCATGTTCAGGCCATGCTTTTCTTCACATCGAAATGATCGAATCAGCTGTACGCAAAACAAAGTGAACATACGTTGAAGGTGTACGTGAAGTGTAGGAGTACACACGTACACAAGATGCGCACAAGCGACGGACGTTCGCAAGCGTGTTATTCAGTCTGTGCACGCGCACGATCCGTTCGTCCATTTTGACGTATCAAAAAGGTGTAACGCGCATCAAGTTTACTCGTTCACTCAAGGCGTACACGAAACATAAGACGGCACACGCACACATAGTGTGTGCGTGTGCACTCGTTCACACGCGTACAAAGTGCACTCATTCACAAGCACTCAAGGTGTACAAGAAGCGTGGAACTGCGCACACCCACAAAGTGCTCTCGTACTCAAGGCGTACACGAAGTGTAGGCCTGCCTGCACACGAGGTGTGTGCGATCGCCAGAATAAACACCCCCCCCCACACACACACACACAGCAGCGGCCGGCAATGAATGGCGCGGCAGGTGAGCGACCGAAGTGGACAACAGCGACCTCTGACGTCAGCCTTGAGGCGCGCCGCTCCACACCAGCCCCACGGAACGGGGCGCGACTCCGTAATGAATTACAGGCGATCGTCCAGTTGACACGTTCATCACTGCGATGGGTCAAACTGGAATTCAATGTTCAACTCAAATTTGGAGTCAAAAGCTGTTAGCAATTTTATAAATACAAAACATTTATTGGGTCTATTAAAAACCATGAATATTAAAAGGTTGTTAAAACTTTCTCAAACGACCTATCGATGCGCCGTTTCGCAGCCGGAAGAACTTGGGCACGACCCATCGACGGGTCGTATCGCAAGCAACGCGTTAAAAGACATCTTATGCGACCCTCGACGTGTACGGATGAACATTGTGCCCAACCAACACGATGTGTGATTCAATTTATGAATAACAGAATAGTTTTGGACGGTTATATTAGATTATAAGTTAGTTTAAGCCTCCCTAACGGCTACAAAAAAGAGCGTATCGAAGAGAGGAAGGAGGAAGGCACCATTAGGTATGAATATTAGGGAATGCGGAATCTATGCAGAAGGGGCATAGAAACGGTAAGTTGGAAAAGAAGTTCATGAAACAAGATAAAAGTTGATGAAGAAAGTATTAGGTGCTGAAAAACAGGACAGCAGTGCACCGAAAAGGTGCTCCTTAACACAGCAAAAAATATTCTATTTCAACAAAAAGAAGACCTACCTAACTCTCAGCTCGGGCCCTCACATCTTCCCCCTGGGAGCGCTAATTCCCATAGATACAATAATTGTATCCCCCTGAAAGGGGTTTTCGACGGTATGAGTTGAGATTCGCAGAAGATGATGTCGAATGACTGACGCGTAGATCGACTGCATGCAACAACAGGAACTGCCGAAGGATATACGATGCGGTCAAGTTACGTCAAGCTAAACTAAGAACGGTCAAAACGCGCTTCGAGAGTTGTCCGATGACTCCGATCTCGCGCAACAACTCGCGCACAGGGCAGCATAAATATATTAGTTTCCTTTAGGAACAAAACCCATTAGCCGTAGAGGCTAAATTGAAGTAATTATCGCTTGAGACGTGACAGACAGACCGATAGCACAGCGCTAAGCTGTAGTCAGGGGTGCAGTTCAAGAATGGCACAGTGAGCGCAGGCTGTAGACAATCGCAATTCTTCTACGGGAGACACATCTGAAGCGTCAACTAAAATACACGACATTCCAAGGACATTACCCATACTACCCACATCTTAGCTCCGTTATCAGTTAACAATAGAGCAAGCAATTTTCACTAAAAATTAAAAGTGATGGTGGGGCAGCTTGTGTGATAATAAAAAAAAAACAAGTGGAAACTGATCAAAATCAAGCATGCAATTCTCAACGGCGAGTTTCAAGAAAATACTTTTCTAAGTTCCCACTGCGTTTAGATGGAACAAATCCCGTATCTACGTTGATATACTTCATATTGATAAGAGCCTCCAAAAAAACTCGACCTAGAAAAAGACGGAGAACTAAGCAGGTGCCGAACAAAAAAGCCCAGGCTCAGAAGGCCAGGTCAGGCTCTCATGGACACGCAACACGCTTGGCGGCGGACACTGGATGACCCATGCAGGGCAGCTCATGAACCTCTCATCAGCCACACTGAAAAACAGCCGTCACTAGAAGCAGTCCGACTCTCTTCACCCGTGCTGGATTGAATCAAATACAAAAATAGCCCTCGGGTTGCACTAAAGACGCACAGAATAACGTTGCAACATCTACTTGCGTCACTTATAAAATGCTCTGCGTTATAACTCAAGGGTACAGTAACCAAACAAAATATTTCCCGAGCTGACTGAACACAACAGAAACTTAGGACCTCGGATTAAATACAACAATAACATTGAATATCACATGAACAAGCTAGGATGTATAATTAAGGACCAAGCTGTAGCTCCGTCAGAATGAGGAGTCCGCATTGCTGCAGTTCACATGTCGCGACTTTCACCGCAGTGGCTGCGGCGGCGGGTGAGAGGAGCATCAGCGAGAGAAACATAAGGCGCACCTGTGGGGCACTCCTTCGCTGGTGCCCTCATGTCCGCTTACTCTGGTAATGTTCCCTTGCACGAGATTTTCTCATTATGAGGCATATGTTCGCCACAAACGAACGCGCACGATTCTGATCATTTTTGTTGGTATTCAAGAGATAGTGAATTAGGTACAAGCATGACAGAACAGAAACTTGAAACAAGTGACCTTTCAATGCTTAACTTTTGACGGTAAATTAAGATGTTGGAACAAACGGCTGACATGAACTCGTGGCATTCACGACCAGCACAACATCGTCATATCGTCATGATCTAGAATAAGACGTAGACCGAAAGTTGAAGAAACCAAATTAAAAGGGTTAAAAATTACCTTTACAGCAAAAGCAAAACTGTCATTTTGGGTTTACTTTGCAGAATTTAATTTTTATTTATTTATTCATTTATTAACTATACGACATTTATTTCACGAACAGTTTAATATTGAGCCCGAACTGAGCAGAAGACGGATTTTCAAACAATATACGAATTCTTAGCGGTACAACTGGCAGCGTAAATTCTCCTAAGCTGACTTGGTTTCACAGCATGCTACTCTGTCCTGAATAAAATAACTAAGTTTGAATTCATTCAAATCAATAGCATGTTACGTAGCCAAGTTGACAGAAGAAGTTACGCTACCGGTTATGTTGTTCCGGTCATGTGAACTGTCTGAAAATCCGGCCCCTGACCAGCTCACCGGTATAGTACGCCTGGTTCCGCTCCGCACACAAGAGTTAGCATTAAATTATTACATAAAAAAGCTAAAAACCTTGACATTCTAACGTTCATAAATCTAAAATGCTCGTAGAATCCTAAAAAAACTAAAATAAAATCTAAAAATTTAAGTCAAACAATGCATGGGTGTCTGGAATTCTTTTTGTGCGTTTTGGACGTTTTTTGTTTACGGTTTTGATGCCAACCCTGCCTCCAGTATCAGAACAGCTTCTTGCGCACTCAAGTTCCCTTTGCACCACATGTATTAGAATTGACACCTACCATTTGCTGAATAATAACAATGGAGTCGAACCTCTGCAGCTGAAATTTATAAGCTCACGATAAAAATTTTTAGTCGTCAGCGTTACCGAACATAAAATTACATAATATTTCTTACTTAGCTCCCTTCACATACAGCTGAGACCAAGACACTAAACAGAAGGAGGCACTGCAGCTGAAATATCCAGTTGAATTATGAGGCTAGCTTATTTGAAGCAGCAGACATCGTCGAAGCCACAACACAAGTGGATGGCTATACTTTCGTACTGCAAATAATTTATACACGGCACGAAAACCTCAGTTTTTCCCACTCACTAAAACATAAAAAGAGGGGTCAGACCGCAGCAAGCTTTCATGCAGAAGCAGCGTGGAGGCGAGTCTCGTCACAGACTTTACAAGCACGGCCATAATGATATCCTGAGCAAGGAAATCATCGCACTGGCGAAAATAACTTGTACGGGCGCAAAATAAACATTGCGCCATTGCGCCCTGCTTGCTTCAAGTGGCGTGGCGTTTGCAACGATAGATTGGAAATGCGAACAATTCAGCACTGGGAATATTTGTAACCTAACAGTCAACGCAAAATATTCCGAATAACCTATGAGTGAAAACAATGAAAATTAACCAATCTAACATGGAATATTCAATTTAAGTCAGGAAGTAAACTAACCCTTTTTTACATTTAGCAGGAGGGATGTAAAGATATAATAGGCCGAAAATGACGCTAAAGTTTTGTATAGTCTAAAAGGAAATACGTCAACGCGATAATCACGTCTCAGTGGAAACTTTGGCAACAAAGACCACAAGATAAAGTTGAACATGTTGAATTTGAACTAAGACTAAAAATACTGTTCTAGACGCATGCAAAATGACGAAACGCAGACCCCACATGAAGAAAATGATAAACGATAGGTAGTGTACTCGCACTTGAACATTCCAGATATAGAGGCTCCTTAAGCCTCCTTTACTTGTGCACTCAATAATTCTGCTCTTAAATCTAACGCGTTTACAGGGACAAGCTACATGAGCCATTCACGAATTACTACCCATGCCCCATGCCGTCAGACACCAATCATGCTGTCACCCGAGTACACGAGAAAGAATAAAATCACAACCACACATCGGTATTTACGTACAAACCATTGTACATTCGCATATGCATATCAGTAGGAAGTCGTCTCATAAATGCGTGGCTTAATGCGAATTGTTGCCGTTGCGTGTTCGTCTTTTACGGGAGACGTTCACATTGTCTTTTTTAGTTGAAATTCCTCGAGGATACTGAAAATTAGATATTTTTAGACATATATATATATATATTTAGAGGCTGCAGGAGGCGCAGTGAGGCCCACACAACCAGGCTGCAGGAGGCGCAGTGAGGCCCACACACAGCCGGGCTGCGGGAGGCGCAGTGAGGCCCACACACAGCCAGGCTGCGGGAGGCGCAGTGAGGCCAACACAGCCAGGCTGCAGGAGGCGCAGTGAGGCCACACAGCCAGGCTGCAGGAGGCGCATTGAGGCCACACAGCCAGGCTGTGGGAGGCGCAGTGAGGCCCACACACAGCCAGGCTGTAGGAGGCGCAGTAAGGCCAAACAGCCAGGCTGCGGGAGGCGCAGTGAGGCCCACACACAGCCAGGCTGCAGGAGGCGCAGTGAGGCCACACAGCCAGGCTGCAGGAGGCGCAGTGAGGCCACACAGCCAGGCTGCGGGAGGCGCAGTGAGGCCACACAGCCAGGCTGCAGGAGGCGCAGTGAGGCCACACAGCCAGGCTGCAGGAGGCGCAGTGAGGCCACACAGCCAGGCTGCGGGAGGCGCAGTGAGGCCCACACACAGCCAGGCTGCAGGAGGCGCATTGAGGCCACACAGCCAGGCTGCGGGAGGCGCAGTGAGGCCCACACACAGCCAGGCTGCAGGAGGCGCATTGAGGCCACACAGCCAGGCTGTGGGAGGCGCAGTGAGGCCCACACACAGCCAGGCTGCAGGAGGCGCATTGAGGCCACACAGCCAGGCTGCGGGAGGCGCAGTGAGGCCCACACACAGCCAGGCTGCAGGAGGCGCAGTGAGGCCACACAGCCAGGCTGCAGGAGGCGCAGTGAGGCCACACAGCCAGGCTGTGGGAGGCGCAGTGAGGCCCACACACAGCCAGGCTGCAGGAGGCGCATTGAGGCCACACAGCCAGGCTGCGGGAGGCGCAGTGAGGCCCACACACAGCCAGGCTGCAGGAGGCGCAGTGAGGCCACACAGCACAGCAGCAAGTAACTGTACACGTGCAGACAACCGCCGCCGCAACCGCCGCTTTACCGACCGACGGTCCAACACCCTCAATTATTCACGCACAATACGCTAACATATTCTCATCTTTTTCAAACATTTTCTTCGTACAACACATGAACATTATTATTATTATATAAGAAAGTTTTAGCCTCCCTTAACCACGACAAAGATGTTCCAAGAGAGGAAAGAGGAAGGCACCATTTAGTATGGAGTTGAGGGAACGCGGAATCTATGCACAAGGTGCACAGAAACAGTAAGCTAGGAAAGAAGTTCATGAAACAAGAAAAAAGTTGAAGAAGAAAGTAGTAGGTGCTGAAAAACAGGACAGCAGTGAACCGACAAAAGATGGTCCGTAACAAAACAAAACCTATTTTATTACAACAAAAAGGAAGCCTACCTAACCTTGAGCTCGGGCCCTCACATAGTCCCCCTGGGAGCGCCATTTCCCATAGATACAATAGTTGTATCCCCCTGAGGGGCAACACATGAACAAACAAGGCAACCCTAGAGAAATGTCTTGAATGAATCGACTTCAGGGAATTATAGAAGATAGGCTCATCGTCGACAGTATGGAATTGGAATTCGCAATTGATACTTATGGACAACCTAAAGTTTATTTATACTTATGGAGATTTATTCATAAACGACGTGATGAGTAACATCTAACGCAAAGTTGAGTCAACACAGCTGTAAAATGGCACAGCAGAGCTAAAGCTTGAATCCAAACAGACATCTTGAAACCTAGATAACTTCTGTGAGCAATATTTTTCTTAAACGAGAGTAGAACACAGATCGCTTGAGCAAAAAAATCAAGAAGCCGGAATCAAGAGTAAAAAATGTGCATCTAGCAACATGATTTGAGAACCACTTCTAAAGAAGAGATGGGATTGAGAACATTAAGTGCGAGTGCGACGCACTTGTGCTATTCAAGTGCTATTTATTTGATGTGCAGGAATAAATGTGACAGGAAGACAAAACAAGGACCAGTCATGTGTGTGTCACATGTACACTAAATTCCATAAACACGAGATTATGATCAGAATATGGCCGAAGTAGGAAGGATGAAGATACTATGAGAAAAGAAAAAATGACCGCATAAGAGCAGGAAAATATCGAACTGAGAAGTCGGCCATCTCAGCGAAAAGTGGAAGAGGAATATGAAAAATTAAACCTACTTTGATCATAAAATGAAACCTACTTTGATCATAAACTGAAACACGTTTTATCTCACACGTTACACTAGGCGCAGCTTAATAGTCGCGCGCTTAACAGGCGTCGGCGCGCCGGAACTGAGCAGAGCTCGCATAAGTGCACACTGCACAAGTAAGCTGCGCGGTCGCGTCACGGCCGGAATTTTAGCACCGCTAGCTGCTCCGTCGTCAGGAAGCGATGCTCAGGCTCCGTCGCCCCGGCAGCCTTGAGCGTGACCTGAGCTCCAGCTAGTCAAGCTCTGACGCTAAATGAGGACAGGTCGAGTACGCTAGTTCTAAGACCTGCGGCCACAGTATTCGGTGAGGTCGTCATAATCTGGCGAGGTACCACACCACGAACGGGATAAAAAATAAAACAGCAGGAAACGACGCAAGATATCAAGGAGCATTGCGCTAAGATCATGGACAATGAGCGCAAAGAGTGATGAGATTGCAGGAGATAAGCTAGGTCAGTGCTATCAGATAAGACTTCGGACACTCGGGCGTCCATCTCACGGGAAGGGTGAAAATGACTGACTCGGAACTACCAACATTGATAGTAATGTTTACTTAGCAAAAGTCAACTGATCCACAACAAATGCACGACTACATGATCTCATGCAAAATACTTCACTGATACCGGATACTGACAATGAAGTTCTGACATGTGTATCAACATTACGCTGAAAATAAAGCATCTATACCCGAGCTAAGCCTTCACCTCATATTCCGAACTTCGCCACTGGCACGTCCAATTGACAAGCTTCTCAACTTTCAACCGCGTGTGTCAAACCAAATTAATCCACAACAATTTACACTTCAAATATGCAGTGAAACAATCGCAACGATTTTGTCCGCTTGTTCTCATTCCCAACTGAAACGACCGTAAAAGATTCGAAAGCACACACTAGTAGTGTGATAATTATTGTACTGCCATCAACAACTTCAAGCTTTTTCTACGAGCGTTAAAAATCAAGTATTGCAGTAACTCTAAGGAACCCTGCTAAATACATCAAACAAACAAAATCTTGTCACAGCGCTTTAATCATGCAGACTCCCGCCGTACACAAGCACATTAAATTCCCACTTATCAACTCGCCAGACCAACTGAACTAACGGTTGAAAATTACAGTCCTTGCATAATAGAGATCACTGATATTGTCGATCCTGCTGCACACTTAATGAACCGATTGTTTCCAAGAGGATGGATGCTTCAGGTACGTTCTCCAGGCCAACGGGGCCGTGTTATAGAGTATTCCTTAACACCAGCTTCTATCCACTTATGTTGGTAGCATCGTTCACTGACTATTTAACATAGAAGTGTACGAGACGTCTATGAAAAATCTTTAGAAAAAATAAACCATGATGTTCATGATTAACACATTGACTGCGACTACTAAATATTAAGTTCAACACCAAACTCAAATTTAAAGTCAATTGTAGTAAACAATTTTGAAAATGCCAAACATGAACTGGATCTTGCCTTCATTTAGTTTTGATTAAGTATTTAAGAAAATTGAGTATGCGACTACAGGTCGGTCACAAGCGTTATGAAAATTACCTTCGTGTACCACCGGTGGCGCACGTCGCAGTCAAAGTGTTGAAAAATAGAAAAAAGAGAACTCTAACTCCGTCACCAAGGCTTGCAAGCGTGGCCAAAAACTGTCGACTGATGCAACAGAAGCGTAAGTTACTGACGCGACAACTGCTGTCAGTGATTCTTTCGCCAAGTACTCGTATACTTGCCCTTGACGTCATCAACGCTATTCCAATACCATACCATAATAGTTTTACATTTTAGATCAAAAGTGTCAGCGTTCAAGATATGCACGAACTAAAAGTAATGAACATGTGTTTTGTTAGGTAATTCAAAATATCGCACTCTTGTACACACAAAGCGCCATACAGGCAAGGCAATGAGATATCTTACTCTTGAACAAACGCGGGCAAAAAAGCGCCCGCATTACGCACCTCCCTAGAGAATAACACAGGGTTAGTTTGTAGAGCTGAGGACCACTAGTCTTGCACGCGCTTCTGGTCACGCTGTCCCACATTTGCTTCTACGTATATCTCTACACTACTCGGCAGTCTCCTTCAGTGAAAATTTCGAGAAAAGGAGCATCAGACGCTCATATTTCATCGCATGGCGTCATCTACAGTAGGATTAGATCTTAGCATATAAGCCTCCCTAATCGCAAAAAAAAGTCGTTCAGAGGAAGAAGGGAAGCATCGTTTCGTATCGAATTGAGGAAATGCGGAATATAAGCAGAGTGTATAGAAACACAACGTTGAGAAACGAGTTCATGAAAGAGGTAGTTGAAGGTTGAAGAAGGTAATAGTAAGTGCTGAAAAACAGAACAACAATGAACCGAAAAAAGATGGTCCGTAATAAAACCAAAGCTATGTTATTTTAACTAGCCTACCTAACCTTTAGCTCCGGACCTCACATATTCCCCCTTGGTATGCTAATTCCTATAGATACAATAGTTTTATCTTGCGCCAGAGAAATATTCCCAGCTAAAATTCCCAGTAAACACACACAGAGGATCTCAGTAGGCGCAATCGGATGTTGGGGAGCAAGGAGCACCAAGGTCTGGCAAAGAGCGCTCGAGTTTTTATGGAAGTCTCGTCACAGAATATTTCTAGATCGGTATTTATACGTTGGCAAGAACACTAAAGCTGCCTTTAATTATTAACAACGTGCGTAGCTCAGTAAGAGTCTGGCGCGGTGTATTGGGCCAAGGTCGGGCAGCGCTGATGACATTAGCGTGCACAGCCCTCACTCGCACTCATCAACCAGCTCCATTTCTCCCTCCAGCCGACACCCCACACTTCGCTCACGTCCCTGCGCTTCTAAACGCAATTGCAGTACTTAACTCGTTAACTGCGATGGGTTAAACAGGAGTTCAATAATCAACTCAAATTTAAAGCCACAAGTTGTTCCCAATTTTATAAATACCGAACTTTAACTGGGTCCATTAAATACCATGAATTGTAAAAGGTTGTAACAGTTTTCAAACGCCCATCGATAGGTCGTTTCGCAGCAGGAAAACTTGAGCACGACCCACCGATGGGTCATATCGCAAGCAACGTGTTTAAACAAGCTAACACGTCGTCTTATGCGCCGGGTCGCTAGATCAGCGTCGGTGCTCTTTTTGGCCAGAGTCAACTTTTGGGTTTCTAAAAATAAAACTTATTCACAAAGACATCAAAAGCCTTGTTGTTAGATGCAAAGGACTTCTGGCTATGTTCATAACAAAGGAGCCTGATATGGAAAATTTTGACAACAAAAAAGATAAAATGGCCCCTTTGCTTCTAAGATATACAGAATGCTCATGATAATGTTGAATGATGAGACCTTAACCACAATCTGGCTGCGATGCGGGCGCTCGACTTTTCTCTCCAGTTCCCAGATAATCTTCATTGCTTTCTCAAAGCAGTCAGTAATCGTGAACGCGGGTTTTAGGTATCAATCAAAATTTTAGTCATTCAGCACCTTTAACTTGAGCGCGATGTGAAATTAACCAATTAAATGTAGTCAAGGCGAAGACGACAGGTTAATTGAATAGGATCAACAAGAGCCGAACACATCCTACTGGGTGTAAGGGAATATCCATGTACCGCTTCACCGACTAACGTATTTCATTACTATTCATTATTTCGAACTACATTATTTTTTTTATCGTCAGTGTTGTATTATAAAATTCGTAAACAAATAGAAAACAGAGAGGGAATAATTCCTAAATCAATATTATACAGAACTTGAAAAATGAACGTTTTTAATAACACTAATCCATTGAAATACTTCTTCGTGACGTTAGTGTTATGTTTTCTCGATCAACCCAAACATATACAACATTCAAAAACAATAATCCCCTAACAAAATCACACATGAACATACAAACACGTAAAAATTTAAACTATCGTAGTTTTGTCAATGGCTTGACATTCGTTTGAGATCCACAATTCTATGATACTACAGAAATAACTTCGCATCAAATTCAATATTCAAATATGAAACAGGCTATAATGCAAAATATTCACCCTCCGGACTCCTACTGAGCTCATCCGTACACAGGGCAGAGGAACAAGGAAGTAAGGAAGAATTTTTGACTTACATTTCGTTAACTCGGGAACGGGGGAGTAAGCGACAGCAGCATGAACACACGAAGAATGGTAGGAAAACCAATAGAAAGAGAAAAAGTTAAAGGTACGATAAGATAATTAAGTTAAATAAGAAAAAGACAGGAGCAAAGAAATTGAAGGAAAAAACGAAATGAAAGCAAATAAAAATGGAGTGACACTAAAAAGAAAGAAAAAAGAAGTAGAAGATATAAATTAGGTATAAAAAACCAAGTGAAATGAGAAAAGGATAATAGCAAAGGAAAAGCAACGAAAGTTAAAAAGGATAATGGAAGAGAAGGGGAAGCTTGAAAACGTAAGAGACGAAGGATAATGGCAGGGAAGGAAAAGGATAATAGAAGAGACGGAGAAGGATAGTGTAAGAAAAAGATAATGGAAAGAAGGATGATGAAAAAAAATTGAAAGAACTGGAGGGTTCACGATGAGGCTACAGCACAAACAGCATACAAATAGGAACATGCACAAAAGGAAAAGGGAGTCCAGTACCGCGAATATATATTTCACTAAGTTTTTTAACTATTAACTACGACGTGAGCCACCGGTGATCACCAAGTGGAACTTTATTTCCCTAAATATTCAATTAAAATTAAATGCAGGCACGAACCGTTTATTGTTTGTCGTTTCCTAACTTGATCAATTTAATCTATATTAGAGAGAGTTGAACAATGAACTTCAATTGAACCCTTGTAGTCAAAGCCTTGACATATTGACTGCCGTACGACCCACCGGTGGATCGTGCTCAAGTTGCTGCACAACGACCCATCGATGGGTCGTTTTAATGAGTTTTAACAATTTTTTAAAAATAGTGGTATTTAATCGACCCAGTTAATGAGTAGTATTTATCAAACTCCTCACAACTTTTGAGTTTAAATTTGAGTTGAACACTGAACTTCAGTTCAACCCATCGCAGTCGTGTTAAACTAAAGGGCCGTTTACACTGGTCTACATTTTGCTGCAGGCTCACGTGTAGACGCCTCGTGTGGAGCTTCACAAGAGACATGTGCGTTTAGACTAGACACCATCGGAGCGAGCCATGGAGCGCGCGCTGCTCAACAGGGCTGCCACTCTTGATATTATATAGCTAGATCTAGATGTTTTTGCTGATGCCTAGATGTGAAATTTCGAACCTAGATATTAGCTATAAAATCTATATAGTTTTTCAGCGTGCTAGAAATTTTCTAGCTAGAATTACATTTAAGCTATGTATATGACAGATTACTGTAAATTCGAATTAGGAATTTACCATAATGGTTGTTTTCTACTTCATTCTTATTATATTTGTTAATTCACTTAAGCAAATATTCTGAATAGTGAGGCAACCAAATTCTGATCGTGTTATGTTCAGATTATGAACGACACCAAGACGGCTATTTCACGGTTCATAAGCTAAAGAACACTATCTCCAATTGCAAAACTAGTGATGATATCAAAAAATCATGGAATAAAATGCACATAGATTATCAAGAATGTATTGTGGCCTCATTTTGACGAAAGACTGACCAATGATATTGGTAATAATGAGTTCAGTTTATTGTTGGATGGAAGCAATGATATTTCTATCATGAAACTACTTGGTGTATCAGTTATATACTAAAGCAATGAATCTAATGAAGTAGAATCAACTTACTTAGTAATTGCAAAATTATTAAAAGTGATGAAGATAGCGGTGTGAAAGCCTTAAAACAATTGTTTTTAAGTAGGAATCTGAGCATTGATAATTGCAATGCAATAGAGACTGACCTTTCTCCTCGCAACACGTGTGGAATTGAAGAATATTTGGATACCAAGCTTTATTAGGGTAAATATCAGGATACTAGATAATTCATATAAAGATAAATTGCCTAATATAAAGCGATTTATGATATAAATATCCTTATATGCTATTGTTCAACTAATTTATTATAGTAGATAATTAATTCATTTCTAGATATATTTTTGGATGTTTTATTTTTAAATCTAGATGTTTCTCGATATTTTTTGAGGTCACACTAGATTTTTTGGTCAAACAAAAGTGGCAGCCATGCAGCACAAAACCAGTCAGTGTGGCCTGCTGCTTTGAAATATGGATTGCCGTCGACGAGCTTGTGTAAATATTGTTGCTGCATCGTAACTACATAATCTCTTTTTTATTTGCATGAGTGAAATGTTACTATATTCGTTCATTTTCATTAAAATAAAATGGAAAGCAGCCTTTTTATATTCGCAGCTTTTAGTCTGCCAAATGCATTGATGGGCTTAGAACATTTCAATTAGAAGCAGTGTAGTTTCTCGCGGCAGTGTTGAGTCAGCCATTACGGGTGAGCGAGAGGCGCAACCTCATTTGATGACTGCCATCCGCACACTGACCTGTCTAGAGCTGCGCCTCGCACACGTGTAGCCGCTCCACGGATTCAACCAAAGCGAATCGGGAACTTCGGGCTCACACACACAAATTTGAGCCTCAGTGGTGAGCTTCGGCTACACGAGTCGCGCCTCACAGCCGAAATGTCCCCTAGTGTAAACACCCCTTAAGGAGTCATATCGCATTCGGGAGCGGGCAATGGTAAGAAGGCTAATAGCACACCCAGTTGCACCAGCAGTTCGCCCATACGCTATTACCCCACGCTGTATACTTTTGAACGTTGAACCAAAAATTCATCACCTCAGGAAGTAAATCTACCACGAGAAGAATTTCCATTTCAGAAAATTTCCCGATAAAGAACACGAGGTAGAGGTAAACAAAGCGCTGCCGTACAGCTGAGCACACCCTACATACATGCAGCGCGGTGGTTCAGTTCCTTTCCACGTTGTGCGGTGATGACGAAGACGTGGAGGAGTTGGCCTTCAGAAAACAATGCGGTGCCCGCCCTTATGCACGGTGTGATCACGCTCCAAACACCTCAACACAGCAATCGTTTCTTGAATTTCTTCCAGCCTATCATTGTCTTTTGAAGCGAAATGATCTTTCAGCCTCTCATTATCTTTGAAGCAAAATTAACACATTTTTAATCAAGAATTTTTCCTCCCAGCATTTAATTCTCAATAAAGGTCATAGAAAAAATATATTATAAAAATATATTCTTGAGAACGTTTCAAACATCGGTGTTACGAGTTTCTGAGAAGGATGTTTGTAGCAAATTGTGGCTAAAAACTTTCGCAAAAAATAATATTTCAAGTTAGTTTCGAGCCTCCCAGACCACAACAAAGGTGTTCCAAAGAGAGAAAAAGAGAAAACACCATTAACTACCGAATAAAGGAAACATGGAAGCTACGCATTAAGCAGGTCTCCACACCCTGCTCACAGAAACAAGTTAGGAAGTCAATGAAAAAAAAATAAAATTAGAAGAAGGAAGAAGTGCAGAAAAAGCCAGCAGTGAACTGATAAAAAATTATCCGTAACAAAAAAGAACCTATTCTACTCCAACAAAAGGAAAGTATAATTACATTTTTTCTAAGGGCCTCACATCTTACTTTTGTATCAGATGTTTTAAAGATGTTCATCTTTAGTACCTCCACTAAGTATTTTCTCAAGTAAGATATGTTCCCACCCTAATTTCAAGTCATTACGTCGTATATCAAGTTCTTTTTCGTTCAAAATATCCAAATTCATGCTTATTGCAGTCAGTGCAACTTTCATGAAAAGAACGCAATTCTAGACAGCAATACGAATATCACCGCTTCAAAGTGCGGCTTCTTTGTTGGCCGAACTAAGATACGCAAACTTTTGCCTTCGCATCCGCTGGTTTTTGCGGCGACTTGCAGCGCAGGAGGATGTGTGACTCGAACTCAGCTGGGAGCAAAGATGAGGCAGTATTTAGCTTTCTTGCTCTGTGTTACGAGCTATAGCGATGACTCACGCTGCGCGTCACTTCGACATAGCATTTCATTTCCCTTACATCAGCCGCCATCAGTGGTCTACCGTTTATCAGACAACCTTCAAGTTCACAGCTACCTAATACTTCGAGGCATGAGGTAGAAGTCTCGAATTCATGGAAGTTCGCAGCTGATCCCCAAAGAACACAAACAATCTTAAACGAACATCAGCTTATATGGATATAATTTGATCCCAGTTATTCAGAACTTGAGCGAAGTAACGCCTTATATGAATAACTGGGATATTGTGGACCTGAAAGTTTCACATGAAATGTGTGAATCTAATATAGATTGTACCAGAGAAGTACATCATTTTCGCGTTCAGATTCTCAAACAATACGAAGGAACATTCCAAAGAGGTTGTTGAGGAGAAAATGTCCCAAGCAAGAATTCCGTGCCACGCTAAAAACACCTGTGGCCCGTACACCAGTTTCTCACTATTTAAATGTTTCAAAAAGCAACCAATATCGTGAGTGACAACTGAAGAAATGACACCTTTGTCTTTTCAACTTGGTACAGTGGGCTACAGCCAAAACTTGGCTTTCACAACACCCAGCTGGGCGAAGTACTACACGATGAAGTTCAACACAACTCAAGAACGTTCCCCAAAGATACTTTTTGGCTACAATTTCGCGGCTCGCGAGGTTGCACCTAACAATGTACGTCGTCGAAGCGATACAGATGGCAGCGTGAGTTCTTTTCAGTCAACATGGCTACGCAAAGAGTTGTACACTGAGAACTTGCACTACAAGCTTCACCAATGCTCCGAGGGCGTGGATTTTTTAAAAATTTGCCCCTGGTGCTGCGCAGGCAAAGGAACAAGGGCGTGATCGTGAGAAGTGCCAGTGAAATGTGTGGCCGTGCACAAGCCTATTCTGAGCTTGGCAACGAGCCTGGCATGTCAACATGAGGCTTACTTGATCATCAGTGAAATGCGCGAGCACTACCATTGGCACTACACTGCAACACCAGCAGCATAACGCCCACATCAGCCAGCCCTTCCAATACAAGGCAATCGCACCTTTTTTTTGCGGCATCTAATAACGTTTTCCGATTAATCGATTTTCATTGCTGGTCAAGTGCCTGAATTCACGAAAAGTAATACACAAATATGGATCAGCACCGAAAAGCTTTTAACGAGAAACGAAGTATCATTGAATCCTTCGGACGTCCAAGTAAATTCAAAAGAAAAGTTACTGGATGAAGGCATAAGTGCGAAGCTGAGATATTAAACATAAAATTGATTAAAACTATAATAACCATAACTCGAAATTTGAGCCAGCCAAACTTGAGAACTCGTCATATTCTTCTAAAAGTGAACAGAAACAGAAAAATGCGGCCTAAGCGTAGAGATTGAGCCTATTCTACAGAAAGATTAGATTATAAGTTAGTTTAAGCCTCCCTAACCGCTGCAAAAATAGAGCGCATCGAAGAGAGGAAGGAGGAAGGCACCATTTGGTATGGAGATAAGAAAATGAGGAATCTATGCAGAAAAGGCATAGAAACAGTAAGATGGGAAAGAAGTTCATGAAATAAGATAAAAGTTGAAGAAGAAAGTCAGAGGTGCTGAAAAACAGGACAGTAGTGAACCGAAAAAAGTGGTCCTAAACATAACAAAAAACATTTTATTTCAACAAAAAGAAGGCCTACCTAACTCTCAGCTCGGGCCCACACATTTTTTCCCTGGGAGCGCTAATTCCCATAGATACAATAGTTGTATCCCCCTGAGGGGATTCTGCAGAAAAATTCAGTTTATCAAACATTCACAAGGCAAGGCTATGTCATAAAGGAACAGTAACAGAAACATAATAAAAAAAAGAGGAAGAAATAATTCAAACCTAAACACTAATAGCACACTCAACGAATGAGATTTTGAGCAACAAGAAAAGTAACTGTACAGAAGAAAGTGGTACTAGCTCTGGAGATTAACCAGGGCCAGGATTCTCGGAACATTTCCGCTGCGGTCAACAACAAATGAAGAAAATTGCCTCTTCTACACAGCAGACGAGAAACAAATTTGAAAAAAATCCGATCGGTGTTCTTAAATTTGCGTACAGGAGCGTCTTCTCTAAATTAAACTGGATACCTACAAGAAGTCGTCAGTAAACAAATGAGTTCTTCAGGACGTTTCTTAACGGTCATTTTTTCTCCTCGTTGAAAAACATTATAGAGGATTCACTTTTCAGTGAGTTTTCGAATTGCAATTCAAAAGTTCAAACCTCAAAACAGCTTTAATCTTAATCAGAAACCACGTTTTAAACAAAGACGAAACTACGATAGATACACCAGATTAAACTGTTCAAATGAGGTAATAATTGCACAGATAAATTACTTCATCTTCGGTTTTGTACGGTATTCGAGAGTATTATTGATAAATACGTTGCCTGCAAAACCCTGTTTAAATCAAGCTACTCGGTGGGCATAGGAGATGAGAACATTGACCACAGTTTAGAAAAAATAAATCCTCAATTTTCCAGCCGAAGTAATCGCTTTCCTCATGCCAACAATTCTTCCCGACACTTATTACGCTGTTTCAGTTCAGTTCAACTCGCGGTATGGCTAAAGCATATTCAGAGCAAGAAAGTCGGATGTTGAAGCTGATAAGCACTTGAACATTGATAACAGCTTTGATACCAGACTATCTTAAAACAGGACGGACATATCACTTGAGACAGATTTTCCGATCAAATGGAAAGCAGTATAAAAGCCATGAATCAATACGAACACCGAAACATCGCATTTCTTTGCCTCACTGCTTCGAAGAACTTGTCATTAAAACACGTTTAAATTTCTAGGGAATGGAAGTGCGCCAGAACTCAAGTATCCATATAAGTGAGCAAACTTCAGTCCACAATTTCTCTACCAATATTCTTCCCCCTATGAAATTGAGTGAAACTTAAACAAATACTCGACAATCCAACACGACCAGAGAGTAGAGCAGATCCTCATAACTGCATTACGGCAACAAGAATTTCCGGTGGCATAACTTCCCAGAAAATGCGAACTATTGGCGCACGTTGCCAGGCCCCATAGAGGGCACAGGCTCGCAGCGCCTCGGATGTGCCCACTGCGAGCAACATCCTGTAGCAAGATACGGCGCTCACTTCGCTGCCAGAGTAGGATGTGCTACTGATAGTGCAGGCCGAGCCTAACAGCTCACCATCAGCTCCGTAACATCAAAAATTGGCTACGGCCGTATTCCGTTGCTGAAATCGAGGCAAGAAGTAGGTTTGTTATGAAATAACACCGTGAGGATAATGGTAAAAATGTCATAAGAGATACAAACAAATTGGGCTTTTTCTTTTGCGCTTCTGGAGGCTCAAATCTAAACTGGGCCAAGAAAATTTGCTCTCGCTCAGTATTTACACCACCAACGCATGAGCTAGGCGGCTGAGTCGGACGCAGCGTCACTCGAGAGAGGTCAGGCTAAATAGAAATATCCTCGACTCTGTTTGCATTCTTGTGTTCCATATTTGTCCACGTCGTAGTTTACACAATGGATCTTTTTCTTGCCCAGCAATGGGATCTGCTCGTTTAGACAGTTCCACATGCTATTGTTTCTGCTATTTTTCATGAATTTCTGGAGGATCGTAAATGCAATAATTTGCTATACAATGATATATGATGCGTTATATTGATACAAATCTTACTCTGTCATCATCCACTTAAACTAGAAAAACATACAGTGTGCATAACAACGAGCATTCAAAGACGCGTTTCTCAAAAGTATAGTTCTATTAGTAAAAAGTTCATTCTCAAACACAATCTTAGAAATTATCAATAATGACTGCAACGTAACATTCAAGCTAAGTCGCAGAGGTGGCTCATACTACAAAACAAGTCAATGGACAGAGCATCAGCACAAGCATGGGACTGGTATTGCTTTTAGTTTTACATAGGTACTGGAAACTAAGTCATGACCACTCTGCGCAAAGATAAAGGACAGAATCCCAACAACACAATGGACAGATGAATTATAATATGAAATTAGATAGTTTACGACTCACTGCCTAGGCACAACAAAGGCGATCTCAAAGTACCGATGAGAAGGGACCATTTAGTCTGGACTGTACAAAATGGGGAATCCACAACAAGGTGTGTCTCCACGCATGATAACCAGCGCATTAAAAACAAGTTAGGAAAGAAAAGGCAGAAAAACCAAGAAATAGAAAAAAGGCATATAATCGGAAAGAAGCCAAGTGAACACGAAAGGTAATAGTTTCGAAGGCTTATCTATGACGGAGGTAACTCAACAATATCTTCTCCGTGGGCGCCAGTTCCAAAAGAATAAGATGTGCAAATTTAACCCCAACCTGTTGCCTATCCTATGCTCCGTGAAGGGATGGATGCAATCATACACAAAAAGCCACAAAAATTGCATTAACTAAAAGACAAGTTAATTGAGGAGGGCAAATGAGGCAGACCAACTAGACGCCCTGAGAGACAGTCACTCCCGAGTCAGCTATCTACTTAAACACGTTCGCTGCGGCTAGACGCACATGTGCGTCCAGCGGTCTGCGCTAAGTTGCAAGTAGCAAGAGTTTAAAAAAAACTTTACTGCTCGGAAAAAAATTAACTTTCATAAGTGTGAAAATGTAATAGCAAGATGATATTTTACTCCGTATGCTTAAATCTCTTCTAAAAATGTTGAAATGATTTAAATGCTGTTCATTCACATTAATACGAAAATGAGCAATTGACCTATAGAGGTAAATCAGCAGTGAACGTGTTACGAGCGGCTTTGATGGCAGCCTAACTCCATGACGTATCCTCGCTTCCCAGACACGGCTGGACGCGCACTCAATGGAGACCTGAGCCCTACGCTAAAGCCAGCCGACACACTCCGAAATTGGAGCGGGCATTAAAAAATCAACACGAAAAGACACTTAAAAAACAAAAAAATATTAGCGAAACGGAAAACGTACTACAAGAATGTGGTTTCCTTTTGTTGGGAGAGTTTTGGGTGTTTTTTAAGCAGGGTTTTAATGTCAACCCAGATAGGAGGGACGTGGCTTGATTCAAGGAAATTTAATAAACATACGTATAACATACGCGTACGCGTATAACACCTACAAAGGCTTGTACACAAAATACGACCATTTAATTGTTTCACGAATAATAATAATAATAATAACCCATAACTGTATCACTGTCACAAACGTTTTACGTATTTTCACATCGGCTCTATCGTGCAATTCGGACTGGATCTGCTATGCTACCGGACATGCCTCATCTGATCCGAAATTAGCGTCCGGGTTCAAGTAACACTGACAAAAGTTTTCGATCGTCCCTTTCGTGTTTCTTCGTTTCCAATTTCGTCAAATTTTCTCCGATTTAATAAAAATAATAATCCGCATACATGAGGTTCTAAAACGTCACCTTGATTTTGAGCTACAAGCACTAAGCAAGTGCGAACACTCAACACATCTGGGAATGTTGTAAAAGCGTTAATGAACTGAAACCAGCGATTTAATGGGCAGATGCAATCACGTTGTATAATTATACACACACCATTAGAACCCCATACGGCTTTCAAGAATATACTTCACCAGGCTTAAGTAGCGGGCATACGTAGGGAACCAACGTCCACAGGAACGAGGACAGATGCAGGGAGGAGGGTAGAGGCCAGCGGCAACATAATGCAGGGACCGCATGCGCGCTCATGCTCCACCGTCACCTGACCATGTGTGTGTGTGCGCTGGACCAATGCTTCAAATCCTTGTACTACTGCACCCAACCGCACGTTCATGCACACTCATCCTTCACACGAGCCAATTTCAGACGCTACATGCACGTCTCATCACACTACACGGTATGTGAGAGTGTGTTTAATGAGCTTTTGAGCCTTCCCATCATTTCGTAGTGGTTTCGGTAATCGAACCAGGTAAACAAACCATGTTCGGGGCCTCTCAAGGAATCAGCGAGACACGCAAAGCTGGCTCGTCACGGCGCTCGGTGTGCTGTCCGTGCCTTCTAGTCACGCTCAAACTTACTAGAAGTGTGAACACTTCTAGTTAAGATTTTGAGTTATTTCAAGTCTCCCTAACCACAACAAAGGTGTTATCAAGAGAAAAAAGGAAGGCACCATTCATTAAGGGAGCGAGGAATCTGTTCAGAAGGTGTTCCCTCACCCTGCACATAGACAGACGAAACAAGATTGTGCAACATCATAAAAATTGATGTAGAAAATATTAGCTGCTGTAAAACAGAACGATGATACGCTGTGTAACAAAAACCAAACGAAGGTCTACTTAACCTCCAGCTCAGGATCTTGTTCTCAGGATCCCCTGGGAACGCTAGTTCCCATGAATACAGTGGCTGTACTCGTCTAAGAGTGCCTCGACACAACTTTTAAGAAAATAAAGAGGCCAGTTTAAAACTTTCCAGAGATTTTTCTATGTTTTTCTTTAATATTCGAAGGTTGACCAACTGGGCTGGCGAGAGCGAGTTTCAAGGTGCGCCACTTCGCTCGCCCACGCTGCAGCTCCGGACTTGCTGCGTCATGTTGCCTGCCTAGCTACTGCGGACAGCACAACACGGTCACATTTCCCTGCTGTAATTTCAGCCATGAACTTCATTAATCGAGCGCTCGTATCATTTTCATTTGAAAAATATCTGAATGAACTTCATTGATCGCGTGATTTATCATTTAAAATATACCTAGCCAATCTTCTCAAATGGAGGGGATTTCCTCTAGTGAATTTTATGAATAAAACAGTGCCAATGGCTGAGTGACAGCTTGTGCGTTCTGGAAAGCAGTCTTGACATGTATCGGCTTTTATGCTCACGTAATATTTTGACGAATACTAATGGATGAACATGAAATTGAGCGACATCATGATGGGAAAAGTACGGTAAAATGTTTGCAAAACGTAAATAGTACGAAGGTAAATGAAAGAAGGATGTACGAAGACGGAGATGGAAAGAAGTGTTACAAGGAATATGGGAAGAGTAACTAGCCGTAGGGCTTATTCTCGAGTTTCTACCCAAGTCCCACCTATCACTCACAGAGTAGAAGTAGAAGAAAAATAATAACATTCACAGTCAAATAAAATAGATAAAGTTATTTCATTATGAAGCCATGAACAGAAAAAAGTCCACAGTTCAAAACTCAACCTGAAAATTAGTCAACTTTTCAATAGTTTCGTATGGAAGTTCAAGATATATGTCTGCAATATTGTCTAATTCAATTAGATCATTAGCATTTCAAGAGAAGCAGATGAGCGGGCCTACACTGCAACCTCTACAGCTCTTCAGCTGCTCAAAACCGTGACTGGTATGAAGCATCGTCCACCTAATACCGACACAAATAAACAAGCCACAAATAAAACAAGCGGTCCTTCGGAACCAAAATCCCGCTATGATTGCGGAGAGTATAAATAATGAACTCCATAAGGTTTCATTATGGCTTAAAGCTAATAAAATAAGCCTCAACATCGATAAAACAAAATATATTACATTCTCATACAAGAAAAATAAATCTCTCCCACGTATAAAAATTGGCGAAGGTGAAATCGAAGAAACCAACTCATGCAAGTTTCTGGGTATCATAATAGATAAACATCTGACCTTTAACGAGCACATCGCTCATATTAGTTCTAAATTATCAAAATCCATCGGAATCCTGAATAAAGTTAAAAATTACCTGCCTGAAACAGCTTTACAGATGCTCTATCGAACGCTCATTTCACCATACTTGCAATACGGAATAGAAGCATGGCACGGAACTGATAAAAATAAAACCAATAAAATTTTTACTCAGTAAAAAAGAGACATCAGAGCGGTAAAGAATCTAGCATATAATGCTCACACAAATGATTCATTCAAAAATTTACAAATACTTAAACTTTAGGATCTCTACAAAATCTCCATTTGCAATTTCATTTACAAAACATTATCAATTGATGGCGACAATAGCCTAAAATAATTATTAACTGCGAAAACTGGTCATCACGACCATTTAACCCGAAATAGAAGTAAATTTATGCTTCCTTATTATTCAAAGGCCCGGTCGCAACACAGTATCCTCTTCGTTGGAACTAAAACTTGGAACTCAATATCTGCGGAGATCCGTGATAGTAATTCTTACAAGGTATTCAAAAGAAATCTTGAGTCTCACTTCCTATCGAAATATTAGTCGTGTAAGATCACCAAGTCAAAATCTTGTCTCCTACAAGACTGTTTCCAATAATGTAATATGCCATGGGTAACATCGCCGATATTCAACCTACTGTTAAATCGTTTATCGAGTGTACTGTTAATATAGTCCAAATGACCTATATTGTAATATAAAATATCTGATATCGAGTAAATTATCTCACTGATCAGTCTAATGCGAAACTAGGTTAAATGATTTAGGTTAAACAGTATTGTAAACCTTAGAATAACGTGATGGTAGGATGCCCCAGAAGTCGCTGAACTTATTCGGGCCCACAGGTAGCTATACTCAAACTTGTCCATTGTACTAGACTTAAGAAACACTCCACCTCTGTATCTCGTGTGGTAAATAAATTGTTTGTTTAAATTGTTTAAAGCCGAGTAGGCTCACAGAGGTAATAATTCAGAGATGACGCTATTCATAGTAACCGCTCGACAAGGTACACAAGGCGACGGCACATTTATAGGGCTCACAAATTTCAAAATCATACGGAATAGAATGAGGATACAGTAATGCGCCGAGTGATATGCTCGGGTTATCACCAGAGTCCTGTCATCAGTTTCGAATTACTCACAGGTATCGAAGTAAAGAAGAAGATGATATTAGATAAAATTATAAGTTAATTTACCTATTCCTAATCCCAACAAAGATGTTCTCAAAAGAGGAAAGCAACATTTACAATGAAATAAAGAAATGGGAAACGGGAGTATGTTACCACGCACACAAACAGTAAGATTGAAAGAAGTTCATGAAACGATTTGAGAGTTGTAGAAAAAGAGTATTACGATTGGAGAAAAAAGACAGAAGTGAAATGAAAGAAATTGTAAGTAAAAAAACTTACTCTAACCTAAAGCTCTGGACCTCGCATCTTTCCCTTCGGAGCGCTAGTTCCCAAGCATACAATAGTTGTATCTCCCTGAGGAAAAGAGAAGGATAAATTTACACTCACGTTTTCGAACCTAAAGAATACGAACATACAACTATATGAACGAGGAAGTGTAGGTACAATATGCACATTACCAATGAGTTGTCTATTAGCATTACCGTAATACAGAGGCACTACATTACAGTTGTTTAATCCTAGTGAATTGGAGAGCTAATTTATGGACTCAAGCAAATGGAGTGTGAAGGGCAGCGTACAAATCAAAGCTGAGTAGAGTTACAGAAGCTCAGGTGCAGGCGCGCACAATTCCGCTCTTGTGAGCAGCAGATAACAGCGCCCGGCCACTCGCCTGCACCCGAAGTGCCTCAATCTCGCGGCGCCCCAATGCGCACACGCTAAATGCGGTCACTGAGCTCTATACATTGAACTCTGTAGGCAAGCAAATTAAACCTTTACTAATAAGATGCAACGCTTTTTGCCTTGCCCAATACACTTTTCCGATAAGTCAATCAATATTTAAATTTTGAATACACGAGAAGAAAAAAATTAAGTCCCACATTCCGATAAACACGCATAGATCGTAAACCGAGTAACACCAATACCACCATTGGTTACACCGCTGCGAGATCAGTGTTTCACTGAGAATCTTCATCTCACTATTCACAGTTTGGCTGCAAGAGCCACATATTCCCGACGCTCACAACTAACGGACAGGCCAATGAGCAGTACAACCGGTGCCGTATACTGTCTCCACATGCGCACGCGCGCGCAATGTTTACGCTAACCCATGATTGCATTCGAGCCCTTTTTTTCAAAACGCGCTCCAAATTCGGCAGTATAGAAACTGTCGAATGATTTTGGAAGTTAACGGAAGCGATACGTTTGCCCTGCTATCTAGGCATTTACTCAGCAAGTCTGCACGTACAGCGTGCTCGACAAAACATTGCTAACAAGGCAGTAGGGCATGATGTCTCCAGATCCAGGTCTAGGCTTGTGTGGTTAGATAGCATTAATAAGTTCTGAGACTCCCTAGCTGCATAAACCGTAATCAGAAGCAAAGAGATGGAACCATTTAGAATGGACTTTAGAAAACTGGGAATCCAGCAAAAGGTGTTCCCGCACAGAATACCCTCCGCATAAAAAAAACAAGCTAGGAAGGAAAAAAAGATAAGAAAAATGAGAGTAACAAAGAAGGTATGAAAACTGGAAGAAGTGAAGAGGGCTCGAAAGATAGGCGTCCCGAAGGCCAATCTACAGCTGAAGTAACCTAACAGTACTCTCCTGAGGCTGCAGAGATCAGGTGCAGGCGCAGAAGGTTACAGCTGAAGTACTGTTAGGTTACAGCTGAAGTAACCTAACAGTACTCTCTTGAGGCTGCCATAACCCATAGTACAAGATGAACACTCCCAATCAAATCCATTGCATACCCACCCCATGACTCTCTTAGGCCTGGGCCTGTCTGTTGTTTACGGTAGAAAAGCGAAGTCGTTATTCGAAACACGTGCCAATCCATCAAGAAATATCCTTAACTCTACCGGAGAAGATAACCCTACATTTCATCAGGAACAACGGCATGTACACTCGAGTTAGATTAGGTTAGTCGTTAGTTTTAGCCTCCCTACCTAGCAACAAATGCGATCCAAAGAGAGGAAGGAAGAAGGCACCATTTAGTATGAAGTTAAGGAAACACAGAATCTACGCAAAAAGACATAGAAACAGTAAGTCGTGAAAGAAGATCATGAATTATTATTATTATTATTATATAAGAAAGTTTTAGCCTCCCTTAACCACGACAAAGATGTTCCAAGAGAGGAAAGAGGAAGGCACCATTTAGTATGGAGTTGAGGGAACGCGGAATCTATGCACAAAGTGCACAGAAACAGTAAGCTAGGAAAGAAGTTCATGAAACAAGAAAAAGTTGAAGAAGAAAGTAGTAGGTGCTGAAAAACAGGACAGCAGTGAACCGAAAAAAGATAGTCCGTAACAAAACAAAAACCTATTTTATTACAACAAAAGGAAGCCTACCTAACCTTTAGCTCGGGCCCTCACATAGTCCCCCTGGGAGCGCCAATTCCCATAGATACAATAGTTGTATCCCCCTGAGGGGAGAAGATCATGAAACAAGACCAAAGTTGAAGAGGAAAGTAGTAGGTGCTGAAGAACAGGACAGCAGTGAACCGAAAAAAGGTGGTCCTTAACAAACAAAAACATTTTATTTCAACAAAAAAAAGAACGCCTACTTAACTCTCAGCTCGGGCCAGCACATTGTCCCTCTGGGAGCGCTAGTTCCCATAGATACAATAGTTGTATCCCCCTGAGGGGTGTACACTCGAGTTCCTACAACTAAGTCAATGACCAAAACTAAATTGTATCGTTGACGAAATGAGTTGACAAAAGTAATAAATAAATATTCGGCTCATAAAGAAAAAGCATGAATGAATTCATCCCTGAGCGGACAATTCCTCTAATCTCACACAAAATCCCTTCGATCTGCAACAGGTAACTCTTGTAGAGTAAATATTTAAATGAAAGGCACGAAGCACTTTGCTTTTAGAAAAGTTAAATAAAATCCAAAATTTTCGAACATAACCCATGCTCATCGGTTCTTTCGTAGGTTATTTGTAAGAATAGAAAAGAGAAATTCTGTGGAAATATTGCAACCCAAGGGAAAAGTTCACAGATGTACTTGATCTCCAACGAAACATCACACAGCAAACCACGAGGTAAAAGTTCCCTTTCTTTCTTGAGAAGAAATTAACGGTGTACTTGTTTTGCCTCACGGAAGAAATAATGAAAATAAATCTCTGAGCAAACAAAACACAATCCCACGTAAACAAAACAGAACTTCATATTTTGACGCGACATGCTCCAATCCACACCAGAATATATTTCATTGGTGTAGAAATAAAATATCTTATCACAACATAAATACCACCAATAACAACTTGCAAAATAATTAATAAATAAAATTAAAATTACTGACAAGCCGGAAATTAAAAATACCAGCATTAAAAAACCCTCTAATGATATGCAGGGTGTCTAAAAAAAATGTCTACACTGACCGATGTATGTATATAGTTACCGAAACCCTAGAAGAGTTTAATTCTGATTTATTGGCAAATTATTGCCGTTATCATTTACACAATACATATATCGGTTAGTGGATACATTTTTTTTGGACACCCTGTACACTGACGCCATCTCCAATAAGAAACTATCACCACGAAGCGTCATTAGGATGCTCAAACAAAGGCATACAATCATTCCAGTTTTAAAGGAATCCCGACAAAAAGCATGCAGGCATGGGACGTAAGAGCGCGCCTCAGGACAATAAGGCAGAATGAGCGCACAACCGCAAGATCTAGGCAGAGTCGTAAAGGCTGGCATGTTTACACTGAGACCAATTGTGGTCAAGTGACACTGATTTAAGGCAAGGAACAGAGAGAGAGGGCAGTTCTGGCCCGGCACAGCACATGACTCGACTCAGGTGGCTGTCGTCAAACGTTCACAAGCTCGCAAGAAATGACTCGTTAGCTTGACGCAACAATACAACGATGCGATTAAATTTAGTTCATAACTCAATTTCGATCGCGGATATAAATACAACGATACGTGTGTACGGTGACTAACCAGCGTATACATGGAATACTCTAAAATAAAGATCGAAAATCTACACCATATCTATTACTGGAATTTAGAATTTGAATCGCGCACCATGTAGTTGTATTGGCATGCACATCAATTTTATTGCCGGATAAACGATAACATATCGACCTAGCTGCCGGAAGGTTAAGCCATTTATAATTTCAATTGGGATTTATTCCTTTACGAGAGTATGGGGGCTCCTTTGCTGGCACAAAGAGATTTAATAAACAAAGTAAGAGATGCAGTGGTCCACCCATAACATGGCATATTTGAATCGCATTCTCTGCAATAAACATTAGAGAGCCAAAATGCCAGTACTAATCACTACAGTTCAATGGATCAAGCTGACCTTTCCACTGAGCATTCTTGAACAGGACAAAACCATTAAGTGTTGTAGGGTGTAAAAAATTTCCTTCAGCAAAAAGCATGAATAATTGAGAGAGAGACCCGACTACGGCACTAAACAAAAATTCTCAAGCATAATCGGGCACTAGTAACAAAAACCTCTTCATTGAATTTCGAACTTGAAAAAGCCTACGTTAGGCTACTACCAGATCTATTAATTAGGATCCTTGTAATGGATTTCCTCATGACAGCCTTAGTATGTAGCCAAATACTTGCAGGCCATAAATGATTTTTCAAGCGTTCGAGCTTTCTATTTACTTTTGGCCGGGAAAACTTGGCGGTGATGATCGCCTTAGTTACCGTAACCTCGAAACGCTTGTGAAACTTGCATCCACTGTATCAGCAATTTCCATTACTATTTATTATTATTAATATATAAGAAAGTTTTAACCTCTCTTAACCACGACAAAGATGTTCTAAGAGAGGAAAGAGGAAGGCACCATTTAGTATGGAGTTGAGGGAACGCGGAATCTATGCACAAGGTGCACAGAAACAGTAAGCTAGGAAAGAAGTTGATGAAACAAGAAAAAAGTCGAAGAAGAAAGTAGTAGGTGCTGAAAAACAGGACAGCAGTTAACTGAAAAAAAGATGGTACGCAACAAATCAAAAACCTATTTTATTAAAACAAAAAGGAAGCCTACCTAACATTTAGCTCGGGCCCTCACGTACATGGTTCCCCTGGGAGCGCTAATTCCCATAGATACAATAGTTGTATCCCCCTGAGGGGTCAGCAATTGACACTAAATGACGTAAAACATAAGTACAACACGGTGGTATCAAAAATACGTCATGAAACGCGATTTCCAAACTGAAATACTGCATTAAAAGTATTTCTTTCCAACGAAGTAGAACTCACGTGGAAGGAGGCAAACTACAGTTCGAGTTGAGCACTTTAGAAGTGACAAATGGATGGCTCAATACCACGAGGGAGTAGCCCCGCTCAGAGATCCAAACTAGGCAGATGGCATTTAAGACTCGACCGATTTAGCCACACTTGCAACGCGCCCCTGACCACCGTGCAGAGATCTATGTAAGTCACCAGCTCCAGGTCTCCTACAGCACATTAGCGTTCACTACATAACGCGCTTACGCTTGGTAGCCGCGATAAGGAGCCTGTGCACCCTCCACCCGTCCTACGACTATCAATCTACAGGAGCTTCCTAATCCATACCTCTCCTCTCAAAGTGCGACACTCCTGAAATAGTTCAAGCTAAAGAAACAATTGTTTTATTGGAAGATTGTGGGATTAAAATTTTTGCTTGAAAAGAATAATGAAGGCAAACTGATAAGGGCATAGATATATTCAATAGTGAAATAAACAATCCATACGAGTTCTAAAATGTTATAAAATCGCTTCTAATTTTGAATTGCATTTGAAATTCAAATTGATTAGAAGTACATTTTATCTCTGAAAATGTCTCATGTGTTCTTATGCCTCACAAAAGTACGGAACCACTTCAGGAGAGTATCAGAATATAATACAGCAGGGAACGGCAACAGGATTTGCGCCTTATGCTACATGTATTCCCTCTCGTTCCAAGAAGTAGGTAGCACGTACATCTAAATTCGGATGAAACATTTCATTTTAAGAGAGATTAACTCATCAATATTCAATAGCTTTAACACAGTATATTTAGATGAAGAAATTAATGAAGCTGATCAGGCTGAGCATAGATTGCACAGGGAAACATTGAAGAAGCTCCCGTAGAACAAACATCTGTTCAACAAACGATCAGACTTTTTAGAATTTATAGGAGTCATGCAGCCCCGGCCATCTCGGAACTCACAAACCATCTTGCCCAACTTACGGGCGAACAGTTAAGCTTCACATAAGACGCCAACGAATACTTAAATGCATTCATTATACTCAAAGTCCTACGACACTGCGCCTGAGAGGATTAGTGAACTGAATCACGACCACCAAAATGTGGTCGACTTAATAGTCCGACGTCAAAAGTTGAATATAACTGAGAAGCAGATTAAAATTGATAAAATTATTAGATTAACTTTCCCTAACTACAACAAATGTGCTTTCATAGAAAGAGGAGGAGGCACGCATTAGGTATGAAATTAAGGGAACGGGGAATAAATACACAACGAGTGTCCTCACATTCTGGAAAAAGAAACGGCAAGATTGGAAAGAATTCAGTGCAATAAGATGAAAGTTGATTCACAACGTAAAAGGCATTAAAAAACCGTGAAACGAAAAAGATGGTCGGTAAAAACTCTTATTTTCAGTCAAAGAAAAACTCTGCTTTTTCAAGTCTACCTGGCCTTCAGCTGAAGCCACACATTTTTTCCTAGGACCGCCAATTCCCATAAATACAGTAAATTGTACTTTTCTGATAGGAAAATGGAAAAGCAGCAATAATAAAACACTATACTAACGCTTTACGCTTTTCATTTTTTTTTAATTTCATCATTCACTAATATATAACGATCAAACTGAAGGTTTCCACAATAAATTGTGATTTTCAGTGCATGACTGCGTTTTTACCTCAAATGAATTATCACATGCGACAAGAAACTAACCTCTAACAATCAAAATTTGTTTACTGAAATATGATTGTCAATGTATTGCTACGTTTTTTTTCAGGGGAACTACCACCTACAATATTCGGCAAAACACATTTGAAAACTTCAACATCTAACTATTAAAAAAGAAGTTTTTACTCTAGCACGAGATTTTCAACGAATTACCCCATTTTTTACGTAAGGGAAATATCAACTATAACATTTGACAGAAGGCGCCAAAGACTGATGACGGAATGCAATACAACTCATTTTGCGTTTGGGGGCTCCCAACACCGAACTGAAGGAGCCGAACACTGAAAAAAAAAAAATTCATTACTACTTGTTTTGCGGATGGAAAGAATCATCTACAACACGAGACCAAAGGCCCCGAAGACTGAAAACGAAATGCATCACTACTTATTTTGCGGATGGAAAAAATCGTTGACAAGATGCGACATAAGGCACCGAAGACGAACACTGGCCGCAAACGGAGCGAGGAGCGAGTGAGGAAGGAGTAGAGACAAGTTGCAGCTCCCGCGCATCCTCACGCGCAATACGCATAATTGTTGTTACCACACGACCTCCATTGTTCTTGAACCGGAGTGGGGGCCGAGGTGCCGTAGTAATAGCCAAACTTCAAACGAGGGCCATAAAACAACACTGAAAATTGCCTGGTGTGACATTGGTAGCACTTTTTCCATAATTCCAGGTGTGGCACAAGGTTCATGAAGGTTCACTGAGTTAGTATTCCATATATGTGTTGTTAGGATTGAGACGAAAAGGAGAAAGTTGATAGGCTCCTGCAAGATAAGCAATATACTTTCTGCAACTATCAAATCAAACATACTTTTCTGGTAATCAAAATTTACAGTAAATACGACTAGCGAACTCGAGTATGATTCTACTCGGGTGCGATATTTACGCGTATCCCCCAAAATAATAACAGTTAACCTAGTGATGCGACTGGAATATTCAGATCCTAATACAATTCACGCATCATAATGCAAAAAATGAAGCACACGACCGGTAGGTTGCAGCACAAATAACAGGACTGTAGACCAAATGTCTCCTAAATAAAATGCACACACATGAATATCAATTTATATACACTTTCAAGGGCCCAACATTACAAAACTTGCACAGAAATTACTTCCTTAAGCAGCCCTTTTTAGTATACCATGACAAACCAAAAGCGCCCTCAAAATTGGGCTTCAACATGGACACATTTCATTGGCCACTTACTACTTAAAACTGTGAGTACGAACGCAAAAATGTCACATGTAGAAAAGTGAGCACGTTTTAGTTGCAGGTAAAATAGGTTCAAGGCCCGATACGTCAGTCTAAAAATCTGACAGTTTTCAACTCAAACATAAATGACAACGGAGCAGAGAACCAAAGAAAAAACTAATGCACCTCTCAAAAACGCTAAAATGTTCACTCGCCGGAGGCTCGTTTCGTCATATTGCTGTGTTCAAATTGCTTATCATCATGACATTTATACGTAACTTCAGCGTCTCGGTATAACCCAATGCACCAGACAATGAAAATACCTTAAATTATCAAAAATAAACTGCGTAAAAAACTATAACCCTTGAATAAAAGCTCGATTCTTCATGGCAATGGCCTCCATGACAAAAAAAGGAAAAAGAAAAAAAGCAAGCTACATCTGAGAAAACTAAACCACATGGTCTTCTTCCGTTGAGAACCCTGAGTAACTAAAGAGGAGGGCTAGTTTTCGAAGCAACACTTACGCAGGCAGGCATTATTAGCAAGCCTGCCACAAGGGAGGGACGATCAAAAATTGGAGAGATCTACAAGCAACCGAATGAAATTTCATAATTGGAGATCCAAAATTGATGGAATATTTTACGAATTTTTAATCACCTGTTGAAATAATTCATTTGATATTATTTAGATACTTCTCATAAAAGTAGTATCTCTCTACGTGCGGTTCAATTCTTTTCCCCGGGCACAATTAAGGACTGATTTTCCTCCCAATGAAGCAGACACCATTCAAAAAGATGCACAGGAGAACCACCGCGTTCAATTCAGGCCTGGGAGAGCGGCTGTGCCCCAACTAGAGACGAGCCCCCAGTTAGGAGCGAGGGCAGGCGCTCCAAGTGGTCTCGGGGTGGCAAGTTCCGTGTTCGTAAATGCCAAGCCACAGAGCTCGTAGCAAGCAATCTGCGTCCGCGCCGCTCCGTGTTATCATGAACATCTGGGCGTAGCAATTCTTCTGGACACCCACGTACAATTTACCCAATAGTATACGCATGCTCCAACGCATCGGTATAGCATCAATCGTGGCGTACAATGGTTTTTGATGTCGTCAACCTTGTAATAGGTAGCGTGTAATATACCAACGTTCTTCCTTTCGTATACTAAATGTACACTGCAACATAAGCTCAAGAACAATCTGGCTCTGGTAACGACGAGGCTGTGAATGCTTTGGGGAGCTTACTTGCCCAATGTTTTCTAAAATTAAACTATTTTAACTGTACCAGAATGTGATTTTCATTCGACGTTCACTGCTTTAGGTAAACTTCGATTACTGATCAATACAGCCACCGCCAGAACTATTCTGTAACACTCAGACGAATACCCACTAGCAATTGCCAGACCTAACTTGGCAGACTACACTAAAAAAAATAGCACATTCACAGTTCTCAGATGGCAGATCAGCTGATGAGAATTAGATTGATCGCTCGCCATACATCACTGCTCACTCCAGCGGTCCATGTCGCACCTTTGAAGTAGGCCATACACGCATAATGAGCTATTACTTCAGGGAGTGAAGATAATCCCTCTAAACGCTTTATTTTAGCGAATATAGACTACAAAAGCCAGTGATTGAAAAAAAAAATACTTCAGTGCTCTACGAATATTTTAATCTATTCCATAGAATGATTTCAAGCAGCGGAAGTTCCCACTGACGGTCGGTAAAGTTAGGCCAACCGTCGAAGTTGGACTGATAGAAAGCGTTAGCTAATGCTTGTACTGAAAGCACCCCAAATAAAAATAAGCGTTAAAATTCACCGGATACATTGAGAAAACCATCACCCCATATTTTCGAGCGCACGCATCTGAAAATACTAAATTTTCGCATGGCGTACAAACGTGCCGCTGAACCGAGTACCACCAGCATGTTGTAATTTGCGGGCTTCCGGCAACCCACATGAGGGGCCAAGGGAGAGCCCTGCGTTGCTCCCCCATAGGCCTCTCCCACACAGCTAGCGTTTGCAACAGGATCCACTGTTTCAATAGAACATACTTTTTATTGTGGTAACAGCTCGTTCATTCAGTAACAATTGCGCTCGCAGTGGCAGTACGAGAAAAATCTTACAGACGTACAGCTTGAGGCTTTCGAGCGATTTCAGGCTTCACACTTCAATGGTATCTATCTCATGTACTGGGGTGCTGCAGGTTGAGCATCCAACAAACGACCGTGAAATTTACTCAAGATTTAAAATTCGATTGATTAGGAATACGCTCTCTATGTCGCTAAATAAGAGTTGCGAAGGGGGAGACAATCACCAGCTCAGAAAAAAATTAAAACATGCTCACTATCGAAGTAGGCGCATCATCTAGAAGGAAGAAAGAAAATGTTCCTCATTCTACTTCAATATAAAATTGACCCAAAGCATTTAGCTAGCTTAAAGCGAATTCATAGAGCACTTTTTTCACCTCCACTGGATGATTCTAAGCAAACCCGTGACGCGGAAAGCACAAGGGTAGCACGCACCTCTGCAATCTGACAGCAATTTAATAAGTTCCTCGCGTATTGGGCCATATGTGTACCAATAGGTAAATTGTTCATTCACATACCAGCATAAATGAATGAAATTTTACCTGTTTGCAGCCTTTTAAAAAATAACTTATCATACCAGGCGAAATATATCGTGAAACCTTACTTTTAAATTTCCTAGGAAGGTCAAAAATATATACGAGAAGTAAAGTGGACTTCCCAATTGTGTTATTCACAACCCAACCAAACCAACCGTCAACAACCGTGGAAACGCGGTGAACGTGTCAAAAAGCCTAGCGTTGAAATGTTCACCAATGTTTACGCTGCAGTTGCAGCGACTGCGGCGGCGCCTTCAGGCATTCGTTACGAGCGCATCATCAGCCACTGATGCACAGCCTCCAAAAATAAGGGCGCCTGGGCCAGCTGGCATAAGAGGGCCTGCGCACCATCGGCGCGCCTCACCAACACGAGCAGGAGAAAGTGCGGCGGCAGCAGCTGGAGGTTGTGGTGGTACGGGCTGCTACTGGATGATCCCCAGCCGAGCGTTCGCATGACTCACCGAGTCAGTGCTAACCATGCAGCTTTGCCCAAGTCCGTTTGGAACCAAGAAACAACGTGTAATTCCCAACGAATTACATCACAATAATTGTTTTAATAACTTAGTAATTTCCTCGAGCATTATTTTTCATGGTTTTTCTACCATCTTTTAATTATTTCTTGAATGCGATATCAATTGGATAAGATTAGAATAGATTAAATTCTATGTCACTTTACGCCTCCCAAATGCCATGAAATGTGCTCCAAAAACAGCAAAGAGAAAGACACCATTTAGTATGGAATTAAGGGAGCGGAAAACCTATAAATAAGTGTGTACCGACAAAAAGGTAATGAACACGATAAAAGTTCAAGAACAAAGCAATAAGAGCAAAAATGAACACAGTTAATCGAAAAAATATCCGTAAAAAAACAAAACAATAAACTTCAACTGAAAGAAGGCCATCATAACCTTTACCTGGGACCTCATATGTTCCCCCTGAAAGAATTGAAATCAAAATGGCCACAATACTTGGAACATTCCAGTAGTAACAAAATATTGGAGCAGTGCTGGACTCACGCAGTCTGAACACATGAGCCCCGAGATGGACGTCCTAAGATCTCAATAGAACTTGGAGTGGAGATCTGAACCAAGCATTTGAGACCTTGGAGTGGAGATCTGAACCAAGCATTTGAGACCTTGGAGTGGAGATCTGAACCAAGCATTTGAGACCTTGGAGTGGAGATCTGAACCAAGCATTTGAGACCTTGGAGTGGAGATGTGAACCAAGCATTTGAGACCCAGCCATTGTTGAGAAGGGAGCGGCTCCGAGAGCGGCCTGGTATAGCAGTGGTGGTGGTGCGGTCTCGCGAGGGGAGTGTGAGGCACGATCCTATCACTATCTTCCAGGGGTGCCAGATTGGTCTACAGGGGGCTCAAGTCGCTAAAAAGAGGCCGTAAGTTCAAGTTTTTCCATAGTAAAACTTGGAAACAAAGATTACTCAGCATGTGTTGCTATGAGAATGAAATTGGATTAGATAAGATCATACTTGTTTGAATTACTCTAACCACAATTAAGGAGTTCCCAAGAGAGAAGGAGGAACGCACCACTTAGTGTGGAAATAAAGGGACGAGGAACCATACATAGAAACTCCAAGAATGAAATTAGTTGATGAGACAATGTAGAAATCGAATAAGAAAGTAATAGGAGCTCAAAAAGGAGAGCGGCAACCTGACAAACAATGGTCTGTAACATAACGCACAACGTACTTCAGTTGAACAAGAGGAAGGCTTACCTAACTTTCAGCTCAGAATCTCACAACTTCCTCCCCGTATGATAATGAACTATTAGCCAGCACCAGACATCTCCTTTGGAAGTTCTCTAACGTCTCAAATATTGTCATACGTGTGCAGTAGGGTGGCCAGTACTCATAAGGTAGGTTTTTTTACAGAATTTTTTTGACGGGACCCCCTAAAAAGGCGAGGTTGATAGAAAAAATGACACTGGTAAAGTTTCAGACCATTTGAACATCGTTAACCCGTGCCCCAACGGCCTCAAAATTCTGGAAAATAGCTGTGAAAAAATCTACCCTGTTAGTACTGGCCACCCTAGTGCGCAGTGTCCAGTGACTTGGAGTGAAACACAAATTACAATTCATCAGTCCAACACAGTGGCGAGATTTATCAAGTATAACACGAAATTCGATTTTCAATGCGTGCAGTGACATCCTGACAACGAAAGAGCGCCCTGTCCTTCCTCACTTGATGGACATGAATACAAGACATGCGCGGAAGCACTGCAGCAATAGAAAATTACACCATGAGGCCCCTTCGAGAGATGTTAATCAAACGCGAGCTCTATCATAATGTAGACACTAACCAGTGTGATTGCCTGATTACAAGTGAACACTAACCAGTGTGAGGCTGCGCTACTTCAAGTAATGCTCACAAAAAAAACGAGTTTTAAACAGCGACGCGAGACATCTCAACAGGTACGCAGGAGTAGTATGGTCCCTATAGTGCATCAGCTGAGAGTGATGTGCAAGGGAGGACGGGCGTCCACCTCATTCGTCAGGCGCGTGCCGGTCCAAGCACACCTGCCCAGCTGCTCCTCCCTGCTGCTTGACCAACTCCCGCAGCCAAGAGGAAAGTCAACGATTGGAAGGGAAAGCGTGGAAAGGAGAACCATGGGAACACGAGAACCATGGAAACACGAGAACCATGGAAACACGAGAACCATGGAAACACGAGAACCATGGGAACACGAGAACCATGGGAACACGAGAACCATGGGAACACGAGAACCATGGGAACACGAGAACCATGGGAACACGAGAACCATGGGAACACGAGAACCATGGGAACACGAGAACCATGGGAACACGAGAACCATGGGAACACGAGAACCATGGGAACACGAGAGCCATGGGAACACGAGAACCATGGGAACACGAGAACCATGGGAACACGAGAACCATGGGAACACGAGAACCATGGGAACACGAGAGCCATGGGAACACGAGAGCCATGGGAACACGAGAACCATGGGAACACGAGAACCATGGGAACACGAGAACCATGGGAACACGAGAGCCATGGGAACACGAGAGCCATGGGAACACGAGAACCATGGGAACACGAGAACCATGGGAACAGGAGCACCATGAGAACAGGAGAACCGTGAGAAAAAGAGAACCAAGAGAAAAAGAGAACTAGGTGAAAATAATAACCATGTGAAAATTAGAACCATGTGAAGAAAAAATGTGCGCGGAAGAAAATCATATATAAAATAAAATCCTATAAAAAAAGAGAAACATGTGAAAGAGTACCTATCAAAGCGAGAAGCACGTGAAGAAGAGAACTTATAACATTATAATCCTGTATCATCAAAGTTATGAAGCACAGAACTAGTGGGAAAATTTTTTCAACTTCGTATTTTCCTCCATGCATCAACTAAAGTTTTTTTTAAAGCAGAAGAATTAGAGAGCGGGTAAAATGAAAGGATCTCAAACCGAAAAGTATTTAATAAATGCAATTAACCATGGTAAGTCGCAACATTTAACGAAAACTAGTATGTTCACACACACACTCGATTAATTCGTTGAGATAAATAAAGACTTACATATACTCCTCAAGTTGCAGTAGGCCCATCGTCACACATGGTGTTCATATCTATACACTCGTAATATATTTCCCTAAAAAAATTGAGCAACATCACGGGCAAAAATATCCCAATAAAAAAACTCTCAATATGAGAATTCCTGAGGTAATACAGGAATAAATAATCGAATTGAAATCTAAAAAAGAAGATGAAAAATTGAATAATCGTTAGATGCTAGTTAACATGCTAGTTTAGATGATTAGAGATGCCAGTTTAGCCTCTCTAACCACAAGAAAGGCGTTCCAAAGAGAGGAAAGCACCATATAGAATAGAGTTTGCCGAACGTGAAATCAATGCACGAGATGTGCTACCGCACAAAATCCCCTGCACATGGAAACAGCAGGTTACGAAGGAAGACTACGAGACAAGATGAAAGTTGAAGAAGAAAGTTACAGGTGCTGAAGAACAGGACAGCAGTGAACCAAAAAAATTGCCCTTAGCTAAGTAAAAAACACATTTTATTTCAATAAAAAACAAGGCATACCTAACTCTCAGCTCGGGGCCTCACATTTTACCATTGGGAGTGCTACTTCCTATAGATACAATAGTTGTATCCTCTTGAGGGGAAAAACAAGCGAAATAGACGAATATATAATCCCATGTAATACAACAACCAACTTTCAAGAATAATAAAGAACTAAACCACAACACTTCAGCAACAACCGGAATGAGCCCAAAAATACAAGAAAAGTTTACCTGAATTCTCGAACGAAGAATCAATAGAGCCATATGGCGGAGTGTAAAAATATTACAGGTATTCATTTGAATAGGAAAGTAACACGCCTGAGGATGGGAAAACAAATCAGAAGTGCATTAGAGAACATTATTATTATTATTATTATTATTATATAAGAAAGTTTTAGCCTCCCTTAACCACGACAAAGATGTTCCAAGAGAGGAAAGAGGAAGGCACCATTTAGTATGGAGTTGAGGGAACGCGGAATTTATGCACAAGGTGCACAGAAACAGTAAGCTAGGAAAGAAGTTCATGAAACAAGAAAAAAGTTGAAGAAGAAAGTAGTAGGTGCTGAAAAACAGGACAGCAGTGAACCAAAGAAGATGGTCCGTAACAAAACAAAAACCTATTTTATTACAACAAAAAAGAAGCCTACCTAACTTTTAGCTCGGGCCCTCACATGGTTCCCCTGGGAGCGCTAATACCCATAGATACAATAGTTGTATCCCAATGAGGGGTGCATTAGAGAATAACGAAATAACACGGTTGAGTGCAAAACATATAGCAGGAGCGTATTCAAGTTCCTAGAGAATGAAATGAATATCGGCACGAAATGCAGGAGAATGAATGGCAAGTTTACTAGCAACAAATGAAGCCCCAGGAACACAAGGAAGGAGCAAGCAACACCAGAAACAGCAAGGAAGGAAGGGTCTCCCTCCCGCAAGGTTATCGACCCCCACACGACTCGCAGGGGACGGGGGAGGCAGAGCAGCGCCGGCCGCACGACGCTGTTGCTAACTATACAGAAATTTCTGGCGTACTTCCGCTCTGGACACGCCGTTCTGCCAGCAGCCAAGCCGCATTTGCCATTTTCTCGCTGAAGTCGACGTCAATATGTTCTCATTTTCAAAAAAACTTCTATCCTCTTATTGACCAGCGCTCGACAGCCTTACAGGGTTGACAAATTCCCAGTAGTAGAAGTTGTTCAATTTGTTAACACGCGCTGCTCAGCATTTGGCACGCTAAATAAACACCGCACGGACGTGAACGCCATCACTGCATGATTGACAGCTGTGACGACTCCGGATATCATTTACATAAACTGAAAATTATCATCTCTGACAGTCATTTCAAAATACTGAATTTTCAAAGAAAAGTTCATGTTTCTCAACCTACTCGATCTGAGCGCACAGCAAAAAAGTCCAATTAACTCAACTTACTCGATATGAGCGTTACGCAAAAAGCTATCGGTGGGTCGTTTGAAAAAGCTTTGAAAAATCTTTTAAAACTAATGGTATTCAATGGACCCAGTTAATGTTAGGAATTTATAAAATTTCCGGCAACTTTTGAATTAAAAATGGAGTTGGATACTGAACTCGAGTTTAATCCATCGTAGTCAACATGTCAAGTTTATCACAAGACTTCGTTAGAGCGCGTCGCAAACACCCAAGACCTGAAGCCAGGGAACGCAAGCAAGAGCAACTCTGACCCACCTGGCCGCACGCGTAGCCAAGCCGCCAGCCAGTTGGCATCCGCCCGCTGCGCGACGACGCTCGGCGAATTTCACGAACAGCTCTAGGGCCGTACTGTCGTATCGGTACAGCTGTCAACGCGAGTTTACTCACTCAACTTGGCTGAAACGCTCAGCGTAGCCAAGTCCGTTTAGAAAAGCTTTCACTACGAAAACGCGAAACATCTACACAGACGGCTCCAGGCTAGTGACTACGAAGCGCAGAATACCTCATTCGCGACGGCGGAAGGCGTAGTTGAACCAGTCAGCAGGGTGATGAGAACTACAACTGCTACCATGGAGTGATAGAATATTATCCGCGTCAAGCACAAATTGTGAACCGGTCTGACACACCCGCACGCAGTCCTAAGATGCTCAAATTCAACATGAAATAAAAATTCACCGCCTAAACGACTGGATGGTAATCTTTCAGGTTTTCCAACTACATTCTTGGAAGGGAATGAGAGCCGTCTAAGGCGCAATGGTATCAACTTGAATTATAAGATGAACCTAACAAACGTCAAAACAATATTAAACGGTTAGCAGGCAAGTCAACATAACAACTACACAAAAGAGAAATAATCGGTCTTTCTAAGGGTGAATAGATTCTGCAGCGCGATAATGCTCCGACTAACCAATACAGCAAAACACCCAAGCACGTTTTTTTCATTTATTTGGGTGACGACTGCACTCCATTGGCGTCAAGATTGAACACCAACATTAATTGAAAAGACTTCAAATCGAACTCACAACAATCCAACGCTGATCTAACTCGCTGATATATGCCAAGGCCTCACTCCGATATCGGATTACTGAAGCAGCTTTCCATGTCCCAAGTTCTCAAATCTCATTGTTTACAACTAAAATGTACCCAAAAAAGAGCACTCAATATTTGGCAACCCAGAGAGCCGTCCAATACTGGACGATTCCATTACCCATAATTAATTAACGCATTCAACGCACCGTGCGCCATCAGTGGCCACGGAAGGGATTTACTAGTGCTGCAGGGCGACCAGTAGTAACAAATTCTATTTTCGCTAACATTAAACTAAAGCTGAATGAAGGCTCGATACAGTTAATGTCTGCTACTTTCAAAATTGTTTACAGCAATTAACTTTTAATTTGAGTTGAACAGATTAGATTAGTCGTTAGGTTTAGCCTCCCTACCCGCAGCAACAAATGCGATCCAAAGAGAGGAAGGAGAAAGGCACCATTTAGTATGGAGTAAAGGGAACGCGGAATCTATGCAGAAAGGGCATAGAAAAAGCAAGATGAGAAAGAAGTTCATGAAACAAGATCAAAGTTGAAGAAGAAAGTAGTAGGTGCTGAAAAAAAGGACAGCAGTGAACCGAAAAACGTGGTCCGTAACAAAACAAAAACCTATTCTATTTTAACAAAAAAGAAAGCCTACCTAACCTTTAGCTCGGGCCCTCACATTGTCCCCCTGGGAGCGCTAATTCCCATAGATACAATAGTTCCATCCCCCTGAGGGGTTTGAGTTGAATATTGAACATCAGTACAACCAATTGCGGTGTTGTTAATTAGAGCAAACACGGAATTTGAGAGCTATGCCCAGAAAAAAGACCACTATGACAGCCACCCTGCGTCCTACGGGAGGGGTGCAGAACTATTCCTGCCTCGGGAGCCCTCACGCGTCTGCCTGTGAGGCGGCCGCATATTCACGCGACGCCTTACCAACACAGATAAATGATACGAACTCCAAAAACGCTCTTTGGAGAGAATAATATCGGTATACAGGGATTAAAATAGATTGAGCTTTGCTAACCAAAACAAAGGTGTTCTGAGGTCCATAGATATTTAAATCAGTACGAAAAAGTCCCTTTCAAATACGAAATTAATGGAACTGGGAATTTATGTACAAGGCGTGTCATAACAGCCCGCGCATAGAAACGGCAAAACAGAGAGAAGGAAGTAAATAGTGCTGAAAGAAAAAAAAAACATTGAAGCAAAAAAAGATGGTCCGTTGCAAAGAACAACTACTATTATAACAATGATGGTCTACCCAACTTGCACGAGATATTACATCTTTCCCGTGAGAGCGACAATTTCCATAGATACAAAAGTTGTACGTTGAACATATAAATACAAACAGGACATGCTAAAACTCCCCCGACATCGCTGATCCCACTATATATCATTTAATACCCATTAAAAACGCTTAGCAGACATTTCAAATTTCGATTACAGTGAAATCATTGCCAATATCGAGCCAATAATAGAACATTACCGATACCTGATATCAAACACCAAAAATTCTAGATCAGTATCATTATATCATTACAAACCAGATTTTTTCGGGCCCATGCCTCTTCGTAAGAGACGAGAGAAACAAGCACCCGAATTTCAAGAACAACGAACCCTCGACGCCGATAAGCGAGTTCTCACCCAAATATACCGCGCACGAAACGTGATAGCTACGTTGCGTTACTGTCAAAATCAACAATGGAATAAATGCTTGAAGAACACCCGAGTAAATTCACTCGTACTTGAAGTTGTATGCAGAATTACCCCTAGGTATAACTGAAAATACGCTGAATTACAGTTAGAATACACACGTGCCATGAGCTGCACGGCTGCAAGCGCAAGCCGAGTAACCCATTATAGGATTTTCAGCTTGCTACCAAATATTCATATATCATTAAGCACCAATCACGCGCAGGTGCCAGATTTGTAATAAAGAAAAACACAACCATCAGCCTTCACTCACAAGCACCGGTATGTTCGTTTCAATAAGAATGCGGCCTTTCCACGGTTGGCACTGTGTCGCCGGTTTTTGCATTAATGATATCAAGACCGTTGCATGTTTGTTTCCTTTCAGTTGGACGGGGCACTACCAAGGTTATCGTAACTAAATGAGCAAGGCGGGGACTAGCGAGAGGTCGAAACAAGCAGCGTCGCACACTGCTGATGCCACACGCCACACCAGCGCGGCCAGCTCCACTTACTGCGATAAAAGGCGAAGTTATCACTGGCAAAGCTCGATATTTGAATTAAAAGCAGCACGGACAAGCAGAGCTCGCTAACAACTTCTTTCTATCACTAACTTCATGCAAAGCCCAGTGATTACCTTGTTTATCGCCAGCTGTCAAAGGCACATGTCCTATATCGGGCAGGTTCTATACATTCAAGTATGTGAAGGATAGTGATAATGAGAATGAACTCGCTGAAATATAATAATAGTCATAAGCTCATAATCTATACAAAAATATACACAACGTCCCATTATCAAAACCAGCACTAACGTGAAATGAAACACTAACACGTTTCCTCAAGTGGCATCAACTTATAACTTTCATCGAGGAAGCATTGATTGGGCGACAATCACACCATAGGAAAACTACTCCTACAAAATGAACTGCAATTATAGAATACACGAGGCTATTATTCACAAAGCATCGCAGTGCCTTAAGAACACTTATTATCACGGCGAAGCATTGCACGCACCTACATAAGGAGTTAAAACATCAAATAGCGAGTGGGTAAGTAATCACCGATGAATGAATGATGGTGGCTTAGAATGTAATTGCTTAATTTGCTCTACTCCTCCGTTAGGCAGAACTAGAAAGCGGCCCGAAATTACTGAGAAGGGGGTCGGAGATCATCCGAACAAGAAAGAGAGCAGCAGCAAGCATACAGGGTGTACCCGCACTCCCAACTTACAGCTGCAAACTCAAGCGTTCCGCCATGCGTTCATCACAGCTGCAGCGTCTCCGCTAATCCCCATAAAAACCATATGAGGAAAGGAACCCATAATTGCCACGTGTATAGTACAGGGAACGACCTGCTTCAATGTCAATCCACAACCATTATCTTGTTCCAATGCTCACATTCTATTTAATTAAAGCTTTTCCATGCTACAGTTTACGATGTGAAGGAATTTTCAACTTAATCATTTGAATATTTCGCCGAGACAGAACACTATCAAACTAAACAATACATTTCGATACCATTGGTATTATCAGGCTGGAAAATACGAAGAATAACAGTCACATTAAAGAAAATAGAAACATCATTTAAACTAAATTTTATACACTACTGAAAAAAGATCCACTGCTATAAAACATTTGGTCCACACTTACGCACCCCACACTTTAAAAGAAAAAATCCAAAATTGCACTGCAGCTTGAAATACGCATTGAATGGTTGCAGTACCAGTGGCCAACAAAAAAGTGAACTTAAACGCAAGTTTTGATAACCCAAACTACGATTCTATTGAACAATTTCACGGCGAAAAATGAATTTGTATTGTCTTTGAAGGCTCGAATTCACGAATATGTACGGCTTCCATTATTCGAATGACGAAAGTGTTGGCACTTGAAGAAAGATCATTTGAGAGTTTGGAAGCAGGACAAATAAGGAAGATGAATAAAGATACCTTGATATTTGTGCGCATTTCATCACTGCGTACGAGTCTTGAGCAGGCTAACATTTTTCACTCCTTTACTCCTACATTTTAACTGATGCATCACACTAGCTGTGTCTAGCAAAGACATGAATTTTTCAATTTTTGTAAAAGCACCATTCGATGCTAATACCCCCAAATACTTGGTTTAGCACAAAGTTTTAAATTTTAAATACAAGCTTGTTCACACTATTAGAATGAATTAGAGTTTTCTTAAATTAATCCCCACTACTGGCGTTTTTGTATTGTTAGTATTGTGTGTATTGTCATCACATACAATTCGGCTCAAAAACTTACCATTTTTCCTATCAATGTGTTTTAGGGAAACGTTCATGAAAAATAGTTCAAGCATTTCTACACGAAAGTTGGTCCAGCGACTTGAAAGTATAAAATAAAATAGCAGTGATACATTCTAAATAAATAAGCGGAGCGTCACAAGCATGATTAGTAGCTTCTCCTGAGCAGGAAGCCTTGACGTATCCAGGTTTTTGAAAAAGAATCCTTAACGGCCAGAACCAAAACAGCTAAAATTTACAGTTTTCAGAGCACCGATTTCGTACGTAATCATCAAAATTCTTCAACAACGTCTGCAACTAATGAATGTTTTCCATTTCAACAAAAATATCGTAAAAACATCTACTACATATACAGAAGCGCTTCAACCAATTAAGTGTCGAATGAAGCTCCTTTTCGCTTAATAATGGTAACCTTTTACTCCAGGGGGATAAAGTGGCCGTGGAGCCCACGTTTGCAAAATTTTACCTTTGAATAAATTAAACAAAGTGTATCGAACACTGGGCCAACCCTAGGTTCCCCTAACTTGCTAATTTGTTTTAACGATAAAAACGGCGTAGTTCATGATTAAATTTGTCTTATGGACCTCACTGGTAAATTCAAATACTTTATTTTTCAGGTATATTTAGGGTCAAAGATTAGATCATGAAGTTTGTAAATTCGGTGGTTCTTAAACTTTTTGGAGGTACTGAACATCACATGCTCCACGCATGCATTCATCAAACCCCTCGTAGTTGGCAAAATAAAATGTGCTTGTTTTCCTTCAAATTTAAAACATATCCATACTATATACTGTATTATACTCTACTTTATACCGAACCCCTGAAACGGATTCACCAAACCCCTGGGGTTCGATCGAACCCAGGTTAAGAACCACTGAGTTAGTTGAAGCCTGCCTAATCTCAACAATGGCGTTCCGAATTGAGGAAGGTGGAATACATCATTTAGGATGGAATTAAGGGAAAACGGAATCTACACACAAGATGTATAAAAACAGCAAGTTGAAAAAGAAGTTCATGAAAAAAGATATAAGATGAAAAAAATAGTAGGTGCTAAAAAAACAGTGCAGCAGTGAACCGAAAAAGAGTGATCTGTTACAAAACAAAATTTTTTTTATTTTACCAGTAGGCCTACATCATCTTTAGCTCGGAACCTCACATATTCCCCATGGGAGCGCTGATTCCCATAGATACAATAGTGGTATCCCATTGAGGCGAGTTTGAGGCTAAACACGCTTCACTAGTTTCACAGTAAGCAAAATAACGAGTAGAAATAGAAACCCTATTTAGAAAACGGAATCGTGCTGAGCAATTCACTTGCACCTTACCAAGGAAGAAAAAAGCTATGTATGTAAAATACTAATCAAATAAAGTGGAGAACAAACGAGTAACGAAAAGGTTATCATCGAAAGCGCAGCAGCTAACAATGAGCTGCTCACCAAGAGTTAAGAAGTTCAAGGCCTGAGTATCAAAGGAAGAAGAAAATTCCATAGTGACAAAACATGAACTGGAGGGTCGAGTTCCCCAGACGCACCCACGTCTTCAACAAAAATAGCACGTTACCATTCCTGCTCTAAACCTTTAGACGACACACGTTGAGATGACCTGTAAAGTAAGACTACATACAATCATGCAGAAGCAAATTATACCGAATGACAGGAACCACACCCAGATCACGCCACACAATTACTGTGAAGTTCTCTCTTCTCGAAAGCTTTCTAGTCTCGAGTGCCAGGACGATCGCAGTACCACGCAGCTCCCTACAACAAACGAGGCCTGAATCGAATCGACTGCTGTAGAAAATTTGCTATACAATCATACATCAATAAATATCGTCTTAGCACTTCTTACATGCGTTTGAAATAACATTGACTTCAATCAAAGCCTAAAAACAAATATCGAAGCTACCCGATTATTCAGTCATCACCACAGGCAATGAAATTGGGAAGCCCTCCACATGCATGACTAAAATGAAAAATGTATCAGATAAATATTTGATATAACGAGATAGGAAATCTACAATATTAGAAGCGTTCTCATTGAAGCAATTCGCCGGAGCCAATAAGAACTTTCTAATGTACACTTTATATGCGGAGGTCGTGATTCGTGATGCAGCGCTTGCCCAACAAAGGGCATTGCTCTGCTGCACGCAACAGTCGCCCTTTCAACGCGTCTGGCTACAAAGAGCCACCATTTGCTAACTGTTTGAACTCACAGAACGGCCCATGGTTTAAGAGCGTCAATGGAAAATTACAGCCTTGTACCATGTGAAGATAGCGTAAGGATACAATCGGCATCTCAAGCACAAAACTATTGCATATAAGAACATCACAATGCTCTCAAATGCAAGTAACACTTGAATATACCTTACTTGAGTATTTTCCTCCATTTAAAGCGAGCGATGTCTTGCGATGGCCACTCTTATATTTATCGCGATACTGAACAATGAGATGCACCGGACAAAACTACATCTATTTGCATATTTACCAACACATCTACGCATAAAGCGCTGACACTTTTACAACAAAACTGAGGCGGTTAAAAACTCAGTAGGAAGTAGAGCGATACGTTTAGAAATCATGAATTCACACATCAAGCCAAAAATCAACACTACATTGCGTTTTCCTTTGATAATTTGAGGCTCTGTTTTTGTGATGCTCAACACGTTCAACTCGAGGTATTTTAAATGAAATAAATTGATTTCTGGTAAATCCAAAGGTATATTAAGTTACGAAACTTGTCCATCCTAATCAAAGTTCAACGCCTCAAAACAGTACAATCGCGAGAAAAATAATTTGTGCACATCGAGATCGATGCACATTGATTTAATACATCGAGAGGCTAACGGGAAGCTGGAGTAAGCTGCAATGTGAAGCGATCCAAACGTTCTTAACGTACGAAATGAAGGCATTCATCTCGAATAAACTTTTGAGCCTTAATAAAACAATAGAAAGATGAATTACGCCAAATGAATTTTCTATCATTACTGTACAAATGTAACATCGGTCAACTAAAAGTAAGACGCGCGCGCAACTCTTTGTCGTATATCTCAAAACCCATAAGTAGACAATACCTGTACGCATTGATGACCATTTAAATCTAAAGACAATTCGTCCGTTAACTAAAAGCTAGACGAACATGTAATTCTTTGCAGTCCAAGCCAACCCCCGTAAAACGTATAAATTCAGTGGTGAAACACAGCAAGCATAAGACGGAACATGATCGCAGTACTCATACTCAATGAAGTCGGAGACGGTTTTCTCCCTCCTCGTGAATGAAATACCCGTGAAACCGTATAAATTCACCGTTGGGTAACATAGCAAGCATAAGACGGAACCAACATGATCGCAGCAGTACTCACCATACTCAATGAAGTCGGAGACGGTCTTCTCTCTCCTCATGGAGGAGTTGATGCACTCGTCATGAAGCACGATGAGCACATCGAGCAGCGTCTCCATGGAGTAGCACTGGCCCCCGCTGGACAAAGGGCCGCCAAGGAAGAGCTGCTCGAGGCGCTTCAAGCGCCCTTCTGCCGTGAGGGCGTCACCCTCGTTCATCAGGGCCACTTCACAGTCCACCGTGCCGTTCATTTTTACCCCAGACTCGTGCACACCTGACACATTCTTGTTATCATCGCCAGGCTCAGAGTACGGGCGAGTCGGCGGGTCGCTTTCGTTCGCCTCTTGCTCCATCATCGACCACTAATGGAGGTGGGAATTAAGGGAACCTCAAATACGCAGACCCAAGCTTGGGCCACCAAAGAGATTAAAAAGTGGCGGTGAAGAAGGAAAGAAGAAGAGCCTGAGATTAGAGGCGCCGAGAATACAGCCACGAGAGAATGAGGGAGGACTGTGCAGGGAGGGAGGGGGGCGGAAGGGGGCCGAGGCACCAATGCTATATCGGTGTGTGTGGCACCTCACATACCACCGAGCACAGGCCTGCCATCGCGTCCGTCTGTGTTGCGCGTGTCTCCGGCACACAACAGTAGCTCCCGTACCTTCTCTTCACAATGATATGACGCACGTTTCAAAACACTTATTTATTAGAAGCACTACACAGTGACAGTTACTTAGCTCACTATATTTGAGAACAACAATATTTTCAACTCAAAATTTCTTCGTCAGCACTCCTACCAATTAGAATCGTAAAGAATTAGCTAAAAAACGGAAAGGCACACACAAACTTACACGTAGCCGCTTGCACAAACAGATTCTTACTCTAAATACTCGCACAGCAGAAGTCTAAAAAATACGAATTGATATAATGTGGTTTCCAGTTGTTACACGTCATGTACAAAAACTTCACTAAAATATTTACAATGGAAATTGAGAAACACATTCACATAGAATATCACTGCACGCCTACTGAAGTCAAGGTGACGCCACGGGACACTGAACACTACATCATGATGTTCACACTCACTGCCACGACAGCCCTCGTCTGAAATGAATAAGAACAACGGTCATTAAAGTTAACTTCGTTCGAAATTTAAAAAAGTCATTAAAGTTAACTTCGTTCGAAATTTAAAAAATTCATTAAAGTTACCTATTTCTGAAATTTAAAAAAGTCATTAAAGTTACCATGGAATGAAAAAATAAAGTAATCGAGTGACAGTTCTAACTATCTCACAGTGTCATGTAACACGTTCACTACGTTTTCGGGGCTACTACAGTTGGTTAGGTGAAGTTGTGGGTAGCAGAACTGAAAAAACAACTTTACTGTTCGAAAACGTTTCTATTCATTCCAAGGAGTGTGCAAAATATAATAGCACGATATTATGTTACCTAGTGTGCGCTGAAATCTTTTTCGAAAAAAGGTAGCGAAAAAATTCAAATGCTCAACATTCATTCCGGTACGTAAATGAGCAATATGCTTCGTGATACACGTGTGTGCCAATACGTATATGTATAGTCAGCGTGTTAATTATAATATCGGGATTTAGAAACACTGATAGAACTCATGGATCAAAGTGTTCTCACAGACAGCACCTAGCAATGAAGTACTCAAACTGAAATTCAGGAAAAAATATTTAGTGGAATCAGCAAATTAGATTGCATGGATAACGGCAATTGCCAAAAATTTCGCCCTAGGTTTGGTTATAATATAGAACACTTTCCGATTTTCATAGCTCCAGAATCGGTCTTGGTCATCACCAGCTATACTGAGCATCAAGTTGGAAACTGAACACGTAAGTACATACACAGAGCTACGCACTCCTACTACCAACCCAACCCAGGGGATATTTTCAATACAGATATTGCGCATCTGAGTGAGAGAAAGACTTGTAAACGAAGATAAAGAAATACTGAGGCATTCGTGCAAAATGCGGTCACACCAGAACAAGCAGTAGAAGAAAATTGTAAGTAAAGATTAAGACTACTAAATCAAAAAATTCAACTAGCAGCCTCAGTAACACGTGCTGCAGCGGTAAGTAAACAGGGCTTCCATTGATTAGCTTTAATTCTTCAAGGAATACTGGTGAGCACATGCATTGCAAATACTTGAGTGTAGCTATGGAATTCAACCTATCCCCAGAGAAGCGCATGCCCCCAAAATACGCTAAAGGACCATTCCCTTGAGGGTACTATGAAGATATTGCTTTTCATCCGCAATACCGGGACTTGCACATCCTAAAAATTTGTACCCTGATATATATTGCATGTGTATCGTTTCTAATAGCGAGACCTACACATCATAAAAATCAAGTTCCCTAATCGCATAACGCTCGATCCCAAATATTTCGCCAGGTTGACAGCGAAGTAATGTCGTAAAAGAGTTGCTCAAGAGTGGAGTTGGCTGGACAAGCATTGCCAGTACTGTTCTCGTGCACGTCAGACGTGTGTTAGCGGAAGAAAATAAGCAATGGGAATAATTACTTATCCCAAACACGAAACTAAAGCCACGATACGGCTTCAACAAGTGCTGCTGAACCTGCATCAGGTTGGCAGGCCAAGCACAAAGAATATGAGATGGAAGTCCCCAAGGTGAAAGAGTAATTAACTCTGAATGCTACCGGAAGAGTAAAGCAACCAAAGCTACGCTGTGATAATACGAAACATATCAGGTCTCAATAAATTATTTCCATCTCAATGCAACCCATTGTTAACATCCAACTCTACGTTGTACTGTTTATAATGTAGATAATACATTTCTCTGAACGGTTCTCTGGCACTAGGACAATCGAGGCCTGTTCAAGTCATATGCACTGCACAGAGAAGCCAAAGGCTCTCAATGGGATATTTATCCAACAATAACTATTGAGTTAAAACATGTCAAATTCCTAAAGTCTAGCGGAAAAGAAAACCACACCCTAATGAATTGTGGTGAAGAAAACCACACCCTCCCTACTGAATTGTGGTAAAGAAAACCACACCCTACTGAATTGTGGAAAAGAAACTCCACCCTACTGAATTGTGGAAAAGAAACTCCACCCTACTGAATTGTGGTAAACAAAACCCCACCCTACTGAATTGTGGTAAAAAAAACCCACCCTACTGAATTGTGTAAAGAAAACCCCACCCTACTGAATTGTGGTAAAGAAAACCCCACCCTAATGAATAGTGGCAAACAAAACCGCACCCTAATGAATAGTGGTAAACAATACCACACCCTAATGAATAGTGGTAAACAATACCACACCCTAATGAATAGTGGTAAACAAAACCATACCCTAATGAATTATGATGAACAAAACCACACCCTGACCACATTTGTCGCAAAACACGCGCACAACATCACATAGACAGTATTTCTGAATGACCGTCGAGTTTCTTTCGTTGCTAGCTCTAACGAGGAATAGCCCACGCGACCATAAAAGACAAATGAGGGCAAGGAGCCATTGACATGGAGTGCCAAGATATCTTCATCCTTTTGGCAAAAGAAATACAGCTCGAAACCCCCAACCCGTTCATTTTCTTCGAGTTATCGATCAGATGATTTAAACAATTATGCAAACTGAAGAATTAACAAGCTGTTTCGCATTCATATTTAAATAGTTTTCCAAAATTGTGCCGTCCGTCTTTACGGTAACTTTTGAGATAACTCTTTCTTGAAGAAAAAGTTAAGGTCTGAATACGTTAATCATGAATATTATTTCTTGTAAATAACTATCGTAATTTAAAACCACGAGTCGATTAAGTTTCAATTTCATAAAAAGAAAATCACGTAATTCGAGCTTTATTTTTCACATGGTGCAAGTCCTCAGACCACAGTGACAAAAATTGCCTATGTAGGTGGAGGCCAGTCCCACAATAAAAGCATAAATGACGGCACCAAGCGCGCCAACCTTGCTTGACTGCTGCGGTCACGGGAGTGAACAGCCCAAAACTTCAAATCTAGAGCCTAATATTTCAATTGTTAACGTAATATCGTTGCCGTACAACCCGCAGTGAAAGTTCTTCTGTTGACTAGGCTGAGCCCCGCAGTTTTACCAGGTAAAACCAAGTTTTCGAGGAAAATCAGATCACTCAGCATCCGAGTGAGCAAACAAACAAGACCAGAAGTTAGCTAAGTCGTCAAAACTTCGCGTTAATCGATCGAAGTCGAGCTCCTGATCCATAACTCGGAGAGGAACAGGAATGAAGTGAGGGAACCAGGAAATAAAAAGATGGCATTTGTGCTCACAGGAATGAACTCGCATGAAGAGTGAAAGAAGATTAGATTAGATGTTAGTTTAAGCATCCCTAACCGCAACAAAAAAAGGGTTTCAAAGAGGGGAAGGAAGAAGGCACCATTTAGTATGGAGATAAGGGAATGCAGAATCTATGGAAAAGGAATTTTGAAATGGCAATTTGAGAAAGAAGTTCATGAAACAAGGTAGAAGTTGAAGAAGTAGTGGCTGAAGAAAAACAGAACAGTGAACCAAAAAAGTGATTCTAAACATGAACCACAACAAAATATTTTACTTCAACAAAAAGGCCTACCTAGCTCTCAGCTCGGGCCCTCACACATTTTCCCCCTGGGAGCGCAAATTCCCAAAGATACAATAGTTGTATCCCCCTGAGGTGGAAGAGTGAGAGAAATGCAGGTCCTAGAGAGATAATCACTGCAGGGAAACTCAGATGGCACCCAAGTAAGCTCCAAATTAATCTAGCAAACCCTGATAAAATAAACATCTTTCAACACAAAGGCTGAGGTTAGAGACAGAGACATCAAAACTTCACATTCCAGGCATTGCATCTCAGAGTTCAAGGAACTGATCACACACGTACACGGCAATTTTATGATGAATGTAGAAATCTAGAGCCCTTAGAAGCAAATTCTGCAATAAACTGTGATAAATGATTTAATAAACTTGTGTTTTCCCCTCACAACTAGGTATGCACATAAAATAAATGTACTTATATCAAGCTGAAAGCAAATACAGCTTGATTTTCTGGACATTTGTTTCATCAAATGTTTGTTGATTGGTTGAATGTTAGTTTTAGCCCCCATTCCTAAAACAAAGATGTTCAAAGAAAGGAAAGATTAAGGCACCATTCAGTATGGAGATAAGGGCATACGGAATCTATGCACAAGATGTGTTCCTGCATAGGATCCCCACATAGAAACAGATTGAAAAGGATGGTTATGAAACAAAACAAAAGTTAAATAGTCAGAGATGCTGAAAAACAGGACAACAATAAATCAAAAAAAGATGCTCTATAACAGAACAAAAAACATTTGATTCCAACAAAAAGAGGTCTACTTAACTCTCAGCTTGGGACTGCACATGAATCCCCTTGGAGCACTAATTCTCATAGATACAATGGTTGTATAGCCTAGAGGGGTGGTACATTTTAATGCTGAATTATGCAACTGAATTTAATTGGAGCTGCATTTGTACAGTGCTTCAATGTAAACACCTAAAGTATGCTGAGAATTGTTTGAAGTCCTTAAAATGCATACATTCAAGCAAGTGATAAAATGCAGCCATCCATTGCTGCAATAATGCAAAAACTCTCTCATTGCAAGCAATACTAAGGTTTGAAAACATATTCAAATACTTTGACAAGCTCTATAAACTTAGCAATTTCTTCAAACTAACAAGAAAACATGTAATTTGCTAAAATTATTTATTTATTATTAATTTAAGTCTCCTTAACCAAATGAAATGCAATGCAAAGGGAGAAAGAAAAAACTATGTTGCTTGGAACATAGAAAATAAAGTCTCTAGGCATAAAGTGCATTCCAATACAAGATAACCTGGATGTGAAAATAGCATATTTGGAAGGCAGCATAAAAAAAATATATATATATATATATATATATATATATATATATATATATATATATATATATATATATATATATATATATATATATATATAGCAAAGAAGGTATGAAAATTAATTGAACAAAGTAGAAGATCAAATCCAATAGCCCATCTAACAGCCAAGGTAACCTAACAGCATCTTCCCTAGGAGCACCAGTCCACATAGCAGAGGATAGAGAAATCTAACTAACCTAAGCCCAATGCCTATCATGTGCCCCCTGAGGGGATCAATGTAGGTAAGACACTAGACTGTCATGCTGGAACCACTGAGCTATCTCCAGAACTGGGCATCCACTCCAACTGTTATCTACTGTTTTGCATAGAGAACAGATCACATATCTGTAATCTATGATTACAGATCACATATCTGTAATCTATGATTACAGATCACATATCTGTAATCTATGATTACAGATCACATATCTGTAATCTATGATTACAGATCACATATCTGTAATCTATGATTACAGATCACATATCTGTAATCTATGATTACAGATTGCATATCTGTAATCTATGATTACAGATACAAACTGTTACTTAAAACAAACTGTTAAGTACAAAGTATAATTGCTTTACATAAATTATATAACACATACTTAAAACTTGCCTACCAAGTTGAAGCATTGTGCATGGATTACATGAAACAAATTTAGAGTTACAATGATGGCATTACTGTCACATATTAATAAGAATATTGCAATTACCTCACTTCTGTCAATCCTCCCCTTTCCCTATACATTAAGAATTGCTTATCCAACACAGTCAATATATTTTAGTACCCAGTACCTGTATTACGTCACAATAGACTACAATATAATTATGAATGGTAGAAATAAACAACCTTAGATGCAAATTAAAAACAGGTCCTTGCAAGCTCATACTACTGTGCTTCTGATTTAAATTGCATTAAACCCTGATATACAAGTTTCATTTATGATTTGAACATAACCAAAAATATCTTAATCCCCAAGATTAATTTCTCTACTATCAACAGTTTGAGAAGACTGGCAAACTAAGACTATAAATTATGAATACCTGTACTCCAATGGGAATTCATGCCCATCGTGAAGTTTGAAGTCTAAACCTTCCATAAACTTGGATGAAAAATTCTTTCATACAAGGACTCAAGACTAAAGTCCCCAAACCCACTTAAGAAATAGAAAGTTTAGTTAGTATTTTGTACTACCATTGCCCAAGTTTCCCAGAGGGGCTTGCAGAGCTACCAAGAATCTTTCTGCATTTTAATTATTGAAATTGAGGATTTTTAACAAAGTTTCAAGCGACCCAAAGAAATACATCAAATACTTTTCCACATAATTGAAAATTTTCCACGTAGGCATACCTTCTTAGGCTGTGTGAAGAAGGGATGTGTCTAAAATGAATTTAATACTTTATTTGAAAAGTCAATGTATGCCTTCATTTTTAAAACAGCAAAAAGAGCAACTTTACCATGAGTGATAACATTCTTCAAAAAAATGTACATTCTTCATGCATTAATTATTTTTCTTTACAGCTTGTAAGAGATACCTCACCTACTGGAATTGCAATAAAGCTTTTCTCAAAAAAAAATCACAGACCTTGAATTTGAAACTGATTCCAAATACCTATGTTAAACAGTATAGAAATGAAATATGAAAGGCCAAGTTTCTTTCGAAAATTAGACTGTTCCATGGCTATTTCTGAGACTCCTTACAAAATGACATCTCCCTCATTGTGCTAATTTAACATGACCTCTACATAGCCTTTATATTCACAGCAATAGAAGATTTGTGTGGTAGCAGTAGAAAACTAATAACTTTACCAGTGTTGCTACTTTGTATTTTATACGTAGCAATCATACAAGAACAAATCAGGAGGCATTAGAGTTCCAAATTGTAACAAAGTTTCAGTTGCCTGAGGTAAATGTGAAGGAGGACAGTAATCAATTTTTCACTTTTTGGAGCTCAAATCTAGGTAATTAGATTGAAATAAACAATTTTTCTTCTATGCACTTTCTGCCACAAATGAGTATTTAATGAGTTATAGCAATGACGTAATGTAACGTAACTGAAATAATCTAACCTAAAGTAACGATCATTCAAGCGCATTACAGCCGTCAGAAGAGAGTCCATTAAGGGTCCTTCCCTCAAACCAATTTTTCCCACGCTTGAAAGAATAGAATTGCGGTAGGTAACCTACAGCTATAACTCGTTTATGATGGGAAGCGCATGGAAGAAAATTGATTATTTGGATCTCATTACCAATATTTAAGTAGCAAAAATTGGAAAATCAATTACAGTTTTCTCCTTCACAAATACTTTGCCTGATGCCATATAACTGTTGTTACCAGATCACCTGTCATTGGCCATAATAAAACTTGGATCTTTGGTAAAACATTCACCATTTATGGTTGGGTTTGAATTTGTTAGGATAAGTCATATTAGCCTAGGATATTACCTAAGCCTATGGCATGATAGAATAAGATAGGCTGGGTTAACTATAGTTAAGGTCAGGATGAGTTAGACAACTTTGGCTTTAGCAAAATTTCTCAAAATATTATTGTAATAGAATTGATTTAATGATTTTGAATAGTAAATATTTTACTGACATTTTAAAATGCTTTGTTGCACTTCATATGGAGATAGTCAAAAAATAAGTGCTTATATTATTGAGGTTTCTTTCAAGTGAAATTGAAAAGAACTAATACAGCTTTGGGTATTTGTCCAGAAGAGGACCATAATTGATTTCCCACTTTTTGGTGCCTAAACATAGTGAATTAGATTGAAATAAACAAGTTTTCTTCTATGCACTTTCTGTCTGAAATGAGTATTTCATAAGCTATAACGGTAAGTTCAGTTTGGGTACTTTGTAATTAATTATTTGCCGGCCCCTAGGAGCCTGAACCCATTTTTAGATCCTTTGGTAAATGTTGAGGATTAACCGGGAATCAATTTTCCACTTTTCGAATCCTACACATAGTGAATTAGATCGAAATAAGTTTTCTTCTATGCACTTTCCGCCATAAATAAGTATTTTACGAATTATAGCGGTAGGTTTAATTTCGTCTTTGATGACGAATGCGCTTGGATAAACAGCTACTTATAGATTTACGAATTTTTGTTGCTTGAATCATGGTGTAACATCAAAATAAACTACTTTATTTCTATACACTTTTTTTGTCAAATGAATATTTTACGAGTTAGCGTGGTAGGTTTAGTTTTGTCTTTTATAACGAGCTCTCCGGAAGCGAGACTCAATTGCAACATTGCCATTCGCCGGGCTCAATGAATTACTTACCACTTCTAACACTTGAGTTGCGGTAACTAATTCACCGCTATAACTCGTAAAATATTTATGACGGAAAGAGCATAGAAGAAAACTTGTTTATTTTGATCTAATTAACTACGTTTAGGCATCGAAAAATCCAATATCGATTCCCGGTATATCCTCAACTTTTACCAAACCTTTTTGTTAATAACATAATAGAAATTATCACCCAAAAATAACGAAATGTAGCGGTATGTTCATCTTCATCTTAGATGGCGGTAATGATCGAGCGCATTGGAAGGGAGAGTCCATTGTAGTGTCGCCATCCGAAGGGACTGTCAATTATGGTCCTTACTTGGACATTTACCCAGCTTTGTATTTATAAACCAATTACCAAGTTTCAATTGAATTGTGATCTGAAATTACGGTAAATGATGAGGATTAACCGGTAATCGATATTTGATTTTCTGGTGCCTCCTCTAGTTATTTAGATGGAAATAAACAAGTTTTCTTCTATGCAATTTCCGTAGCAAATAAGTATTTTACTAGTTATAGAGGTAAATTTCTTACCGGAACTCAAGTGTTTGAAGCGAGAAGTAATTCATCGAGCCCGGCTTATAGCAACACTGCAATGGAGTCTCGCTTCCAGCGCGCTTGTCATCAAAGATGAAACTAAACCTACCGCGCTAACTCATAAAATATTCATTTGACAAAAAAGTGTATAGAAGAAAAGTTGTTTATTTTGATGTTATTAGTTAGCATATTTCAAGCAACAAAAATTCAAAAATCATTGAGTAGCTGTTTATTTGAGCGCATTAGTCATCAAAGACGAAACTAAACCTACCGCTATAATGGTCAATGTGAAGTTTAATGCAATCACAGAAATTAAGAATTATATTCCAAACAATCACTAAAGGAACGTATTTAAGAACGTTTTACATGAACGACATTCTGCTCGCTGATGCTTTATTTTCGAATTATTGAACTTTGAAGTTAGCCTTCCCGCGCCAAAAGATGCGAGCGTAATTTAATTAAAAACGGAAGCTAACGTCCTTTTACAAACGTAAAGAGGTTGGGTCGTGAGGGGGAGGCACAGTTCTTCTAGTGAAAATTATAAATAAAGCTTCTAACCTACCCATTAGGGTGACGACCGCAATCTTGTTTACATCGGGTCTAACATGGCGACCACCATGGGCGCCGCCATCTTGGACCCGATGTCAACAAGACTGCGGTCGTCACCCGAATGGGTGGGTTAGAAGCTTTATTTATAATTTTCACTAGAAGAACTGTGTCTCCCCCTCACGACCCAACCTCTTTACGTTTGTAATAGCTTCCGTTATTAATTAAATTCCGTTTCACGCGCTCGTTTCCTTCGGCGCCAAGGCCAACTTCAAAGTTCAATTGTTCGAAAATAACGCATCAGCGAGCAGAATGTCATTCTTGTAAAACGCTCTCAAATGGGTTCCTATAGTGATTCCTAAGATCGGAATTCTTATTTTCCGTGATTGCATTAAACTTCACATTGACCGCTATAATTTAAAAAATACTCATTTACGACGGAACATGCATAGAAAAAAACTTGCTCATTTTGATCTAATTAACTGTGTTTAGAATTCAAAAAGTTTAAAATCCATTCCCGGCTAATCCTCAACATTTCCCAAAATTACTTGAGGAATTATTTCAAGTAGAGCTTTTTATTGTTCCATAGGTAGTATTTATAGATAGCTCTTAAAAAAATAGATTCTCATGTCATATGAGATCACAACCTAGCTTTTCAGGACTTCTTGAAGTAATCTTATACCTTCCTCATTGGCTGAGAGTCACTACCTTAGAAGAATCTTGTACAAATGCAACCCTAATATAATTAAATTTATAGTTTTGTTAATTGCAATATATAAATATATAAATATAATGATATGAAGATTGAATTCAAATGGCAAAACATTTGTTCAACATGTTAACATTCACTATTTAACCAAATTACATACTCTGAACTATTAAAAAGTTCATTCCTAAGTTAGAATTGCCTTTTTCCATGCCAACAAAAAAAATGAAACCTACAATTTTCACCTTTTAAAAAATCATTCAAACTGAGGTTAACATTCTGACAATGTAACACAAAATCTGTCCTTAAACTCTAAAAAGAAGATGCAGGAGTAGAAGTCACATCACATATATTTACGAAGTAATTTACAACAAACCATAACATATGATTATGTTTGTTAAGCTAAATTAAAATAAAATTCAGTACTTTTTATTCCATATTATATTTAAAAGTTAATACCATTACATTATTGAATTGCTCTATTCTAGACAATCACAGAAACTATTCATAGGAGCACTCAAATATGGGAATAATGAAAGTTTTTTCCAGTTCGCTTCATATCCGACAACGGGTCCATAAAAATCAAGATATTTCTATGAATTGCGGGTCAATACTGTTAGAAGTCTAAATTACTGGAGTCCACAGTAACGAGCAAGTAGTTACATAGAGCATATGTTAGGAGTGGATGAAAATTCTCATTAAGGTAAGAAAAACCTTTCAACATAATTTTTCAAAGGAAAAGTTTGACCCCGTACAAAACCCAGACAAGAAAAAGAAACAAAAGGGGTATACTATCACACGAATAAAACCAACACCACTAAATAAGTTGAAAGAAACGAATCAATACCAGGCTTTATTTCAGAAATACTGAAAATAAACCGATTGCAAGTAATAATCATTACACCACAAACCTACTCACTATCCGGCAAACGCCACACTGAAGAAATTTGGCAATGGAAGTGCAACAATAAACGTCAAGATCGAAAGTCCGGTATAAAGACGCGACGGTAAGGAACTGGTATTAGAATCTACTTGGAAGGCTAAAATAGCCTCAACAAGACAAACTTTTTCTTGAATAAAATATAATGTGTGTAGTAGAGTAAGCTTACAATCCTGCTCATCTTTATGACTTATTTTCGCTATACATGAATTATGATAAACGTAGTTCTGCTGTATATCATGAAGTAAAATTTTTAGACAGCACATAGAATTTAGCGACAGACTTGTCTGAATGTGCAGCGGGTAGAAAGAAAACATTGCGAGTATATGTGAATAATTTTCCCCTTTCATTTTTTTCCTATATTTAACTTAAACTCTTGAAAATATTTTGCTGCAATGAAAATAAGTTCGTGTAACGAAACCATGTCTTTGATGTTGTACACGTGCAGAGTCTTTGTATTCAATTTTATGATATATTTCAATGTGAAAGCTCATATCTCTAAAATTAAATCTGAGTTTCATCTACCTGTAGACGAAATAGAGATTGCTTGAGAGAAAATGTTGCTCTTCAAATGGGTAATTTATACGTAAGAAGCGATATGTTTTGGTTGGGTATAGGAGAAAAATTCCAAGCACAATACCCCACTCTACCCAGGTGTCTGAAATGGGTACCGGTCTCGACCGGGGGAAAGCGTCATGGCGTCCTGGCGTTAGTTATAAGGCATTTGAAAATCCAATGTACAAGGTGATATGCATCAGGCTTGATTGGAAATAAAGCATCCGTAGATGCCTTCATTATATGTTTCTCTACAGCAGCCAGGTTTTGAGATTTTTTATTCTAAATACATAGTCTTGAGAATATACATTTAGAGTTTTTCGACACATTGGAGAGTCTGTTTAGTACTTTAGATATCAGTTCATCGAGCCTTAAGGGCCGTTTACACTAGGGGACATTTCGGCCGTCAGGCGCGACACGTGTATACGAGGCTCATCACTGAGGCTCATATTTTGCTTGTTTATACAAAGTTCCCTATTCACTCTGATCCAATTCGTAATGCGCGACACTCAAGAGCCTCGTAACTACCATGGCGAATAGGAAACTTCGTATAAACGCACACAAATATGAGACTCAGCGAATATACTGTGCGAATTACTACCAATTTCTGATTAATCAGTCTAAGACTCCCACGCCACAGCAAAGGAGATCTCAAGAGAACGGAGAGAAGGAGCACTTCAGAAAGACTCAAGAAAAAAGAGAATCTATGCACAAAGTGAGTTCATACACAGGATACCATACGCACAGAAACAGCAAGCTTAGAAGGAAGAGAAGACAAAAAATAGCAAAAGCATGAAAAATGATCTTAGCAAAGTCGACACGAGAGATAGAAGCCCCGAAAAGCTCTATCTGCGAGTAAACTTGAGGTCTATTATGTTATCATCTATAGTGGCGCCAGTCCCTACAGCAGAGACAAATTCACCTTTTTCTGTTGCATAACCCATGCTCCCAAGTGGGTTCGTGCTTGTAACTTAACTGAAGAACCCTGTAGTGCCCCGTATCTTAACACCTTGACTACTTGATTAAGTTGGGCGAATCTGAGCTCAATCCCGCGTCATTTCCTTATTGTCTTACCCCTTGCACTAGGTCAGAACACACTCCGGAGGTATGTATGCCGCTGTAAACTTTGACAGCAAGTAGGCTGAACCAATGTGAAGTGTCATGTCTTAACCCTTCACTGCATAGTGTGTCGAATATGACACAAACTGAATTTTGCTGTGTGTAGAAATAATTGATTAAAACAAGTGCATTTCTGCGGTTTGTACCGCTAATGAGACATACTCTACAAACAATAAAAGCTAATGAAACATGTTCGACTCACCCCTCCAGCGGCAGAGTTAGTTTGAACTCCATTACAGACGAGTTCTGGCATTGCTATTTTCCTATTTCCGAAAATAATTCATGCAGTGAAGGGTTAAGAACCTTATATTTTTATTTTACATACGTATATCCTAATTCGGTATTACTTGCGTTCTTTCTGTTTTGTAGTAGGTTACGCGAGGGGACAGCAGCTTATGTTCTCTCCCTCGCTCTAGTAACGTTCCCTCCTGAATTGGAATGCCCTTTGTGCCACTTTATCTCACCAACGTTTGCTTAACCCATATCAGCAGGTATTTAGTTTTCAGCAAACAGGTTCTTTACTGTCGTTCTTCTGACCAGGGGTCGGGACAGGGGAAGGCGGATTCTAACAAGATAAGATTTCATTACAAACACAAAAATGCTGATCTTTTGCTTCAGCGCGTCCATACACTTAGCGATGAATCATGCCTTCACCACCTACGGTAATTTGCGACAGTGAAAGAAGAACGAAGTTCAGTCATTTTCGCGTCACTACACAAGGAGTAAGATGTGATAATCAAAGTTCAATTCAAGTGAAAAAATTTTTACATCAATGATCATTCCTTCCACTTTCTTGGCTGGAATATTTGGGTATCTAAAAATGAGTCGCAGCAAGTACTTCATTACTATGGAGATGCCATGCAGCACCCATGCGCCCGAACCTACCAGAAGAATCCCGTGTCTGCCACATCTTACAGTTACGCCAAACATAGCAACAAGGCCGGGATAATGGAGAAATGAAAGCAGTCAAAAGGAATCACATTCGTGTTTTTCATCTGACATAACATTATTTACAGAAATGGCGAACAATATTCAGCTATAGAAAAGATTTTACAACTTTTCATTCAGGGAGAACGCCATCCGGAGTGATTAAGTAAATAAATATTTTAAACGTTATAAAGCGACTATAATTTTCAAAAATGAAGATCAACCTTTAAATAGAAAACAAGTCAATTAAATTTTCATGAACGAGAGCATTTTAATGACAATGGGAACTCTTCGCCGGGCATTGTAACTCGCGAACAATACATTACCATTCCGAGAAAAATAAACGATCAGACTAAAACCTTGCTTTAATTAACGACCCTTAATGCGCTACTTCACTTTTTACACTCAAGGTAAACTCGAGACAAGATGAGGATATTTCTCTTAAATCCTGAGCCAGTAGAAGCCAGAGCGGAGGTTGTTGTAGTCGCGCATCTGCTCGATGGGGCCCACGCCGACCTGCACGGGGCACTTGTCGTAGATGTACTTGGTGCACACCTCCCGCACCACCTCAGAGTCCACAGCCTGCGCAAGGCAACCGTATTACTCAACAGCTGTGCCACTAATGCTACCGTGTTACTTTACAGTCATAACGTTGTGGAATATGTGTTACTTACCCGCCATCACATACTAAAATTACACTTAGTATCACACGTTGAGAAGAATATTAGATACATTAGGTGTTAACACTTGAATAGAGCACGAATACCTAAAATCTTTTTATCGATATTGACATAAGCTTCTCACTTCCATCGTTCCTGAAGTACTGCAGCCATTATCTTTTCATAAGAGTATTATTACTCTACCTAAAGGAAAAAACACTAAGAGATGGTAAACTAACTGTAGTAAGGAATTATATTTAAAGACAAGAGCACGAAAATGTTAATAAACTACTAGATGAGATAAGGTTTACATCCATAATTCTTCTCACAGCATACTGGACGATATACTAATCGGCTTCTTGGGAAGAGCACTTACTGCAATTCTTGCATCAAGCTCTGAGAAGGGAATTCGGCGACCATAGCAAAGGATCTGTCTGCCGATATCTTCACAGATAGGCGTAGTTCCGTCGAGCTGGAGCAGCATGTTGGTCCTGAGCATGTTCTTGGCGCGCTCCACCTCGAAGTCTGTCACCGTCTCGCACAGCCTCATCCACTCGTGCTGAATTTGGAACACCAGATCCTGCCCAACATGCGAAGCATAGTGACCGTGTGCAATAGGAGGCGATGGTCCCATGCCACTCATGAAGCAACAAGAGTCACAGCGTAAGTGCACAGAATTGGATTTTCAAGTCTCTAATATCGAATAACAACGCGTCTCAATTTACCGGCGTTGAATATAGTGAAGAACAAGCAGAATTACAAAACATGCGATACCTTTTTATGTATAAAAGATCAATTATTCAGGTGTTTCCATTCCAGTGCAAAGTCTCTAAACAATAGTAATAAAAAACATGAATTAACAACATAAAATACAACGACTGAAGCTAGTTGTAAAGCGTGAAGGTTTCCTCACCTCGATCTTGAGTTTCTCGGTGACGAAATAAATGCCCCAGAGCCCCGTGTCTTGGTAGCAGGTGTTGAACGACTGGTACGAGTGCGCCAGGTTGCCCTCCACGCAAGCCTGGACAGCCACACAACACAAAAATGCATTAACATCAATACTTCACCTATTAAAATCAAACAACAAAACATTACTATCACTCGAAAATTCAATTTCCTTAGCAGACAATTCATACCCAGCCGAAGAGGACATTATTAAGAATATATGAAAAAAAAAATGAATGGAATTAAAATCTCATTTCCAAATGAAAACTCTGAAGTGCTCAGCTCATCACAGCAACAGCGATGTTTTGTGTACAGCAGGGCAGTCTCACTGCATGGTTACCTACTGAGAAATAGAAAGCAAGATGACAAGATGCACTACAGCAAGAGTAAAACGATACTGTATATGTATAATATTGTGGTATCAATAATCTTATTTCAAGACCATTGAAAACAAAGTGATGCTGCCATACCATCGAGGTTCACATACGACAAAAACAGCTGCTACTCATATTGGAAGCACTTCATCCTCATCAGTCTGCTTAAACAAGCAGAACAAATGCACTGTAACATAATCTAGCTACGAAAATTTCTTTGCATTAACATCAAAGCAAAAAATATCTGCTCGAGATCTAAACTACGAGCGCTGAAATCTTGTGCTGGATTTTTGAACAATTCGCATAGTCGTAGCAACACAGCAAGCAGTGACGGTTCACCGAAGTTTATTCAGCTACAGCAGATAGCACTTGAAGCATATATGCAACGGGTGCTCAAGTCATTACGCAAACTAACAAGGCCAAGATATCACCAACAGAATTGCTTCACTGAAGTGAGATAGCCAACAATTTGCCTGGTAGTCATACACGTTAGAACACCTCTCACACGTTAAAGGGAAACCGAGTAAGCTAGTCTTAATGAAATGCGTTCCTTAATTTCTCATTCCTGTTTCGTTTTTAACGTAAGATTTAAACAAACAAAGACCTGAACGCGAGCTACACTGACATATCTCTTCATTATCAGAAATATACATAAATAAGAGGTAACTAAGACTAACATCATTTATTAAAGGATGATACATTAGTGAAGGAACTTCCAAGAACCCTTATATTAAGTACGCAACTATCAAAGCTGTATGACATTTTCTACATCACCTTGATTAGAAACAAACGGGTTTCCTTGTATTTCTCGTTTTCCAACTGCAACATTTAAAGCAGCAATCTGAACACAGCCTTATAATACCTTTATAAAAGACTTTGTCGCACTGTATCCAATATATCGAATAGATTGGAAATATACTGTTTACTACCCATTTTCCATTCTGCCCGAGTAACGGCGATAGCAGTAATATGAGCTTACGCCAATATTACCTTAATAAAAGGCTTATTCTACACTAAACAAATCTAATTGACTGAAAATATAGCGTGTACTACCCATTTTACCCCAGTAACGGCAAAAGCAGTGAAGAGAGCTAACCCCTATATTACCTTGATCAAAAGACTACGTTGTACTGCATTCAACACATCAAATTGACTGGAAATACACCGTTTACTACCCATTTAGCTACAGTAGCGGCAGAAGCAGAAATGTGAGCTCACCTCTATTTTACTTGATGAAAGACTACGTTGTACTGCATTCAACACATCAAACAGACTGGAAATATACCGCTCACTCCCCATTTTGCTACAGTAGCGGCAAAAGCAGAAATGTGAGCTCACCCCTATTTTACTTGATGAAAGACTACGTTGTACTACATTCAAGACATCAAACAGACTGGAAATATACCGCTCACTCCCCATTTTGCTACAGTAGCGGCAAAAGCAGAAATGTGAGCTCACCCCTATTTTACTTGATGAAAGATTACGTTGTACAGCATTCAACACATCAAATTCAGTGGAAATACACCGTTTACTACCCATTTAACTACAGTAGCGACAAAAGCAGAGCTCACCCGCGCGAGATTGACGGCAGTGCTCATGCCGCCACCGTGGGTGCGGTCCCAGTTGCCGACGATGGTGTTGGCGATCATGAGGGGGATGTTGTCGGGGTTGTTCCAGCCGCAGCCCTGCACCGCGATCGCCATGTACGCCAGCGGCATGTCGTCGTCGCGCACGCGCACCTCGGAGCCTGTGTTGCAACACGATAGTTACCACGCGGGTCATCAGGCACAATTAGGAAAAAATGAGACATCATCAGCAACCTCAAAATAAAAGGAATTCAGCCAAGTAAGGCATGTTCACTTCAAACAGTGCTTCAGAATTTCCCACTAAAATATTAAATACTGAGAATGAAGACATTTCAATAATTTCACAGTAAAACAAAATCAGAACTGACCACAAAATTAAGACTTGTAATTGATACTTCTTGTGCAATTCTAATGAACCTCTGCATGAAAATTGATGATAGCTTTTGGAGAGTAACACACATTTGGATGATTTCGATGACTAGTTTTTCCACACAAGATTAAAAATGACGAATTCAAGTGAAAATATTTCAAGCAGCTGTTTTTATACAACAAAATTGGATGGTCACATCTTCCTCACAATTGATTGGTTACCACTACTGCACAATGGGTAAAAAACTACCACTGCCATGAACTCTCACCACAGCAAGACGCTTCATGAAGTCAACAGCTCATGTCTTTTTAGTTCTTATTCACCAAAGGCACTAAGAAAAACAATATAAGACACTAAGAAAAACAATATATATGGAACAATAAGAAAGTGCAAACTACACTAGTAGCCAGTTCCAAAAAAAAAAAGTTTAAGGAACAGAGCATAGCAATTACATCACCTCCAAGACAGCATTGCATGCGCAAACTAACCAGTGTAGCGGCAGTAGGCGGGCAGAGAGGGGATTTCCTTGTCGGAGCCCTGGTTGAGCTTGAAGTGCTGCTCAGCCAAGCCAACAAGCGTGGCGTGGTCCACACCGCCGGCACCGGCCAGCACCATGCGAGGCGCCGTGTAGTGCGTCTTAATGTAGTCCACAAGGTCCGCGCGGTTGATCGACCTGACAACCAACACATTCTTTGATGGTAGCTTCGCGTGATCGACCCGACAACCAACTCATTCTTTTATGGTAGCTTTGCGTGATCGACCTGACAACCAACTCATTCTTTTATGGTTGCTTCGCGTGATCGACCTGACGACCAACATATTTTGTATGTTGTTTTGGTTTGCACCTGGTGTGCACCGCGCGGCTAATTGACTTAATAACTTGCACATTTTGTAATGTAGCCTGGTGTGATCAAACCAGACAACCAACACATTTTCTCTTGCAGGAGTTTCTTCAAGAATACGCTTGTATTTGTAAGGGGATATTCCTTTTGTTTTTACATCATATAGATACTACACTTTGATGTAGATCTGCTGATATTCAATTGCGGCACAGGCATTTGCACTTGTTCGATGATAGCATATTGAAATAGATGCTCAACAAATACTGTGAGAGTTACAAAGTACAATACAACTGAAAATGATGCAAAGCTGTAAGAAAATATGATGAATAAGATATCATATGTCACTTTTCATTCATGAAGACGTTTGAGCAGTACAGAGAGAATAATTTTCCATAACAGAATTTTTAACTTGAAAAATGAAAGAAAATGAAAAACTGCAAAAAATACGCATTAATTCAAGATAAAATATTCAACTGAGCCAACAAAAACCAACAGTAACTCATTGAACTATTCAGTTTTCTGCAGCAAAATTTTCTACAGCTAAAAAACACTGTCCAAATAATAAAAACGTACATATTCATTCATCAACAAGCGTTTAAAAGAGCTAATAGTAATTGATGTAACAATTCATTACCATCCCTGTTGCTTTAATTCCCAATATGAAGCAGTAGTGAGCCGTCCATCAACTGTCGCACAACGTTGCTACAAACTTAGATGAACTGCTCAAACTTAAACCTAAAGAGAAGGTATTCATCATGTCAGATGAGACAGCTCACAAGCAACAAAAAACTCAGAATAATCAGGCAATTAAGATCGTACTGTCAATATAATGACTTCATCCAGGCTGACTATGCAGAACTGCTAGGTACAAAACGAACACACCCAAACAAAATCTCAACTTTATTTCAACAAAACGAACACACCCAAGCAAAATCCCAACTTTATTTCAACAAAACGAACACACCCAAACAAAATCCCAACTTTATTTCAACAAAACGAACACACCCAAACAAAATCCCAACTTTATTTCAAAGTACACGCAGAGAATTTTTTGTGATTTTTCCACATCAGGGCTCATATCTCTTGACGCACTCACTGAATATTTTTCGTAGGTCCCAAGATGGTCTGGGCGAGAGGGGTGCCCTGGAAGGCTATGGCATGGAGGTGATCAAACACCACCTCCTGCATGTTGCTCTCCACTTCCTGCATCTCACGTAGGATAACGCCTCGCTCGCGCTCTATCTCTGCCTGCAACACATTTCACGCTAACTTCAATAGGTGATAGTGACATGAGATAGTAAACTGGTTACTGCATAGGTTAGTGCTGAAGATCGTCATGCAGCAGCTTCCTCAAACAGATAATAACTAACAAAAGAATGGACGTCCATGCAAAGGTCACTAGTACGGTAATGTGTATTTTTTGCTAAACATAGTTAAGTCAGAGTAAGCATACTCAAAAGCTCCCAATTGACAACAACTAACTTAAACAGCAAATCAGTGACTAACCAATGAACTGAACCTACAGTATATACTACAGTATTTCATTGTAAGTGCTGAGCATTTATACATAGATTTCTATAATATCCCACTCTCGGTATTGAATGGCAAGAATAATCATTAACTCAACACACACTAGATAACTTTTCTAGCACATGACAATAGTTACAAGCTAAGGCACGTCTTTATTCCACTCATTTAAATTCTTCAAACTGTAGGCATCATCAAATCAAGAGAAATCAGACCTACAACACATACCAAACCAATAACTATAATCCATTTGAATGACATAAAAATTTAAAACATACTCTAGAATCCGAGTGCAACAATACATGGAGGATTCATTAGTGCAATTCGAGGCCAGCTAAGCACAAAAATTGATCATTTATCACTCGGGACACCACCCAAGAATTGCCCACTTGGATGTCACTATCACTTGACAAACTTGGGCAGAAATGAGAATTTACCTCGCCAAACTTGCTGTTCTGCACAATATCAGAAAGGATCTCAACAGCTCGAGGCACGTCCTGACTGAAGCACTTCGCGTAGAAGACGGTCTGCTCCCGAGAGGTGTAGGCATTCAGGTGAGCCCCCATGTTCTCCACCTCCAGCTCTAGGTCGGTCTGGCTCCGCTTGTTGGTGCCCTGGCAACCACAACTTTGTCTCAACAACAACAACATCAACTTGGTTAATGGGATAGTTGAGCACATGACTGAAGAAAAATATTTTACAAATACATAAATACCAAAGGAGGTCAGAGTTACAAAATTAAGAGAAATAATGAAGTACCTTATAGAAGCTACAAAAATTGGACAAAAGAACTCTGAACCTTATTTACGAAGGAAAATTAGGTAAACTGAAATTCTAGATATTTTTCTGGAAGCTGCATAATGACTTTTTCCACTTACAAAGCCATTTATAAATATAATTACTTCCTGCCAACTAAAAAGCAGGTATCAGGCAACAACCTAATCATTAACAGCAGCTAATGGTTGACGCTAGCTTTACATGAACCTTCCTTGGAATTCAGAATACCCAAGAGGAACCCATTGCAACTGCTCCTACAAAAATTCAATTGGCTAATCTTTGAATTTAAATGCAGTAAATACTCCAAAACTAATTTTGTTGACCATTTTTGCCAGACCCCAACACGATACAAGCCGTTTCCAACATAGGAAATGAGCATAACTTTGAGCAAGTTTCCCTGAACTTATAGATGAATGTTCAAGTTTGATGATACATTTTACTCACGCAAAACTTGCTGATACATCAGCAAGGTTTCAAAATAAAATTTCTAACAGTTTTACATTCTTAGAAACTCAAGCAAATTTCTACAACTGCTACTCATATTGAACTACCATAAACAAACACCTAAGTTCAGCACCAGACAAACGTTTCATTTCTGCACATCTCTATTTTTTTGCTAAAACACTGAAGATCTCTAAGAATGGCTGACAAACAAACCCTCATTCCCTTCTCATTTTCACATAAAACTGAAATAGAACTGCAATCATGAATAAGAGCTTAAAGACTCAAATTTCCCTACCATGCTTTGTTAAAAGATGTTCAATTTAAAACAGTTAATATTAATGAATTTGATACTTGTGAGAACATTCACATGATGCCTAACCTTGAAAGCCATGTGCTCAAGGAAGTGAGCAACTCCATTATTGCGCTCAGTTTCATGACGAGAGCCAGTGTCAATCCAGAGTCCAACTGTGGCTGTGGGTGCACCAGAATCTTCTGATGCTACTCTCATGCCACTGTCCAGCACAGAGAGACGAGTCGCAGGAACATTCAGGATGGCCTGTTCATAATCGGGGGCAGTAGACACAGCACGCCACTGGTACCACTGTAAATGAAACAAGGTTACTTTAAAATAGGATCACCTTCTGAAATACAAGCAACTGCAATTTTACTGAAAAACATTAACAGAAGTCAAAATTTTTCAAGACCCTCCAATGCATCTCACATAAACAAAAAATTTAACACAAGAGCCAAGAAACTGTAAGCAGGTTGATGTAAACTGAGAAACTGAGCTGTTTGTTGTATGCTGATGACGTGGTTGTGAGTATTGCTGATGGAATTGTAGGCTGTTACTAGGGCCCTGACGCTGTTGGCCCTCAACTTTAGTCCAGCTTAAGTTATTAACAAATTTCAGCATTTCAAACCTGCATTCTAAAAAAATTGTATATATGATGGACTAAATTCATCTGTTCCACTAGTAATCTGAAACTGATTTCTCAATTACAATTAACAACAAGCATAAACAGAAAAATTTACTAGGTCGAGTTAGATTAAGGCAAGCGTACCCTTTTAGGAAGATTTTCTTTAAAATTGAACCTAGAGCTATGAAATTTGTTATACTGATAGGAAATGCAATTTGGAATCATTTGTGTTCAATGAAGAAATGTGATTTTCTGTAAAGAAAACAAGATATTCATAGAAAACGAGATTTTAGGGGGGAGGGGGGTTCAAAATGCATCTCCTCCAACAGTTTTTGAGTAAAAGTGATGATTTTAGTGTCATTGGAAGCAAAAATACTTGCACTTTCCAAAAACTTAAATGGAATTATCAAACTCTTAGTTTGAAATGAAAAAATATAACAAATTTGAAGGTATGTCCTTTATTGTAAAATTTTGTACTCTATGACGTCACATCTTTTGATCAAAAATGAATTCTGACGTTCCATTCTGAATTTCCATGAGTTTTTGGAATGCCCACGTCTTTCCGCATCCAACGATACCAAAAACATTACTTTAGCTCAAAAACTGTAAGAGGAGATGCATTTTGAAACCCTAAGTCCGAATTTTTCAATATAAGGTAAACAAATATATGTAAACAATTTTAAATTAAAATTTGTAACAAAAATTTTGGTTCAGGTTAGACCCCTAAAATCATTATACAGTAGTAAAAACACATAGAAGATGAGATAGCAACGATGCACCGTGAAGAAAGTGCGAAGGAGGAGGTGTAACATGATAAAATACCACTTCCCACTCCCCTCCCACCATACCTAAACCCCCGTAGCTAGCGAACGAGTGAACGTACGAACCTAATTTTTTCAGAGGATGTACCTGACATCTTGCCCTTTCTATAGCAGCTAAAAAATCAATATCTCTTGAAAATTCAATATTCTGGGGGGTAGGCTCGCCTTAAAAGTTGGTTTGAGCCTTTCTGCTCACAATGAAGGTTTTTCAAAGAGAGGAAGTATGAAATCAATAAGTATTTAGCTAACAGAAAACAGACTCTATGCACAAGATGTGTTCTCCCACAAAAACCTCAATGCATGGCAACAGTATGAGGAGAAATATATAATGAAACAAGAAACACATTATTAATAGCTACTGAAAAATTAATAAAAAAAAATGGTAACAGTACATAAACACCTACCTGTTCTGTTTAAACAAAAGAATGCTTGCCTATCTTCCAACTTGGGACCATACATTTCCTCCTAGGAGTATTAATTTTCATAGATATAATAATTATATCAATTTACTTTTTCTAAGTCAAAACATTACTGATGATATTTTCAGAAAAAAATTCATCCAGTAGTTGACAGCAAATATGCTTTCATTATTGAAGATTGAGCTTCCAAATATTAAAATATTGATTTAACAAAAAATAGTGACATACTTTCTCCATTTTTAGGTCATCCAGATGAAGTTGAAATGCAAAATAAGGAAGTTCCCAATTAATTTAACTCAATGAACAGAGAGCAATAGTTTTCCTTCCAAATTTTCTTCAAGCATAATTTATTGCTGATATTAACACGTTAAGTGCGGCGGGTTAAACTGAAGTTCAATATCCAGCTCAAATTTAGAATCAATTGTAGTAAGAACTTTTGAAAATAGCAAACATTGACTGGATCATGCCTTCATTTAACTTTCATTTAGTATTTATAAAATTTGAGTCAGTGACTACTGGTCGGCCAGTAGCATTATGAAAATAACCTAAATGACCACCGGTGGGTCACGCCGCACTTAACGTGTTAAAGAGGAAAATTTCATCCCTTTTATTGTGTTATTAACTAAAACATCCTAGAAGTGGGTTCAGACTCTGCGGGGTTGGCTAATAATAAATTACAAAGTACTCAAACAAGCTCAAACAGCTTAACCCTTTAACGCCCAAGAGGACACCAGTGTCCTCTTTCAAAAATACCCTCAATATATTTTATTTCTTGTTCACTTAGTTCCCTAATGTGTTCTTTGAAGTTCTCTGCCGAGTGGCAGTTCCTTTCTCATCCTGATATCGGTGACTGCCTGATGCCAGCGCCAGTTTAGTGACGGTGGTTGTGTTAACGGTAATATGAGTACAAAAATTTGGACGTTAAAGGGTTAAGGACACCGTCTAGGTAGAAATCAGGTTATGTGTTGATTTTCTGTTTATATATGCATCTTATAGAGAATTTTCTTGCGCTTCCATTGGTACTTTTCTTTTTCGTCTACTCCGAATAGTGCGCCCACCAGAGGGGGGGAAAGCGATGGGGGTGGAGTGACCTTGAACCCTCCCCCCTCATTATTGGGAGTCAATTGAGCGTTTCTCTGCGGGAATGGCATTATAGTTCGTTAATGGGCTACTCAAAGTGCTTCCATTATTCAAACAAAACATTCTAACGCTGAATAAACATTTTTTTGTAATTTTTGACAATTTCAGAATTTAGTTGTCCTGCCGTATCCATGATACCGCAGCTTTCATTCATAGCTCGATAACAGCTGCAGTATCATAGCTACAGCTATGGCGAGCACACCAATCCAAAGGGCTTGAAAAGAGCTATAAAACAAAGGAGTTGACTTGACAAAAAAAGATATTTTGATTGAAAAAAAATGAAAAATTAAAAAAATTAATTGTTTTCATGAATTACACCTAGGTATTCTCTTTTGTTGTATATTTTTTCTCAGAGTTACAAAGCTACAGCAATGTAAATTATATCAATCGAAAGGGCTTGAAAAGAGCTACAAACGCTCAAGAGTTTATTGTAGAAAACCCTGTAGTTCAAAAGATAAAAAGAAAAACAATTTTTTTTGTGAAAAAACTCGTTTTTATGGAAACTTGAGAATTGGTTTCTCAAATGCTACTACTTCCACAATTTTAGAGCTACAAGAATGGTTTATATACCATCCGATAGGGATCAGCAAGGTGTATCCTGGCGCAATAGCATTTTTTGATAAATTTATTATTTTGAAAATTACATGATGAAAAAAAAAATGAAAAAAAGGTCATTTTTTTTTTCCAAAATCCACAAAAAAAAAGTTATCAAAATTCCCTATTGCGAGTGGTTATATAGACATCTAAGCAATCTAAATACGAAGTACTGGTTCTGTAACTTCAAAATTGTAGAAGTAGTAGGATTTTAAAAAACCCCTATTTTATCATATTTTTCCAAAATAAAAAAAAAATCCAGTGCAGATACAAAAATTTTGTCGAAATAACAAATGATATTTGGATCATTTCACACCTACTGTGAAAATTTCAGAGAAATCCATCTATAAACAACGGACTTTTTTTTTACCTAGACGGTGTCCTTAAGTGTGCAACTGACTGGAACTATTATGGAACACAAAAATTTCCAAGTTGAATAGTCAAAAATAACACATCAGCAAGCAGATGTCATTTGTGTAGAATGTTTTTAAACATGTTCTTTTAGAAATTCTTTGGAACAGAATTAATTTCCACGAATGGGTTAAACTGCATGTTGACCAAAAGAATATTGGTTGATTAAGGGTTAAACAATGGAGAACCTAATCAGAAAGTGTCTTCTGACACAAAAATTTTAGCTCATACAAATCCCAAATTAGGAAATAAGTTCATGATACAATATAGAAGTATAAGATATGTGCTTGAAGGACAAGACAGTAAAAAACCAAAATAAAATGTTTATAACCAAACAAAGCACAAGTTTTTTACATAAGTCAAAAGGAATACCCAACCATTAGCTCAGGACCTTACCTCTTTCCTCTGCAAACAAAATACTTGTTAACAAAATCATTGTATTTCCCCCTGAAATTTTTTGGAAACAGAACAGTAAATATTCAAGTTACAAACACAACCCTCATTGCGCACGGACAGAATTTTGAAGTAAGTACGTACACTCAAATACAGCAATAGATAATTTTTAAAAGCTTTGATGTAAAATTGTGGCAATGCGAAATAATACTCCCGACTTGAAACTACTTTGCACAGCTCAGCTGATTTTTATCTAGAACAAGTCTTGCTGAGCGGCTTCGCCGCTCAGCGAGAATGAAAATATCAATTATAACTGGAATTTGATGCTGATTCCGAATCTGCAATTTGTTTTGACCGCTCTCAATTTTTTTTATTTTTTGTGATTTTTTTTAATTTTAAATTTTTATACATTTTTAATGTTTTTTAAGGCCTGCACCACCACATGATCCAAACTCTGCCATTCTCGACCTAACCTGGTCGGACTTGGCATACTTTGGCTTGCACCACCTCATGATCCGAACTTGGTCATTCTCGACCCAACCTGGTCGGACTTGGCATACTTTGGCCTGCACCACCTCATGATCCGAACTCTGCCATTCTCGACCCAACATGGTCAGACCGTGCCTTGAAGACCTGAGTACCGGATAGGGTTGAGTTCCATCCAACCTGTACGGACATGGCATTCTTTGGGCACCACCTCAGTTGTTGCTAGTCACCTTTCCAAAAAAAAATTTTAAAAAAATCGAAAAAATCGAGAGCGGTCAAAACAAAATGCATATTCGGAATCAGCATCAAATTCCAGTTATAGTCGATATTTTCATTATAATCGCTCAGCGAGACTTAAGCCTTTTATCTCTTCCTTGTGCTGTTCCTTACCGTGCCACCTTGTCTTCAATTGATCAGCGTTAAAGTAACTATTATATTTTGGGTGGCAATTAAGTGTCACATAAAATTGGGAGCAGATTATTTATGTTCAATTTTCTCTCTATTACATGTCGGCAAGTTTGGATTATCAGAGGCCCGTGTTTCCCACACTTCACCCAAAACTTACAGAATGAAGTTTTGTTCAAAAATAGCCTCACCGGAAGATATGAAGATTTATTCGTGTATCTTCTCAATACGTTTCCAGCAGGACGCAAAATTTTTGATGCCATTTTATCCTCGCAATCCTACAGCGGCTCCGACGTTCCGTGGCCCGTGTTCCAACAACTGATGCCAACGTTGATAAATGCTCACATCTCGCAATGAAAAATTAAATATTCAAAATTAGCAGAAAAACTTCAGCTCAATCCCGTCCTAAGCAGGTAAATACTGAGTAAAGCATTTTTAAATCCATCAAAAGGAAATGTTAGAAATTTTTAAATAAGATATAAGAAGTTTCCAATATCAGGTACGATTTATGAAAACGCTAGTTTTAAAATATGACGTAGCAGCAGGTGGCATAAAAAATTTGAATTGAGTTCTAAATAATAAAATAACATTTTTCTTTGTGTAGTTGAGTAATTTCCTTAAGCTGGTTAAGGGAGACGACCACCGTAAAATCGAAGAATCATTGAAACGGCTGTAACGTTCTTTCTATGGAATTTAGATCTATGAAAATTGGCATAGGCCTGTAGCATATCGCTACAAAGCGTAAGAATTATAAATTTTCCCTTTCGCACTTAAATAAATTAATTATTAGCATTAAAAATCTTACTCTAATTTATTATTAATTATTTTCTACTTCTAATTCGTAATCATGGAAGTTTGTGTGTAAATACTTGAGAGATCAAATAATCAATCGACATTTCGAGTTTTAAAGCAGCCCGAGTTGGCAACATCCAAGCGCGTCACTTGAACTGAGCGTTACTCACTCTGTCTTGTGGCTTGTTAGCGTGCGAACATCATCTCGTAAGTGCAAGTGAAATTTAGGGTTAGAATAGAAAAGAAACCGGGTAAAGTATATTGTGCCATGTGTTTTTCGCGTGTACTGTGTTTAAACGTGAAGATCTGCTCAGTGTCGGGAGTTAGGGATAAACTCTAAAGTAGCGTAAGATTCTTAGACTAGCATGTGTTGTCTAGAGTGCTCACTCGGCGATATAGAGTGAATATTGCGTGTCATTTCCAAATTCACGTGGTGAGACTTCATACTAGATATTCAGCTAACGTCCTTGTTTTTCTTCATCACTGCAAGTAAATATTGCGGTTGTCTGTATCATATCGAGAATTATTCATAAACTGACTCGTGAACGAACGCGGCTAAATTGCCGGCGTTCTTTGTTGATAGTGTGTCTTTGTGTTCCAAAGGGCGGAGCATACAGTGCCGTCTCCTGTCACTACTCCGGACTATAATTGCACTATAAGCATGTGTTATAATAGTATTTTCTTTTTTTACAAACATACTTGCAGTAGTTTTCTTAGATATGTTCCAACGTGAAATAATAATTAAAAATGGTTCTTAATAATCTCGTATGTTTTTAAATTACGAAGATTATTCAGGTCGATGCTTGCTGAAGTTTTGAGTTTCAATTTTTATAGTTCATACGCCTTGAACCTTGCGTTTAATCGCACTTATTTCAATTCAAATCATTTCAATAAAAATTTAATTCCATTCTGTTCATTCTTGTGACAAAAATACCCACTACCATTTGCCTTTTCGTGAGTGCGTACAAATTATGCCGGCGGCTTGGCGAATGCCGACGTGTAGAGCCGCCGGTTAAATCGCCGCACTGATTTTTATGTTTTCCTCTTGCGCATAATTCCTGTCTGTGCAAGCCAAAACGTTTAGTGTTCCTTTCTTTTATTGTGGAGATTATTCCATAATTTTTAGTATTGCAAATGATATTTATCAGTGATTTTCAGTAGGATTTATATCAATGAAACCTTAGAATTTTTCTCTGTTATTTCTTGTACAGTTATAGAGATGTTCTAGAGTACTTAAAGAAGCATTAATTCTCTTTCTATGAAATTCTTAAGTGCTGGAATCCTTTTCTTTTGCTTCATGAACCATGTCTTGTTAAGTCCTGTGTTTTTCCATGGTTCCAAGGATTTGATCCCCGATTATGCTCTTAGATAATCACTAAAAGTATTACTAAAAATTCTTAAATTTTATGCCTTGTATTTAAAAGCAAGAGCAGCTGTATAAGAGTTTCTTAATTGCTTCTGTCCTATCTCTCTACTTTTGAGCTTTACGAAAAAGAGAACAAATGAAATTAACTAGAGTCAAATCTGTAGGATTTCTCGAATTCTGCCGTGTGGGAGTTTTATTAATTGCAGTGATGTGGGACTGTCAGTGGTAGAAAGTTCCTTGATGTCTCTTTGGACTGTTCATCCAGCTATTGGACTCTTTGCAGGACTTCAACATCATCGCCACACACCACTCGCAACAGCCTCCCCTTGGGCCTTGCTTCGCCTAAAACTTGTTTTTGCTTCAACTTGAGCCGCCTTGTTTTGCCTAAAACTTGCTTCGCCTAAAACTTAAACTTAACTGACCGGAACTGGCCCGACCTTAACTGGACGTGACGTAATCAGAATTTACCTGGCTTCGGGCCTCATTTTTTGGTCTAGCTTGTTTGGGCTTTAATGCTACTTAACTCACCTAAGAATTGCCTCAACTTGAGCCGCCCTGCCTGGTCTCAACTCAATCCAAAATCGATCACTCACAACGTCACGGTTTCCTCAAAGTCGACATATTGGCCCCTACACCATTTGCAAACCACACACACACACACGGTCGACCCCAGCACTTCTCCAGGAGCCTTCCGACTGCCCGGACTGCAAACCCTCTGCAACCAAGTTCATCGGTGGTTCAAGACTTGGCGGTCCTCTCCGGCTTCCTTCCAATATATACCCCAAAAGCTGAGTCAAAAGTACCTCATTATCCTTCTCACGATTTTCTCTCAGATACTTGTCGAGGTATTGTAAGGACTGGCTATACCCCTCGGCCAGATCCTAACACTGGTGACCCCCAAAGATAAAAATCACTGGTGAAGACCCCAGTTAAAATAACCCCAAAACTTTCTTTAAAACTCGAAAACTATTCAACTCGATAAGTGTTTGAGAAATTGTGAGAGGGGTTAATTTTGGTATATCATTGTAGTGATAAATTTCCCATGTCGTAGTCTTTGAGAAATTCTTAGATTTACCGTGTTAATGGTGATTCTCTGAGCAGCTCTAACAAAATTTTCTTTCAGCGCTATACTGTCCTTTTGTTTTATGTGCCTCAGTAGGTAGGAAAAATATATTTTTTTTTCCTATTTCTGTGCTTACGTTTATTACGTTTATTCTGACTACCGCAAAAAATCGCGTTAACATTCTCTCTTTCCATCCGTTTCTTCAACGTTATTGATCGTTTGAGTAGGTAGAAAAATAATTTTTCTCTCACCTGCTTTATTTTTGTGCCTACGCTAATTGCCGCATACCGCATAAATTTTTTTTCTCGTTTCCAATTTCATATTTCCTTTCCTTCTGTTTCAACTTAATTTGAATGATTGTGTAGGTAAAGAAATAACGCAAACCTTTGCCACGCAAATTCCAAGTCATAGGCGTTGATTGCGCAAATTGAAAGAAAGCTGCTAGCACGACTGAATCAGATAATGAAGATCGAGCCCCCACAAAACCCATTAGGCTCCCCCCTTTCATTCCGGAGGACGCTCATACCTGGTTTCAACAGGTTGAGGCCATGTTTCGGTATCATAAAGTAACTGATAACACCGATCAATTCTACGCCCTTGTTTCCGCAGCCCCCACAAAATTGTTGAATGATTCAAATCAATTGCTCGAAAGCCCTCCCGCCTTTGATCCGTACGGCACCTTGAAAAGAAAGATTCTGCAGAAGTTGCAGATGTCCGATGCGGACAAATTTAGGTCTCTTGTAGACGCCTCAGCAATTCCATCTGTCTCTAGCTCTTTCTCTCCCACTTCGCTAGTAAAAGAGCTGCGAAAACTCGCTACGGGTGTTGCCGTAGCTGAGGGATTTCTGAAGGAAGTTTTCATGACTAAGCTTCCTCACAATGTGCGCCCATTTCTATCGCTAGCAGGCCCTGATCAAACGTTGGAAAAGCTCGCGGAGTCCACCGAGACGGTGATGCGCAACATTAATTTGTCACAAGCACCGCAAGTTGCTTCCCTGAATGCAGCTGCTGCGAATTTTAGCCCCGCAAATACCCAGAATCAATCCTCAGCCACAATAGATAAGATGCAGCAAGACATCGCTGAGATAAAGCAAGCTTTACAGAATTGCCAGTTAGGTCAGAGTGGTCAGAGCGTAGCTCACATTCAGCAAGGCCCAGGGAGATTCCAAAGCCACCAAAACGCCTACGACTATCCCTATGACTATCCCTCAAACTATCATCCTTTTCCTCCTCCTCAACGCTTTGATAGAGGTAGATCCTATGATAGGTCAAATCAAGACCGCCGTTTCAGGTCGCGCTCTCGTGATGCTAGTAGCAATTTATGCTGGTACCACAGAAAGTATGGTGACCAAGCACGAAAGTGCGGGTCCCGCTTTTGCCCTCGTTATACCGAAATGACCTCGGGAAACGCCAACAGCGACGCATAGTAGCGAGTACTGCGTTGCCTCATTCCCAGACCACTCGCCTTTTGAACATTACCGATCCCACTACCAAGTATCGATTTCTCATCGATACTGGCTCCAGTGTGTCAATTATCCCAGCCACGGTGAAAGACAAAAGCAACCCATTGTTGGCGACATTACGCGCCGCAAACGGCACGCCAATTCCTTGTTACGGTGAAAGAGTATTAGAGTGCAGTCTGGGATTGAGGCGAAACTTTCGTTTCACCTTCCTCATCGCGGAAGTCCAAGAGCCTATCATTGGTGCGGATTTCTTAGCCAAGTTTGGCATACTTGTAGATGTTAAAAACCGTAGAATTAGGGACGAGGAGACACAGATCTCAATTCCCGCTCGTGGCATAACTAGAGCTAATGTCTTGCATTCTTTCTCTATCGCCTTAAAGGAAGAGTGCATGTTTGAGCAATTACTAAAAGATTTTCCTGCATTGACAAATTCTAACTTAGTTTCTACAAAAATGCAGACCAGCACAAAGCACTTCAGAGAGACGCAAGGTCCGCCGGTCTACTCCCGTGCAAGGCGATTGCCGCCTGATCGATTGGCGTTAGCCAAGAAAGAATTTACGCGCATGCAAGAAAATGGCATTATCCGCAGTTCCAAAAGTCCTTGGGCTAGCCCTCTTTTGCTAGTACCCAAGGCTAACGGTGAATTCAGACCGTGCGGGGATTTCCGCAGGTTGAATGCCGTTACTTTACCTGATCGCTACCCTATTCCTTACTTGCATGATTTCAGTGCAAATTTAGAGGGAGCTCAAATTTTCTCAAAGATAGACCTTCAGCACGCCTTTCATCAAATTCCACTTGATGAGAGTGCTATACCTAAGACCGCGGTAATCACTCCGTTTGGTCTCTTTGAGTTCCTCAAAATGCCATACGGCTTGAGGAACGCTCCTCAGACGTTCCAAAGGCACATGGCTGAAATATTCTCTGACCTCACTTTCGCCTATGTCTATCTAGACGACATCCTAGTGGCATCCACAACCCCGGAGTTGCACAAAGACCACCTTAGGGTCGTTTTTCAAAGATTGTCCGACAATGGACTCCTCGTAAATCCTGCAAAATGTGAGCTCGGAAAGCCATCACTGATATACTTAGGTCATGAAATCTCTAGCCTAGGTCTAAAACCTTTGCCTTCCAAAGTAGAAGTGATCAAAAACTTTCCTCTTCCACAGACCCAGAAGGAACTAAGAAGGTTCCTAGGTTCTGTTAACTTCTATCATCGTTTCATACGCAACTGTGCTCAAACTTTAGCGCCCTTGTCTGACTTGCTCGAACCGAAACGAAAAGGCAAATCTATTGAGGTAAAATGGACAGAAGAAGCGCGCAAAGCTTTTGAGACAATCAAGCACAAGTTAGCTTCCGCGACTGAATTATCCTACCCTATTGCTAATGCTGATTTTAGCCTCGTTGTTGACGCATCCAGTACCGCCGTAGGTGCTGTGTTGCAACAACAAGTAGGTACTAACATCTCCCCTCTTGCCTTCTTTTCCAAAAAGCTGTCGCCCACTGAGCGTGCTTATAGCGCGTTCGGTAGGGAACTTCTTGCTATCTATCTGTCTGTGAGACACTTTCGCTATGCTCTAGAGGCGAGGGAGTTTGTGATCTACACAGATCACAAACCTCTGACCTCAGCGATCAAGATGCCTTCTGAGCGGCATTCGCCAAGAGAAGCTCGACACCTGTCATATATTAGCCAATTTACCACTGACATCCGTTTCATAAAAGGGTTGGACAATACTGTCGCTGATTGTTTATCTCGCATAAATACTGTCCAAACCAGTGGTGAAATCACTTTCGGCAATATTTCCAAGGCTCAGAAGGAGGATCCTGAACTTCAGGACCTTCTCAAACCTTCTAACACTTCCTCTCTGAAATTGACCTTGGTTGACGGCGTGTACCGTGATGCTGAGCGACTTTCTCGTTTGTATCTTCCCGCGACCCTCCGCAGAGTAGCTATCCTCCACTATCATTCCTTCTCTCATCCAGGTATTAACCGTACATTGCGTTTGATTTCTGATCTTTACGTCTGGCCAGCGATGCGTAAGGAGGTCAAGCAAATTGTGCAAAATTGCCATGCATGTCAGAGTAGTAAAGTGGTGAAACATAATCGTGCAGCGCTGCAGAGTGTTGCATTCACAGGTCACAAGTTCGACTCTGTACACCTAGATTTGGTGGGTCCTTTGCCTTTATCGCGCGGTCATTCTTATTTGTAGACCATCATAGATAGGTTCACACGTTGGGTCGAGGCTGTCCCTCTTCCTGATACCCAAACCGAGACTGTAGCGCGCGCTTTCATGTCCAACTGGATCTCTAGATTTGGTGTTCCCTTAAGTGTCACACATGACCGGGGATCACAATTCACCTCCAAATTCTGGAGTGAGCTTAGCATTGCTTTAGGGTGTGAAAACGTAAACACTACTGCTTATCATCCACAGTCAAATGGACTTATTGAGAGAGTCCACAGAGATTTAAAGTCGGCATTACGTTGCCTAAACTGCAGCAATGATTGGACTGACAGACTTCCAGTAGTACTATTTAGCATCCGAAATTTACATAGACAAGATCAGCAATGCACAGCGGCTGAAATGCTATATGGTCAGACACTTCGTCTCCCCGGCGACATTGTTGACCCAAAACCTTTGCCTGAATTTTCATCCGCTGACCGTTCCGCATATGTAACCTGTCTCAAAGAATGCATGCGCCAGATCAAGTATGTGGCTCCGCGAATGCCTCAGACTGAGGACAAACTGGATCCTGCTTTGCAGGACTGCACACATGTGTACGTCCGAAACGACGCCATCAAACCTACACTCACGCGTCCTTATGATGGCCCATTCAAAATACTCAAACGCACGCCCAAATACTTCATCCTTGAAAGATCGGGTTCACGCGACCCTGTGAGCATTGATCGATTAAAAGTCGCGTACACTTCCGATCATAGTGTAACTTCTAACTCATCATTCTCTCCACAGAGTTCTCTTTCCACTGAGACTCGATCATATCTACCATCTCAGCTTCCTCAGTTGGCTGCCTTGTTGCCTAGTCAACTTGAGTGTAATCCTTTCTATGTGCCTGTACATTCAAACCCTATCTCTGAACCTGTCGTAGATTCTAATTCTAGCCCTCTTACTGAAACAGCGACAAGTCTGGATAGACCAGACGAGCCCGCTGCAGTAACTCGTGTTCCTAGAACTCTTGCCGATCTACATTTGCAGACCCGATTGGTGAAACTTCCCCGCGTAGTAAGATTTTCTGACCGCCAAACCCGGCACGGTCGCGTTGTCAAAACTCCTTCCCGCTACAAATGATTGCAGCGGGTGGACCTTTCGGTCTGCGCCTTGGGGGGTAATGTAGCATATCGCTACAAAGCGTAAGAATTAAAAATTTTCCCTTTCGCACTTAAATAAATCAATTATTAGCATTAAAAATCTTACTCTAATTTATTATTAATTATTTTCTACTTCTAATTCGTAATCATGGAAGTTTGTGTGTAAATACTTGAGAGATCAAATAATCAATCGACATTTCGAGTTTTAAAGCAGCCCGAGTTGGCAACATCCAAGCGCGTCACTTGAACTGAGCGTTACTCACTCTGTCTTGTGGCTTGTTAGCGTGCGAACATCATCTCGTAAGTGCAAGTGAAATTTAGGGTTAGAATAGAAAAGAAACCGGGTAAAGTATATTGTGCCATGTGTTTTTCGCGTGTACTGTGTTTAAACGTAAAGATCTGCTCAGTGTCGGGAGTTAGGGATAAACTCTAAAGTAGCGTAAGATTCTTAGACTAGCATGTGTTGTCTAGAGTGCTCACTCGGCGATATAGAGTGAATATTGCGTGTCATTTCCAAATTCACGTGTTGAGACTTCATACTAGATATTCAGCTAACGTCCTTGTTTTTCTTCATTACTGCAAGTAAATATTGCGGTTGTCTGTATCATATCGAGAATTATTCATAAACTGACTCGTGAACGAACGCGGCTAAATTGCCGGCGTTCTTTGTTGATAGTGTGTCTTTGTGTTCCAAAGGGCGGAGCATACAGTGCCGTCTCCTGTCACTACTCCGGACTATAATTGCACTATAAGCATGTGTTATAATAGTATTTTCTTTTTTTACAAACATACTTGCAGTAGTTTTCTTAGATATGTTCCAACGTGAAATAATAATTAAAAATGGCTCTTAATAATCTCGTATGTTTTTAAATTACGAAGATTATTCAGGTCGATGCTTGCTGAAGTTTTGAGTTTCAATTTTTATAGTTCCTACGCCTTGAACCTTGCGTTTAATCGCACTTATTTCAATTCAAATCATTTCAATAAAAATTTAATTCCATTCTGTTCATTCTTGTGACAAAAATACCCACTACCATTTGCCTTTTCGTGAGTGCGTACAAATTATGCCGGCGGCTTGGCGAATGCCGACGTGTAGAGCCGCCGGGTAAATCGCCGCACTGATTTTTATGTTTTCCTCTTGCGCATAATTCCTGTCTGTGCAAGCCAAAACGTTTAGTGTTCCTTTCTTTTATTGTGGAGATTATTCCATAATTTTTAGTATTGCAAATGATATTTATCAGTGATTTTCAGTAGGATTTATATCAATGAAACCTTAGAATTTTTCTCTGTTATTTCTTGTACAGTTATAGAGATGTTCTAGAGTACTTAAAGAAGCATTAATTCTCTTTCTATGAAATTCTTAAGTGCTGGAATCCTTTTCTTTTGCTTCATGAACCATGTCTTGTTAAGTCCTGTGTTTTTCCATGGTTCCAAGGATTTGATCCCCGATTATGCTCTTAGATAATCACTAAAAGTATTACTAAAAATTCTTAAATTTTATGCCTTGTATTTAAAAGCAAGAGCAGCTGTATAAGAGTTTCTTAATTGCTTCTGTCCTATCTCTCTACTTTTGAGCTTGACGAAAAAGAGAACAAATGAAATTAACTAGAGTCAAACCTGTAGGATTTCTCGAATTCTGCCGTGTGGGAGTTTAATTAATTGCAGTGATGTGGGACTGTCAGTGGTGGAAAGTTCCTTGATGTCTCTTTGGACTGTTCATCCAGCTATTGGACTCTTTGCAGGACTTCAACATCATCGCCACACACCACTCGCAACAGCCTCCCCTTGGGCCTTGCTTCGCCTAAAACTTGTTTTTGCTTCAACTTGAGCCGCCTTGTTTTGCCTAAAACTTGCTTCGCCTAAAACTTAAACTTAACTGACCGGAACTGGCCCGACCTTAACTGGACGTGACGTAATCAGAATTTACCTGGCTTCGGGCCTCATTTTTTGGTCTAGCTTGTATGGGCTTTAATGCTACTTAACTCACCTAAGAATTGCCTCAACTTGAGCCGCCCTGCCTGGTCTCAACTCAATCCAAAATCGATCACTCACAACGTCACGGTTTCCTCAAAGTCGACATATTGGCCCCTACACCATTTGCAAACCACACACACACACACGGTCGACCCCAGCACTTCTCCAGGAGCCTTCCGACTGCCCGGACTGCAAACCCTCTGCAACCAAGTTCATCGGTGGTTCAAGACTTGGCGGTCCTCTCCGGCTTCCTTCCAATATATACCCCAAAAGCTGAGTCAAAAGTACCTCATTATCCTTCTCACGATTTTCTCTCAGATACTTGTCGAGGTATTGTAAGGACTGGCTATACCCCTCGGCCAGATCCTAACACTGGTGACCCCCAAAGATAAAAATCACTGGTGAAGACCCCAGTTAAAATAACCCCAAAACTTTCTTTAAAACTCGAAAACTATTCAACTCGATAAGTGTTTGAGAAATTGTGAGAGGGGTTAATTTTGGTATATCATTGTAGTGATAAATTTCCCATGTCGTAGTCTTTGAGAAATTCTTAGATTTACCGTGTTAATGGTGATTCTCTGAGCAGCTCTAACAAAATTTTCTTTCAGCGCTATACTGTCCTTTTGTTTTATGTGCCTCAGTAGGTAGGAAAAATATATTTTTTTTTCCTATTTCTGTGCTTACGTTTATTACGTTTATTCTGACTACCGCAAAAAATCGCGTTAACATTCTCTCTTTCCATCCGTTTCTTCAACGTTATTGATCGTTTGAGTAGGTAGAAAAATAATTTTTCTCTCACCTGCTTTATTTTTGTGCCTACGCTAATTGCCGCATACCGCATAAAATTTTTTTCTCGTTTCCAATTTCATATTTCCTTTCCTTCTGTTTCAACTTAATTTGAATGATTGTGTAGGTAAAGAAATAACGCAAACCTTTGCCGCGCAAATTCCAAGTCATAGGCGTTGATTGCGCAAATTGAAAGAAAGCTGCTAGCACGACTGAATCAGATAATGAAGATCGAGCCCCCACAAAACCCATTAGGCTCCCCCCTTTCACTCCGGAGGACGCTCATACCTGGTTTCAACAGGTTGAGGCCATGTTTCGGTATCATAAAGTAACTGATAACACCGATCAATTCTACGCCCTTGTTTCCGCAGCCCCCACAAAATTGTTGAATGATTCAAATCAATTGCTCGAAAGCCCTCCCGCCTTTGATCCGTACGGCACCTTGAAAAGAAAGATTCTGCAGAAGTTGCAGATGTCCGATGCGGACAAATTTAGGTCTCTTGTAGACGCCTCAGCAATTCCATCTGTCTCTAGCTCTTTCTCTCCCACTTCGCTAGTAAAAGAGCTGCGAAAACTCGCTACGGGTGTTGCCGTAGCTGAGGGATTTCTGAAGGAAGTTTTCATGACTAAGCTTCCTCACAATGTGCGCCCATTTCTATCGCTAGCAGGCCCTGATCAAACGTTGGAAAAGCTCGCGGAGTCCACCGAGACGGTGATGCGCAACATTAATTTGTCACAAGCACCGCAAGTTGCTTCCCTGAATGCAGCTGCTGCGAATTTTAGCCCCGCAAATACCCAGAATCAATCCTCAGCCACAATAGATAAGATGCAGCAAGACATCGCTGAGATAAAGCAAGCTTTACAGAATTGCCAGTTAGGTCAGAGTGGTCAGAGCGTAGCTCACATTCAGCAAGGCCCAGGGAGATTCCAAAGCCACCAAAACGCCTACGACTATCCCTATGACTATCCCTCAAACTATCATCCTTTTCCTCCTCCTCAACGCTTTGATAGAGGTAGATCCTATGATAGGTCAAATCAAGACCGCCGTTTCAGGTCGCGCTCTCGTGATGCTAGTAGCAATTTATGCTGGTACCACAGAAAGTATGGTGACCAAGCACGAAAGTGCGGGTCCCGCTTTTGCCCTCGTTATACCGAAATGACCTCGGGAAACGCCAACAGCGACGCATAGTAGCGAGTACTGCGTTGCCTCATTCCCAGACCACTCGCCTTTTGAACATTACCGATCCCACTACCAAGTATCGATTTCTCATCGATACTGGCTCCAGTGTGTCAATTATCCCAGCCACGGTGAAAGACAAAAGCAACCCATTGTTGGCGACATTACGCGCCGCAAACGGCACGCCAATTCCTTGTTACGGTGAAAGAGTATTAGAGTGCAGTCTGGGATTGAGGCGAAACTTTCGTTTCACCTTCCTCATCGCGGAAGTCCAAGAGCCTATCATTGGTGCGGATTTCTTAGCCAAGTTTGGCATACTTGTAGATGTTAAAAACCGTAGAATTAGGGACGAGGAGACACAGATCTCAATTCCCGCTCGTGGCATAACTAGAGCTAATGTCTTGCATTCTTTCTCTATCGCCTTAAAGGAAGAGTGCATGTTTGAGCAATTACTAAAAGATTTTCCTGCATTGACAAATTCTAACTTAGTTTCTACAAAAATGCAGACCAGCACAAAGCACTTCAGAGAGACGCAAGGTCCGCCGGTCTACTCCCGTGCAAGGCGATTGCCGCCTGATCGATTGGCGTTAGCCAAGAAAGAATTTACGCGCATGCAAGAAAATGGCATTATCCGCAGTTCCAAAAGTCCTTGGGCTAGCCCTCTTTTGCTAGTACCCAAGGCTAACGGTGAATTCAGACCGTGCGGGGATTTCCGCAGGTTGAATGCCGTTACTTTACCTGATCGCTACCCTATTCCTTACTTGCATGATTTCAGTGCAAATTTAGAGGGAGCTCAAATTTTCTCAAAGATAGACCTTCAGCACGCCTTTCATCAAATTCCACTTGATGAGAGTGCTATACCTAAGACCGCGGTAATCACTCCGTTTGGTCTCTTTGAGTTCCTCAAAATGCCATACGGCTTGAGGAACGCTCCTCAGACGTTCCAAAGGCACATGGCTGAAATATTCTCTGACCTCACTTTCGCCTATGTCTATCTAGACGACATCCTAGTGGCATCCACAACCCCGGAGTTGCACAAAGACCACCTTAGGGTCGTTTTTCAAAGATTGTCCGACAATGGACTCCTCGTAAATCCTGCAAAATGTGAGCTCGGAAAGCCATCACTGATATACTTAGGTCATGAAATCTCTAGCCTAGGTCTAAAACCTTTGCCTTCCAAAGTAGAAGTGATCAAAAACTTTCCTCTTCCACAGACCCAGAAGGAACTAAGAAGGTTCCTAGGTTCTGTTAACTTCTATCATCGTTTCATACGCAACTGTGCTCAAACTTTAGCGCCCTTGTCTGACTTGCTCGAACCGAAGCGAAAAGGCAAATCTATTGAGGTAAAATGGACAGAAGAAGCGCGCAAAGCTTTTGAGACAATCAAGCACAAGTTAGCTTCCGCGACTGAATTATCCTACCCTATTGCTAATGCTGATTTTAGCCTCGTTGTTGACGCATCCAGTACCGCCGTAGGTGCTGTGTTGCAACAACAAGTAGGTACTAACATCTCCCCTCTTGCCTTCTTTTCCAAAAAGCTGTCGCCCACTGAGCGTGCTTATAGCGCGTTCGGTAGGGAACTTCTTGCTATCTATCTGTCTGTGAGACACTTTCGCTATGCTCTAGAGGCGAGGGAGTTTGTGATCTACACAGATCACAAACCTCTGACCTCAGCGATCAAGATGCCTTCTGAGCGGCATTCGCCAAGAGAAGCTCGACACCTGTCATATATTAGCCAATTTACCACTGACATCCGTTTCATAAAAGGGTTGGACAATACTGTCGCTGATTGTTTATCTCGCATAAATACTGTCCAAACCAGTGGTGAAATCACTTTCGGCAATATTTCCAAGGCTCAGAAGGAGGATCCTGAACTTCAGGACCTTCTCAAACCTTCTAACACTTCCTCTCTGAAATTGACCTTGGTTGACGGCGTGTACCGTGATGCTGAGCGACTTTCTCGTTTGTATCTTCCCGCGACCCTCCGCAGAGTAGCTATCCTCCACTATCATTCCTTCTCTCATCCAGGTATTAACCGTACATTGCGTTTGATTTCTGATCTTTACGTCTGGCCAGCGATGCGTAAGGAGGTCAAGCAAATTGTGCAAAATTGCCATGCATGTCAGAGTAGTAAAGTGGTGAAACATAATCGTGCAGCGCTGCAGAGTGTTGCATTCACAGGTCACAAGTTCGACTCTGTACACCTAGATTTGGTGGGTCCTTTGCCTTTATCGCGCGGTCATTCTTATTTGTAGACCATCATAGATAGGTTCACACGTTGGGTCGAGGCTGTCCCTCTTCCTGATACCCAAACCGAGACTGTAGCGCGCGCTTTCATGTCCAACTGGATCTCTAGATTTGGTGTTCCCTTAAGTGTCACACATGACCGGGGATCACAATTCACCTCCAAATTCTGGAGTGAGCTTAGCATTGCTTTAGGGTGTGAAAACGTAAACACTACTGCTTATCATCCACAGTCAAATGGACTTATTGAGAGAGTCCACAGAGATTTAAAGTCGGCATTACGTTGCCTAAACTGCAGCAATGATTGGACTGACAGACTTCCAGTAGTACTATTTAGCATCCGAAATTTACATAGACAAGATCAGCAATGCACAGCGGCTGAAATGCTATATGGTCAGACACTTCGTCTCCCCGGCGACATTGTTGACCCAAAACCTTTGCCTGAATTTTCATCCGCTGACCGTTCCGCATATGTAACCTGTCTCAAAGAATGCATGCGCCAGATCAAGTATGTGGCTCCGCGAATGCCTCAGACTGAGGACAAACTGGATCCTGCTTTGCAGGACTGCACACATGTGTACGTCCGAAACGACGCCATCAAACCTACACTCACGCGTCCTTATGATGGCCCATTCAAAATACTCAAACGCACGCCCAAATACTTCATCCTTGAAAGATCGGGTTCACGCGACCCTGTGAGCATTGATCGATTAAAAGTCGCGTACACTTCCGATCATAGTGTAACTTCTAACTCATCATTCTCTCCACAGAGTTCTCTTTCCACTGAGACTCGATCATATCTACCATCTCAGCTTCCTCAGTTGGCTGCCTTGTTGCCTAGTCAACTTGAGTGTAATCCTTTCTATGTGCCTGTACATTCAAACCCTATCTCTGAACCTGTCGTAGATTCTAATTCTAGCCCTCTTACTGAAACAGCGACAAGTCTGGATAGACCAGACGAGCCCGCTGCAGTAACTCGTGTTCCTAGAACTCTTGCCGATCTACATTTGCAGACCCGATTGGTGAAACTTCCCCGCGTAGTAAGATTTTCTGACCGCCAAACCCGGCACGGTCGCGTTGTCAAAACTCCTTCCCGCTACAAATGATTGCAGCGGGTGGACCTTTCGGTCTGCGCCTTGGGGGGTAATGTAGCATATCGCTACAAAGCGTATGAATTAAAAATTTTCCCTTTCGCACTTAAATAAATCAATTATTAGCATTAAAAATCTTACTCTAATTTATTATTAATTATTTTCTACTTCTAATTCGTAATCATGGAAGTTTGTGTGTAAATACTTGAGAGATCAAATAATCAATCGACATTTCGAGTTTTAAAGCAGCCCGAGTTGGCAACATCCAAGCGCGTCACTTGAACTGAGCGTTACTCACTCTGTCTTGTGGCTTGTTAGCGTGCGAACATCATCTCGTAAGTGCAAGTGAAATTTAGGGTTAGAATAGAAAAGAAACCGGGTAAAGTATATTGTGCCATGTGTTTTTCGCGTGTACTGTGTTTAAACGTAAAGATCTGCTCAGTGTCGGGAGTTAGGGATAAACTCTAAAGTAGCGTAAGATTCTTAGACTAGCATGTGTTGTCTAGAGTGCTCACTCGGCGATATAGAGTGAATATTGCGTGTCATTTCCAAATTCACGTGTTGAGACTTCATACTAGATATTCAGCTAACGTCCTTGTTTTTCTTCATTACTGCAAGTAAATATTGCGGTTGTCTGTATCATATCGAGAATTATTCATAAACTGACTCGTGAACGAACGCGGCTAAATTGCCGGCGTTCTTTGTTGATAGTGTGTCTTTGTGTTCCAAAGGGCGGAGCATACAGTGCCGTCTCCTGTCACTACTCCGGACTATAATTGCACTATAAGCATGTGTTATAATAGTATTTTCTTTTTTTACAAACATACTTGCAGTAGTTTTCTTAGATATGTTCCAACGTGAAATAATAATTAAAAATGGCTCTTAATAATCTCGTATGTTTTTAAATTACGAAGATTATTCAGGTCGATGCTTGCTGAAGTTTTGAGTTTCAATTTTTATAGTTCATACGCCTTGAACCTTGCGTTTAATCGCACTTATTTCAATTCAAATCATTTCAATAAAAATTTAATTCCATTCTGTTCATTCTTGTGACAAAAATACCCACTACCATTTGCCTTTTCGTGAGTGCGTACAAATTATGCCGGCGGCTTGGCGAATGCCGACGTGTAGAGCCGCCGGGTAAATCGCCGCACTGATTTTTATGTTTTCCTCTTGCGCATAATTCCTGTCTGTGCAAGCCAAAACGTTTAGTGTTCCTTTCTTTTATTGTGGAGATTATTCCATAATTTTTAGTATTGCAAATGATATTTATCAGTGATTTTCAGTAGGATTTATATCAATGAAACCTTAGAATTTTTCTCTGTTATTTCTTGTACAGTTATAGAGATGTTCTAGAGTACTTAAAGAAGCATTAATTCTCTTTCTATGAAATTCTTAAGTGCTGGAATCCTTTTCTTTTGCTTCATGAACCATGTCTTGTTAAGTCCTGTGTTTTTCCATGGTTCCAAGGATTTGATCCCCGATTATGCTCTTAGATAATCACTAAAAGTATTACTAAAAATTCTTAAATTTTATGCCTTGTATTTAAAAGCAAGAGCAGCTGTATAAGAGTTTCTTAATTGCTTCTGTCCTATCTCTCTACTTTTGAGCTTGACGAAAAAGAGAACAAATGAAATTAACTAGAGTCAAATCTGTAGGATTTCTCGAATTCTGCCGTGTGGGAGTTTTATTAATTGCAGTGATGTGGGACTGTCAGTGGTGGAAAGTTCCTTGATGTCTCTTTGGACTGTTCATCCAGCTATTGGACTCTTTGCAGGACTTCAACATCATCGCCACACACCACTCGCAACAGCCTCCGCTTGGGCCTTGCTTCGCCTAAAACTTGTTTTTGCTTCAACTTGAGCCGCCTTGTTTTGCCTAAAACTTGCTTCGCCTAAAACTTAAACTTAACTGACCGGAACTGGCCCGACCTTAACTGGACGTGACGTAATCAGAATTTACCTGGCTTCGGGCCTCATTTTTTGGTCTAGCTTGTTTGGGCTTTAATGCTACTTAACTCACCTAAGAATTGCCTCAACTTGAGCCGCCCTGCCTGGTCTCAACTCAATCCAAAATCGATCACTCACAACGTCACGGTTTCCTCAAAGTCGACATATTGGCCCCTACACCATTTGCAAACCACACACACACACACGGTCGACCCCAGCACTTCTCCAGGAGCCTTCCGACTGCCCGGACTGCAAACCCTCTGCAACCAAGTTCATCGGTGGTTCAAGACTTGGCGGTCCTCTCCGGCTTCCTTCCAATATATACCCCAAAAGCTGAGTCAAAAGTACCTCATTATCCTTCTCACGATTTTCTCTCAGATACTTGTCGAGGTATTGTAAGGACTGGCTATACCCCTCGGCCAGATCCTAACAGGCCTACATGTAGTGGACTCTTCCAGCTCCTTACCAACCAAAATTTACGAATTGTTAAAACTCCCATCTAAAAATCCAAGTATCGCATAATATTCATTCTCATTATTTTTGGAATGAGAAATTCACTCAACTTTATCCATAATCCATTAAAATTGTGCACCAAAAAAATACGTCTCTGTAGAAGTCAGTTAAAAATATTTAGAGACGCCCCATAGACTCACCGTGGCAACATTTGTCGACACTTAACGCTGACTCTTTTAAAAATCACTGCTCGGTGCACATCTCGTTTTTTTCACTGAAGAACCTACGAAGCGACACACAAACACCACCACCAACCCTCAATTGTGACGTTCCTGTTAGGTTCGGCCGTGGGTATAACCCAACCTAAACGTAAATCGATAAGAATTTGCAAACCATGAGAAAGGGATAATGAGGCACTCTGGAAACTCAGCTTTTTGTCTCTGGTTTATTTGAAGGAGCCGGAAAGGACCGCCGAGTCTTGAGTTACTGAAGTGTAGTGAAACCCTATCCCGCAACCTAGTCGAAATTTCGAAATTCTCAGAATGATCACCTAAAAATTCAGTAAAATAAATTCAACCATTAGCATAAAATCACATTACGAAATTCACTAATCTCTGTCCTCAATTTTATTAAAATTGTGTAACGAAAAATTCAAAAACTAAGAATTCACTTTTGCGTCTTAACGGAACTTCCCAGCGACGCGCGACAGCAACATCGTATTCGGACTAGCGCTCATTGTCTAAGATCATTGAGAGCGTGCATAGCTAGGGGTTTTCTGGCTGGTGAGATTAAAAATACAGGTTTTTGTTTGTGATAATCTACGGGTAACTATATATATACATTATATGTCAATTGTCAACACTATTAGTGTATAAATAGTAAGCTGAATTGCCTCAACTTACCAGTGTCTTAAATGTTAGGATTTCTTGCCTAGAACTTGTGTTTCCCACAGGGTATTTTCCCTTGGGTATTGATGTTATTTTTATTCAAGCGAAATTTCCCCTTTTGTTTTAAAACAATTTTTTATGTCAACCTTTCAATATGATGTTATTTTCATCCAAGCTAAAATTTCCCCTCTTGTTTTAAAATAATTTTTATGTAACATTTCAATATGATGTTATTTTGATTCAAGCTAAAATTTTCCCTTTTGTTTTAAAATAATTCTTATGTCAACATTTCAATATGATGTTATTTTTATCAAGATTAAAATTTCTTCTTTTGTTTTAAAATAATTTTTATGCAACATTTCAATATGATGTTATTTTCATTCAAGCTAAAATTTTCCCTTTTGTTTTAAAATAATTCTTATGTCAACATTTCAATATGATGTTATTTTTATCAAGATTAAAATTTCTTCTTTTGTTTTAAAATGATTTTTATGTCAACATTTCAATGTGATGTTATTTTTATCAAGATTAAAATTCCTCCTTTTGTTTTAAAATAATTTTTATGTCAACATTTCAATGTGATGTTATTTTTATCAAGATTAGGATTTCCCCTTTTTGTATCAAAAATAATTTCTTTAGCCAATATTCAATATGGTGTTATTTTTGTGATCAAGTTAGACTTGCATGAAATTATCATTTTTATTCTTTGATGTTGTTTTTCAAATCAAAGCAATCAAATTATCATTCTCATTCTTTACAGCTGTATTTGGTCACAGCTGTATTTTCAATTAAGTAGGGTTTTGGATATAATTACATTGTTTGTAGTTTTCTTTCTTACAGCCAACATTAAAAAACCATTCTTAACCAATTTTGTAGTGAATCTTTGTTGTGATGGTAATCAGAACTACCCTGGTAAATACCAATAACTAAATACCTGATTTTCCTAATAGAATCAGTATTTATACATTAAATATTAGTGATGTTTTTTAGGTTTAGTTAGATGGTAATTGTATAATTCTTAGTCATTGTACATTGATTCCTAGCGTGAATAACGCTCAAGTTATGCACGTAAAAATCAAAATAGTTTATTACTTCAGTTATGAAACTGGGGAAACATTTTCCTGGTGCTAAGCTGAGATAGGTAACCTTACTCCGGAACTTCTTATATAGAGGATTTCCCTCCTGCGCTTGTATTGATTTAGAAATTCCGTATTAATTTGCATTAACAGATGTTGTAGATATTTTTACCATTAGCTATTAATTAAGTGAGACAGTATACTCAGTTCACTGCTTATGCCATCTCAGTTTCGCCAGGCAAAGTTTTGTCTGTGTGAATTACTAGTGTAGAATTTTTAGCTTCATGCCGTTAGAAAGATTAAGCTTAAATATCTGGCCCCAAGCAAATTGTCAGTGCTCCGAAGTTGATCCCCGCTTGCACTCCGGCGCCAGAGTGCTGGTGGGCGTCGTTTTCGAAGAGACTCCTCGCTTTGAGGCGGCATGTTAATGCCAGATTGTTGCTGCTTAGCATGTGTTGATATGTGGTTTCCCAAGATACCGTGTGCATTTTCACCCAGTGTATTATTCCCGTACAGGAAGCTACGAGACACTTTACATTCCACTGCCACGTCACCTACCTTTACCTTGCCCGATCATATCAAAAGGGTAAAATAACCCGGTAGCCAGACTTGGCAAAAGAACTGCCTCCTTCATTGGATTCTTTTACTTCTACTAAACCCACAATTACTGGACGGCAAGCGCAAGTACCGCATTCCTCCTCCACCGCACTCAGAATTGAGACCTTTTTGGTTACAGCTAACCCACCTGCTGCTTAACTTGCAAGTCTATATTCAACCACAACTGGAGGAATAGCACCTTACCGTCCTCACTTATCAATGACGCTATTTGCCGTCTCTAACCATTGGGTACCATCGCACACGACCTTCTCCACAATTACACTCCCCACATACCGACGCAGCTGTGAGCCTGTTGCAGTTCCTACTCAAGATCGGACCTCAACATCGGCGCACCTTGAAGAGACCAATCTGCAGCCACCCGAATAAAAAGGCCAGAAATAAATAACATATCTACTTTCTTATCCTTCTGATGGTCTAGTCCGAGGTAAAAACTATAGGTTTTGATTCTGATTAAAGACGCCCGAAAAATTGCGTCCGAACCCCCTACACTTAACCCCTTCTGAGTCAGATTAAGTCATTTGTTATTAATTAAGTGTTGCCGTTCGACGGCAACTGGTGACCCGCCTTAGCATATAATTCAAACCCGTCTAAAGTAAAACTTGAGTTAAGCCACCAAACTTGAAGTTTACAGTGGTGACTGAAGTTTACAGTGGTAATACCCAGAGTAGTTTAATCAGAAATAAATGCTTGCAAATACTTACCTGGACCACCATCGGAAGGATTAGGAGCGCATGTCTAGTGCTGTCAACTTCTGTGCATGGCTGACCTTGAAGGAGGTAGTTTCTTTTCCTACTCTCAGTAGTTAAACATAGTATTTCCTCTCCAAACTCTTCCCTAATAATAAGTTATTGCTACTGCAGCCTATTCTAACAATTCTTCACGTTTATCCATTGCTACTGAAGCCACCTTTTACAAAACTCTTCATGCATTTCCATTGCTACTGAAGCAAACCATAGGAGACCTTCTAGGATTATTTCCATTGCTACTGAAGCCCCTTACTAATAACCTTCGCAATTTCCATTGCTACTGCAGCACCATTGCTACTGAAGCACAAAAGTAACATAAAAACTGATACGAAACAAAAAGCTATTGCAACGCGCGTTATCATTATTTCTTGGGGAACATTAGAAGCATTATGGCGCCAAACGATGGTAACGAGAGTAACGACAGTCAGGTGGTGTCCGTAAAATTAACACCGTTCGCGATTCAAAGTCTGGACTCATGGTTCTTCCAAACCGAAGAACACTTCGAAAGCCTATCCATCACGTGTGAAAAGACTAAATATTATTCCTTACTAAGGGCCCTGCCCACTACTTGCCTAGACGACCTCTCTGGGGTTTGTAACGCTAACTCAACCGAACCTTATTCCACCCTCAAAGAGCATGTTTTAAAACGTTACAGCAAGGATAGAGCCCAAAGAATCCAGGCTTTGACGAGTAATCTCACCACCTACAATAGCCAAACACCTCTAGCGCTACTTAAAGAGATGAGGAAATTGGCGAAGGGGGTGATGGATGACGATACCCTTAAGACATTGTACATCCAACGCTTGCCCTTACGCCTTCAACCATTCCTTCATACACAAGATTCCTCTGTGAACCTGGACGTTCTCGCAGAATTAGCCGAGAAAATTCTTGCCTGTGAAAACCAGACACCGAATAGCTCTGCCGCTACTCCAGTGGTCAATCAAACCAGCCCAAACGAAATGGAAAGATTATTGCGCGAGTTAGTTCAGCGAGTTGGAGCACTAGAAGTTGCTACCCAGCAAGCCGAACACGCGGATAGAGTTCATGGGGTTGCACACCAAACTGCGGCGTATCAGCAAGCCGATAATTCCACACACACCGTTCCGTTTGACAGGCACAAAAATGGGAATCGTTCATTTAAACATCAGAGGGCCGGTAGTTCAAATACCGTTCAGGGCCAGGGTTCACGAGACAATCTGGAGGAGAAATGGTGCTGGTATCACAGAAAGTACTTGCACAAGGCTCGTAAATGTGAGTCGCCGATGTGCCCGCTTTATGTACTACTTTACCCAAAAAACGGGAACAGCGCGGCGTAAATGCGAGTCGAACGCCAGCGCATACGAAAACAAACGCTACTCGCTGCTTATTCATAAGTGATCCGGCTACCGGTATTCGATTTCTGATCGATACCGGGAGTTCGGTAAGCCTAATCCCGGCAACTGACAGAGACAAGAGTACCACGGGCATTCCAAACTTGCGTGCTGCTAATGGCACTCCTATACTCTGTTACGGCACGCGAACGCTGTCGTGTTCCCTAAATTTCAAACGTACCTTGAGCTTCGAATTCATAGTGGCTGATGTGGACACACCCATCATTGGTGCTGATTTTCTTCAGAAGTTTGCATTGGGGGTGGATGTGAGAAACGGATGCCTTTATGATAGCGAAACCAGAGTGCAAAGACCCCTTGGCGCCGTCGATATGGTGAACGTTACGTCAAGCGTCTCCCCTAACCTAGAGAGTACATGTCCCTACCAACGGGTGTTGCTCGAATTCCCCTCACTCTTTCAACCTAATGTAACGTTGCAAAATAACACGCTGACGAAACACCACATATCGACGAGCGGGCCTCCGGTTTACGCGAAAGTAAGACGTTTGCCCCATGATCGTTTGCAGGAAGTAAAAGCGGAGTTCTCTAAAATGGTCCAAGAAGGGACAGTTCGCATCTCGAAAAGTCCCTGGGCCAGTCCCTTGTTGATTGTGCCAAAGAGTAACGGCGAGTTGCGTATTTGCGGCGATTATCGCCAACTCAACTCCGTAACTGTACCCGACAGATTTCCCATCCCACACTTGCATGATTTTACTGCAAATCTTTCAGAGGCAAAGATCTTTTCTACCATTGACCTGAAGAGAGCTTTCCATCAGATTCCAATGGAGGAAAGCTCTATTCAGAAGACCGCAGTCTGTACGCCGTTTGGCTTGTACGAGTATCTTCGTATGCCGTATGGCTTGCGAAATGCTCCGCAAACCTTTCAGCAGCACATGACTGAAGTCCTTTCCGACCTCCCGTTTTTGTATTGTTACCTCGATGATGTGCTTGTGGCTTCGGGGACGCCTGAGGAGCACGTGCATCATTTGAGAGAGCTGTGCAAACGACTAGCGTCGCACGCTCTGCTGATCAATCCAGCAAAGTGTGTACTGGGAAAGAAGGAACTGACTTTTCTAGGTCACTACATCTCAGATAAAGGCATTAGGCCACTTCCCGACAAGGTAGAGGCTATCCGAAATTTCCCGAAACCCTCTACACAGAGAGAGTTGCGCAGGTTCTTGGGATCGGTGAATTTTTACCACCGATTCCTAAGGAACTGTGCGGCGACTCTGGCACCACTCTCCTCACTCATTAGAGCGAAGAAACGAGGGAAGTCTGTACTGATCGAGTGGAACAGTGAGGCTGAGGAGGCATTCACAGCAATTAAAGAGGAACTTGCGAATGCGACGGAGTTGGCTTACCCACACCCGAACGCAAAACTTTATCTCGTAGTAGATGCGTCAGACCTTGCTGTCGGCGCAGTACTACAGCAAACCTTGGACAACAACACGCCCCCTTTGGCGTTCTTTAGTCGGAAACTTTCTCCCACCGAACAGCGTTATAGCACGTTCGGGAGAGAGCTCCTGGCGATATATCTCGCCATTAAACACTTCCGATATACCCTGGGAGCACGTCAGTTCACGGTATTCACCGACCATAAGCCCCTGATCAACGCAATAAGAATGCCTCCTGACCGCCATTCCCCTCGAGAAAGTCGGCACCTGAGTTACATAGCACAGTTCACTAACGATCTCAGGCACATTAAGGGGGACGAGAACACGGTCGCCGACTGCTTATCGCGTGTGCACAACGTGGTATTAAACCCGTTGGCGCCCGAGTTCCGACCTCCTGTGCATATGATTTCGTTGGCTGATATCATAACCGAACAAAAAAACGACACGGAGATCCAATCTTTGATTGAGTCCCCTAGCTCGTCTCTAAAGCTGTCACTCAGAGATGGCGTTTACTGTGACGCTGATCGGCCTAACCGATATTACTTACCTAACAATTTGCGCTCGCCCACCATTAAGCATTACCATGAATTGTCTCATCCTGGGACGGATAGAACTTTCCGCCTAATCGCAGATCGTTTTGTCTGGCCCGGGATGCGTAGGGCCATAAGAGATTACGTTCGCAACTGCCCAGATTGCCAAGCTAGCAAAGTCACTCGACACAACAAAGCCGCAATTCAACCTTGTGTTTTCTCTGGCGGTAAATTCGACGCGGTCAACATAGATATAGTGGGGCCGTTTCTAAACTCTCGCGGGTTCTCGTATTTACTTACTATGATAGACCGCTTCTCTAGGTGGGTCGAGGCTGTTCCCATTGCTAACATAACTGCAGAAACTGTAGCGCGCACTTTTGTCGAAACGTGGATCTCCCGGTTTGGGGTCCCTCTGAGCATCACGCATGATCGTGGGGCGCAATTTACTTCCACCTTGTGGTTAGAGATCTCCAAAATCCTAGGGAGCGAAAACATCTCAACTACTGCCTACCACCCCCAATCAAACGGACTCATCGAGAGAGTCCATCGCGACCTGAAAGCATCCCTTCGTTGTTTGCGTTGTCACGACGACTGGGTGGATCGCCTCCCTATTGTATTACTTACCCTGAGGAACCTGTTCAGGCAGGACCAGAAGTGCACGTCCTCCGAATTGCTGTACGGGAAAGCCTTACGATTTCCTGGTGATGTTATTGATCCCACGTACCAAACCGATGAGTCCCCCTGCCAAATCGCTGATTACGCATCGCGCCTCAAGCGCGCTATGGGCGAAGTAGTTTACAAACCGCCTCGCCTACCTTCACCTTCTGAAAACATAGACCCTTGTTTGCAGAGTTGTGAACATGTTTACGTGCGGGTGGATGGCTTAAAAACCCCACTTCGACGCCCTTACGATGGCCCCTACAGGGTTCTAAAGAGGACGCCGAAATATTTTATAATCGAAAGGGGTACTAAGAGCGACAGTGTTAGCATAGATAGACTGAAGGCAGCATATGTGTCCTTTCCTGAAGATCATTCCACCAACACTCATGAGCCGCTACCCAGGTTGCAAATTACCCCCAGGTCAACACCTGCCGAGGCCACCGGGTTGCACTTGTCTGTTTTGGCTAGGAACTTTCCTCCCACAATGGAGTGTAATGAGTTCGTTGTTCCCTTGAAGACCGTTCAAAGAACGCTGTCGGGACCTCGTAATTCGGGTGCCTCCAATTCGGCTGACTTTTCTGTTGCTGTTGTTCCCCATCACGAAAAAACCTCAGAGACCCGTTCGTTGTCCCAGTTGGGAATCCGAACGTCAACTTTCACAGCTCCACAGCCTAACCCTTCTATTGCCCCCGAGCGCTGTAGCAGTTTTGGCAGACCTAGTCGTCCGCCAGCTCGTTACGCGCAGACTTAGGGCGGTGACTTCTGATCTGTCAATATTTTTTTTCTTCTATTTTCTCCTGTCAAGCCTTCTGTTGGGATTTTCCTTTTATGATCATTTCGGGCATCTACAGGTAACAGCTTCACTGTTACCAGACCTTTCGATCCACATGCGTTGGGGGGTAGCTGTAGTGAAACCCTATCCCGCAACCTAGTCGAAATTTCGAAATTCTCAGAATGATCATCTAAAAATTCAGTAAAATAAATTCAACCATTAGCATAAAATCACATTACGAAATTCACTAATCTCTGTCCTCAATTTTATTAAAATTGTGTAACGAAAAATTCAAAAACTAAGAATTCACTTTTGCGTCTTAACGGAACTTCCCAGCGACGCGCGACAGCAACATCGTATTCGGACTAGCGCTCATTGTCTAAGATCATTGAGAGCGTGCATAGCTTGGGGTTTTCTGGCTGGTGAGATTAAAAATACAGGTTTTTGTTTGTGATAATCTACGGGTAACTATATATATACATTATATGTCAATTGTCAACACTATTAGTGTATAAATAGTAAGCTGAATTGCCTCAACTTACCAGTGTCTTGAATGTTAGGATTTCTTGCCTAGAACTTGTGTTTCCCACAGGGTATTTTCCCTTGGGTATTGATGTTATTTTTATTCAAGCGAAATTTCCCCTTTTGTTTTAAAACAATTTTTTATGTCAACCTTTCAATATGATGTTATTTTCATCCAAGCTAAAATTTCCCCTCTTGTTTTAAAATAATTTTTATGTAACATTTCAATATGATATTATTTTCATTCAAGCTAAAATTTCCCCTTTTGTTTTAAAATAATTTTTATGTCAACATTTCAATATGATGTTATTTTTTATCAAGATTAAAATTTCTTCTTTTGTTTTAAAATAATTTTTATGCAACATTTCAATATGATGTTATTTTCATTCAAGCTAAAATTTTCCCTTTTGTTTTAAAATAATTCTTATGTCAACATTTCAATATGATGTTATTTTTAGCAAGATTAAAATTTCTTCTTATGTTTTAAAATGATTTTTATGTCAACATTTCAATGTGATGTTATTTTTATCAAGATTAAAATTCCTCCTTTTGTTTTAAAATAATTTTTATGTCAACATTTCAATGTGATGTTATTTTTATCAAGATTAGGATTTCCCCTTTTTGTATCAAAAATAATTTCTTTAGCCAATATTCAATATGGTGTTATTTTTGTGATCAAGTTAGACTTGCATCAAATTATCATTTTTATTCTTTGATGTTGTTTTTCAAATCAAAGCAATCAAATTATCATTCTCATTCTTTACAGCTGTATTTGGTCACAGCTGTATTTTCAATTAAGTAGGGTTTTGGATATAATTACATTGTTTGTAGTTTTCTTTCTTACAGCCAACATTAAAAAACCATTCTTAACCAATTTTGTAGTGAATCTTTGTTGTGATGGTAATCAGAACTACCCTGGTAAATACCAATAACTAAATACCTGATTTTCCTAATAGAATCAGTATTTATACATTAAATATTAGTGATGTTTTTTAGGTTTAGTTAGATGGTAATTGTATAATTCTTAGTCATTGTACATTGATTCCTAGCGTGAATAACGCTCAAGTTATGCACGTAAAAATCAAAATAATTTATCACTTCAGTTATGAAACTGGGGAAACATTTTCCTGGTGCTAAGCTGAGATAGGTAACCTTACTCCGGAACTTCTTATATAGAGGTTTTCCCTCCTGCGCTTGTATTGATTTAGAAATTCCGTATTAATTTGCATTAACAGATGTTGTAGATATTTTTACCATTAGCTATTAATTAAGTGAGACAGTATACTCAGTTCACTGCTTATGCCATCTTAGTTTCGCCAGGCAAAGTTTTGCCTGTGTGAATTACTAGTGTAGAATTTTTAGCTTCATGCCGTTAGAAAGATTAAGCTTAATATCTGGCCCCGAGAAAATTGTCAGTGCTCCGAAGTTGATCCCCGCTTGCACTCCGGCGCCAGAGTGCTGGTGGGGGTCGTTTTCGAAGAGACTCCTCGCTTTGAGGCGGCATGTTAATGCCAGATTGTTGCAGCTTAGCATGTGTTGATATGTGGTTTCCCAAGATACCGTGTGCATTTTCACCCAGTGTGTTATTCCCGTACAGGAAGCTACGAGACACTTTACATTCCACTGCCACGTCACCTACCTTTACCTTGCCCGATCATATCACAAGGGTAAAATAACCCGGTAGCCAGACTTGGCAAAAGAACTGCCTCCTTCATTGGTTTCTTTTACTTCTACTAAACCCACAATTACTGGACGGCAAGCGCAAGTACCGCATTCCTCCTCCACCGCACTCAGAATTGAGACCTTTTTGGTTACAGCTAACCCACCTGCTGCTTAACTTGCAAGTCTATATTCAACCACAACTGGAGGAATAGCACCTTACCGTCCTCACTTATCAGTGACGCTATTTGCCGTCTCTAACCATTGGGTACCATCGCACACGACCTTCTCCACAATTACACTCCCCACATACCGACGCAGCTGTGAGCCTGTTGCAGTTCCTACTCAAGATCGGACCTCAACATCGGCGCACCTTGAAGAGACCAATCTGCAGCCACCCGAATAAAAAGGCCAGAAATAAATAACATATCTACTTTCTTATCCTTCTGATGGTCTAGTCCGAGGTAAAAACTATAGGTTTTGATTCTGATTAAAGACGCCCGAAAAATTGCGTCCGAACCCCCTACACTTAACCCCTTCTGAGTCAGATTAAGTCATTTGTTATTAATTAAGTGTTGCCGTTCGACGGCAACTGGTGACCCGCCTTAGCATAGAATTCAAACCCGTCTAAAGTAAAACTTGAGTTAAGCCACCAAACTTGAAGTTTACAGTGGTGAATGAAGTTTACAGAAGAACTTGGCTGACGATGGTTCGCAGTCCGTGCAGGCGAAAAGGCTCCGGCTAGTGACGAAGTCGACAGTGTGGGTGTGTGTTTGGAATTTATAGGAGCCCAATTTATAAGACTTTGAAAGACCCGTGACGTCAGTAGTCTCAATTTAAGGTATCGGCTTATTTAATTCCAAGCCGGACAAGATAGTTATCGTAGTGGAAGCAGGGAGTTGACTTGCAAAGGAATAATTTGTAAAGCTTCAGTTAAGGCAAAACAAAAGGCCAAAACGACAAGTCCAAAACAAAGTCCCAACAAGAGAAGGAGGCCCAAAACTAGTTCCAGAAAAGGTAGTCCCATGAAAGGCCCAGGGGAAAACTGAGTGTGTAAACTTCAAGTTTGGTGGCTTAACTCAAGTTTTACTTTAGACGGGTTTGAATTCTATGCTAAGGCGGGTCACCAGCGCACGTGGAGTGCGCATTGATTTCTTTGGGTTTGTAAGACTCAGAAGGAGTTAAGTGTAGGGGGTTCGGACGCAAAATTTCAGGCGTCTTTAATCAGAATCAAAACCTATAGTTTTTACCTCGGACTAGACCATCAGAAGGATAAGAAAGTAGATATGGTTATTTATTTCTGGCCTTTTTATTTGGGTGGCTGCAGATTGGTCTCTTCAAGGTGCGCCGATGTTGAGGTCCGATCTTGAGTAGGAACTGCAACAGGCTCACAGCTGCGTCGGTATGTGGGGAGTGTAATTGTGGAGAAGGTCGTGTGCAATGGTACCCTAATGGTTAGGGACGGCAAATAGCGTCACTGATAAGTGAGGACGGTAAGGTGCTATTCCTCCAATTTTTGGTTGAATATAGACTTGCAGGTTAAGCAGCAGTTGGGTTAGCTGTAACCAAAAAGGTCTCAATTCTGAGTGATGTGGAGGAGGAATGCGGTAATTGCGCTTGCCGTCCAGTAATTGAGTGTTTAGTTGAAAGTAAAAAAAGAAACCAAGGAAGGAGGCAGTTCTTTTTGCCAAGTGTGGCTACCGGGTTATTTTACCCTTTTGATATGATCGGGCAAGGTAGGTGACGTGGCAGTGGAATGTAAAGTGTCTCGTAGCTTCCTGTACGGGAATAACACACTGGGTGAAAATGCACACGGTATCTTGGGAAACCACATATCAACACATGCTAAGCTGCAACAATCTGGCATTAACATGCCGCCTCAAAGCGAGGAGTCTCTTCGAAAACGACCCCCACCAGCACTCTGGCGCCGGAGTGCAAGCGGGGATCAACTTCGGAGCACTGACAATTTTCTCGGGGCCAGATATTAAGCTTAATCTTTCTAACGGCATGAAGCTAAAAATTCTACACTAGTAATTCACACAGGCAAAACTTTGCCTGGCGAAACTAAGATGGCATAAGCAGTGAACTGAGTATACTGTCTCACTTAATTAATAGCTAATGGTAAAAATATCTACAACATCTGTTAATGCAAATTAATACGGAATTTCTAAATCAATACAAGCGCAGGAGGAAAACCTCTATATAAGAAGTTCCGGAGTAAGATTACAACTATCTCAGCTTAGCAACAGGAAAAATGTTTCCCCAGTTTCATAACTGAAGTAATAAACTCTTTTGATTTTTACGTGCATAACTTAAGTGTTATTCACGCTAGGAATCAATGTACAAGGACTAAGAATTATAAAATTACCATCTAACTAACCCTAAAAAACATCACTAATATTTAATGTATAAATACTGATTCTATTAGGAGAAAACAGGTATTTATTTATTGGTATTTACAAGGGTAGTTCTGATTACCATCACGACAAAGATTCACTACAAAATTGGTTAAGAATGGTTTTTTTTTGTTGACTGTAAAAAAAACTACAAACAATGTAATTATATCAAAAACCCTACTTAATTGAAAATACAGCTGTGACAAAATACAGCTGTAAAGAATGAGAATGATAATTTGATTGCTTTGATTTGAAAAACAGCATTAAAGAATAAAAATGATAATTTGATGCAAGCCTAACTTGATCACAAAAATAACACCATATTGAATATTGGCTAAAGAAATTATTTTTGATACAAAAGGGGAAATCCTAATCTTGATAAAAATAACATCACATTGAAATGTTGACATAAAAATTTTTTTAAAACAAAAGGAGGAATTTTAATCTTGATAAAAATAACATCATATTGAAATGTTGACATAAAAATTATTTTAAAACAAAAAGGGGAAATTTTAGCCTGAATAAAAATAACATCAAATTGAAATGTTGACATGAAAATTATTTTAGAACAAAAGAAGAAATTTTATTCTTGATAAAAAATAACATCATATTGAAATGTTGACATAAAAATTATTTTAAAACAAAAGGGGAAATTTTAGCTTGAATGAAAATAATATCATATTGAAATGTTGACATAAAAATTATTTTAAAACAAAAGGGGAAATTTTAGCATGAATGAAAATAACATCATATTGAAATGTTGACATAAAAATTATTTTAAAACAAAAGGGGAAATTTAGCTTGAATAAAAATAACATCAATACCCAAGGGAAAATAACCTGTGGGAACCACAAGTTCTGGGCAAGAAATCCTAACATTTAAGACACTGGTAAGTTGAGGCAATTCAGCTTACTATTTACACACTAATAGTGTTGACAATTGACATATAATGTATATATATAGTTACCCGTAGATTATCACACACAAAAACCTGTATTTTTAATCTCACCAGCCAGAAAACCCCAAGCTATGCACGCTCTGAATGATATTAGACAATGGGCGCTAGTTCGAATACGATGTTGCTGTCGCGCGTCGCTGGGAAGTTCCGTTTAGACGCAAAAGTGAATTCTTAGTTTTTGAATTTTTCGTTACACAATTTTAATAAAATTGAGGACAGAGATTAGTGAATTTCGTAATGTGATTTTATGCTAATGGTTGAATTTATTTTACTGAATTTTTAGATGATCATTCTGAGAATTTCGAAATTTCGACTAGGTTGCGGGATAGGGTTTCACTACAGCTACCCCCCAACGCATGTGGATCGAAAGGTCTGGTAACAGTGAAGCTGTTACCTGTAGATGCCCGAAATGATCATAAAAGGAAAATCCCAACAGAAGGCTTGACAGGAGAAAATAGAAGAAAAAAATATTGACAGATCAGAAGTCACCGCCCTAAGTCTGCGCGTAACGAGCTGGCGGACGACTAGGTCTGCCAAAACTGCTACAGCGCTCGGGGGCAATAGAAGGGTTAGGCTGTGGAGCTGTGAAAGTTGACGTTCGGATTCCCAACTGGGACAACGAACGGGTCTCTGAGGCTTTTTCGTGATGGGGAACAACAGCAACAGAAAAATCAGCCGAATTGGAGGCACCCGAATTACGAGGTCCCGACAGCGTTCTTTGAACGGTCTTCAAGGGAACAACGAACTCATTACACTCCATTGTGGGAGGAAGGTTCCTAGCCAAAACAGACAAGTGCAACCCGGTGGCCTCGGCAGGTGTTGACCTGGGGGTAATTTGCAACCTGGGTAGCGGCTCATGAGTGTTGGTGGAATGATCTTCAGGAAAGGACACATATGCTGCCTTCAGTCTATCTATGCTAACACTGTCGCTCTTAGTACCCCTTTCGATTATAAAATATTTCGGCGTCCTCTTTAGAACCCTGTAGGGGCCATCGTAAGGGCGTCGAAGTGGGGTTTTTAAGCCATCCACCCGCACGTAAACATGTTCACAACTCTGCAAACAAGGGTCTATGTTTTCAGAAGGTGAAGGTAGGCGAGGCGGTTTGTAAACTACTTCGCCCATAGCGCGCTTGAGGCGCGATGCGTAATCAGCGATTTGGCAGGGGGACTCATCGGTTTGGTACGTGGGATCAATAACATCACCAGGCAATCGTAAGGCTTTCCCGTACAGCAATTTGGAGGACGTGCACTTCTGGTCCTGCCTGAACAGGTTCCTCAGGGTAAGTAATACAATAGGGAGGCGATCCACCCAGTCGTCGTGACAACGCAAACAACGAAGGGATGCTTTCAGGTCGCGATGGACTCTCTCGATGAGTCCGTTTGATTGGGGGTGGTAGGCAGTAGTTGAGATATTTTCGCTCCCTAGGATTTTGGAGATCTCTAACCACAAGGTGGAAGTAAATTGAGCCCCACGATCATGCGTGATGCTCAGAGGGACCCCAAACCGGGAGATCCACGTTTCGACAAAAGTGCGTGCTACAGTTTCTGCAGTTATGTTAGCAATGGGAACAGCCTCGACCCACCTAGAGAAACGGTCTATCATAGTAAGTAAATACGAGAACCCGCGAGAGTTTGGAAGCGGCCCTACTATATCTATGTTGACCGCGTCAAATTTACCTCCGGAGAAAACACAAGGTTGAATTGCGGCTTTGTTGTGTCGAGTGACTTTGCTAGCTTGGCAATCTGGGCAGTTGCGAACGTACTCTCTTATGGTCCTACGCATCCCGGGCCAGACAAAACGATCTGCGATTAGGCGGAAAGTTCTATCCGTCCCAGGATGAGACAATTCATGGTAATGCTTAATGGTGGGCGAGCGCAAATTGTTAGGCAAGTAATATCGGTTAGGCCGATCAGCGTCACAGTAAACGCCTTCTCTGAGTGACAGCTTTAGAGACGAGCTAGGGGACTCAATCAAAGATTGGATCTCCGTGTCGTTTTTTTGTTCGGTTATGATATCAGCCAACGAAATCATGTGCACAGGAGGTCGGAACTCGGGCGCCAACGGGTTTAATACCACGTTGTGCACACGCGATAAGCAGTCGGCGACCGTGTTCTCGTCCCCCTTAATGTGCCTGAGATCGTTAGTGAACTGTGCTATGTAACTCAGGTGCCGACTTTCTCGAGGGGAATGGCGGTCAGGAGGCATTCTTATTGCGTTGATCAGGGGCTTATGGTCGGTGAATACCGTGAACTGACGTGCTTCCAGGGTATATCGGAAGTGTTTAATGACGAGATATATCGCCAGGAGCTCTCTCCCGAACGTGCTATAACGCTGTTCGGTGGGAGAAAGTTTCCGACTAAAGAACGCCAAAGGGGACGTGTTGTTGTCCACGGTTTGCTGTAGTACCGCGCCGACAGCAAGGTCTGACGCATCTACTACGAGATTAAGTTTTGCGTTCGGGTGTGGGTAAGCCAACTCCGTCGCATTCGCAAGTTCCTCTTTAATTGCTGTGAATGCCTCCTCAGCCTCACTGTTCCACTCGATCAGTACAGACTTCCCTCGTTTCTTCGCTCTAATGAGTGAGGAGAGTGGTGCCAGAGTCGCCGCACAGTTCCTCAGGAATCGGTGGTAAAAATTCACCGATCCCAAGAACCTGCGCAACTCTCTCTGTGTAGAGGGTTTCGGGAAATTTCGGATAGCCTCTACCTTGTCGGGAAGTGGCCTAATGCCTTTATCTGAGATGTAGTGACCTAGAAAAGTCAGTTCCTTCTTTCCCAGTACACACTTTGCTGGATTGATCAGCAGAGCGTGCGACGCTAGTCGTTTGCACAGCTCTCTCAAATGATGCACGTGCTCCTCAGGCGTCCCCGAAGCCACAAGCACATCATCGAGGTAACAATACAAAAACGGGAGGTCGGAAAGGACTTCAGTCATGTGCCGCTGAAAGGTTTGCGGAGCATTTCGCAAGCCATACGGCATACGAAGATACTCGTACAAACCAAACGGCGTACAGACAGCGGTCTTCTGAATAGAGCTTTCCTCCATTGGAATCTGATGGAAAGCTCTCTTCAGGTCAATGGTAGAAAAGACCTTTGCCCCTGAAAGATTTGCAGTAAAATCATGCTAGTGTGGGATGGGAAATCTGTCGGGCACAGTTACGGAGTTGAGTTGGCGATAATCGCCGCAAATATGCAACTCGCCGTTACTCTTTGGCACAATCAACAAGGGGCTGGCCCAGGGACTTGTCGAGATGCGAACTGTCCCTTCTTGGACCATTTTAGAGAACTCCGCTTTTACTTCCTGCAAACGATCATGGGGCAAACGTCTTACTTTCGCGTAAACCGGAGGGCCGCTCGTCGATATGTGGTGTTGCGTCAGCGTGTTATTTTGCAACGTTACATTAGGTTGAAAGAGTGAGGGGAATTCGAGCAACACCCGTTGGTAGGGACATGTACTCTCTAGGTTAGGGGAGGCGCTTGACGTAACGTTCACCATATCGACGGCGCTAAAGGGTCTTTGCACTCTGGTTTCGCTATCATACAGGCATCCGTTTCTCACATCCACCACCAATGCAAACTTCTGAAGAAAATCGGCACCAATGATGGGTGTGTCCACATCAGCCACTATGAATTCGAAGCTCAAGGTACGTTTGAGATTTAGGGAACACGACAGCGTTCGCGTGCCGTAACAGAGTATAGGAGTGCCATTAGCAGCACGCAAGTTTGGAATACCCGTGGTACTTTTGTCTCTGTCAGTTGCCGGGATTAGGCTTACCGAACTCCCGGTATCGATCAGAAATCGAATACCGGTAGCCGGATCACTTAGGAATAAGCAGCGAGTAGCGTTGGTATTCTTATGCGCTGGCGTCCGACTCGCATTTACGCCGCGCTGTTCCCGTTTTTTGGGTAAAGTAGTACATAAAGCGGGCACATCGGCGACTCACATTTGCGAGCCTTGTGCAAGTACTTTCTGTGATACCAACACCATTCCTCCTCCAGATTGTCTCGTGAACCCTGGCCCTGAACGGTATTTGAACTACCGGCCCTCTGATGTTTAAATGAACGATTCCCATTTTTGTGCCTGTCAAACTGAACAGTGTGTGTGGAATTATCGGCTTGCTGATACGCCGCAGTTTGGTGTGCAACCCCATGAACTCTATCCGCGTGTTCGGCTTGCTGGGTAGCAACTTCTAGTGCTCCAACTCGCTGAACTAACTCGCGCAATAATCTTTCCGTTTCGTTTGGGCTGGTTTGATTGACCACTGGAGTAGCGGCAGAGCTATTCGGTGTCTGGTTTTCACAGGCAAGAATTTTCTCGGCTAATTCTGCGAGAACGTCCAGGTTCACAGAGGAATCCTGTGTATGGAGGAATGGTTGAAGGCGTAAGGGCAAGCGTTGGATGTACAATGTCTTAAGGGTATCGTCATCCATCACCCCCTTCGCCAATTTCCTCATCTCTTTAAGTAGCGCTAGAGGTGTTTGGCTATTGTAGGTGGTGAGATTACTCGTCAAAGCCTGGATTCTTTGGGCTCTATCCTTGCTGTAACGTTTTAAAACATGCTCTTTGAGGGTGGAATAAGGTTCGGTTGAGTTAGCGTTACAAACCCCAGAGAGGTCGTCTAGGCAAGTAGTGGGCAGGGCCCTTAGTAAGGAATAATATTTAGTCTTTTCACACGTGATGGATAGGCTTTCGAAGTGTTCTTCGGTTTGGAAGAACCATGAGTCCAGACTTTGAATCGCGAACGGTGTTAATTTTACGGACACCACCTGACTGTCGTTACTCTCGTTACCATCGTTTGGCGCCATAATGCTTCTAATGTTGCCCAAGAAATAATGATAACGCGCGTTGCAATAGCTTTTTGTTTCGTATCAGTTTTTATGTTACTTTTGTGCTTCAGTAGCAATGGTGCTGCAGTAGCAATGGAAATTGCGAAGGTTATTAGTAAGGGGCTTCAGTAGCAATGGAAATAATCCTAGAAGGTCTCCTATGGTTTGCTTCAGTAGCAATGGAAATGCATGAAGAGTTTTGTAAAAGGTGGCTTCAGTAGCAATGGATAAACGTGAAGAATTTGTAAGAATAGGCTGCAGTAGCAATAACTTATTATTAGGGAAGAGTTGGAGAGGAAATACTATGTTTACCTACTGAGAGTAGGAAAAGAAACTACCTCCTTCAAGGTCAGCCATGCACAGAAGTTGACAGCACTAGACATGCGCTCCTAATCCTTCCGATGGTGGTCCGGGTAAGTATTTGAAAGCATTTATTTCTGATTAAACTACTCTGGGTATTACCACTGTAAACTTCAAGTTTGGTGGCTTAACTCAAGTTTTACTTTAGACGGGTTTGAATTCTATGCTAAGGCGGGTCACCAGCGCACGTGGAGTGCGCATTGATTTCTTTGGGTTTGTAAGACTCAGAAGGAGTTAAGTGTAGGGGGTTCGGACGCAAAATTTCAGGCGTCTTTAATCAGAATCAAAACCTATAGTTTTTACCTCGGACTAGACCATCAGAAGGATAAGAAAGTAGATATGGTTATTTATTTCTGGCCTTTTTATTTGTGTGGCTGCAGATTGGTCTCTTCAAGGTGCGCCGATGTTGAGGTCCGATCTTGAGTAGGAACTGCAACAGGCTCACAGCTGCGTCGGTATGTGGGGAGTGTAATTGTGGAGAAGGTCGTGTGCAATGGTACCCCAATGGTTAGGGACGGCAAATAGCGTCACTGATAAGTGAGGACGGTAAGGTGCTATTCCTCCAATTTTTGGTTGAATATAGACTTGCAGGTTAAGCAGCAGTTGGGTTAGCTGTAACCAAAAAGGTCTCAATTCTGAGTGATGTGGAGGAGGAATGCGGTACTTGCGCTTGCCGTCCAGTAATTGAGTGTTTAGTTGAAAGTAAAAAAAGAAACCAAGGAAGGAGGCAGTTCTTTTTGCCAAGTCTGGCTACCGGGTTATTTTACCCTTTTGATATGATCGGGCAAGGTAGGTGACGTGGCAGTGGAATGTAAAGTGTCTCGTAGCTTCCTGTACGGGAATAATACACTGGGTGAAAATGCACACGGTATCTTGGGAAACCACATATCAACACATGCTAAGCTGCAACAATCTGGCATTAACATGCCGCCTCAAAGCGAGGAGTCTCTTCGAAAACGACCCCCACCAGCACTCTGGCGCCGGAGTGCAAGCGGGGATCAACTTCGGAGCACTGACAATTTTCTCGGGGCCAGATATTAAGCTTAATCTTTCTAACGGCATGAAGCTAAAAATTCTACACTAGTAATTCACACAGGCAAAACTTTGCCTGGCGAAACTAAGATGGCATAAGCAGTGAACTGAGTATACTGTCTCACTTAATTAATAGCTAATGGTAAAAATATCTACAACATCTGTTAATGCCAATTAATACGGAATTTCTAAATCAATACAAGCGCAGGAGGAAAACCTCTATATAAGAAGTTCCGGAGTAAGATTACAACTATCTCAGCTTAGCAACAGGAAAAATGTTTCCCCAGTTTCATAACTGAAGTAATAAACTCTTTTGATTTTTACGTGCATAACTTAAGTGTTATTCACGCTAGGAATCAATGTACAAGGACTAAGAATTATAAAATTACCATCTAACTAACCCTAAAAAACATCACTAATATTTAATGTATAAATACTGATTCTATTAGGAGAAAACAGGTATTTATTTATTGGTATTTACAAGGGTAGTTCTGATTACCATCACGACAAAGATTCACTACAAAATTGGTTAAGAATGGTTTTTTTTTTGTTGACTGTAAAAAAAACTACAAACAATGTAATTATATCAAAAACCCTACTTAATTGAAAATACAGCTGTGACAAAATACAGCTGTAAAGAATGAGAATGATAATTTGATTGCTTTGATTTGAAAAACAGCATTAAAGAATAAAAATGATAATTTGATGCAAGCCTAACTTGATCACAAAAATAACACCATATTGAATATTGGCTAAAGAAATTATTTTTGATACAAAAGGGGAAATCCTAATCTTGATAAAAATAGCATCACATTGAAATGTTGACATAAAAATTATTTTAAAACAAAAGGAGGAATTTTAATCTTGATAAAAATAACATCATATTGAAATGTTGACATAAAAATTATTTTAAAACAAAAAGGGGAAATTTTAGCCTGAATAAAAATAACATCATATTGAAATGTTGACATAAAAATTATTTTAAAACAAAAGAAGAAATTTTAATCTTGATAAAAAATAACATCATATTGAAATGTTGACATAAAAATTATTTTAAAACAAAAGGGGAAATTTTAGCTTGAATGAAAATAACATCATATTGAAATGTTGACATAAAAATTATTTTAAAACAAAAGGAGGAATTTTAATCTTGATAAAAATAACATCATATTGAAATGTTGACATAAAAATTATTTTAAAACAAAAGGGGAAATTTTAGCCTGAATAAAAATAACATCATATTGAAATGTTGACATAAAAATTATTTTAAAACAAAAGAAGAAATTTTAATCTTGATAAAAAATAACATCATATTGAAATGTTGACATAAAAATTATTTTAAAACAAAAGGGGAAATTTTAGCATGAATGAAAATAACATCATATTGAAATGTTGACATAAAAATTATTTTAAAACAAAAGGGGAAATTTAGCTTGAATAAAAATAACATCAATATCCAAGGGAAAATAACCTGTGGGAACCACAAGTTCTGGGCAAGAAATCCTAACATTTAAGACACTGGTAAGTTGAGGCAATTCAGCTTACTATTTACACACTAATAGTGTTGACAATTGACATATAATGTATATATATAGTTACCCGTAGATTATCACACACAAAAACCTGTATTTTTAATCTCCAAGCCAGAAAACCCCAAGCTATGCACGCTCTGAATGATATTAGACAATGGACGCTAGTTCGAATACGATGTTGCTGTCGCGCGTCGCTGGGAAGTTCCGTTAAGACGCAAAAGTGAATTCTTAGTTTTTGAATTTTTCGTCACACAATTTTAATAAAATTGAGGACAGAGATTAGTGAATTTCGTAATGTGATTTTATGCTAATGGTTGAATTTATTTTACTGAATTTTTAGATGATCATTCTGAGAATTTCGAAATTTCGACTAGGTTGCGGGATAGGGTTTCACTACAAGTGTGTGGTGGCGTTTTGGTGATGACGTTGAGGTCGAGAAGGGCTGTAACACCGAGCTAGAGAGACGCCAATGTGAAAGTGCGTTTTGAAAGAGACGCGCCACTGCGCAGTATTGCCATTCAGGGGCTCCTCTCTCGAAAAATGTCGAGTGTTATTTTATTGTCTCATGCATTTACACAAAAACTTCAATGATTACGAATTAGAAGTAGAAAATAATTATCAATAAATTAGAGTAAGATTTTTAATGCTAATAATTATTTTATTTAAGTACGAATGGGAAAATTTATAGTTTTTACGCTCTGTAGCGAATGCTACATTACCCCCCAAGGCGCAGACCGAAAGGTCCACCCGCTGCAATCATTTGTAGCGGGAAGGAGTTCGAACAACGCGACCATGCCGGGTTTGGCGGTCGGAAAATCTTACTAAGCGGGGAAGTTTCACCAAACGGGTCTGCAAATTTAGATCGGCAAGAGTTCTAGGAACACGAGTTACTGCAGCGGGCTCGTCTGGTCTATCCAGACTTGTCGCTGTTTCAGTAAGAGGGCTAGAATTAGAATCTACGATAGGCTTAGGGATAGGGTTTGAATGTACAGGCACATAGAAAGGATTACACTCAAGTTGACTAGGCAACAATGCAGCCAACTGAGGAAGCTGAGATGGTAGATATGATCGAGTCTCAGTGGGAAGGGAAATCTGTGGAGAGAATGATGAGTTAGAAGTTACACTATGATCGGAAGTGTACGCGACTTTTAATCGATCAATGCTCACAGGGTCGTGTGAACCAGATCTTTCAAGGATGAAATATTTGGGCGTTTTTTTCAATATTTTGAATGGGCCATCATAAGGGCGCGTGAGTGTAGGTTTGATGGCGTCATTTCGGACGTACACATGTGTGCAGTCTTGCAACGCAGGATCTAATTTGTCTTTTGTTTGACTCATTGGTGGAGCAACATACTTGATCTGACGCATGCAATCTTTGAGACAGGTTACATATGCGGAACGGTCAGCGGATGAAAATTCAGGCAAAGGTTTTGGGTCAACAATGTCGCCGGGGAGACGAAGCGTCTTCCCGTAAAGCATTTCTGCTGCTGTGCATTTCTGATCTTGGCGATACAAATTCCTAATACTCAGCAGTACTACTGGAAGTCTGTCAGTCCAATCGTGACTGCAATTAAGGCAGCGCAGCGCAGCCTTCAAGTCTCTGTGGACTCTCTCAATAAGTCCATTCGACTGCGGATGGTTAGCGGTAGTGCTGGTGTTAGTACAACCTAAGGCGGTGCTAAGCTCACTCCAAAATTTGGAGGTAAATTGTGATCCCCGGTCATGTGTGACACTTAAGGGAACCCCAAATCTGGAAATCCAGTTACTCATGAAAGCGCGCGCTACAGTCTCAGTTTGGGTATCGGGAAGAGGCACGGCCTCAACCCATCGAGAAAACCTATCAATGATGGTCAACAAATAAGAATGACCGCGCGACAAAGGCAAAGGATCCACCAAATCTAGGTGGACCGCGTCGAACTTGTGACCAGTGAATGCGCAACTCTGCAGCGCTGCACGATTATGTTTCACCACTTTACTACTCTGACATGCATGGCAATTTTGCACAATTTGCTTGACCTCCTTACACATCGCTGGCCAGACGAAACGATCGGAAATCAAACGCAATGTACGGTTAATACCAGGATGAGAGAAGGAATGATAGTGGAGAATAGCTACTCTGCGGAGAGTCACAGGAAGATACAAACGAGAAGGTCGCTCGGCATCACGGTACACGCCGTCAACCAAGGTTAATTTCAGAGAGGAAGTGTTAGAAGGTTTGAGAAGATCCTGGAGTTCAGGATCCTCCTTTTGGGCGTTACTAATATTTCCGAAAGTGATTTCACCACTGGTGACAACCCAGAGTTTTAAAAGCCCAAACCTTCTTAAAAACTTAAAAACTATTCAGCTCGATAAGTGTTTGAGAAATTGTGAGAGAGGTTAATTTTGGCATATCATTGTAATGATAAGTTTCCCATGTCGTAGTCTTTGAGAATTTTTATGGATTTAACCGTGTTAATGGATGTTCTCTGAGCAGCTCTAACAAAAAATTTTTTTTCAGCGCTATCCTGTCCTTGTTTGTTTCATGTGCCACAGTAGGTAGGAAAAATATTTTTTTCTCCTATTTCCGTGCTTTACGCTTATTCTAACTACCGTAAAAATTCTCGTTTCCATTCTCTCTTTCTTTCCGTTTTTCAACGTTATTGATCGATTGAGTAGGTAGAAAAATAATTTTTCTCACCTGTTTTTTGTGCCTACGCTAATTGCCGCATACCGCATAAATTTTCGTTTCCAATTTTATATTTTCTTCTTTCCGTTTCAACTTTATTTGAATGATTGAGTAGGTAAAGTAATAACGCAAACCTGCGACACCTTTAATGTCAAAAATTTATTAGGCGTTGAATACGTAATTCCGAGCAAGCATAGTTTAATTTTCGCTTCGTAGAAAGAAATTGCTAGCATGCCTGACTCAGATAATGAAGATCGAGCCCGCACAAAACCTCTTAGTCTGCCGCCTTTCATTCCGGAAGACAGCCACACTTGAGAACAACCACTTGAGAACGCCCCCTTTGATTCATTCGGAACGTTCTCAGAACCACTTGAGACGTTCCTCAAAGTCATTTCAGTCAAACGGCTAACAATCATACCAAGTCAGCCACAAGGCTCACAGGCAGAAACTCCTACGGGGACTGCCTCTTTCAAGATACCATAATTCAAACAATTATCACCGCATCTGCGGATAGTTACACCAATAATTCAAACAATTATCACCGCATCTGCGGCTAGTTACACCTACAATACATTCTCGCCTGGATCCACAATGGATTCCCTCTAGCCACGACACCTGCTGGAGTGCGTCACCTCACTGGACCCGGATCTTCTTCCATAAGAAGTGGATCCTCCCCACAGCTTCCGTAGTCACGGCACTCAGAGTCAACGAAATAAAGCAAGGCGAGAAGTAGATGTCGTGTATCATTGCCCTACAGAGGTTTGATTCGTGCAAGTTGATAAAAATTAGGTGCCAGTAGAGCACCCGAGTACCTACTCCTTCAGAGTTAAAAGGGCCAAGAAACATTCACGATTAACACACAAAGAAATTGTATTTTTTGTGCCTAGCCAAAGGCGCAAGAATACTGGTGACCCTGCCCAAAGTTCATAACGTAATTAATTGTCATCGCCAAAACCAGAACTTCATATACATATGTATTTTCGAAAATAAATAGGAGTCGTCTCTATAACCTTTTCCCACTTTCGACATAATTTTAGCGACAATGGGGGAAAATGAAGGGGGGGGGGGGGGGGGAAGTGCAAACTTTTCACGAGACGTCTTCTCAAAAAGTACTTATTGTAGAGTAATGATTTAAGGGCCGTTTACACTGGTCTACATTTTGCTGCAGACTCACGTGTAGACGCCTCGTGTGGAGCTTCACAAGAGCCATGTGCGTTTAGACTAGACACCAATGGAGCGAGTCATGGAGCGCGCGCTGCTCAACAGGGCTGTGAAATTCTCTGGTTGTTGCTTTTTATTGAAATTTTTAAGTCAAGTTTTTGTACTCCAGTGGATGTTCTGGAGTCGTCAGCAAGGCTTAAGGCATTCGGTAATAACGGGTCACCAGTCACCGGAGAAGGCCACACTTACTAGATACATGGAGAAATATCTGACTCGTCCTCAGAAGGAGGTTGGTACGGTGTTCGGACGCGACTACTGGCGCCTCTAACTGATCAAAAGAAAGCCCATTTACCATTACTTGAAGGGCAGTGAAAGTCAGTTTACGCTCGCCTGATTTTATTCCCTATTGATGGAATGCTGAGGCGAGACTTGATCCGTGGGGTCTTGAGGCGTCCTTGAGGATCTTCTCTTTGGAGGCGAGAACTTCCGTCGCTGCGCTCAAGGGTCCGACTCGGAAGGCGTGTAATGAGAAGTGTTATTTGGAACGCGTTTGGGGTTTGCGTGACGTGTCGCCAATGAGGTGAATTCAAGTGTTATGAATTGTAGGGCGGACAACTGTCACCGTTAGAGTAAGAACAACCGGTGAGCAAACACGGTTTGGGTAATTATTATTGTGAAGTGAGAACCGGACAGGATTCGAAAGACAATCCGGCAGTAGTATTTGGGAGAGTTGTAAGAATTGGAACTTGGAAGAGGCAGTATTCTTTTAGCCGTTGTGATGGTTGAGTGGCTACACTGCAGGAAGGTGCGAGTATTGTGCTATATCCCTAATTGTTTTAGGGATGGGTTGTGTTGTGATGAACTCGTGGGTCCAGTCAGAAAACTGAGATGTGCACCAAGCAGTGATTTTTTTAAAAGTCAGCGTCTGGTGTCGACAAATGTTGCCACGATGCGTCTATGGGACATCTCTAAATATTTTGGATTGAATTTTACAGGGACGTATTATTTTGGTGCACAATTTTAATGGATCATGGATAAAGTTGCTTGAATTTATTATTCCAAAAATATTGGGAGTGATCATTATGCGAAAATTGGATTTTTAGATGGACGTTTTCGCAATCGTAAATTTTAGTTGGTAAGGTGGCTGGAACACATCCACTACAGGGCTGCCACGCTAGATATTATATAGTTAGATCTAGATGTTTTTGCTGAAGCCTATATGTAAAATTTCGAACCTAGATATAAGCTATAAAATCCATATAGTTTTTTCAGCGTGCTAGAAATTTTCTAGCTAGAATTACAATTAAGCTATGTATATGATAAATTACTGTAATTTCGAATTAGGAAGTCACCATAATGGTTGGTTACTACTTCATTCTTATTATATTTGTTAATTTACTGAAGCAAATTGTCTGAATAGTGAAGCAACCATATTCTGATCATGTTATTTTCACATTATGAACGACACCAAGACGGCTATTTCACGGTTCATAAGCTACAGCACACTATCTCCAATTGCAAAACTAGCGATGATATCAAAAAATCATAGAAAAATATGCACATACATTATCAAGAATGTATTGTGGCCTCATTTTGACGAAAGACTGACCAATGAAATTGGTAACAAGGAGTTCAGTTTATTGTTGGATGGAAGCAATGATATTTCTATCATGAAACTACTTGGTGTATCAGTTATATATTATAGCATTCATCTAATATAGTAGAATCAACTTTCTTAGTAATTGCAAAATTATTAAAGTGATGAAGATAGCGGTGTGAAAGCCTTAAAACAATTGTTGATAAGTAGGAATCTGAGCATTGATAATTGCAATACAATAGAGACTGACCTTTCTACTCGCAACACGTGTGAAATTGAAGAATATTTGGATACTAGATACAGGATACTAGATAATTTATATAAAGATAAATTGCCTAATATGAAGCAATTTATGATATAAATATTCATATATGCTATTGTTCAACTAATTTATTATAGTAAATAATTAATTTATTTCTAGATATATTTTTGGATGTTTTATTTTTAAATCTAGATGTTTCTAGATATTTTTTGAGGTCACACTAGATTTTTTGGTCAAAAAAAGTGGCAGCCATGCAGCACAAAGCCAGTCAGTGTGGCCTGCTGCTATGAAATATGGATTGCTGTAGACGAGCTTGTGTGAATATTGTTGCTGCTGCTAATGCTGCATCGTAAGCTACGTAATCTCTTTTTTATTTGCATGAGTGAAATGTTACTATATTCGTTCATTTTCATTCAAATATAATGGAAAGCAGCCTCCTTATACTCGCAGCTTTTAGTCTGCCAAAGGCATTGACGGGCTTAGTACATTTCAATTAAAAGCAGTGTAGTTTCTCGCAGCAGTGTTGAGTCAGCAATAACGGATGAGCGAGAGGCGCTACCTCACTTGATGACTACCAACTGCACACTGACCGGTCTAGAGTTGCGCCGCTCACAGGGTTTCCACGTGAGGCGACTCTAATTACCCTAGGTGAAGGGTGGTGATTACCCCAGATTACCCTAAAACAGCTAATCCTGACCTATGACCTATTTATTAACTAAAAGGTAAATGGACTGGTTTCCAGAGCTCTGTCAGTATGAATAGGTCCTGCGTTACATACTGCATGAGCGTCAGGAGGGAAATCCAGTCGAACGACGTTAGAATGCTGGTTTGATATCCAGACGATATCACGTACAAGATTTTTGCCAAAAACCTGTCGAATTAATTTTGATGCCCGCTGTTTTCCAAGGCGCCCTTTTTTTCTGCGACTCCTGATCTGGGAACATTGTTTTCATCAAACTAAAAGAGGCTCACACAATGAGATAGGTGGTGCTTAGCTAAAAATGCACAAACTTGCAGTTCCACTTTACGAGCACGATTTTCGAGAGGATCATTGGATAGCACGTAGCTGGCAATTAATGGGGTTTTCTTTGCCACCATGGATCGTCGTTTGTGTCTCTGAGAGCATGTGTGACGCTCATCTGCTATGCTGCAAGAAATGCAATAATATGTGTACTTATCCTTATTACAATTATATATTTTTTATTCAATTTTCCATCCATTCACGCACTTCAGCCATTCTTTCCACATGCTCAATCTAACTTAACACTTTGATCCACTCTCTGCGATTTACACCACATATGCTTCTCAGAGACTTCGTTGCAATCACATTCACTTATCAACTCATAAAGTTGTTTGTAAAGTTATCAAATTTCTTCATTTCCTGAAGGCCGGGTGAGGAAATTCAGAGGTTTTGGAAAAAACTACCTTGCCTTTATTAATATGCATAAATTTTCCTCAACTCTCAGTTGTAGAACCCCTAGTGCTTCAATTTTGGTTGAAGGAATTCTAGGCATGATCGCAGCTATATCAAATTCCACGTCCGTGCTAATGCGACCAAGAAAGACAGTGAGAATACAAACATATATTGCAAGTTTTAATTCGATAACTGTACTCTTTTTTATATGATTTTTTGTAACTAATTTTATAGCTTCTTCCTTTCACCTTTGGCACCTTTTGTAACTCGAAGTGTCAAAAAACCCTGTCTAATTTTTTTGTTTGCATCGCTACAATAACATGCTTCGTTGGCGTGCAACATGGCTAAGAAATAGGATGCCTTCCATCTAATTGGCTGGCAAAATACCGGCGCTGTGGGGCAACTCTGCTGTTAATTCAATGACTATCACAAGAATGAACCTATTAAATATTTCTACGATGGAATATATTAGCTGTGGAATTTAACAATACAACAAACATACCTGTCAATATTCGTTTGAAGCTTATAACCACTAGCGCAATCAGAATAGGACAGTGACTTTCGTCGACTGGCTGTTGCTGACACCTATCGAGTTTTTATTAGTAAAATGCAACTCAGAATCATTTGTCAAAACGAAGAGGACAAGAGATATTATGGCTTCGTATCTTGACGCCGTCTTTCGTGAGCGATACCTGGTGACATTCAAATATGCGACACTAACCACAGCAGCAGTGCAGTTTTGTGAACACTAAATTCTGACCCGTTTCATTACATTTCGTTCAAGTGGTAACCAGTAAGGTGCTTGCATTTTGGCTTTCAATTTTTTATTTTTCGTAGATTAGGCGGTCACTTCCTTCAAGGAGCTCTGATTACCCTAGATTTGCCCATATTTTTCATTACCCTAAACATTACCCTAGGGTACCCCTGATTACCCTAAACTGGGGTAATTACCCTGCTCGTGGAAACACTGGCCGCTCACGTGCGGCGCGCTTCACGAATTCGATCAAAGCGAATAGGGATTTTCGGACAAACATACACAAATATGAACCTCTGTGGCGAGCCTCGTCTACACGAGTCGCGCCTCAAGGCCGAAATGTTCCCTAGTGTATGTTCGAGGTGTCATTTGATGCACAATACGTTACTGCATATAGAGTCGGAGGATTACGTTGAATTTCACAATAGCTTAGTTATTCTCATATTCCAATTTTTTTTTAAAAAGTCATCCTTTATACCATAGATTTTTTAATGTAAAGAAAAATTTTTATAAATAAAAAATCTAATCTCAGTAGGTAGAACAGCTCTTTGCGCATCTAATGATTTCTAAATCATTACTCTGCGATAAAAACTCCTGGAGAAAATAGATTTTTTAAAATGAACATGAACCACCCCACTTTCACCTATTTCCTCCCATTATCTCCGTAATTATGGCAAAAATGGGGCAAATATAATGACACGACCCCTAATTATATCTAAAAATACATATGTCTGTCAATTTTCATGGATCTAGATTCTATAGAAAGAACGTTACAGTCAATCGTAAAAATTAACTAATAACTTCCAATCTGTAATTCTTTACAAAAATTTTTCCTATGTAACTCAGAAATTATCGTGAATATCAAGGTAATCATCCGACTCTTTATGCAGCAACTTATTGCGCATCCAATCATACCTAAATCATTGCTTTACGATGAGTACTTTTTGAGAAGATGTCTCTTGAAAAGTATACACTTTCCCCTTCCCTTTCCCTATTTTCTCCAAAATTATGTCGAAAGTAGGAAAAAGTTATAGAAACGACCCCTATTTACTTCCAAAAATACATACGTATGCTTATTTTCAAAGATCTAGATCCAATACAACAAACCTTACAGCCCTTTCCTTGATTTTGGGTGGACGTCTCCCTTAATAGGTACCTGTTGATTTTTATGTACGAAAACTGGTTCCAAGTTTCTGAATTGTCGAATACTTAGTTTTAGGTGAAAAATCATTTACTCCAACACCCACTATACCTTCAACAAATCAGTGACTGCCAGCTAGGGTATGTAAGAAGAGCTTATCTCTCAAGGCATTTCTCATTACTATTTATAGTATTTATAAGCTTTTGGCCTTCCTATATGGATTAATTAAATAACAAAAGGAATATTTAATATTTTTGCTTCTTTCAATTATACAATAAACTCTAACCACAGATATTGTTCACGCCCTAGAGTTTGACTATCAACTTGCGACCTTTTGTGTTGAGAAACATTTAAAATTAAATATGGTAGAATTGCCTTTCATGTACGATATATTTCTAGAAATCACTGTGTCTTCCGTTGCAAAACGGGAAGGGGGACGGCAAATATTTCATGACGGTCGCATTCTATTGAAAAGTATAAATAAGGGTTTCAAAAATTGTGAAAATAAAATGAGAACTGAATTTACTCATATTGTAAAATGAACCGAGTTATTTGAGTTTTTTTAAAATATGGTGAGAGCTATCTGATATCCGGTCATTGATTAACGCGTGCGTATTTACTTTGATATGTGATCACTGGTAAATTGTTCTGACACCTAGTTGCGTAATATCGGATAACTCGGTTGTGCCCGTGTTTGTATTACCTTTGTAACTTGCGTACGGGATTCCAGCCCCTTACATAATTCTGCCGAGCAAATGTATTTTCAATTTGATGATAAAACGTATTATCCAGTTAGGGATCCAGCAACCGATAAATTCAAGTAAAAATGAGGTGATTGAATATTGATTGAGGAAAGATGCATAATTTAAATTGTGTACGACGGAAATTATTTTTCACGCACAAAAATTTCTGATGCGACATAATGAAACTCAACCACTGTAATAGATGTTAGAACACTCATTTGGCGTTTCCAACAATCAGATATAAGACCCCTATTATATAAAATGAATTTCATGATTTAATGAACTCTCTACCTTCAGTAGCAGCTTACTATAAGTCTCTTCATTGGGCAGGCTGTTTCATTTCTTTCCATGTTTTTTCTAACTTGCTGCGAAATAAAATAACCTATATTTACTTCTCTTAGTTGAGTCATGCTTTGGTATAGATATTACAATAATTATTGCGTTTTTTCCATCGATTATGCGTAAGGCCCAATTCAAAATAATGATGAAAAAGTCAATATAATACGATTTTGTATCAACTTTTTTTTCATTTACTGCTTTTCTTTCTTTCTTTCTCTTTACCATTTATTTAGAATCTGCTAAAATAGTATTGAGCTTTTTGTTCAACACAGACGTAGATTAATTTCCATTTAGTTTTCTTCGATTATACTGCATCGGGAGTGAAAAATTAGGTACTTGACATCCAGTATCGGCGAAAGGCCTCTCAAGATATTGAAAGAAATGTCAATAATAACTCTGAAAGGAAAAAGGCCGTTATATTATAATTTATCTCATTATCAAATCGGCGCTACTATTTAATGACTCCTATTCAATCATAGCTTGGATTTTACTAGTCTCCAAATGCGACAAGAATTCGTATGACAGAATCAACAATTTCATGATTCTCATAAGCACGACACTCATGCTCTCTTCATAATCCACATTGCGTTAATGCTAGAGTAAGATTTCTGAAAGCTCAAAAAACATTACCCATTCACAAACTATAATACGACGGACAAACACATGCAGTATTTGTTATTTTAAACTCAATTAAAAAAGCTTCGTCTACAGTAGAATGAAAAACAATAACGAAAAATTGAAGGTCGATTTGGAAAATTTACTATGACTTTTGCAAGCAGTATAATTTCGTACTCATATATACTGTCATTGGCAGAAAATTCAACTATCAACTGATAAATTAAAACACTGGCCATAGGTAAAAACCATGGTATGTAAGTCTGTATTCTCATGGCGGAATCCGGAGTCATAAACTGCTGTCGTATATGATCAATATTAAGTGCCGGATCATAGACCCAACATCAGACGTTACATAGATTTTCAATGCACTAAATTTCATTTTCATATGACAAATTCCATCGAACCCATGGAGAAATTTCTAAAGCAAGTAAATAAATCTGAGCTAAGTAAGTCTCTATTGAATTGAGTGCGGAGATGACTCCGTATTTGTGCTCTATTCAAGAGAGTGTTAGCAGTCATCTTCATGAGAGCCAAGCATACAACGAACTCTTCACAGCCTCACCCACACAGGTTCATAACTCGTCGTTATTTAGTATCTATCGAACTTCAGTTGTGTGTGGTGTGCACCTAGGTGTGCTGTGTAACACGGGTAGAATTTAGATTTGTTATCACAGCTTTTGAGTTTACTCCCTTTACAGTTTTGTATCAGTGAGTTAAGAGGTCATTATCTGATAGCGTGTTATCACGCTATAGCATAAATGCCCCTATATGTGTTTAGAATAAGCTTGACATTAACTCGCGATTTTATCTTCGTCTCCATATGCATGAGCTAGTGTGCTTTATATTTCTCTCACCAACGTTAAATCTATTTTCACAGTTCCTAATCAGACCTGAGCTGCCTCATTTGAATAAAGTAATAGTGGTTCAAAATGAATATTATATTATTAACGACCCGAAACTCGCTTCACAACATACACTTATCATTTTGGGATAAAATATCGAACCTCTAGGTTTATGCATTAATCACCAGTCTAAAGCCATGTTTCAGAATTATGCTTTAAGTTTAATACAGTTCCCAATACTATTAGGATTTTATCACCAAATGAAGTTATTTCCTATTGCGCGACTGAAGAAGGAGCATGTTACAGAAATGGTTTGATGCAAAAAATTTAGCGATGATGCGATCTTTCAAGTACATGGCACCGAAACTGTTTGAAATAAATTGAACTGAAAAGGTACTGGTTGGAGCATTGGTATTTACCGCAGAGAATTTGTATCCTACATAGATACTCATAATACTGCCAATTGTATCCTGAGGCTGATCAGTCGAACAACAATTTACCTCTGTGAATTTGTTTCCCAAAATCTAAACTATTATAAGAGCGGTGTCTGTCTTTCTGTCTGTCTGTCTGTCCGAGGCCATCCGAAAGTTTGTGATGAGCGTATCTGTGATACAAGCTACATCAACTGCACAATATCCAGTGAAATAATCCATCAGATTCGAGTAGGAATGAATATCACGTGAATTCTTAGGAAATAGGAACGTGTGTCGTGTGATTTGTCGATCATTATGATACATTTTTGACGGGCCGTGTGCACTCGGCCTCATCAACTCTCGAGAGATTGATTTTTTTTTCGTACGGTCTTTCTTTCATTTCGCCTTCTTTCTTAGTTCAAATAAAGGGGGGTGGACCAATACTCAAAATACTGCCAATTGTGCCCTGAGGCTGATCAGCCGAACAATTATTTGCGTCTGTGAATTTGTATTCTATATATACTCAAAACACTATTAATTTTGCCCTGAAGCTGGACAGTGGTGCAAGTATTTGCTTGAGCGATTGATCTCCTAGAATACCAAAATACTGCCGATCGTGCCCTGAAGCAGATCAGTCGTAAAACTGCGTTTTTCATAAATTTATTACGCTCTGTTAATCAGCAAGAGTATATGCTAACGTAGAGATCTTAATGTCTCCACTTAACACTGGGATCATCCGGCAAGAGTTGTGGGGTCCGAGGTATTTCAAACTTAGCATTTCTTCACAGACTTGCCTTTTGTTCGTTCATGCGCTCATTAGCAGATTTTGTATTGTACGTATATGACATGGATAACGTTTATTTGTATTCACATGCGTCCTACACGGAAGAGATAAATGTTTCTTTTATTTGCGTGAAAGACTGAGTGTCCAATTTTTAATACAGGTGTAAAATTTGCCTCGGCTTTACATCAACTCTCATGTTATAATTTGAAGTGAGTTTTTGCCCATTAATTTTTACTTTCCCAGTTACGCTTCTCTTTGTGTCTCAATGTTTAATACCGACAGTAAAGACTTGAAAAATTCCTAAATGCGATCAGTTGCCAACGCTATAACAAGCTCTGCCGTTGGTTACACATTGTGCTTGGTCCGTAATTCACCCTTTTTGAAAATTGATACTGAGAAAACTAAAGAACGCAACGATTTGGGAATAATTTTAGATCATTAGATTTAATTTTTATTGAAGTGTTGTAAATAGTATACCGAAAATCCCAATGCAATGTTATAAATCGCAAATTTCATCACTTAAAACAGTACGCGTCACAAATGAGCAGCGAGCACAAATATAGTAGAGCTTTTCTACTTGCATAATGGAGATAGAAATAACATGTAATTCATAATCTCTAAATTCAAGGAATCTGGATTCACCTAAGACAAACAACGCTCTGGCAGACCACAAACTGTTCGAAATAATTTCACAGATTATATCCCCATGCTCAACAGATTTCTCATTCCATAATTCCTTCATCTCTTCAAATCATACGGAACTCTCTATCACTTCTTAGATTTCTTGTTACAGATTTTCAAAATGGGTGAGCTACTCTTGCGTCACCCGGAGTGTGTGATGCTGGTTAGATCAGCAGTATTTGGCGTTGGGTGAGCTACTCTTGCGTCACCCGGAGTGTGTGATGCTGGTTAAATCAGCAGTATTTGGCGTTCCGAGGCGAGTTAGGATTTTGTGAAACTGTTTTTTACATTCCCGATTTTTTGTTTACCACATCTTATACAACTGCTAATCACTTCGCGTATGAGTGTAATCTTCTGGGGACTGTAAATACACAGAAATGTGAATCGGTATGTAAATTCGCACTTTCTATATAGTGGACACGATCTGTTATAGAAGCCCACTTTGTGGAGAATATTGCTCCAAATTATCAGGCTGTCCGGAAAGTTCGTTCCGATTTATAAGGAAAAGAAAAATTCAATAAATGTTCGTTATTAAATTTTTAATCAACCAAATATGAGCCATTTTGTTGCACAATACGTCTCTATCTATCCTCTAAACTTAAAATACCTACTTCCCAGAATTGAGGTGTTTTTATGGCAAAGAATTCATCCAGGTATCGTATTATATCATCCAAAGAATTGAAATTTTTACCATTAAGACTATTAATTCTGCAAAGACCTGAATAGTTAAAAATCTGAAGGTACAATATCTGGTGAATATGGAGGGTGAGGTAACGCATCCCAGCCGAATTGCAGCAATTTTTGTCTCGTTCGCAAAGAAGCGTGAAGTCTTGCATTATCATGATGAAACACAACACCTTTCCTGTTGACCAATTCTGGACGCTTTTCTTGAAATGCTGCTTTTAACTCACCCAGTTGTGAGCAGTGAGTAACTAACCAGGACTAATTGTCTGGTTACTTGAGAGAAGCTCATGGTACAGAATTCCCTTACAATCCCACCAGACACAAAGCATAACTTTTTTAGGGTGAAGATCCGCTTTGCTGATGGCTAAGGGTAAGGGTGGCTCATGTCGCTTACTCCAGGATCTGTTTCTCTGAACATTTCGGTAGATAATCCATTTCCTCTCTGTCACAATTTGTGTTAAAAAAAGGCACAGTTTCATTCCGTTTATTAAGCAGAACACAGATGGAAACGGGATCCAAAAGGTTCCTCTCACTGGACTCATGCGGCACCCAAACATCCGTTTGGGTGCCGTTTAGCACACCGTGAAAACATCAAATTTGGTCCGTAGCACAGATACACGATTCAGTTATTTTGTACCTGTGCGCTGATACACTGGGATGCGTGATCTACGACCTCTTTCTCTGTTTATTGAAAACCAGTTAATTTTGAATTGAATATTCAACTTGAGTTTAACTCATCGCAGTTAACGTGTGATACCGACACCGTGATCTCCATGCAGTTCTCACGGTGAAACCATGGTCATAATTTTGAAAACGACATGGTCATTTTGACGGCGCTGGTACATTATGTAATTACTATAAATACATGTATAGTGTACCCGTGCAATCAAAAATGATCGCAAATACTGTTGGTTATACATATTTACAAAGGACAAACATTCTAATTGAGTATTTTTTAAGACAACATTCTAGAAATGACAACATTCCACTCTTTTGATTTAATTCTGCCTCCGTTTCAGCAGCTATTCTTTTTTGCGCTGCTATTCGAAGATTACTTCAACGAACATAACTCTCGCTCTTCTTTTTAGCTCTCGTTTTTAGCTCTTTTCGTTCGAAGGGAGTTTCCATGCTTAAGCTTATTTCAAAGGTAACCAATTTGTCTTGTGGTAGTAATAAACACTTGGAATATAGTATTTTGGAGCCGCAGTAGAAGTCGTTATAGCCATTCGTGTTATATCCTATAGATACAGAAATTCAGCTTTACTGAAAGCAACTGCGAGCTTGCGTATGTATATGGTAATATGCAATACCCCGCCGAACTCGGTATCCACCAGGTGGACTCGAGTATATATGAGGCTCTGGATCTCTCTAAATTTTTTTGAAGTGACCTATTATATATAGTGCACTTGTACAGCGAAAATGAGTGTATTAATTTAACCATGAACAGAAACCAAGACCGCCAGTGCTAATTTCTTCTCGAGATATTCTTCAGAGCATGACAGGAAACATATAAATAAACATATTAACACACGATGGTCATTCTTAGCATTAGAAAATTAAATAACGCCTGCTGTTTGCAATTCTGCCGAGCGAGTGTTGAGCTACTGATCTATGTGCAGCATTTCCGATGACACTATCACGTAATAATCGTGTCGTGCCAGAGCAGCAGTCGTCTGCTGTGAGCGATAAGCAAAATTTTATCGTGAAACACTTCAATACCTCGCTACATGTAGTTTAGTCAGAACGAAGCCCTCCAGTCACCGCTGTTGTGTAGAAGTTACCGTAGCTTGGAAGAAAATTATTAGCACAAGAAATGTGAGAAATGAAAGTTAGGCCCATCAACGTCGGTAACTTGAGTGACAAAGTTAATTATATTGTGAAGCACAATTATACACCTCACTGGAGAATTTTGATAGGATACCTCTCTCGAAGTCGCTAAACGTATTCATGTCTCTTTGCATGCGTGTTCAAATATGTCCATTGTAATGGTCTTGAGTAAAAACTTTCTGCATGTTTCACTTGTGGAACATGAATTGGCTAAATTCAAATTTATAGTCGGTTTCTAGCAATACCTCACACAGAGTTTGTTGAATTTTATCTTTCGTGTACAGTAGTCCTAAAACCTGAAAAATAGCTGAAGGCCCCTCAAATAGATTCAATATAACTTTAGTTGCAGCTCCGTAAAACAGACAGAAATAAGCGTATGCATATACAAGCGTTTTCGCATGATGAAACAAGTGCACAAATCCTCACGCCTCTTCGGTTCGCATTTTAACGATATTTGACGTATTTTCGGGTTGTGAGACGATATAGCATGAGCATAACTCCTTATGTTGGGGTTTTTCATGAGAGCAATTACCAGGGCAAATATAGCAGAGTGAGGACTGACTAGCGCCATCTGAGGGAAGGTGCGGGGTGCCCACTGCCTGCCGCAACAAAGGGACGTCTGTCCGCCTGCTGTCCGGAAGCATCAATGCCTGCCTAACCTGCGCGTCTCCCTGCCTCTCTCTCTCTCATACCCGAATTCGAGTGCGTCACCGGTACTTAACGCGCTTATTTTCCAGTATTTATTTTTATGCGTTAGGAAGGACTTTCAAACCTCCCTGCTCCTCTCTCTATTTTTCTTGTGTAATGCAAATTATCATATCATTTCTCACGCTCTTGAGTATATTATGACAACCCCACCTAGGTGGTTTATTTGCCGTATTGATCCAATTATGTTGTACATGTCTTGAGAACAGTTGCATAACAATCGTTTTCATGTTTCTGACTCAGGTAGGCTGCTTTGTGCCACCATTATAAATATGGAAATATCATTAATGCGTGGCGTGATATAAGATATTTTCTCCGAGTTCCTTGATTGGAATACTAATTTATGCTGACTAGTTTACGCTTATATTTCCACACATGCTTACTGATGTATATTTGTATGTACGTAAGCTATGTGTGTGTAAATGCGTGTGTGTGTCACTACCTAACACATCATTTTTCTTCATTATTGTAAAGCATCTATAAAAGAATTTATAAATTTGTTGTGTGATCACCCACATATGATGAATAAGATGCTTATCAACCAATGATCTTTTCGTTACAATATTTAATTAGAAATTGTTAGCTGCAGCGCATACTGAAAAAGTAGTCATGAACCTCTTTTGCTCATTATCCTATATTTCAGTGCATCGCTCACCATTTTTGTTAAACGCATGTTTATTTTGATTGCCTAGATGCATAGGTAGGTGTATGTATGTATATGAGTATGAATGTGCATGTAAATGTGTATATATGTGCATGTATACATGCACATATGTAGGCACTAAACAAGCAACTAGCATTTGAACTAGAGATACCGCTCTTTTTCTGTTCACTCCCAACTTGTAACGTGACCTAACTTGTCATCTCTTTATTATTGTAGAGCATTCACATAAAAAAAGGAAATTTGTTGTGTGATCGCCCATTTATGTTTAAATAAGATGCTTATTAACTAATGACCGTTATGGTAAAAATTTTTAATTAGAAAAACAAAACTTGTAATTTTCGTAATTTTCATGCTTGCTCTAAACGATATTTTTTACCATCTGCCAAAACAAGCAATTCTAATATTATTTCCTGATGTCAAGCAAGAAATCCAAAGCTTTATGTCATGTGCATGTAAACTGTCACAAGTGTTTTTACCCCACAAAGGAAATGCATCGTCAGTGAAAATGTGTTGTCTCTTATAATTGTAGTTACACACATCATCAAATCTAGATTAAGCAACATTAGGAATACATTGCCCTCGGTCTTTTTTTTTCGACTGGTGACATGGGTATTATAGTACTCGTGTGTGTTTCATATAAATGTATTTACTCTAAGGTATTTTCAAAACCAATGATGTACAACCTTTTTTGTACCATCTTTATTGGAAATAAACTGTTTTTCTTTTCTTTTCCCTCTCTCATGCCCGTATCCGAGTGTGTCACCGGTACCTAACGTGTTTTTTTTCCAGGATTTATTTTTATACGTTAGGAAGGATTTTCAAACTTACAGATAAATTATGAAAATTCGAGTAGAAAATAATTAGTGGCCGTCAAGTCACCATGCCCTTTTTCGTTCTTATTAAGCACTGTACGTCGAAGATTAGCGTACATTTCTTTCGAAATGAAGTGTCGTTGTATCTGTTCCTCAGAAAGTCTACCTGAATACAATGTATCAAAAAAATGATCAATTGCTCATCCTTTCATCCACACTTTAAACAGTATTGGGCTTTGTGATTTCGTGAACGAAGCCTATTCTCTGTATATAGAATGAAAGATGAAATCTGTCTTTCTAGCACATGAGGTAATATGAGAACGGTTGTCACTGAGCCACATTCGCGAAGGCAGCGTGCTTGCGAATTCGAGAGCCTCATTTCGCTCGATGCTCCGGTATCAATGAGCGTCATTAGATCTCATGTTTCCTTTAGCATTAATTTGCCGGATATTAACAAAATACGATATTCCCCTATAATAAAAAAGTCAAATGATAAAATTGCATTCATTTTCTGTATAAATAATAAGATTCGTTAGTCTTAAAACCACTGCATTTTTAAAAAGAACAATTAATTATATTAATGATCTGAGTGCGAAATTTAGACCGGTCCCGCAAACACTTGTATAAATTGTCCTTTTTCCTTGGCATAAGGTAATTCTGGAACTATTTCATGTAAAAACTTCACCTTAGTCACAAAATGAAGCCCATACAATTCTATGTGCGCTCGTATACAACAGTTGTTTTTCCTCACACAGGAAGCCTTTCCCAAAGTCAAAACACTCATTTGAAAACACTCATTTTGAGCATCTACTAATTTCTAACCTATTTCTCATAATTTTTTTCAATTTTGTCTCAATTTAAAGCTAACACTCTTTTCTAACTAGATAAATGGCTCAGATTTTTTCCTATCAAGTAGGGGCAGGAGCGGAGCTACGTACCCTTATCCATACCCATATAGCGGTCCATCCTTCTGAAAACACTTGTTTCACCTAAAAGTTTCCATGTAGCCTTTATTTATAGCTAGCGATTATCTCCAATTAGAATTATAGCTTACAATTATTTTGTAATAGAGGGTAGAGGCTCCTTCTCGAAAAGGATACGAACGGAGCTACCGTCACTCCCTCACCATGCAGTTCCTTCTGGAAACTCATTTTTAGACAGCATTAATTTTTTACCGTATTTCAACTAAAAATTTTAATTTTATCTCATTTTGAAACTAACACCTTTTTCTAACTAGACAAGTAGCTCACAAACTTCTTTTTGTATCAAGAAGGGGCATGAGCGGTGCTCCATTTACCCTCGCCCCAATGCAGCTCCTTCTGAAAACAGTCATTTTGAGCCAGCCCAAATTTTTAACATATTGCATTTAAAACATTTTAATGTAGTCTCAATTTGAAGCTCACAGTTTTCTCCAACTAAATATCTAGCTTAATTTTTTTTTTGTCATGTAAGGGTAGGAGTGAAGCATGCTTTTCCCTCCCCACAACGCGGTCCTTTCTGAAAACATCATAAGGCAGCTCTAATTTCTAACCTATTGCATCTAAACTAGAATTGTATCTACAAATTTGCGTGAGAAATCAAATAGAAAAATGATAGAATGACTTTTTCGCCAAATTTCAAGTAATATTCAGTAGAATGTGTTTACGGACGCGCTCTAAGTCTGTTTATTGAACAAGTACACTAATAAGTTTGCACAAAATAAAAAACAACGCAGTATGAGGAAAATGTATGAAAGACGCAGAATTACTGAGGATGAATGGCAGAGTGTATGGAATGAGTACAAGGACCAGCAGAAGAAAGTAAAGAGAATGATCAATGAGGCTAGGGTTAAAGAAGAGAGACACCAAGTTGAAAATCTAAGAAAGAAAGGTCTAGATGGAATAAAAGATTGGTATAGGTTTATACAAGGTAATGATAGAGGTAGTGAAGTTCAAGTTGATGAATTAGTAGTCAATGGTTGCAGTGTACAAGATAGGATGCAAATGGTGAAAGCAGTTGAAGAATACTGGGAGGACATTGGTGGAATGAATGAGCAGGTTACAGATGATGAACCAATAAATTTTCTGATAGATGAACATGAACTGCAAATGGAAGACGAAATCACTTGTGAAGAGATTGTAAGTTTTTTGAAGAAAGTGAAAAATGGAAAGGCATGTGGCCCTGATAAGATACCATATGAGTTCTATAAATGTGGAGGAGAGAGTGTAGTCAGTATGTTGAAATGTTTATTTGATGAGATATGGAAGAGTGAAAGAGTACCGGATGACTGGAACAAGTGTAATGTAGTTCTGTTGCATAAGGGTGGACATAAGAGTATGAAAGAACTTAAAAATTACAGACCAATTGCACTGGGTGACACCGTATGTAAGATCTTTTGTGGTATTTTGAATGAGAGAATGAAAAATTTAGTTGAGGAATTAGGAGTCCTGGGAGAAGAACAGAATGGTTTTAGGCAAGATAGACGGGGGGAGGATAATCTGTTTGTAGTGAGTGAAATAATTGAGCGAATGAAGAAGGATAACAAGAAGGTATATTTAGCATTCCTGGATATTGAAAAGGCGTATGACAGAGTGGATCGGGTTAGGCTGTTTGAAATTTTGAGAAAAGTTGGTTTTAGCAGAAAAATAGTGAACATTGTACAGAGTCTGTATGAGAACACAAGTGCTATCTACAGGTTAGGAAATTTGGAAACAGGGCAAGTGAGGAGTGTTAGAGGAGTGAGACAGGGCTGTACTCTGTCCCCCCTGTTGTTTGGATTGTACACAGAAGAATTAGCAGTTCGACTGAGAGGGAGTGGTTTAGGACTGAAAGTTGGTAATGAGAGACTGAGCTGTTTGTTGTATGCTGATGATGTGGTTGTGGTTAGTGAATGTGGTCATGAACTACAAAGGATGCTTGACATTGTGAATGGATATAGTACAGATTTCAAGATGAACTTTGGTGCCGATAAAAGTAAGGTCATGGTTATAAATAGTGATGAGACTGATAGAGACAGACTGTGGAATATTGGAGAAATCAGAATAGGTAGAACAAAAGAATACAAATATCTAGGTTGTATGATGAGTGAAGATGGATGTACTAGAACTAAAGGTGAGAAAGTGGCTAAAGCAATGCAGTGGAGTGGACGGTTAGGTAGTGTGGCCAGATACAGAGCAAACAAGTACGAATGTGTGAGAGGAATGTGGAAGTATGTTGCTGTACCTAGTGTCATGTATGGTATGAGTGCTCTTGCCTGGAATGGAAGTGATCTTGAAAAGCTGGATGTGATACAAAATAAGGTAGGACGTGTAGCATTGGGTGCTCCGAAATGGACAGCTACAGAAGCCATTAGAGGTGACCTAGGGTGGAGCCTATTTTCAGAAAGAATGATGAAAGCTGTGCTGAATTATAAGGTGAGAATTGAAAGAATGCAGAATAGCAGGTGGGTAAGGCGAATCTTTGAATGGAATCTGAGTGTAAGCTATTGGGAGAAAGTATGTTGGGGGCATGCAAGGAAACTCAGTATGCAAAAGATTATTCATGTTAGAATTGGGAGACCTGTGGATGACTGGAGTTTAATAAATGTAGGAGGTGTAGGGCCTGAGTGGGACTGCAAGAGGTGGAAGAAAGAGATTGAGAGACGAACAAAAGAGTATGGATTGAATAAGTGGAAGCTTAGCATGATGCGCAAGCCTACACTTAACTGGTATATGAAAAAGAAAGCACCTAAGTTTGAGCTGTTCTATGATGGTAGTTTTGGAAGTCAACTCTTGTTTGCTGTGAGATGTAAGTCATTGAGTGTGAACAGACGTACATGGAGATGGAATGAGAATAATAACAGATTATGTCAGCAGTGTAATAGTGGAGTAGAGGAAACAATTGAGCATTTAGTGCTGGAATGTAGTAAGTATGAGCAAGAGAGAGAGAGTTTTATGAATGTGGTGTCTGAGCAGTATGGAGAGAATGAGTGGAATGCCAGATGTGCTGAAGATGATTGCGGTATGAGCTGTCTTGCTGGATTGGATCAGGAGTGCAATTTGAGTATCATCGAAGCTATGAAATTGTTTCTTGTGCGTGCCTGGAGTAAGAGACAGTGACTGGAATGAGCCAGTCAGGTAGAATGGTCAGTAATGACCCAATATGCCTGGGGATGGTGTTTTGACGCACTGGCTATCCCAGTGACGCCATCCAATGGCAGCTTGTGACGAGGATTGGTAAATCCTGAGTAGTTTAGTGGACAAGTCTGGTACCAGGCGCTGAACTCTTTGTGTGATAACTGTGGAGGGAATTGTAGGCCGTTACAAAGGCCCCGACGCTGTCGGCCCTCAATTTCAAGTTCAAGTTCACACGTTGGTGCGAATGTAAATAAAAATTTTAAATAAGTTGCAATCGTACTCTAGATGGCGTTAGAGTCGCTAAACGTCATTAATGTTTTGAATTTTGCTATGAGAGCAGGTACGCCGTCCGCTCTCCGTGTTTCGCTTATCATGGGCAAGGCAATAGTTGGATGTGAATATGAAAAGCGGCGTGATTAATCCGTCGTGATAATATGCTCATGAGCAAGCGTTTAGTGTCTTGCTAGAGGCTCAATTACATTTACTTTTACTTAGTTGATTGATGTGCCCACTTCTGAATGGCCAAGGGCTACTTACAAAATGTGTCCGTAATGTGCTCTATGCATTGTTCTGGTGGCATTTTCTTTTAAAGGGTTGCGAGAACAGTGGTGTAAACTTTTGTGGTGTTAATTAAACATGGTTTTTTGCAGTAAATTATCTATTTTTAATATTTCTATAGTACATGGTAAAAGTGTGTATTTGAATGCTTTAACTAGTTAACCAGGGTATAGAATAACAAAACTTCTAATTATGTGCAAACTTACAGGGCTGTTGATATTCCTAAATTTATTATTTATTTGAAAGTGAAAACAAATTTTCAATAATTTTTGATGTTCATATTTTTCACATGTTGCACTTGTTCTAGTTAGGATTTAATTTATACAACTAAAATTTATTTTTATAATATAGTAAGCTATCAATATCAGTACAATATTTGTGGTTGTATATTTGGTAAATCTGAAGGAGATGACAGTTGTCAATTTTCCACTTTTTGGTGCCTGAACCTAATTAATTGAATCAAAATAAGGTAAATCTGAAGGAGATGACAGTTGTCGATTTTGTAAATTTCGATGCCTTAGCATAGTTAATTAGATCGAAATAAACAAGTTTTCTTCTATGCACTTTTTGTCTCAGATGAGTATTTTATTAGTTATAGCGGTAAATGACTTACCGCAACTCCAGTCTTTGAAGCGGAAAGAAATTCTTTGATCAAGTTGTATGGCAATACTGCAATGGCGTCTCGCTTCCAGCGCTCTGTATTGAAAGACGAAATCAAACCTACCGCTATACCTCGTTAAATACTCATTTGACGAAAAAAGTGTATAGAATAAAAGTTGTTTATTTCGATGTTAATACCATGTTTCAAGCAACAAAAATTCGAAAATCGATGAGTAGCTGTTTATTCGAGCGCATTCGTCATCAATGACGAAACTAAACTTACCGCTATAAATCGTAAAATACTCATTTGAGACGAAAAAATAATAGAAGAAAACTTGTTTATTTTGGGTTAATCTGAAGGAGATGACAGTTGTTGATTTTGTAAATTTCGATGCCTTAGCATAGTTAATTAGATCGAAATAAACAAGTTTTCTTCTATGCACTTTTTGTCTCAAATGAGTATTTTATTAGTTATAGCGGTAAATGACTTACCGCAACTCCAGTCTTTGAAGCGGAAAGAAATTCTTTGATCGAGTTGTATGGCAATACTGCAATGGCGTCTTGCTTCCAGCGCTCTGTCTTGAAAGACGAAACCAAACCTACTGCTATACCTCGTTAAATACTCATTTGACGAAAAAAGTGTATAGTATAAAAGTTGTTTATTTCGATGTTATTACCATGTTTCAAGCAGCAAAAATTCGAAAATCGAAGAGTAGCTGTTTATTCGAGCGCATTCGTCATCAATGACGAAACTAAACTTACCGCTATAAATCGTAAAATACTCATTTGAGACGAAAAAAGAATAGAAGAAAACTTGTTTATTTTGATTCAATTAATTAGGTTCAGGCACCAAAAAGTGGAAAATCAACAACTGTCATCTCCTTCAGATTTACCAAAACTTATAAGTCAAGTGTACTTAGTTTTCAACTAAATTTACCTATCAAAAGAATTAGACAATAGTAAATTTTTAGGATGGGACTATTGATGCACTTCGGATAGCAACACTACAATGGACTCGCCCTTCCGACCTGCTCAATCATTCCTGCCATCTAAGACATAAATGAACATACCGCTGTAATTCATTATTTTTGGGTGATAATTTATATTGTGTTAACTAAATGTCCTAGAAGTGGGTTCAGGCTCCGCAGGGCTGGCAAATAATAAATAATAAAGTATCCAAACGTACTTTACCCTAATTAAACCTACCGCCATAACTCGTGATATAATCATTTTGACAGATAATGCATAGAAGAAAAATTGTTTATATCTAATTATCTATGTTTAAGCACTGAAAAGTGATAAATCAATTATAGTCCTCTCCTAAACATTTACCAAAAAAATGAAATTTTGAAAACCTAAGAGCAATTGCCAAACAAAAATTAATAAAACCTTAACCAAACAATTGAAAATTTAGTATATGTTGAGAACTTTCCAATGATGGATTTTAAAATTTTTGATGCTTGTATACACAAAAAGAAGATATGAGAAAGCTGATATGATAGATGGCTTACACATTGACTAATGATTGCAAGGGTTCTAAACTTGATTTGGTTAGGTCGTAAGAAACAGGTCGATATGGTCAATATTGATTTTGGGAGATTCACGGAAATTTAAAATTCCGTTCCAAAGAATCACTAAAGGAGCACATTTAAAAATGTTTTACACAAATCACATTCTGCTCGCTGATGCATTATTTTTGATTTATTCAACTTTCCAGTTACAGCAACATCGTATATAATAGAGGAGTAACGGACTCATAAATTTGCTGTAATATGTTATTGACGTGATAATAGGTTAGATTCGCTTAGGTAATGTTAGGTTAGTTGAATAAACTAACCTAAATAAACCTAAAATAACTTAGTTTAGCTATACCAACACTGATGGTTCCTGCCAAAATTCAGCGCATGTTCCAACAATGCAGATACAACGCAGTCAACTATATAATGTTATTCCTACCTGAACGTAATTCATGTTATATCTCAAAAATGGTGCATCAGCAAGCAAAATGTCATTTGGGTAAAATGTTTTTGAATGTGCTCCTTTACTGATTCTTGGGAAATTTGTGAATTCTGTGAGTGCATTAAACTCAATATTGAACAAAACAGAACAGGGAAATTGACTTGCCTGCTTGAATAAGTTTCTATCCTTTGTAAGTAATATATGAAATATAAGTGCACAAAAATATTCACCTCATATAATAAAATTCCTTCAAAAAAGATTGCAAAATGGTTTGAAATATTATTCATTAATATAGGTGCATATATGAGCAATTTATCTGATGGTATACATTTTTCTCACTACGTAGTCAACGTGTTCAGTGGAGATATGGTGGTAGTGCAAGCTGATGGAAATATACAAGTAAAAGCATTGTAGTGGGAGGCCCTATAAGCTCACGACACTTACCATACTATAGTCCTAGACCACCCCACGTATATTATGGCCGGATCGTAAAGGGGATTTACATCGCGTGCCGCGGGTCTATATCATTGTGCGGACCGGTTTCTCTAATGCCTATTACGTGATCTACTACAAGCATCATGATAATAATACAAATCAAAGATTCGATGACTGACGCTGTTTGTTTTCTTTATTTTTGTAGAAATATTATCCGAAAGGATTACAAACTTATATGGCCTATCTGTTACACTCTCTTTCTATTACTTAATTAACTTTGCTCGCAAGCCTAACACAATATCGAACCTATGTGCAAAGCACGTGACCAGGCAACAATAAAGATAGTAATGGTTACAGGATTACAAACACCACAGGCACACAACTTAGCTGTGAATGAGGTAGTTGGTGCAGAAGGAATACACATCACAGCAGTGGCTAGGCCACCTTTAACTATAAATACTCTTTGAACATTAAGACACAGGTCGACAATACACAGATTCCAAGACCCCGCGATGGACTCCAGGCAAGAGTTCAACTCCTGAGATCTTCTGAGGTCTATGACTGCCCACAGGCTCTGGACGCTAGATGTAGATCGGCGGTGCTCTTTGATCTGGGTCCTCGGGGCTTGATCAGGGCATTCGGCAACCAATCCAAGGCTTGTACCCGACCAAGCTGCTGCGTCTAGGTGACGCACGGGAGGACTGCCTTATCCGCCGATCAGCTGCAATGATGGCGCCTCCCCGGCAGACAGCACGCCACGCAGGTAGCGGCCCTCGGATCAGCCGACACAGCTGGACTGATTGGCGTACTGCAGTGGGAGGCCTTCCCTGGATATCAGGGTGTCATAAATTGCGCTGTCTAATAAATAAGTCCGCCGCACATCGTTTTTACATCTTAAACCTATTCAGATAATCATAATTACACCACACATGGACGTCTTTTGTTCTTAATGATAATGATTTACATATAAACCTGGTCAATTGTGCTACGCCACAAACTTTAGATTGATTTTATCTATCATGAACTGTTTCTATAATTCACACAACTACCCGACCATATTACATTGCCGAGTTTCATTTAATTTACAAGAAAGTACAAAGCACATCTTATCAACTAAATATCAATATCTACGTATTTCACAGCCTCTATCTATATTCATAGCAGTATACTATTCATTATACTTTCCAACTCATGAATACATATAATTACAAAAGTATTAATCTTGAAGGCCAACTCTAATAGATATAAACACATTACATATTATCACATGTTATCTCGATTATTCCGTATCGTCGCAAGTACATAAATTCATTCTTACCCTTTGGAGCTTGAACTCGAAAGATGCAGCCGTGCTACGGGTCTCTCCGTTTAGAGCTTATATAGAGATTTGTTTAATGGAAATTTTCAAGAATTCCTATTACCAACCGTTATTCTTTTTACTCGATTTATAATAAATTTACTGTCTTTCTGAAAAAATTAGAACAATCAATTAACATTATTACACTTTTGATCATGCCTATCTATTGAACATTTTTCTCAGAAACAAAACATAACTTAGATTACCTTTACATTAAATAGTAGTGGTCTAGCCACTACAGCATTTTGGTAATTGGAATAATATATAACCAAATGAATGTGTTATCTTTATTCTATTTTACATGACAAATACAGAGCAGCTAGGAGCTAGGACATGAAGACAATGCAAAGAAGTATAGTATGCAAAGCAAATGATTTGTTTAGGGAAATGTGAGAGAAATACAGTTAACACTATTGATTGGCCTATTAACCTGCATCATTGAGAACTGGTAGGTATTTAGGAATCAGCCAACTGTTAAATTTGCCATGTGAAGTTCTAAATTTTAAAAGATGAAATTGCTTTCTGTTGTAGAGAAAATTTAAATTGGTTATGCAATATAAATTGTTACCATGCAAAGTATGAGCAGGTTTTGTCCACTTGACGCTCATTGATGGCTATAGACATGCTGTTTTTGCACAAATGCACACCAGCGTGATGCTAGCAATAACTAATTATGTGTGATTTGTTGGAAATAGTCTGTAACAAATGAAAATACATTAATAACATTAAATAAGAATAGGAGGTGATGTTAAATAACCAAGGAACATCACAAGGGCACAATACTCCCACCCACGCTTACTGTCAGAGCAACATTGAAAGAAGCTGTCAACTAGGTGCATATACACCTCTCGGATGGATGGTGCTTTACAATCAATCCTAGCAAGTCCAAAAAACTGACGCATTTACTCAAACTTGGTCATCTGTAGTAACATGTAGTATTGACATCTCTTGTAGTCCAGTTTTTTATACAAGGTTTAAGGAGATCATCCGGGGGCCCTTGGGGGCCCTTGCGATGTCATGGTCATTTTGCATGTTTTTGTTGTAGAAGGACCCTTAGTTGGTGGACTATTCGTTCCTAAAATTTTTTGGCGCTACGACAATGATGCCCCCCCCCTCCCGAGGGGGGGAGGGTGAAGGGACCAAAATATTTCAATTTTCCCGATATTGGCCCCATATAAAAAGAGAACAAATGGGAAATGGAAAAAAGCCAAACGTGAGTGTGTTAGAAATGTTCCAAGGATTCTAAAACTGCATTTGTTTTTGTTCTAGCATCAAAACTGAAGAAGGAGTCCCATTTTGAAATATCAATATTAGTGAAATATCAATACCTAAAATCCAATATGTCAAATTTTTGCAAAATCTAAGGCCTGAATCAAAAAAATTAATAGAATCAATTGTGTTTCTTTTCAAAGGTTACATATCATAGTCAAATTTCATAAGAATCAGACTGAAAAAAGAAAAAAATTATTTGTTTGATATAAAAGGAAAAATTTTTATAATTTTTTTTTTGAAATCACAGTTCACAGTTTGAATATGAAGTTATTAATGGAAAGTATCGAAATAAAAATTAAAACTGCATTCAATTACATCATTTGTTCATTATATTACACTTCAACACAAATTTTTTTTTTTGCTTATACCAACACTTCGAATTTTCAACATTCATTCTCCTTCAGTTTTGATGCTAGAACAAAAAAAAGACAGTTTTAGAATCCTTGGAACATTTCTAACAAACGTTTGTTCTGTTCATTTTCAAATTTGAATTCTTTGAAGAAATATATAGCTCTAAACCCAAAAAATTGTTGCTGATTCTTGAAATTTCCCAAAATTTTGAAAAATAGAAAAAATTTGAATTTGAAAATAAACAGAACTAACGTTTGTTAGAAATTTTCCAAGGGTTCTAAAACTGTCTTTTTTTTGTTCTAGCATCAAAACTGAAAGAGTCCCAATTTGAAAAATATACCAAAAACACATTTTTTGTAAAAAAAAAACTAAGGCCTAAATTGAAAAAAATAACAGGAGTAAAAAAGGTTAACTTTCACAAAAACATATACTGGCCAATTTTCAAACGAATCTGACAAAAAAAAGGTCTCAAACCCGGATGATCTCCTTAATTTGGACGGCTATAGATGTCTTTGTTATGGTTATTTATGCCAAACTGGAAAAACTAAGTGTTGATTTTCTTGCCTAATTTTATTGGTATTTAATAATGTCTGTTATGAAATAGTTGTAATTATGCAATTATAGGTTTTAAATGATCATTTTCTAAACAGTTGCTTTTTATGTTGTTGAATACTTTCCTTGATTATTCACAAAATTATTCATTTTCTTCTGAATACTTCCTTAATGTGGTTGTACATACTTTTAGCTGCTTCTCAGTATATATTTGTTGAAGATTTTTTTCAAAATACCTGATTATATTATATTGTAGTTTATTATTGTAGCTTTTTCATTACAATAGAAAATCTTGATTGGAAATTAATCCTAAAAAGTTCTGCATGTTCAATGGATCATGTTTCTGAGCTGTGATAACATTATTAATTATTACCATGAATTATGCTTTGGTATGGATGGAGTAATTGAAGTCAAATATTTACAAAAAAATATCTTGAAAACAATTCTAAATAACTGTAGTGAATAGGCTATGTACTAAAATCCATTCAATGTCAGCATACAAATGCAGTGGCCTCCACCATACGACATTCTTCCGTTCTGGAGTTGGGATCATGAGGCAAAATTGTTCTGTGGTGGGCAACAGCTTATCAGCATCTTAGTGATGCAGACCAATAGTAGACTAGCATCTTAGTGACGTAGGCAGTGAAAAGAACTTTATATTCCACTTTTGTATACCACTTTGTAACCTTGAATAAATGTAAGCTAGGGACTCCTGTAACCGTGAGGTCCACTGTAAGTATGAATTTATTAATTCGGCTGAGAAAGCATAAATTTTAATGCATTTGATAATTATTGTTCTTTTTTTTAAGTAAATCAGTCAAATATTAACTGAAGATAAAAATTTTAAATATGTTGTTTACAAAAAAACATCTTAAGATGTATATTTTCATTGGTAGTGAAACTGAGAATTGACCTCATAAGTATTTTAGAATTGTCACATCACTATACAAAACTATATACCAGCAATTAAAGAAGAATAAAATGGAAAAAAGATATTGGGTAAGAAATATTATATAATGCTAACAATTTCAGACATAGGATTACAGAAGATACATGGGTGCTTGGGATAACAAAGTCAGCAAAAAAAGTAAAAAAGATGACACAGTAATATCCCAAGTTACAAATTTAATTTGTTCCTGGACCTATGTTATATGATTCATTTCGTATTCATAATTTGGATGAATTATGTTCACAAAAGTACTTATAGAACTATTTAATTTGTTCCATTGCTTAAAAATCTATCTTCCTTTTGCTTCATAATCGTTAAGATTGTACACATTTTGAGGCCATCTTGCTTAGCCAGATTGCTCACACGCACACAACATTACTTTAATTTAAATGAAAGCGTTACCTTTCATTACCACTACTACCACTTGGAACTCATGATGATGGAATAATATAAAAATAAAACTAATTATCACTAAGAAGCAAGAGCCAAACACCAAAGGTGTTTTCAGAGCAAAATGTAACTATGAACTAACCTTTCGCTCCTGTCGTGAGTGTTTTCGCATTGTGGGCTTAACCGCAAAACTATGACGTATGTTGGAGTTTCCATCAGGTGTAGAACCGATAATTTGATTAACTTTCACTCCGTTTGTTGGAAAATTTGTATTTGTTTAAGGCAACCGTACTCCCAAAAAATCGAGACGTTGTTGAATTTCGTTTTCATTCATTAAAATGTACGTATATATGTAGCCGACATATTGGTGACGTTTTACACCCAGAAGACCACAGGAAGTGGGTCAAAAGGGGGGTGGGTTAAATGTACGTATATATATTATATGTACGACTTCTTTGAATAACACGTTTTCTATGGGGAAAAAAGGAAAAACACACAAGTCCAATCTTAATCCTTATTCAATTTTACATACCTATACCAAGTTTCATGAAGATCGGTCGAATAGTTTAGGATTTTTTTTGGGAGTACGGTCCCCCTCTCTCTCCTGGCTCTCCTGAACAATTGGCTCTTCTGAACAACTGAAATTTATGGCTTCTACACCTAGGGTAGTTTTCAGTTTTTGAGTTACAGTTATGATTTTATTATCAAAAGAACCAGAATTTAATCCTCTACAAGATGATGTGGGCTTTTATTCATTTTCGGCATATAAAATTAGCTACATTTTCTTTTGTTGGGAAAGGTGTGACAATGGGTCAAATTTTTGTATTTTATCATTTTTTTCAAAAAGTATTTCGAAAATTCAACATAACTCCACGTCACGTTGTAGAGAATACATTTCTGCTTCTTTTGATACCAATATTATCTCTGTATCTCAAAATCTGATTACGTCCATAGATTTTCCCCAGACCCCTTTTTTGACGTTTTCTTTGAATAACACATTTTCTATAGGGAAAATGGGAAAAACACACGAGTCCAATCTTAATCCTTGTTCAATTTTACATACCTATACCAAGTTTCATGAAGATCGGTCGAATAGTTTAGGATTTTTTTTTGGGAGTACGGTCCCCTTGAGCAATTGTATGTTGAGGTATGACTGCGTTTGACACCAGAGTCTAAAATACAAGTTCAGCCTAAGCTAGTGTGGACCAGGTTGCCACTGCTTAATGTGCTGCTCTTATCTGTTTGTTGTACAGTACATGCTTTCTGGGGGGAGCATCAAGTAGTTACATAGTAGAATCACTTGTTATGACTTAAACCGTCCAGATCTGAGATGTAATTAAAAAGTATAGTTTAATATATGAAATTGAATCCATAGCTCCAGGGAAAAAGTTAGTACATTCTCAGACAAGCATCTCACACCTTCAAGCTTCTTCATCAGCAAAAAAACAGTCACTGTCATAGAATATAAATCATTGAGGGCTTAAATATGGCTAAGAGACTAAGTTGATTTTAATTGGAAGAAATAGTAAATTTCCAGACTGGGGAATTTGAGGTCTGAATAGTTGCTGGAATTCCTTATGAGGGGCTGGAAAGTTCTTGAAAATTCGAAAGCTGCTGGTCCTAACAAATTTCTATTTAATTTTGGTAGTAAGAATGTGGTTGGCTCATTGAGGTATTTGGTTAGATATTGGGTGTGTCTCAGATTAATGAAACAATTGTAGGACATAAGTTTATGAATTAAAACAAAATTGCTTGCTCATTATTGTGACTAGTAGATTTTTGTGGAAATCTAAATGTAAAGTTGAAATGTCCAGTGTGATGGATGGTGAGCAGAAATTTTTTAGGAGAGACAGACATGGTATTGATGGTCTGCATTTTGTAAATAAAAGAATCAAATGGATGTTGAAAACGGCTTGAAAATATTTACATACTTTACATTGTGCTGAACATCCACAATAAATTTTATAGGCGTGCACGCAGTAGAACGTTCACTATGGGGGTGGACTGGTGGTGAGGGAGAGCTGTTTTAGTAAAAGTTTTTTTTTGATGAAAATTTTAACTTTTTGAATAACAAATCTTTCAAAACTTTATCAATCATGGAAACTAAACAACAAATTTTTTTATTGAAATGTCATTTTGCTTATTTTTTGCTTCTGTGGAAACCAAAAATTTTCCTCACACAAAATCTTACTCCTACAATTTTTGGTGTAGAGAGTTGAGATAATGTTATTGAAAGAAGAATAATTGTCCTGTGGTAGCATTTCGAGATTTTTGAATTTGTTGAATAACAGCAGGCCCTTGAAGTAAAAAATTGAGTGTTTTGGCAATTTTCAAAATTTGTTTTCAATTCAAAATATCTCCAAAACCAAAACAAGTTTCTAAAATTCCTATCTCAGCAGTGTTGCCCAAGTGTTTGTCTTTCAAATGACTCTAGTTCCATGTCTATAGGTCCAAATTTATAGTAGGAGTATGGTTTGGCATACCCTACTATATTCTGTTTTCTTGGCCGCAACTCATTTCCTATGAGGCAAATCAAAAATTTCTCATCAGGACCTCTATTTTTTCATACGTTTTACCAGTCTATCAAAGTTCATAAGCATTGGTTCACAAATAAAAAGTGCTAAAGGTGTACGGTCCCCTCAGCATAAAAACTTAAAAGTTTTATTAACCCAGTATGCAGAGTATGCTGAGTAGATCATGAATTTAGCTAAAAAATTAGTCACCCTCTAGGTTGAATTTTAAAGTCACCATACTTTAGGTTTAACCCTTTACGCCCTGAATTATCTTTCAAGCATCTAAAAAAATAATTTTTGTTCTATTTATGACAGAAAGGTGTACTGGAAGCACAAGATGCATTGAAATTGCCAAAAATTATTTTTTTGAAAAAAAAATTTTTGTGACGAATTCGTCACATCCACGAGCTAAGGTGCATACAAGGAAATAACTTCAAATTCTTTATTGAATAGTATTTTTGACCTATTTCACACGTTGCTATCATTTTATTTACTGTAAATCTTAAAACACATCCTCGGGCAAAAATTTCGGGGAAGGGGGGGATGCAGGATCCCCGACATATAATTTCGGGGATAGGGAAGGGGGATGAGCGGCAGCCATCAATTATCAGCAATCTTATTTATTGTTTTTATTGTTTTACTTAAAGAGAAACTGAAACTGGCTCCCAACTCAAAATTTGGGGTGGGGGGTGGGGGGGGGACCATGGCCCCAGTGGCCCCCCTCCCTGGCTGCACTACTGGGTACAAGCATAGTAACAAACATTGGTACATTTTACCTACAATTTTTTTCTCATACTACTCATGATAAGATTCAAACCTGTTTGATTTAGCAATGAGACAAAGGCTTGCATTACATTTCTTATAGTAAATAGTTCTTCCAATGCAGTGCTCTTTCTTGCATTTGTTTCTCGTTTCAGCAATTCTGGGTGCAATGTCCTCCCCAATGTCAGGCAATAGCGCTCCAATAGTGGTCTTGCTCTTAGACTCAAAACGATGTAACATGCAAGCCCAAATCACTGTTTCAGCTCTTAGTTGGTCACATTCAGAGGTTTGTTGAGGTTATTTTCAATTTTTGATTTCACGAACTACTGGATCAGTGAAATCTGATAATAATTGCTTGAAATATTGCAGGGAAAAGAATATCTTCGTTATCCATTATGTCAGGTCCTTACAGAGCCATCGTTTATGATGTAATTACTGGCGCCAACGAGTGCGCGGTTGTGGTCTGCTTTCTCTAAAAGCAGATGCTGTGATCTCAATCCCAACTGCTGAGTTTTCGATAATTTCTGATGGATCGTCGACGTCAATTGCCTGTTCAAATCTGAAATAAAATACAACGCATTACAACGTATCTAACGTGAAGTTAGAATAGAAAATTGGCAATTTGTCAAGAAAATAAATTTTTATGAAGGCATTTATTACAAATATTTCTCTAAACACTGATTAGCAACGTACTTTTTTCCGCGTCCTTGTCGGATTCAGCAATTAGTCAGGATCTACAACGTCATCTTCATCTAATTCTTCGATTTATCACTTGCAAAAATAACTTTTCTATCACGGTTGTTCTTGTTGCCATAGAATAATCTTGGTGAGAAAAATGATCCTGTAAAAAACAAACGCTCGTATAATAGAACATAACGTCAATTTATATAAATGAACAGTAGTACTCAATCACTCTTTTCATAAAGTCGCATTATTTCATTTTATTGTAATTTTTAATTATATTTTCATCTTTAACAAGGAGTAACTAACATGTATATTGAATAAGACTAGCATCTAAGACGGTACTGGCGTTATAAAAGAAGAAGGTTTGCCAACATTCTTCGCTTGCCATGCAAACACGGTAGCAACAAAACTTGCTTTGTGTCCCTGATGTGACGAAATCGTCACACTGATGTAACTCAATATTTTATTCTTTCTAACTCTTTAAATTCCATTTTCCTTTGATAAACGTATTGTACAGACGCTACTTAACATTCAATAATTTTTACACGCATGAAACTTACCTGAGATTTCATCCATAACGTTTTTTTATATAGCCAGTAGGAGCGGTGCGAACCACACGTCACCCCCTCGTGAAGTTTGTTTGTCAACTGAGGTAGCGCGCGTAAAACTGACACAACACACTACTCAGCCTGGAGAGGACATGTACCTGCGTCTGCACATTCGTTTGCAAGAAGCTCTGTTTGTAATTTACTACGTGAGAAGCTCGTACTTCTTGTGTGACGAATTCGTCACACTCGGGCGTAAAGGGTTAATGCTTACAATGTAATCAGAACTTTCTCAATAACAAACCATTGAAAAAGTCCCTGCAAAAACATTTTCAAAGTCAGGATTGCTTGTGAATTTGGAATCTTGTATATAAGTCTCCTACTTGACTTTTTACTGCTACGTGGCTTTGTTCCATTAGCTGATTAGATTTTGTATAAGGTTCAGTAGCAAAATGATGTATTCAATGGTTTTGATAACAGATTCTTTCAATACTTTTAGGATGCAAATTCATTAAAAATGTTTGAATGTTGTACTTGATCCTAATTGAAGTTATCAGTCTTCATTCAGACATCAAGGCTCAGGCAATCTTTGTGATGCTAGTGTTGAATTTGCACTTACATTACTTATAGATTCATATAGAAATGCAGTATTTTGCTTAGCATTCCTTGTGAAGGGATGAAAAGTTATTGAAAATTGGAATAGCTGCTGGTCCTGATAGAATCAAGATATGCATGCAAGAGACTTACCTTCTGACATCATTATGTTGGCATGTGATGAGTGAGTCATGCTGTGCTATGAGTCATGCTTGCATTGAATTTATAATTATTTTTACATATGCTCTTTAGTTAGATAAAAATCATCTTGAGTTAAAGTTCCGAAAATTGTGTTTGTTCTAATTTGGAAAATGTTTTTTTGATAGATAATGGAACATTTTAAACATATTTTTGGAGATTATGGCATCTCGGTTTTAAATATTTTTATTGTACAATGCCACTAATAAGTAATTACTTCTGAACTAAGAAAATATCTCACTTCACATATCATTTTTATCCATTACCTTTTGCTGAAAAGATGCAAGTTATGAGATTCTAACATTTTAACATGGTGCTAATGCTTTGAATTTCTTCATTTCCATAATGTGCACCATTGGTCATCTATATCTCCAGGTTTATTGTATGTCAAGAATCTGAGTGAAAACTAGACTTTGAGCCAGCATTGATTCAATGAATGGAATAAGCATAAATTTTCCATTTGTTAGCCTAGTTACGGAATAAACTGTTTTGATTGTTAGAAATTTTGAGTCATGGAATAAATTGATGAATCTTGGATAATAGGAAATTTTTTATACACATCAGTGAAATTTCACAAATTAGGGATTGTTAATTATACTGGTAGTATTTTGGATATTGTAGTGACTACACTCTGGACAATGAAGTGTTAAAATGGCCATGCCTGCTTTCATGCCGGATCATTTATCTTGCAGAGAGTATAGTTGGTTAAGCATATGACACAATGGGTTGCGCTGTTAGCACCACAGCCGATCGAGAGGCACTTGAAAGAAGCAAAAAGATTGACAAGGATCTTAGAATGGAAGGAGAGAAAGCATCCAGGGAGGTGAAACTTCTTTTATTAGGTGAGTCATTTCTTTCTGTTTGGTCTGTTTCATGCAATTGAAGAGTAAGGTTTAATGACTTCTGCAATGAGATATTACACTTGCCCAGCTTCTGTTCTTACTCTAGAGCTTATGGAGAAATTCTGGTGTGGTTTTGACTGATTTTATTGTACTTTTATTAAAGCTGTAGGTATTGAGGTAGTTTGTTAAGTACAATTCAATGTAGATTGTGGTGAATTAAATGAGCATTTAATTATATAATACAAAGTTTGGGTAAAAATTGAACCACTAACATCAAGTTGAAGACTAGTTTTTAAAAAACCTCAACTATTCTGACAGAGTAGTAGATTTTAGGTAGCTGAGACACTTGTACTGCTTGCATTTCAACTAAAGCTGTTAATTTAACTTATTTTTAAATAAAAAGTGTTAGCTTATGGGGAAAATTAAGGCTTCTGATGTAGAGTTGGAAGGTCCATGTGTGTGCCAAGTATGGGTATCTGCTTGTCACTTGTAGTTTCAGCCACACAGAGTACTGTAAAGCATAGGATTTTGTTCATATGTAAGAAAATGAACTCGTTGTTTGTTCTGCTCGCTTCTTTGTTCAGGTGAGATACAATGTATGAAAGTAAATTATGTATAAGAAATGAAATGATTTGTTTAGTTATAGGTAACTTTAGGATGCTTAAATAGTGTTGTTTTCTATTGCTGGGTTTCAAGTCAAAAAATCAAATATGTAGTTGAAGGATAATTTTGACCATGGTTTATAACTACAATCATCTAAGTTTATGTTAACATAAATGTTACTTGATGGTCAAAAACCAGATTGTGATACATTCACCAATTTGGTTTTCTTTGGATGGTATAATATCTTTTGAGCATTCAACAGATAAGCAAACTTAGCCTTTTCATTACAAACTTGACATTCTGTATGATATGACTCATGGTATTTGATATAACTTGGTAACTTTGCTCATGCAGCGATCAAGAAATTACTGCTGGTATCAGTATGTTGCTTTCTTCTTCAGTTTATAGGTGAAGAAAATTCTCTCTTCTCTTTATGAAAGTTTTGATTGTAACTGTTAGAGAGAAAGAAGCTCTTTATCAAGTTTTTTCTAAATGGCTGGCATTGTCAATAAATCTCAACTCTGAATACCTTTAATTTTGATAGACTTCATCCTGTTTACATCTTTGCTGCTAGCAGCAACAATTTTTATATTTTTAGTCTTATGTTACTAAGAGCCCTTAGATAACTTTATTTTTTCACTTTCACATAATTTTCAATTTTTTTTTGAAAGTTATTGGGAGCCTAGTAAAACCCTGGACAGATAGAAATTTATTGTAAATTATTCTTTGCATTTACCTGTTTTAAACAAAAACTTCATTGGATTTGTACCCCAATTTCAGGTGCGGGAGAGAGTGGCAAGAGCACCATAGTGAAACAAATGAGGATTATCCACGAGACAGGCTATTCACAGGACGAGTGCGAGCAGTACAGACGGGTCGTCTACAGCAACACCATCCAAAGTCTCATGGCAATTATCAGAGCCATGGGGCAGCTCAAGATTGAGTTTGGTGATCCTTCCAGAACTGTGAGTCTTCCTGTTTGATTGTGCACAGTTGTACTTGAGAGCATTTTTATACCCGAACAAAGGCATCAGTGACTAAGTAAAAGGTATTCTATTGTGAAATAATTACTGATCTAATGTATACATTTTCTATTTGTATCAATTCAATGTTACTTTTTTCTGGGGTTCAACATTCTTTGAGGCCATGAAGAGCTGGAAAAATCTCTTCATTCTGTTCTACATTCTATCTTGTATTAAAAATGTTGTTAATTTCTATGTTAACCACATAATTTATTGGATTTGTTGGTTAGGAAAATTGTATGGCTGATAATTTTTTGCAAAATCTTCAAGAAATTTATTTTTTGTTCTAGGATTTCTGTACAGGATTCAGATCACAAAGTTTTTTGTGCAAAATTGCTAGGCCAAAATTTTTCCTTCCATTTACCAAGCCTAACCCTTTTATTTTGAAATTCAAATGTTGAATTAGCTCAGGTTGAAATTTCTTTCAGAAAGATTTCTGTGTAAAGAACTTATACAAAATTAATCTTAGTTTTCCTAGTATGTTTTCCTTACATTTGTGTTCATAATTCTTGGAATATCTAACATGCTAATTTTCCTAAGAATATGAGAAATATTTCTTTCATCTTGGATCTATTTTCAGATCATTTTAAATTCATTGTTTTGTTGAGCAGTAGGTAATAAGTAGTATTCTTTTGGAAGCTTTCTATTTCCAATAGGGTGATTTCTCAAAAATCTTACTCATAGAATAAAAAGAAGAACCAGTGTAAAAACGTACATCAATTGTTCATTGAGAAATAAAAATATTGATACATGATTTTGTTGCTGTTGATGCGACTGCTAGGTATGTATGGAAAGGTTGCAGTAACATTCATTATGGTGATATATATTTCCATTTGCATAGCTTCATGGATTACTGTGAGCCAAATTACCTCTTTCTGTAAGTTGACCATGGTGTAAGTTGATATTTTTCACGGATATCTGTGTACGGTTGATACAGTTCAAGCTTGCAAGCATTTTGATCAGGAGATTCATTGAAATTACTAGTATGTTTTTAATGATGCTTTGTTTACCTGGTAGCAATGTAACTGATCCATTGCTGGTAATTTTTTTATTATTAATTTTCTGTTAAATATTGTGTACATTACTCCTCAAATTTTTGTTTACTCAAGTGTGCTAGTGCAGTTGTGTTCCCTATAGTGTAGACCAGTGGTTCTTAACCTTTTCACTCCCACACACCCCTTAAGAATTGTCCGGAAAATTTGGTGCAGATGGACTGGTAAATAAGAGCGCACACCAAAGAATGTTGTATATAGGTCCTCTTACATATTCAACAGTTGAACTTCACTCCTTTCTCAGAAAAGGAATATTACTGAGAAAAATCAGGCTTTGCTGTGGAGGCTTGCACACCCAGGTTAAGAACCACTACAAAGTGCAGACTAGAGCATTGTGATTTTTACCTTCATTGTGTTGACCGATGGGTTTACCAGATGAGGGTCTTTAAGGTTTTGCCATTCTACAAAGCTGTTTGCCATTCAGGCAGCTAAGGTAGACTTTACTTGGTACATTTTTTTGATTTATTGTCATTATGCTGATGTGTCCTGCTAGGAGAATCCCTCTCATCAGCTGTACTAGTCAGCTATTGTGTACAATTGGCAGTAATGTTAGTGCGTAGCATGCAAGCTCATCAAGAAAAATTCCCGTTACAACATCAATTTTGAGTATCCAGGATAAAACTCATTGATGAATGTACTTGTATGATGTCAGAAGAGCACAACTTATTTTGAGTATTTTAGATTATAGCTTGTTATGGGAAGTGCTTGTATGGCTGATCAGTATTGTATCCTATGTAGAACTGTAGATGCTCATCTACATAATATTTTGCTCATGCCTTTCTTAGTTCTTTGGTTAGTCCATCCATTACACTTTCAGTTAGTCCGTCCATTACACTTTCAGTTGGTCTTTCTGTTACGCTTTCATGCAGTACCATGGATATCGACTTTCTCTCTGTAACATTGAAAGATGACCTTTACATACTTTACATTGACATGTTTGACATTTAATCAGGATAGGTTAGATTAGGATAAGTGAGGATAAGTTAGGTAATGTTGACAAAATTTTTCATGGGTCCATCTAGCCCAAGAATGACATTAGCCGTGGAATTTCTATGGTCCCTGCTAGTGGATGATAAATACTCTATTCTTTGAATGACTGGCATATGTGGTTAAAGGGGACTGAACGTTTTTTGTTATAAAACTTCAAAAAAAAAATTAATAAAAAATACTTCTAGAGTGCAATAAGCTAGGAGGTATTTATAACATATGGTCAGAGCCCCAAAATTTTAAATTTGCCCATTTAAATTCCCGCTACCCCTCAAAGGGGAATTTCTAAAAAACCTAATTTTTCAATCAATATTGTACCTAAAGACAATTAGTTTTCTTTGTTTGGTTCACAATGAATTGATCTACAAATTTAGGATCCGGTTTTTGATATCACTTGAAAAAAATTTAAACAAATTTTTGAATATAATTTTTATTTTTTCAATTTTTTTTGTTACATGGCAATAAAAATTTTTTAATTAAGTGAGCAAAAAGCTACATCTTCAATTGATAGTACTTACCTTGCTCTTTACGATGCTGAAAAGATCTCCTTCATAAGTGAAAAACTGTAGGAAAAATTGAGCTGCACAGCCGAAACAAAACTTTTTATGAGAAAAAAAGCATTCGTTTTTCAATTATTTCTCCAACAGTTTTTTTACTCATGGAGGAGATCTTTTTTGCATCGTAAAGATCAAAGTGAGTACTATAAACATGCGTAGTTGTTCTTTGACAAGTTAATTAGAAATTTTTATTGCCACGTAAAGTAATAACTAAAAGTAAACATATTTTGTTTCAAAAAATTCTAACACTTCTTGATTTTTTTTTTAAGCGATTTAAAAAACTGGATCTTAATTTTGTAGACCAGTTCATTGTGAATCAAACAAAAAAAAAACAAATCATCTCTATGTACAATATTGGCTGAATAATTGATTTTTTTTAAAAAGAATTTGGGACTCTGAACGTCCATTCGAATGTTCTAAACATGTTGTGAATCCCTCCGAGCTTGTTTTGCTCCTGAAGTATTTTTTATTAACTTAGAAGTTTTATAAGAAAAAAATGTTCGGTCCCATTAATGTTCTGAGGGGGAGGGGGAAGCCATAGAAAATGCCATAGGTTTAGGTTAGTTAGGTTTGTTCATATATGGTATGAAGACTTGTGTCCACAGGGGCTTACTGTGGACTGGTATCCACAGGGGCTTACTTTTTAAGTTTCTATGCATTCTTTATTATCTCTTCTTTGTCTTTTTTCCACTTCTTTACAATCAAGCATTTTTCATGAGAAAAGTATTGTGTGTGGGAACACATCTCTTGCCCATATAGATTCCCCATATGCAACTGTCCACATTAAATGTTCCTTTTTCTTTGCCCACTTGAGATTGCTTTTGTTGTAGCTGGGAAATCCTAAAATGATAAGCCTAATAATGAAAAAAAGTTTCTGGTTTGGCCTTGCACAATTTTTGGCTCCCTACATAGGTTCTCTTTGTTTTAACACATTGACTGCAATACAACCCATCGGTGGGTTGTTTGAAAAGTTTTAACAATCTTTTTAAATTAATTGTATTTAATGGATCCAGTTAATGCTTGGTACCTATAAAATTTCTATTAACTTGAATTTAACTTTGAGTTGAATACTGAACTTTAGTTCAACCCATCGCATTTGTGTTAAAACTAACTTGAGTTGATTAAGTTCATGTATTACCTTAATGAGAGTGGTTGTATCAGGATTATAGATAAGAATCACTCATATGCTATTTCTGCTTTATTGCGACCTTCAGGGTGCTCATTTTTTTTGCACTGAAAGCGAATTTATGGATTGCTTTCCCAATTTCAAGTGTGCCACATCCATATATTTTAAGGCACACCCACGTTTGTGTCTATGAAGATCTATTGCTTGAAATTTCCTCTATATCCGCTAGAGAAGTATGTAGATTTTGTTACTACTTGTGCATTGGAGTTGCCATTGTTTTTTATTGTTTGACTCAGATAACATCCTGATATGTTTTCCAATTTTTCACCATATTTTCACAGACCCACCATAGTATGTATGCATCTAGTTAGTACCTACCACCAAGCTTTTCACATCTGTTCACTAGTTGCCTGCCCAGTTGTGTATAGTGTTCTCAGTTATTCATAGTTGGCAAACGGCTCTGGCTTGTTACCTTCAGTGTTTGACTTTTTGCCTCTAACACTCATTATAGGACAATTTGTGAGTCGCTATTGATGTACAGTGTGTTTATATTGCCTGAAAAGCTTTTTACACTATACTACAATTCAGGAGTAGCTATTGATGTACAGTGTGTCCATGATTAAGCAGTTTTAATTTAGGTTGTCATTTACATGTTGGTCATATAGAGTTGCCATTTATGTGATGTGATGAATGTATATGCTGTTATAATGAGAATATTTGAAGCCAACACATTCATGTGCATTCACCAAGACTGACAACATAATGCTATTTGCTTTGTGATACTGAAAACAAATCACTCCAGCTTTTTGTAACAGAATCTTGGCTTAGTGATTTTGTAAATCTTGAGTTACTTTTAATTTTTATTTGAGAACTTCATGGAGTACCTAAGTGCTTTCATTGTAGGAAACTCATAACTAAACGCTAAAATATTCCAAGTTCCATGGCTCACATCATGCAGTAATTTAGGAGGAATACAATGTTGATGCAAAATTTTTGCAGTGTCTTGTGAAGATTTGGAAGTGTGGGGTGTAGTAGGTTTTGTGGCTCTGTGTCATTCTAAAACAACTGTAAGCTTTAAACCATGCTTCCACCAGGCAATTCTCAAGTTCTATCAAACATAAACATAAATAATTAATGTGAAACTGCACGTCAACTACCAATCTTGAACTCGGTGAATTTTCAAAGGACTCTTAACTACCAATTTAAACTCGTCTGGTTACACACAATTGAAGGGAAGCAATGTCCGATATTTGCGAAGGCAAGATGGTGATGAGAGCAATGTGTACTGACCGCGGTGCCCGTGCAGGACGACGCGCGCCAGTTCTTCACGATGGCGAGCGCCACGGAGGAGGGCGAGATGACGCTGGACCTCGCACACATCATGAAGCGCCTGTGGCAGGACGCGGGGGTCCAGCACTGCTTCCAGTGAGCCTGGTCTTGTGTTGGGTGTTGTGATCCAGTGTTGTTGGGTGTTGTGGTGCGTGTGGTGTTGCAGCAAAGCTTCTAGTGAGATGGTTGCCGTGTTCTGTGTACTACAGTGGGCTGTCTACATAACGTGTTAGAGAGTACTGTGTGCTCTGTGCTGCTGCAGCCTGCAGTGTGTGTGTTGGCATATGCATAGGTATTCCCCCACTATTCGAGCTAATTTTATTTCATTATGATTACATGTGAAAGAAAAAACTCAAATTTAGTTTCCTCTCAAAGACATCAGTAAATGGAACTCAACCCAAGGCATGTATTGCACTAAAGTGAACCAAATATCTCAGTGGAGTTAAATTTTATAGTGGTAAGTATGATAATTGTTAAATTTAGAATGATCTCAAAGTGTCGAGCGTGTGCGTGTGTGTGGCAGGCGGTCGCGGGAGTACCAGCTGAACGACAGCGCCTCGTACTACCTGAACGCGCTGGACCGCATCTCGCGCAGCAGCTACATCCCCACACAGCAGGACGTCCTCCGCACCAGGGTCAAGACCACCGGCATCGTCGAGACCAACTTCTCCTTCAGGAAACTCAACTTCAAGTCAGCCTCTCTTCTTATTTTTTGTTTCCATTTCTGGCCAACGTTTTAATTGATTTCATTTTTTTTTTAGTCAACATTGGGGAACATTTTCACTCGTTTTTTTCTGCATTTCTGGGCAACATTTTAATTCATTTTTTTTACTTAACTTAACGCTCAGTTTTTTGTTATAACAGAACATTTTTTATTTTGTGTTGAACAAGTCTTTCATTTTACTTCTTGAGGTTATTTTTTGTTAATCTCATATATCTTGAGCGTAACTTCTTCTGAGGTATTATTTTATTCCATTTTATATGACTATTTCGTGCCTCTTTTTCATTTGTTGAACTTGATTTAAAAGAAGCATTTCCTGTTTCACATGTTGAGACCTTTATCTTTGGTTCCTTGCATTGTGCCCAGCTTTAGGGAACACTTCATTTCTATTGGTAAACGCTATTATTAATTTTTAATTCTCTTTTTGATCTGAATTGTGAGGAATGCATTTTCTATTCCATAAGTATTGTTTTCTTACTTGAAACGTTCGTTCGAGTGAAATCTTACCTGCTATATCCATTGAGACTTAGTGTAAAACTTGGCAAAGCTTGACTTCAGTAGAGACAAGTTCTACTTTGCGGTGAGGTCACTTGCAGAAGATTTTAAGCTTATGTTTTGAACATGATGTACTCATTGAGGTGAACCCTGCAAGTATACATCATTGACATTGAATTTGTTCGAAATACGATCAGGATAGTATTTGTATAGCAGTATACCTTGGTGAGACATTCTGGCTAGTCATCTTCTTGCCTGGGTACCTTGGAGAGACCACTGGTTTAGTCATCTCCTTGTTTGATTCCTGTTGTGAGGCTATCTGTTCAGCTTTATTGAAGTTTCTACACACCTGCTTGATTAAAATTTATCTCGACTGAAACTGATCGTCATCTCTACAAATTGCGACGAAATCGTATTGGCAAGAAATTATTCTGCTTTTCACTATTTCAACCAGAACTAATCTGGATTGGATAACCAGCCTAACTTAAAAGTTGCTGTGTCTAGAGGCTCCAGACAGATGTAGCTGGCTCTGCTTGACACTAAGTGCCGCCATTGGTTCAGGTAAACGCACGTAGTTAAGTTTCTGTTCATTGCAGGCTGTTTGACGTGGGAGGCCAGCGGTCGGAGCGCAAGAAGTGGATCCACTGCTTTGAGGGCGTCACAGCTATCATCTTCGTGGTCGCCATGTCAGGTCGGTTTGTTCTTTGTTTTGCTTTTATTCATGCAGCAAGCAAATCCTTGGTTGCTTCGGACGCGAGTTGGAGTAGTTTTTTCGTGGTGGCCATGTCAGGTCAATTTGCTCTCTGCGCCGCCTCACTTGAATTGATAGGGCAAATGTAATACTTGCAGGGAATGCAAATTGGATTTTTTTTACCTTCGCGGCATACTGTATATGTATAATTCGTTGAATATTTAATAGATTGGTTTCTAAGGAATACTAGGTACGATCTGACGTGACTGAAGTACTGTACTACTCGTTTTAGTGCTGTTCCATATAACCAACTCGATTACTTTCCCAATTAGCAACTTTACCTTTGTGGAAGTTGATGTGGTGTTGGACTGTGAAATAAAATTTGCCCATTTTTAGCAAAAGGTATCGTCTACCTTCGGAGGTAAAATTTGTTTATAGAAACTTGGCTGTTCTCTTTTCTTATCATCCAAGTTTTCATTCGGTATGAGTTTGAGTGACGTATTATATTGAATCTTTGTTTTCAAGTGAGCTTGCGCATGTTATTGAAGGCTGTGTTATGTTCGTTTTTTTTGAGGTTTTAATTTTTTATATTAGATACATTGATACCTGGGACTTTCGTTTCACTTTTTCTTTTAGGGCTATTTGGTTATTAATACGAGGAGTTCGCGAGACTCGAATATTTCTATTAATATTATTTACTTAATATTTTACTTAATCCCTGTTTTTAAGGTATTTATTACAACATGCGGGTCAATACACGTTTCTGAGAATTGTTATTTTGTATGAGACACGTTACCAAACATGCGTTTGAGTTTCTTAATAAATTTTATATTGGTTAATATTGGCTCTGACGATTTTTTATTTTTTTGTGACTCGGTGCATGCCAATATTGAATGTAATTGAAGTGCTCATCGAGGTCAAACCATTTCAGGCTACGACTTGGTCTTGGCTGAGGATGAAGAGATGAACCGCATGATCGAGTCCATGAAACTTTTCGACTCGATCTGCAACAACAAATGGTTCGTAGACACGTCCATCATTCTCTTCCTCAACAAGAAAGATCTGTTTGACGAGAAAATTGCCCGCTCTCCTCTGACCATCTGCTTCCCTGAGTACACTGGTGAGACCCTCGGTGTAGTCATCTTGTAAGAGCATTCGCCCATTATTACTCGGAGGAGCTATTTTTGGCCACAGCAAAGGAGTAATGAAACTTGTTTTGGAAAATGATTTATCGTGGAACGTATTGAATGAATGAAAACGGAAATTAGGAGATGCCAAGTCTAAATAAAGCCCTCAAAACAGAAATAACTAAGAATAAAAATGTGGCTTATGAGAAAATAAACTCCAGTCTGTTTGGATTTTTCAAAATTAAACTCCAGTCTGTTTGGATTTTTCAAAATTAAACTATTAAGTAAAAATAAAAAACCAACTCAGAATGAATATGTGCAAAAATGAAGTAAATTTCCTGAAATGAAACAAGAAAAAAGAAAAATGGACTATGATGTGAGTATGAATAGAATTAAAATCCAACTCAAGTCATTAGGCGACAAATTGAAATAAGCGGCTTAGGAATATTTTTAATACAAAATGGTCTTGATGTCCAGTATAATTACATACATATACATGCATATACCGGGCTTATCCTCCCTATGGGAGGGTAGCCGACAGCAGGCCACAATCACCACACTTAGTCACTAGGAGGCGAGAGAGCTAGCACTGGCCGCACCTGAACTGCCAGGATCAGCAGCAGCCCAGCACAACCACCTTCCACAGTCAGGCCCGACAGCCACAGCTGGTTTACCCTGACCGCTTCATTGAGTGCAGCCCCTCCCCCCGCACATGACAGGTCAACCCCATCACACGCGGGCAGCTTCCAGTAACGCGTCAAAAATAAAATTACCTCCTTATACACTGCCCCCACTCACTTCTGTCCACAGCCATCCCTCTCGCCACGTCCACAGTCAGACCCCTCTCATACAAAGCACGTCGCACCCCATCCATCCAACTCATCCGTGGTCTACCTCGCGCTCGAAGACCACTCACTTCCGACGTATATATTTTTTTCACCAGCCGTTCAACATTCATTCTTTCAACATGCCCAAACCATCCAAGCACTATTTCATCCACTCGCCTGCTCAACTTTTTGATAACACCCGTCTGCCTCCTAACCAACTCATTCCTGATCCTATCTCTTCTAGTTACTCCATACATGCTCCTCAAACACTTCATCTCAAACACATCCAACTTCCTCCTCTCAGCTGCTCTCAACCCCCAGGAGGGGGTTGAGTATAATTGAAAACCCTCCAATATAATTAAACAGAACACAGAAAACCAAACAGAAAACAGAAAACAGTATAATTGAAAACAGAAAACAGCTCAATGTTCTGGAAATAAGAAGAAAAAGAAACAAAGTTCCTAGAAAAAAATATCATGCTCACCTAAAGTAAATTTTAGGACAAAATAACACAAGCATGCAAACCTAGATTGAATGATTAAATGAGAGCAAATGTAGTGCATTGGGAAATTATTCAATCACTGAGTAGTTCACTCACAAAAAAGCAGAAAATCAAGAAATAGTGCAATTAATGACCACCTAAAGAACGTGCATTTACAAACTTTCAATACTAATCCATTTAATATCGAACATCATTCGAAATGACTTGATCAGACACAAGTTGCTCAAGCTTTTTGCAAGAGGGACGTTCCTTGTAAACATTAGACCTAATATTTGAGACCACGCTTACTCTCTCTCTGCCTGAGTACTCTCCTGGTGCAAACATCTGTTTAGCAATCTCCTGTCCTTAGTACTGCGAAAGTCAGAACTGCATGGAGGACTACGTGATATGGCCGATGTAAATGGGAATGAGAGATTAATTGTGGCTGTAGTTTATAGAAATATTTCACCCGTTTTTTGTGCAATAACATTTTTTGACTTGGGTTCGTAATGCACTTTACATTCTCAGGAAACAACAATTACACTGAGGCGTCCACCTACATCAAAGACAAGTTCGAGAATCTCAACAAGAGACGAGGGCAGAAGGACATTTACACGCACTTCACGTGCGCCACGGACACCAATAACATACAGGTACGATTTCAGCTGTTCAACGTTGCGACAGAGATATGTACGATCTGACAGCTGCGGCGTGTGTGTTAGTGTAGCGGTCATGTTAAATGATGTGTGATATAGCCTTTTACATTTTGAATTTTTAAATTTGGGCTATTTGTGTCCTGAGAAAAATGTTGTGTGATACAGCCTTTAATTTTATTAAATTTAGACTACTTGTGTCTTGAAAAGGAATGATACGTGATACAGCCTTCAAACTTTCGTTTTTTTTAATAAGCTATTTGTACCTTAGTGAGAAATGTTATAAACACCCCATGTTGCATTTTTACCCAATACTCGTCTCGTGTGCTAGCTTGCGTTGGTATGCCCTATCGTTTGTTGCCATCCGCAGTTCGTGTTTGACGCCGTCACGGACGTGATCATGAAGAACAGCCTGAAGGACTGCGGCCTGTATTAGATCTCCTGGAGGTGCCGGCACCTCGAGAGGACAGGCACTGTGGCAACAACCATCAGCCTACGTTTTCTGTAGCAGTCATCTCGAGTTATTTGTGTTCTCTAACTTCAGTGTGATGTTGTGTTTAATTAGGAGTTTCAAATGCTCTTGTTTCTTGACTTTGATGTTCGAAAAGCGTGATTCTAGTGCTTCTATTTTCAGGGAAATGAAAATTTCAGAGCAGGTCCACTGTGTTTACCATGCTATGTGAGTGGCTGCAATTTTGCAGCGATTTTAGCTGGGTAGGTGTTAATGGGGCGTTGTTCTCATCCAGCATTAAATAGAACAAAATTGAGCGGTTTTGAGTTTTACCCATGTATTTAAAGTACAGCTCATTTAAAATTGAGTTCTTATTTAATAGATGTACAAATGACATTTTGCACATGCTGGAAAAAGCACTTTTGGGGTTGAGATACTTCATTATTTCTAGGATCATAGACTCCAAAGCTGCCATAAATCATTATTCACTTACATTCTGCGTATAGTGACATTCGAGAACGCTTTGTGCGTGAATTTTTGTATTAACGTAACTGTCCACTTGAAAGTAGTGTTCTCCAATACAAAAAAAAAAAACAATTTTCGCCCACGTTTCTGCCCTGCCTCACTCCACGTCACCAAGCATTGCTTGTGTGCCGGGCCTGAAACACTCCCATGACGCCGTTTTGATCCCATGACGTCAAAATCTCACGGCTGACTTTGTGCCCGTCAAAACTAGAGAGGCGGGGTGGGGTTATTCATTCATCTTGATGGTGAACAGCAAGATCGCTCACCATGTAAAGACTGCTTATAATATATATTTTCCTTTGTGGAGAACATCCCACTAAAACTAGATGCATCACGAACAGTATGTAAATTTCAGCAGTATTGTGGCAGGATTGCCATATGGCGCGTCAGTTACGTGTGTGGTTCCATAGGGGGTAACCCGTGTTATGAGTTCTTTATTTTTGAGACCGAGTTGATGGCTTAATGCCTCCATTGAGTTGTGGGGTTTCCAAAGTAGAACTAAATTAGGAAACTATTGTTCGCAAAGTTAGTAAAAACTAATTTTGATATATGTATGTGTGCGTCTTTACGTATCACTTTCTTTGCTTTGCTCTCGCTTTCAACTTACTTTATGTGTGCAGACCGTTTCTAATAGCAAGACTTAGTCATTAGGTTCAATTACCCCCAATAATATCGGCAATGGTAATTTTACTTACTTGAGACTCACCATTTAATTACTTGCCATACAGGGTTCAGTAGGACAGTTCGCAGTGTAGTTTTTTCCTTGTTTTCTCTTAGGATCAGTTCAGGTGTAGCATCGATGATCCTGAATGTTTCAACTAATTCATTTAAACACAATATCGTTACCTCCGCGTTCCGTGGTTGTGAGTTGAAACGAGGACTTGAAAAAGTACCTTTGATTTATTTTGAAATTTTCTTCGCGAATCACAGGTTACGAGTGCACAAAATGGTCTTGTTAGCACATTCCTGGTGTCACGTCCATGCATGGAGGTATTTTCTATGTGCTATAGCGTTATTTACTCATGGAAGATTCATCGGTTGGATAATTTTCATCTAGTAATCACATTTTGCAACGAAATGCATTACGCGGTTTGTTGCTTCATTGTTTCCATTGATTGCTGTTTTCAACTCATGTGGCGTGAGAATGATGTGCTAAGGAAGTTGCGTTGTGCTAGAAATACAGCCGCGTAAGAGCTTGTTGAAATGGACAGAAATGTGAAATGTGTCCAAATATAGTGGCATTGAGAATATGTAGTTAGTGTCAAAGTGTGGCTGTGTCAATAAAATTTAATTTGAAAGTTATGAAGCAGCAATAAAAATGTAGTTTCAAGCTGCGGCAGTCGATAAAAATGTGTCAAAGTGTGATTGTGTCTAGAAATGGGTCAGTGTGGTTGTATTTTGAAAATGTATCAAAAGTGTGACTGTGTTGAAAATGTTGTGTCAAGGTGTGACAGTGTTATGTGTCAAAGTAGGTATGCCAGTGTCTTGGAAATGTGTAGAAGTGTGCTACTAGCGATGTATTATCGTGCTTGTTTTGATGCTGGTATCAGATCCAAGTACAATTCTCATTAACGTGTGATCAATCGTCGTGCCATTAGGAGAGAAAGATGTTCATTTTCTACCTGCATCGAATCTAAGTAGACCTGCACCCGACCTTCCATTTGCAGTCTCTATCACCATTGATACAAGTTCTGATGACTTTCATTAATGACTTGTTTCACGAACGCTGTTGCTCGATTAGGCTGCATTTGGAAGAAGAAAAATTAGCGTCTACTGCGTTGAGAGAGGGATGTTGAAATACTTCCGTTTGGCTTTGACAGTTTTTGTCCAAATTTTGATTTGAAATTCATTGGTTCGTTTTACTTATTATTCTCTAGTGTGTATTTTGTTCTCATTCATCGTGCTGGTGCGTGAAGATTTACGATGTGTTCATCAGTGATATTAAATTTCGGTTTTCTTGCATGGAGGTCTTATAATATAACCATTAGGATTTCAAATAGAATTAGCATTGAGGTTGTGTTTTATAATGAACGTAGCATTCACATCCTCATTCGGAGAGAGTGAATTTCCTGGATGTTGAGCCGCGTTATTTTGAACAAATTTAGTTATTGGCCTTAACTTTTTTATCTCCAGAAGCTCACGTTGCATTTGGCATGGAAATAGTGTTATGCTGTTGGGATTGTGGGTCAACTTATGTAGAGTCTCTGAATGTCAAGTTGCTCTTAATCGCAAAGAACGGCATTCCAAGTTGCTTCAAGTCGGAGAAACTAAATTCCAGGAAGTGTTCAACCCGAATTTTAATTGTGAAATTCCAAGCGATTTTAATTGCGAGTAATGGCATTCCAATATATGTGTTTCTGGTGCAACAGAATTTGAGGTGTGCTGATGTCAAGCTGTACACTTTGAAATTGTGTTGATTCCGAGCTCAATAATTTAGAATTGTGTTCATACAGAGCTCTAAAATTCCGATTGGTTTAAATCTGGAGTAACACTATTCTAAGTGGTGGTAACGAAGATTTTCCTTGTATTTTTCTTGTGAGAATTGTTTGATAGAAGGGTGTTGATGTTAAATTTGGTGAAATGACAATGATCAAATAATTTTGCTCGAGCTTACCTCATTAGTTGAATGCAATTGTGTGAGGCGAGCCTCGAGTTGTACAGTTAGCTAAGACGTGAGATAAGCTGCGCCGTGAACTTTCTCCGTACATTTAGTGCTATTTTAATTGCTTCAACCTTCAGTGTCTTCTCTCTTTGTATGTTTGGCATTATGAAATTTTTCTCGTCAGCATTGCTGTTGAAACTTCGAACACTTTCCTTTTCAATCGATCGTCTTTAGTGTGGAGCTCGTCTACCGGAGATATTTGTTAGTTAGGTGTTCTTAGAAAAATTGTTTCTCTAAGTGTGTTGTGCGCTTGTACATAACACGATGCCTTCATTCACGGGATTTGAAACAAACATCGGCATCTAAGGATGCTTCATTTCCAATCAAGCAAGAGAAACAAAGTAATTCACGAAACATTTCGTGAATTATTTTACTCATTTTGACGGGACAGATTTGATTCCTTATTGAAGCTTCCTTATTTAAATACTCGTTTCGTGGATTTATCGGCACTCTTCAGTTGAAATGAAGATGGAATATTTGGCCTTGAATCAACTCGAGTTGATGGCACAGAGCTTTTTGGACACCAAAACGGCGTTGGTAGCGCCTAAGAAAATATGTTCGTTGCCTTTAGATATGGAAGTGTTCCACGACGTGAGTCCCACAGTGCCAGTCTGCGCCTCGTGCAAGTACTTCATTTCTTGCTAACTTGTGTGTCTTCTTTGTCGTCTTTCATTCCTTCCTCTGGAACTGCTAAGTCTTTTTTACTCCGTAGCTACTAAGACTTTTTTACTCTCTAGCTACTAGGATTTTTAAACTCTTGAAATTTGAAGGACTTTTAAACCCCCGTCGCCTTGAGGATTTTTACTCTATACAACCTTCAGGACTTGGTGTGTCTTACGGTCTTTAGGACTTTTTATACTGTACAATCTTCAGGACTTTTTATTCTCTACGATCTTCAGGACTCAGTCTTACGGTCTTCTACGCTTTGCATACGTCGCGGCCTTCTAAAATTTGCCAAACTTACAGCCTTCAAAATTCCTTTACTCCTTGCCGCCTTCAGGAGTTTTTTTCATTTAACCTTGAGGCCTTGAGGACTTTTTTTGTGTCCTTGCCGACGCCAAACTGATGTATTCTATGGCCTGCAAGATTTTATAACCCTATGGCCTCTGAAATTTATTTATATGCCTTCAGCATTTAGGACATACGTCTTCGCATCGGACATACTCGACTGACCCACCGTTATCTAATGGAGCGACAACCGCAGCCGCGATGCGAGCGGTGTCACGTTCCTCTGACCGTCAAACACATACTTGCGGAGTGCCCGAGATATGCAGCTGACCGAAGTGTATGCTTTCCAAACCTCCGTCTTTTTGCCGTGGATGAGGTGCTAACCAAGATGCTTGCGGAGATCGAACGTGTAGCTTTCAATGTGGATGCTCTGGTGTTGTTTCTTGAGAGATGCAAATTGCTGTCGGAATTCTGATCGAAGGTCATACTTCATCATCCGTATCGTTTTTGTTTTTGTTGTCCATACTTTCACGCGCTTGGAAACGTATGTACTCCTTGTTGTACTACTTCAAGAGAGTTAACGGGAAGCCACGCTGTAAGGCGTTATAGCCAGACGTGATTTTCGCCTTGGAAGTTTTGAGGATGAAGAAACCGTAATATGGCCGGACGCGCTGCGTTGATACCTCGGGGGTTTAAGCGTGGGTAAGGCGTCCGGCCATAAATGGGTGGGCAGCTGAAACCCCCTACGGGGTTTGGCTGCTCAGTGCGTTCGAATGTACTGCGTTGTGTACAAATTTTAATGGGGAGACACTTGTAATTTTGAGTCGTAATTATGACCATGATGCTCATATAATTTTGATGTTTCTAATAATATTGATGTTTATCTTGTGTAATTATTTAGAAGAGTCTGATACGAATTAAATAATGTGACCTTCGGTGCGATATAGTTTGAATAACTGAAGCGCTAGCAAACCCATGTTACTACTACTACTACTACTACTACAGCCTTCAAAATTCCTTTACTCCTTGCCGCCTTCAGGAGTTTTTTTCATTTAACCTTGAGGCCTTGAGGACTTTTTTTGTGTCCTTGCCGACGCCAAACTGATGTATTCTATGGCCTGCAAGATTTTATAACCCTATGGCCTCTGAAATTTATTTATATGCCTTCAGCATTTAGGACTTCTTATTGCACTGATGATCGCTTCTTTTCAAATTCCTCGCATCGACTTCCTGGTACCGATTCGGCCGCTCGAATTTTTCTGGCCTACCATTTACCCTTGCAATGGTGTGCAGGGAAGCTCTCCTCGCTTCTGGAAATGCCTACTTTTGGTGCAAGGATATTCAACGTAAGCTGCTCCACCATTTGTCTAATTCTGAGTTGAAAATATCTGACCCTGAGTCCAGTACGGTTTTGTAGTATATCTATATTCCCAACATCTGTCATTATACAACTTGCCTTCCAGTCTCTTCGTGAAAGCAGTCTCCCGTATTAGTGTAAGTTTTCCTTTCCCTTCTCATTTTGTATTATACTTCTCGTTAACGTTAAGTGGTGGCATTGCGTGGTGTGCTTGTAAATTAGCGACATATTTCTTTTTTGTATTCTTGTTCATCTTCTTGCTTTGCGTTCAGTCTGCCTTGAGAGCAAAGTGTGTCTCAAGCAGCCAGGAAGTGTGTTGTGGACGCGCGCGTCTTGCTCAGGGCTTCTTCAACGAACATCTTGGTTGTCTTACTCAATATGTGCTCTTCAGTGGGCAACTTGCTAACTGTCCAGTGAAACCGGTACTGTACTGGAAACTCGGTACTGAACTGGAAACTCGGTACTGAACTGGAAACTCGGTACTGTACTGGAAACTCGGTACTGTACTGGAAACTCGGTACTGTACTGGAAACTCGGTACTGAACTGGAAGATTTTCGTTTGAAACTTGCTAGTTTTTACACTAAACTCTAGGATGTTTTAGTAAAACTCGTAAATTTTCACGATAAGCCAGATGTTTTTTGTGGTAGGCTTGTGTGGTTTTCGTGCTAAATTCCAAAATTTTCAAACTTGAAGAGCTTTTCCATTTTTCTCGAGCAGTCCAAGTGTAGTTACAAAATAGTGGGAATTCGCTGTACATGATACTGAAAATTATTACGTTTCAAGCTCAGTTTTGTTGCGCCAAAAGAAGTGGTGATCATCAATTATTTAATGGACGTCTATTTTTTGTAAACTGACGGATGGATTTCAATGGAAGGCTATTAAAACAGAAGTTTTCCTGTTAAAGTTTGTTCCAGCAACTAATGCTAGCATAGCTGAAGTTTGTGATGTTTTGTGAATATAACACCTGATTATATCGCTGATGTTATTGCTGTTGCTTTCTGTACAAAACACAGTTAGTTGTACGGTGAAAATTCTCAGTTACAATGGTCCGGGGATATCTGCACACAAATGAACACCTGTGCTTAATCCCATATAAATCCCTTGGCACAAAATATGAGAATCCGTTTGAAGGGAATTTCACCATTGAATGCCACAAACTTCGAAAGTGATGTCCAGGAAAAACCTATTGTTGTTGAATGGAACTCGTCATGGTCATTTTATTCTTTCGCACAGCTTTGTATAGCTAATGCGTGCCTACTGAATTACATTTCTTTCCATTTTCGGCTTGTTACTAACATTTTCCTTTCACTCATAATTACGTGTCTCGTTATTTTTCTTCTTAATTGATTCTTTCCCTTGTTGATCTAGGTTCATTAATCTCGCCTGCGTTTTATAGTCTTTGACGGAAGTTGTCTTTAACTGAGTATATTATTGTTACTATCTGCATTTGGTCATTAGTTCCAAATATGCTTCAAACTTTTTGCCCCCTTTGGTTCAGTTGTTAAAGTCTTATTGTTGCTATGCATTGTCTTTTTTTGCGCTTCCTTTGTAGCGGGGATCAACTGGACCTTCTGTGAAACTCGCCACGTCTTTTTCTGCATTTTCTCTGCTTTTATTAGGAAGTGGCAGTGGCTGTTGTAAGTGACGACCATTTACCTTAACATTGTTTTTATCATTTATGATATCAAGCAGGAGTGAAAGTTATATCATCTACGCAAATACTAAAATCATCTAGCGAGACGCTATTTCCATTCAATAAGGAGATCGTCTTGCATTTGTCCCGATGGGGATTGTCTTCCTAAACTTCTTGAAGACGAGAGGCTCCTGGAGTGGCAAGGAGGGTTCCCACACCTCATTGAGAAAGATGTTGACGGACATTGGCATTGAAGTATATGTGCTGACATATATGAGAGAGTCAGCCGACTGCGTATGACCAGGTGACGTCTCTCGTGGCGGAGGCATTTTACTCTGGTGTCTTGGTTTTCAGATTCTGTTCAGAGTTCTGTTTAAAAATCGGAGACATTTTTCACGTTTTTCCCTCCTCAGGGGGATACAACTATTGTATCCCCGTGAGGGGGGGGGGGGGATACAACTATTGTCTCTTTGGGAGTTAGCGCTCCCAGGGGTAAAATGTGAGGGCCCGAGCTGAGAGTTAGGTAGGCCTTCTTTTTGTTGAAATAAAATGTTTTTTTTTTTGTTATGTTAAAAAGCACCATTTTTTGGTTCACTACTGTCCCGTTTTTCAGCACCTCTGACTTTCTGCTTCAACTTTTATCTTATTTCATGATCTTCTTTCTCAACTTACTGTTTCTATGCCCTTTCTGCGTAGATACCGCGTTTCCTTAACTCCATGCTAAATGGTGCCTTCCTCCTTCCTCTCTTTGGATCGCATTTGTTGCTGCGGGAAGGGAGGGCTAAAACTAACAACTAATTTAATCTAATCTACAGGTTGATTTGATGGCGACACCTTGCATTGCAGGGTCGTGCGATGGGGTGTGAGGCCTGAGACTTGACCTAGAGCGGGATATCTGAGAGCTTCTACACTTGACAAGTTTTTTTATAATTGGCTACCTACTTGATGGTAAACGGTAATGCCAGTTTCATTCTGTACGCATCAAAGTTTTAATACTTAGTCTGTGATCGTCCATCAAGGCACCTTTTGTGTAGTAAGCTTGTGCGTCATATGTATAGCGCTTCACTTTTCATTATCTTCCACTGCTTCTCATTTTACTTTGTTTTTCTTTTTCTTTGCGTATTTCCTCAAATTGAGCGGGATCATGAAACGCTGAAAGTTATCCCGCTTCGGGCATCTGAAAAACAGCCAGCAAAATGAACAGTCGGAACAATTAAAACAAACGAGCTTTACGCCTGCACTTTGATACAGTTTTCCTATGTGTGCGTGCCAAGGACTGTTGGACGGAAGTGTGTAGGAGGAGTTGCATTCAGCAGGGTGCGTACAGGCATGGAGAAGCATGGAAAGTAGTTGAATTTCGAAAATAAAATTCAAGGCCTCGAAAGTAGTGGAATTTGAAAAATGGTCATTGAAAGTCATGAAATTTTAGAATTTTCGTGAAAAGAACATTTTACTGTTGAAAATTTTCGTTCCGTTTGGTCCGCGTTGAGCGAGGCGTTGTCAGTAACCTTCGAGTGTTACTTGGGCTCTGATTGGTTGATACAGCTACGTCTTTAGTGTCCGCGATTTTGATTGGTTCTCAGGCGTCACGTGAAACCAAACGCGCTCAGTGTGACTGAAGACACGCGCTCGCTCGGACCATTGTTGACCTGTCGCCACTGTTGAACATTTTCGAGCTGAGTTTTTATCATCGGTCTTGACCATCCCGTGTGTGTGTGACTAGAGTTACGGTGCCGAGACTGAGCTGAGGAATTATCGTCATGCCAGGCAGTTGTTCTTTCAACAACTTGTGGTTGCGAGACAAAGACTTTCAACAATGGATAGCACCGCATCCCAAACTGAAAACAATGGCGGTTTGCACCGCGTGCGAGTCGGAGTTCGACATCGCCAACAATGGAATAGCGGCGGTGAGGAGTCATGCAAAAGGAACAAAGCATGCCAAGAACGTGAAAGCTCAGACGACGAGACTTGCCAACCCGAAGATCGGGGATTTTTTCGTGACTTCCCAACCATCGACCGATCCTCCGACGCCTGCTGAGGGCAGTTCGGAGACTCAGACTGAGAGCAGTGAGACTGTGCCAGCAGTACCAGAGTCTGCTAGTACCTCTACTTCATCGCCATCAGTCAAAACTTGCACCTGTCAGTGCTGTCGCAAGAAAACGGCTCTAACTGACTTTGTGCAAAGGGACAAAGTCCTGAAGGCCGAGACGCTTTGGGCGTTGAAGACCGTAGCATCGCACCTGTCCTTCAAGTGCTCAAACCAGACTCCTTGGCTTTTCGCCTCAATGTTTGAGGATTCCCCCACAGCCAGCAAGTTCACCATGAGTGAAAAGAAATGCGCCTATCTGACAACATTTGGACTGGCCCCAAAACTGACCACACCAGCTAAGTATGCTGCCCTTGACTTCAATGACAAGACCATCTACCTGCAAAATAGCAAGATTGACCCTGGCTTTGTTGCTGCAAGTATTTTGAAAGATCAGATGGCTGCAAAGAAAGTGAATGAGAGGCTTGCTTTCTCCTTCAGGGATGATGTGAAGAATTTCCTTGTTGCTGTCATCAAGAAGATTGTTGAGAAGTTACCTTTGAAGTTCGGGTTGGCCCGAAACATGGGCTGGCTGGTGCCAAGTGTCTTTGTGGATCGCACAAAGAGAGAGAAGACCAAGTCCATGCTGAAAAACTGTCTGCAGCTGCTCAGCGATGCTAAGAGGCTACCACAGGGTGACATCGATGAGGTGATGAGCCAGTTTTCAGAGTTCTTTGATGAGGCACAGAGGAAGATCAGCACTTTCAACAGTTTTCAGCAAGACACTGATTGGCTAGATGTCTTCTGGAGCAGCCAGCTGGCCACATCCTCCCTCAAGAAACTGTGGCTGGTTGTGAAGATGCTACTGGTCCTGTCACATGGCCAGCTTCAGTGGAAAGGGGCTTTTCTGTGAGCAAGCAGCTCATGGAAGTCAACATGGGTGAGAACACCATCGTGGCGCAGAGAGTGGTCATGGACCACATCAAACATGTAGGAGGTATCTCCAAGGTTGACATTTCCAAGAAACTCCTCTTTTCAGCTTCACAGGGCAGACAGCGCTATCAACACTACCTGGATCAAAAGAAGGAAGAGGCAGAGAAGCAGAAGAAGGGAGAGAAGAGGAAGAGAGAACTGGATGAAGTGGAGAACCTGAAAACAAAACGGAAGAGGATGGAGGAGAGTCTGCAAGCGCTGGTGGAGGATGCTGACAGCTTTGCACGGAAGGCAGAGGACAAGAACGATTTGCGCCTACTGGCAAAGTCAAATGCATCGAGGAAATCAGCCAAAGACAAGCAAGAACAACTCAAGGGGCTGAATGCGGAAATTAATGACAAACTTAATGCACTGGCAAATGCATAGCAGATGCTATTGAACTGTCCAGCATGACTGTTTGGTGTTGTGATGATCATTTACACATTTATGAAAACAAGACCTGCAAGTAATGATGAATGTTCTGTGAAGTTTATGATTGAAATACATTTATTGTGCTGCAATTTAACTTTGTGTGACATTATTTTGGGCAGAGAGAGGTAGTGAAAATGTGATTTGGTTGGCATAAAAAGTCATGAAAAAGTAGTGGAATTTTGAACCTCAGAGCCTGTACGCACCCTGATTCAGGTATGTTCTAGTAGCAAACTACAACTATTATAACACAGAGATACAACTATTGTTTGTACGGGCATCGGTGCTCCAAAGGAAAAGATGCGCGGTCTCAAGCTGAAGATTCGACCTTTTGTTGCAATCGAATCATTTTTTCCTTACAGACTTTCTTTTTCGTCACCTATTACTTTCTTCAACTCTTATGTTTTATAAACTTTTTTCAATCTTGTGCATCGATTATTGTTCTCTTAATTTCGTTCTAATTGATACATTCCTCCTTTCCTCTCCTTGGATTGTTTCTTTTTAGTTAGGGAATTTTAACTGACATGTGTAATGTTGCGTGCCGCCAGTATATTGAGACACCCGCGTCGGACCTCTGATGCAGGAGAGCTGTGGTCGTCGCTCTCTCGTTAGTGTAATTTTTATATACTTGGATATGAGGTCCTCAGTCTCATTTCTTCTCGCGGTGATCATATCGCGCCAGCAGCTTACATCACTGCCATTCTATGTTAACTTTTCTATCCTCATGAATCGCTTGATTTTTTCTCTCAAATATCCTTCTGGTATGAGCCTCATGGCCTTAATAATCATTCCAATTGTAATCTGTTGAATGTTAAACTTTTTTGTATCCTTAGTTCTAAAAGAGTGATTCTATCTCTCCTGCCCACTTTGTCTTTTTCGCTGTCTCTTCTTTGTAATTTTTTCCCTTCCTTCCTAGCTTACTGATCTATGCGGAGGGTTACCTGTGTGGGAACACCTTGTCCATAGATTCTCCATTTTCTATAGTTCATACTAAATGGTCCCTTCTCTTCGCTCTCTTGACATCATTCTTCTTGTGGCTAGAAAGTTTTGAAACTAACAGGGGGGATACAGGTATTGTATCTATGGGAATTAGCGCTCCCAAGGGAACTATGTGAGGGCCCGAGCTAGAAGGTTAGGTAGGCTTCCTTTTGTTGAAATAGAATAGGTTTTTATTTTGTTACGGACCATCTTTTTTCGGTTCACTGCTGTCTTGTTTTTCAGCACCTACTACTTTCTTCTTCAACTTTTTCTTGTTTCACGAACTTCTTTCTTAACTTCCTGTTTCTGTGCACCTTGTTCATAGATTCCGCGTTCCCTCAACTCCATACTAAATCGTGCCTTCCTCCTTCCTCTCTTAGAACATCTTTGTCGTGCAATTAAGAGAGGCTAAAACTTTCTTATACAATAATAATAATAATAATAATAATAATAATAATAATAATAATAATAATAATAATAATAATAATAATAATTTGAAACTAATCGTGTAATGATAATCTGAAGTTATGAAGTTAACATGCGAGTCAAGTAAGCAACGTTACTGCTTTGACCGTTCTTAAATTCACAACAACCAAGGCATTTTGTTGTGCTTGCGAACACTTCATCAGTCCACTTTCACCAGTGTAGCTTTTCATACTTTTTATACGCATTTTACAAATTCTGGTCTTGACTGATTTTGTTTTTTGATTAAGTAAGCGACTCATATTCGTTCGTCTTTTTTGGAACTCATTATTGTATTACTCTTGTGTTTGTCTCTAGTGCTATTAAACGAAGAAAAACTTATAAGGAAGCAAGGCTGCTTGAGAGCATGAAGATTTCACTCTATGAAGCCGCCGAAATCTAACGTCGAGACTTGAATATTTCCGTCAGCGATATCTCAGCCCGTTAATTGCTTGGTGACTCCTCGTGATCTCCAAGGGGATTTCCATTATACGCGTGACGTACTGGAGAAGGGCGTCATAAACTTCATTCTTATTTATACTTAATCAATGCCAGTAGATAAAGCTTTTTAATGATTTTTTGTCTGTTTCAAAGTATCATTCTGAAATTTAGTGTGATAAAAGTTGAATCCGTAATTCCATTTTCACCCGCTGCAGTTCACGCATTGAAAGTTGAGTGGCCACGCGTTCTCCAAGGTGGCATGCTCACTCTAGTTGTTAGATGTTCTGACACTAAGTAGAGTGTCATGTGAGGTTAGTTTTAATTACTCGTCATCATTGGCTATCATTTCCTTCTCTCTGTTTTGTATGCTGCAGTATAATTTCAAGTGCGAACAAGTACATTCTCTGTCCTACTGTAACTGTCTAAGAATTTTCGGTATGGGTACCGCATTGGAAAGACTCAAAAATTAGTTCAAACTTAACTCAATTAGGAGCGAAAAAATTAATATAATTCACAGAACTTTCTCCCGGTCTTCATCCTAGTATTTTTTGCTATCATTTTTATTTAGTGTGTAAAAATTCTCTTATAGCGTTTCAATTTGGTAGGATCTGTAAATCTGTGAACGGTATCAATGTGTTATTGAAGTGTGTATTCTTGAAGCGTGAAATGATGCAATTTAAGGGTCTTTCAGTTTAGTGAAAGTTACGGTGCAATTTAGCCGAAGAAAGTTATGTCGTGTTACTCGTGTACTCCTGAATTCTTCCCTTCTTCATGGCATTACTCTTTGCGATACTTACTCTCTTTTTACCCTAAGTTAACGAATTATGTGTTACGATAGAATTATGAACAAACTTGTATAGGGCGCTGGATTTTCGGTAGGGAAAATAATCGAAACAGGCTTTGTCTCAGGCTGTTAACATTAAGAGTGTCTCTCCTCGTCAGCGTACATTGTGAATTGGGCGAACTTGACATGCGTAAGCTACCCACGGCTGAGTCAGCTGTACTGGTTGTGGGAGTTTGGTATGAGTGTACTTTCAATGATGCATCGTAGTGTATTTGATCACAGGCTTATCTGTCACATTGGCTGTGAGCCTCTTGCACAAGTTCCATCATTCGCATCAAATCATTTTGATTTTTGATACTTGATTTTGACAAAGGAAGTACGTGCCACCTTAAACTGCGTGCGTGACAGCCAATGTTTAAAAAAGAATTAAATGCATTCAGTTTTTGCCCATCAATTTCAAGGTGAAGTTTTATCATTTCAGTTGGTTTATCACTTGAAGCCTGGCGGCGTTTTGGACAGTTTTGCCTAATTTACCTGCTTTCTTGAATTTTTAACATTCAGCCTACGACTGCAAGTATTGCAATTGATCGTGGTCGGCAAAAGTTTGTACGGTGGTACGTGTTTTGTTACTCTGATTTCACAGTGCCATCCCATTGGCTCTTACATTTCGGTTTGAGCAGGTTGGAAATTAGGAGTTTTTAAAATTCATGAACTGAAATTTGCATATGTTAAAAGTTCTTATCTTTTGCTACTGTATCTTTTATGCTCCATGCTTCCAAGCTTAGTATTTGTAGTAAAAAGTATTTTTTGTACAGTCTACTCTTACCAATAAAATTATGAACTTCGACAATATTTTACTGTTCCTCAAACTTCAGGTTTTTTTGTGGTGACCACATGCCGTCACTGTTGGGGCCTCGAACTGTTGACAGCCTCAGTGTGTCCAACTAAAGCTCAGACTTGGCTAAAAAGACTTTTGACTTGAACTTTGCTCACGGTTTAAAGACACTGTTTATTGACTGCTGCATAAGATTAATGTGTTACCTAGAAAGTTCGAACTTGGCTCCTCACGTTCAAAATTTAACGAAACGAATGGGTTTATTCAATGAGTGCATTTCGGAAGACCATTAAAATAATTGACAACATAGCATTCCACTCTAGCAACGTGAATGTAGAATTAACTTACCGTCTACTTATAGCCCTACTCAGCTCAACTACAGCTGTGGTCATTCAGGAACTGACTGCTGAATCAAAATGTAAATATTGGGAAAGCGTGAAGATGTAAGTAGCAGTAACAAGATTATCTGCCAGTTGAGAAGTAGGCTCGCGCATGATCGTTCCAGGCGAGATATAAGAACGTCCGATAATGGCGGTTGAGTTCAGTTCGCGGCGACACGCGAGAGAGGATGGCGGTGTCGTGGCTCACTCCTACGGGCAACCACCACGCGGCCTGGAATGGCTCGGGAAGTCACGAGAAAGTTGGTGTTTGGAATACGTTTGGTTGTGACCCGAACTCCGTGCTCAGGTCTGAGGTAGGTTTGGATCAACCTAGTAGTCGGGAAGTTAGCCCTGCGCGGCCCAATTCAGTAGACCAATTCGCGAATATTTTTAGTCCTACAACAATCAATGTCAGCAATTTAAATTATCCGTGGGACGTTACCTACACACAACCTCCGCGTCACCAATGCGTCAAGAATTCAAACATCGGAAGCGGTAGACAGGAGGTCTACCTCAATCAAAAATCTAAACGGTCGAAAATAATAGCCAAAGAGGTTGTAAAACGACGGCGTTTGGCTGCAAACGCTCGAGAACGTCGACGCATGACGGGATTGAACGCAGCTTTTGACCGCCTGCGCATGGTTGTGCCTTGCTTCTCGGACGACCAGAAATTGTCCAAATTTGAAACCCTCCAGATGGCGCAGACTTACATCACGGCTCTCAGCGAACTGCTCCAATGAGAGACATGCTCGGTTCACGCATCTAGTCACACATCAGGCAAGTGTCGCACTGATGTATTTACAAAAAAAAAATGATTTCTGAACCGCTTCCAAATATTCACAGAAACAGATTTGTCTTTTCCATTTTTCAAAATTTTTGGGATCAGCAAAGACAAAATTAATTTTTTGACCCAAGCTTTCGGCTAGATTAGCTCTAGCCGTCATCAGGGGAACGATGTATTTTTAAACAAAACCTCTTATGGTATCCGCGGGTATCTAGTATACAAAACATTTTTTTAAATTTTTACATGCAAGCCGAAAATCATTGATCAAGTGCGACTGATGAGCATAGGAAGAAACTGCGGGGGGACATCCAGGTGACGATTAATTTTGTTAGGTTCCTAAACACTGTACATTGCTTCGACAATTTTTCGAGCGTATTAATTTTTAACATTTTATAATATACATACATTTTCAAAATCAAAAGAATGGTTATCTTCTTCCGAATGCTAATAGACAAGGGATAACCTATTCTTCCTCTGCTCATTCTTCGCATGCTCATCAATTCGTTGTTAAAGATTTCTACCCGTTTCCCCAATGTAACATGCTTCACAGTTTTTACATTATAATTTATATATAAGATTACTTTTTTCACAATTCTATCTTTTATCTTTAAGTCTGATTAGGCTGTTTTTTATCGTGTTCGAAGATTTGAAAGCCAATTTAACATTGAATGGTTTTAGGATTCGCTGGACTCTTTCAGAACAACCTTTTCCTAACCCCAATTACAAACGAGGCATCGCAAAAACTAAAAAATAGCTTTCAAGTCAAGTAATTTTTGCAAGAAATCAACGTTCCAGACAATTATATCCTAGTTTCTTATGATGTGAAGAGTTTGTTCACTTGTATACCTCAAAATTTTGCTCATTAATGTGTCGCCGAAAAATTGCAGAACTTCAACTCACCTCTTCAAGTAACTCCGATTTCAACTGAAGCTATTCTGCGGCTCCTCAACCTATGCCTGGAATCTAATCATTTTTAATGGAATCACAAAATTTATCAACAAGTAGAAGGAACACCGATGGGTTCCCCTATCTCTGTCGCGTTGGCCGAGATAACAATGCAAGCAATGGAGGATTAATTCCTATCAACACCCCCGTGCCAGCCACTGTTTTGGAGACGTTACGTTGACGATATATTGACTGCACTACCAGAAGATATGCCTGATACATTCCTCCAGCATATCAATGGGTTCAACACCAACATATAATTTACTATGGAATTAGAAAGTAATGGATGCATCCCGTACTTAGATATATTAATTAATCGATTAACCAATAATAGATTATAATTCCAGGTCTACCGGAAACCAACAAACACAGGCAGGTACTTAGACTATTTCAGTTATCATCCCTTATCACAGAGGAGGAATGTAGCGAAATCCCTTTATCAGAGAGCAGTTAATATTTGTAGTGAGCAAAATTTGAAGTAAGAATTTTCAACAGTGGATTAATTATTGAAATAGAATAATTTTCCTCCGTAACTATGTAATAGCAACCGAGTAATGATTGGTGGAAATAATCAAAACCTCCCCATACTTCGATAAAGCAACGAAAATTCCTAACGCCCCCTGAAATATGTTAGCGTCCCGTACATTAAAGGTTGTTCTGAAAGAGTCCAGCGAATCCTAAAACCATTCAATGTTAAATTGGCTTTCAAATCTTCGAACACAATAAAAAACAGCCTAATCAGACTTAAAGATAAAAGATAGAATTGTGAAAAAAGTAATCTTATATATAAATTATAATGTAAAAACTGTGAAGCATTTTACATTGGGGAAACGGGTAGAAATCTTTAACAACGAATTGATGAGCATGCGAAGAATGTGCAGAGGAAGAATAGGTTATCCCTTGTCTATTAGCATTCGGAAGAAGATAACCATTCTTTTGATTTTGAAAATGTATGTATATTATAAAATGTTAAAAATTAATACGCTCGAAAAATTGTCGAAGCAATGTACAGTGTTTAGGAACCTAACAAAATTAATCGTCATCTTGATGTCCCCCCGCAGTTTCTTCCTATGCTCATCAGTCGCCCTTGATCAATGATTTTCGGCTTGCATGTAAAAATTTAAAAAAATGTTTTGTATACTAGATACCCGCGGATACCATAAGAGGTTTTGTTTAAAAATACATCGTTCCCCTGATGACGGCTAGAGCTAATCTAGCCGAAAGCTTGGGTCAAAAAATTAATTTTGTCTTTGCTGATCCCAAAAATTTTGAAAAATGGAAACTTCACTACCAAGACGTCCTTTATTTTAACAATTGAGATTTGTCTTTGCCTGGTATATTTAAACGTGATAATGGTTTGTAAACAGCATGGATTTCAACTAAAAAACGATTGGAATATTTTCACTCTGATGTTTGTACATCATGCTGTGCATTCTGCATAGCAAGTCATTGGTGTTGGGCAGCAGTCGTCGAAAATGTTATTCTTGTAATACCAGTATTGTTTCAGGTTTACATTTTCTTTTATAATGGCAGATAGTGTAACCGAGATCTTCAACACAACTAATGCGTCTTCTAGTGGGTCCATTTCGATTTTATAACGCGTCTATTTCGCGTTACGGATGCAGGAACGATTTCGGTAATGATGCGTTGGTACCTCGGGGGTTTCAGCGTGGGTAAGGCGTCCGGCCATAAATGGGTGGGCAGCTGAAACCCCCTACGGGGTTTGGCTGCTCAGTGCTTTCGAATGTACTGTGTTGTGTACAAATTTTAATGGGGAGACACTTGTAATTTTGAGTTGTATTTGTGATCACGATTTTCATATAATTTTGATGTTTCAAATAACAGTGATGTTCATCTTGTGTGATTTGGAAGAGTCTGATACGAATTGAAATATGTGACCTTCGGTGCGATATAGTTTGAGTAACTGAAGCGCTAGCAAACCCATGTTACTACTACGACTACTACTTTCGGTAATGATATAGGATACTAATTATCAGTGCCAACTTTCAATTGGTTCCATCGTAACTGTACTCAACAGTTAAGTCTTAATTTTGTTCAGAATTAGCAAACGTTTCTAAGATTGATCATCTTGGTAAAATTATTTTGCTGCTAATGAGTTTCTCGCGGCATTGGAAGAGTCACAGAGTGCTTCTCTAAGCAAGGACAGTCATAGCTTAAAATTTCCTGCTCAACTCTGATCTCCAAATGCCTAGCAGCTCGACTAGGGTTCTCCGTCACTGCTTTTTGCCATTAATTATAAGGCTTTTGAAAACTCAAAGTTGAGCGCGTCACGCATCAATTTAATTGATAGATTATCACGTATCATCTTGATTAGAATAACTCGTATTTATATGAAATTCTTATCTGTTTAAACAAATATCTATCTTTGGAGGTGTGTACCCCTCCTGATCTTGAATTGACGTTCTAATTGAACATTTTTAATTCTTCCTACCTTGTACGGCGTTAAATTGTAACCACCAACAGAAAAGGATAACAATTGTAGAAATGAGATCGAATATTGTTAAATCACAATTAGGTCAAGTGACATTAATTCACCTATGTTCGGGTATTTCTCCGAGAGATCAAACTTATGGGACTCTGCAAAGCATGATGGTGCCTTTATACTTATATAAAGTACAGCATGCCCCAGAAGTCGCGCACCGTCCAGGTTTTTATAACAATACATAACATATGTATATCAATTTTATCGACCATAATCACAATAGATGTCCCATCTCTTCCAAACATAATTTAAAAACCAATTGAACTCTTCCTTATGCTGTTAGTTTCACACCCATATCACATCTAATATGAAAAATAATTGTATGATAAGCGACTTCTGGGACGCCCTGTATAAAACACTACCACCGGTTGTCGAGCAGTATCAAGGCAAATCTCGGCCTTTCTACTACACTACAGTCTTGCGATCCTGCTGATGATTTTCGACTTTGATGTACTAGATATGTTAAAAAAATATATATTTTTCTTGATTTTATGTGTAAACAGCATGTTTATGGAATTTTGAACCCATAGGAGAATACAACTACAAAATCTATAAAAACTAGCGCTCCCTGGAGAAAGATGTGAAGTCCCGTGCTGAAGATTCGGTTGGCCTTCCTTTTGTTAAAATTATATATACTTTTTGTTCTAGTTCATTTTTTTGTTCGCTGCTGTACTTTATCAGCTTCTACTACTCTCTTCCTTTGTCAACTTTTATAGTGTTTCATTGACTTCTTTCAATCGTCCTATTTTTATGCACAAAATCCCTGTGTGGGGACACATTTATGTACAGATTCCTCGTTCCCTTAATTCCTCACTAAATGGTGCTTTCCTGTTTTCTTCCCTCGGGAACACGTTTCATGTGGTGTAGGTAGGCCTAAATTAACTTAAAACCAAATCCTTACAAATATTTGCAGCAAAAAATCCTTCAGTTTTGGGAGAGGCGTGCTGCTTTTTTTCATTAAGATTGTTGTCTAAATATTACGCGATTTTTCTTGAGCATGAATTTTAATAAATTTACCCTGGTTGACTGGTATTCATGTGAATTTACGCGGGGAAAAGTTTGAACTACTTTAATTTTTAATTCTCTATTCTTTACCTCCTGGTGTGTTTTTTCCAGAAATTTGCCTCAATAGCTGAATTTTGCTGTAAAGCAAATCCTTTATCACATGAAAAATTTTAGAAAGTAAATACTGAAAGAGTTATTAACTTATCAAAATTTTCAATGGAATAAAAGATTTGCTCACCTATAAAATTTGACTTATGAGGCAAATTTCTGGAAAAACATATCAGGAGGTAAAGAATAGAGAATTAGAAACTAAAATTGTTCAAGCTTCTCCCCATGTAAATTCATATGAATACTAGTCAACCATGGTGAACTTCTTAAATTTCATGCTCAAGAAAAATCACGTAATATTTAGAAAACAGCTTTAATGAAAGAACTAATTCTTGGCCCTTTCCCAAACTAACGTTTATATTTCAACTACTCCGATGATATTCGATGGTGTTTGTCGACATCTTATTTGGGTTCTAGAGGAAGTCTAATGATATGCAGTATTTTAGTCGTCTTCCACATTTTCAATATTTCACTTTTTGTGCGTAAAATTGTAGTAAAATCTAAATAAATATAGCTCTGAATCTACTCTAAGTTGAATGAAAATTGTAAAACAATATTAACCGTTGCAACACCACTTGCGAGAATTGTAAAAATGTCATGAATTATTGTGAGAAGGCAAACAAAAATGACTGTACTTGGAAGGTAGCTACATCAGGAATTTCGCGTTTTCATCTAAACCGTCATTGCCTATGTCACAGTCCACTGTATGCCTTATTTATTCAGATTCTGAGCACTTTTCTTCAGATGCGTATTTTTGCTGTCGGGGCTTTTAGTGCAGTGCATTTCTATTAAGTAATCAGTATGTTAAAAATATGAAAGCAAAGAAAATTATGGAAACGTTCCTCGGGATATACTGTATTCACTGGTTCCAGTGTCTTTATAGTCAATAAATCATTTATTTAATCCTGAAAAAGATATAAAAATGACAAGTAAGTAGGGATGCCTCAAACCCAGAGATAAAAAAATAAATGATAAAGAACTTGAAAATGATATTTTCTACTTAAACATTTTCCTTAAGTTCATTTTGTTTGTTTTCCAGGACATTGGGACACACAGGCTGCAGCGGCGGCATCACTTCGACTCGAGCATCAAATGCCTTAAAATTTACGATGTCGTAGCCCTACAACTGGCAGCGTGGTGTCTTCACAATCACTATGTGCTGTTATACCTAACGAAATTTTCAAGCTTAACCCGTTGACAACGTATTGGGACATGACGAATGTGTACCACTAGGTAAATTTATTATTTGCGTACCGGCATAAATGCATGGAATTTCAGTTATTTCACTACCTTTTTTAACATTGATTTTTGCATACGACGTAAGTTATTATTGTGTAATTATATTTTGCTCACTGCTTGTGAAGGATAAAAATAGACTAGAGCAGTAAAGTCGGTTTTTCAATTCTGCTACTCACAACCTAACCGAACCAACGGCAGTAACCGCACAAACGTCGTTATTTTACTTTTGGAATAAAACACTGGCATTCAGCTCAGAGCATAGCCAAGTTGATTTCGAAGAACTCACGCTGCCAGTTGTACAGCATAGGACGTTGTAAATTTGTTGGGCAAACGTCGCCAGGACCCATAGTGCTTTCATCCTTTTCATTCTGAGAGGGAATTTCTTGCCATCTACAATAATATTAAATTATGATTTAGAATACTATATGATTATGTTATAAGTTCATTTTTAGTTCTATATTTTAGCTTTAGCATATCCCATGTTAGGATATCTCATGAAATAATGGGTCAATTTATAGTTCCCTGCTCTGTAACCTTATGCAGGTAAATCATATTTAACTATTTGGCTGATTTTGTGCTCATAGCAATAAAAACGCCTGAGTTAAAAGGAGATGAATTGAGAGTTGCAGAAACACAAGCGCATCAAATATTGCTTTAATAACGAAGAATTTATTCGCACACGTGTCCATAATTTCGGTGATTACGATTGAATTCATGAGTCTTGAAAATATTCCTGAAAATTGTAGGTAGTAGCGCACGTGTTGTTATCTAAGCATAAAGTTTTCAGTTGACATTTGGTAGACTTTTCTGAACAACTATGTGGGCTAAAAAAAGAACACATTTTGAAATCTTGTCGAAGTAAAACATTTCTAAGCCAAATAAAGTTTTGAGCTCTTGATTCCCTGCTCATTTTATGCGTCGTGTTTGATATGAATATCTTTCTAATAAAGATTTTGACCTAAATTTCCTGCTAACTTTATATCTCTTGTCGTAGTTTACTCGTTTTATTACTCGATTTGAAAAACGTTGATCAAATTTGAAATTTTCTTGTTCCAGAACCATGAAAAGAGTTAAAATAATGAATTGTGCCATTTTCTTTTCGTGAAGATTGTGTCTAAGTTTGTTGAACTATTGGCTAATGAATATGAATTTGTTAAATTTTATGATCTAAGGCGAACTGTGCTACTTGAATTGCTGTACATTAATATGCTGATGAGAGGAGTCTACTTGAACATTCTGTCCAGCCTGAATAATTTCAAGTCTTCCTAAACGTGTTGCGCGTATATAAGCGTGTTGAAAATACATTTATTTTCTTTCGAATAGTGCGATAGTGGACCTGATATTGTGAGGGGTATCGGTATTTCTGGAAGTTTGATTTCTCAAAAAAAAATTCAGTGATCAATTCGACAGAATTTTTCTTCAATAATACTACTACTACGACGTTGTTTAAAATATTTATTTTTTGTATTGAGAGAGCACAACGAAGGCATTCCTTGATTGTACGGTGTATCAAACAGATGCAATATCAAGCTGGATCAGCGAATACGAGTATAATAGCAACTACAATCCTGTTATTATAGAACATGAAGTTGTGTTCGAAATATAATCCAAGGTTGTAACTTTTAGATGTAAGACGTGTTGATTACTTATCATACAATGTAACGGTAAAATTTACGTGTTTATTTTGTTCCTTTTAGATGGCAGCTTTCGGCGAAAGTTCATGTTCGTAAAGCAATCGATAAGCAGTCACTACTGGTACAACAGAGAGATGTAGCCTACTGTTATGCAAGTAAAAAATACTCAATAGTCTTAAGTTCACCTCTTCAATTATAATGAACAACTATTTTCAGTTGAGCTTCAAATTATAAGTTCTATTAAAAAAATTTTAGCCTGATGTTTTGCTTCAAATCCATCATCACATGAACGGAAGGGATGACTTGTGATGTTTTGTAGAACATAAGCAAGCTCGCAGATCAGTTGAAGTTCATGACTGAGTAGTGTGATAGACGCTGCAACAAATATAACGAAAGAACTTAAAATACTAGAAATAATGCTATTGTCACGAATAAAAAAGTTATTTGGCCACAAAATATATTTCAATGTTAAAATCAATGTTTTCGTTTATGGAAATTCCCCGGTAAAATATATCGAGGTTTGGATCTGCCGCTTATTTAGGCGGTTCGTGTCTCCATCCAGTTGTGTAGGTACTGGAAAGTGGAGGTCTGAACAGTACTTAATGGTCACAAATTTTCGTTTTTACATGAAACTTCATTTATATCTGCTGAAAGTCATTCAAGAGTTATCCTAGCACAAAAAATGAAACACTTGGAATAAGGAACCCTCATTTATACGGTTTATTTGAATTCAGTTGTCACGAATGAATAACTGCTCTAACTTAAAGATAATGTTGCTATTTTATAACATCGCTAGTTCTGTAGAGAATTAAAAATCATTGAATAAAAACTTGTTCTTCTGCTAGGAGAAACTATTCGAAGAGTACTTAGGTAACTTGAGAAATTTTCATCAAAAGACGATAACCTGGTTTACAGAACTTACAGCAAAAGTGCTATTGAAACTATTTGAGTTTATAGGTATGTTTAACTCATCGATCCGTAGCTCCCTCGTTGGCATCGCCCTCACTACGCATTAGCGCCTTACAAGCGCTCGCACGAGTGCTTACGAAATGCGGCCTCGCAGCGTGCATGAAATTGTAATTTACAGAGTGCAGAAAAAATAGGAAGAGTACGCCACCAAAGACGCAATACAATTGAAATAAAATGGAGCCTTCAATGCTTACTTCTATTACAATGTGACTAAAAGTTTCTAAGTATGAACCTGCGCGAGCCATACACGCTGTAGCTCTGGAATTGTCTTGCTTATCTAAAACTCCGCCGCTGCATGTTGACACAGCCACTTAGGCTGATACCTTCAGTTCACCGATGTGTTCTCATGTGCTCTTAATTTTTTTTACATCTAAACTTTGTTTCTTACGGCCGATTAAAATTTGTTTCAAATTTGAATTATCTGTTTTCAAATAGCGATCCGTAATGTCGATAGATTATAATCTTAATACTCTCTTTACGAAACTATTTTAGCTCTATTCAGTGCATTTTAAGAGAAACGATGTGCTTATATTATTTCTCCTTGAAATCCATCAACCACGGCAAACCCATGTCTCAGATTCCATCAGATTTTCGTAGCTTCTACAAATGTTCTAAAACAGCTCGTTTCATTTGTGTAAGCGGAAAACACTAAATTTTTATAAGCTGTCATTGTACCACAGAAATAAGGACTACAATTTCCAATGATATTAGGTTCACTGAATCATGTTGGACATACTTCAAATTTACAAGTTCAAAAACATTAAATCTAAGATCTTCAAATTCAACGCACGTGACTCCATTTGCTGAACAGTATTATAAACTGATTCACCGTAACATCCATGTAGTATCTAGACAACATGGAATTAATTCAGTAAAATGCTCGCTGCAGTTGTTTTTGCGCTACCTAACATGGAGGAGGTCCGGCCTTATCGCAGCGGCTGCTAAGTGCCAACAATTGACAAAGCTGCAGAAAGTTGAGTTTGAGACGCCTAGACTTTACACGAGCATCGCACCCATCCCGATAACGGGAGTTATGAGTGGGTATTGTGGGCATCATATACCCAGTCTAACTTATTTAGCCGCCTGCATGCATGTTTTTCGCCGACTAAGCGATTTAATTGCTTGGGCGGCGAAAAACATGCATGCTCCGGCGAAAAAGTTAGACCGGGTAGGTGCCATGGGTACCCGTTGTGGTACAGTGGGTATCTCGAGTATGTGAATTATGGGTGTCATGAGCATGGGTACCATGGATATTTCAACTATGGGCATCATGGATGTCCCGATTATGTGAATTACGTACATGTAGAGGCTGGCGATTGTGGGTATCTTACAATGGGCGTCGTCGGTGCCTTGTGAATGAATGAGTCTATTCCGATTATGAGTACCGTGGGTATCTCGATTATGAGTCTCTTAAGTATCGTGGGAGTGCCCAGTAGAGTATGAGTACCCTGAGTATTTCGCTTGTAGGCACCATGGATCTCTCGAGCACGGATATCTAGCTATCGGGTATCGTTCTGTATGTATCATTCGGGTATCTCTATCCAAATTGATGATGTGAGGCAAGCCTGCAGTGCTAGAATCGTCAAACATGCGTGCTATTTTTTTCGTTAATTAAGTATAAGCTATTCCTTAATTTTTGAAAAAGGGATTAGTTGTTACCTGGTACATTTTGCATACATTCAAAGCTCTAGCTGATTTGAAGTTCCGCGAGAGAACTATTATATTCATGTGGATCAGTTCTGATTTACAGAGTCGCATTGGCAAAGCACAAACTTTCCCAATTTTGAAAGAATGTCTTTAATTAAGGCAATTCCATAATTTTTCAGGTATACTTCATAAACCATAACTGTAAACCATAAGTTCATGGCTAGTACATGCAATATTATTTGACCAAATCCCTACAATTCAAAAGAACTCAGACCAATTTGCTATGGTGCATTTATTCCTTTTCCCTTAGGAAAGGAACTAGAGTGAGTATACCATTGATCAGCGCGGTCAGTATAAACTTCTTATTTTTTCAAGAGTGTAGAAAAAAGAAGGGCAAATGTTAATCCTTGAGAGCATTTTCCCTCAAGTTTAAACTTGCGCTCCTAACTGCAAATTTTGCTTCGATAAAAGACTGTTTTCCTTCAGTCATCGTTCTTTCGTTTAAACTCTGCCCACTATAGGTATCATATAAGATACGCAATTGGCTTAGGTCAGTTAGGTTTGTCTGTCCTACGCAATTGGGACTGGCATCTCCAGAGAACATACAGTTATGGGAGCTCCGCTATAAATAGGGCTTCGGGACTTTTATCGTTGGTGCCCAATTTGCTTTTTTGTCATTTCCATTACTTCTTCGCTATCCTCTTTTCGTCTTTTCTACCTCTTCCATCCTAACTTGTTTCTATGCGCAAGGTATCCTGTGCGGGAACACACCTTGTACATAGATTCCCCGTTTCCTACGGTCCATACCAAATGATCATTTCTCTTTTCTGTGAGAAAACATCTGTTTAATGGAAACGAAGCCTCAAACTACTGTACTATATACTTGTTCGTCCAAACTATTGTGTTACGGGGATCACATTTGCGCTTCAATAGTTTGTGAAATGTTAGCAATCTCGGGTAAAATAAAAAAATCACAGGTAAAAGCCACAATCACATAAGCTTTGAATTTTTTCGTTTGCGTCCCTAAAGACAAAATCAGGAAGGAAATTTTAAGTTGTGCTGTTTTTAAGTAAATTAATAATCAATTTCCTATAACAAGCATCATAAAAACACAACAGTATCGTTAGTGAAACATGTATGTAACTTCCATTCTATATTTTGCATTACATCAGAAATTATTCGGCACAACACGCTTGACATTTCTCTGTCCCACTAGTGTGCCACAACAGCACACCACACATGCTCACCTCCTTACATTTTCCTACCCCACTAATCAAGCACCTTCTACCTCATTCTCCGCCACCTCGTTTCAAACGAGTTCAACCCTCTTCTCTCTGCTACTGGTCTAAGAACTTCTGTAGCTGGCATAGAGGGCGCAACGTCACACTTTCTTACCACCTCGTTGTGCACTCGTGCTATGCCATTTAAGCATCAGCGCTCCTTCACGGACTATCTTGGCTTTTGTCTGATAGCCATTAACTTTTGCGATTATGGCTTCCGTAACTTTGCAATGCTCACCTCTCAATAACTATCTTGTGTGAGTGATAGCAAAAAAACATGATACATGTGAAATAAAAATCCCTATTTCATTTTCTAAAAGATACATCGCGCAAAATAACCGTGATCTCTTTAGGCTCAGCAAAGAAAATTAGATGTCCAGGCATGCGCTCAGTGACGCGTATCGGACGCTAGAAAAATGGTCACAAATCAGCGAGCGAACTGGCTGGATGTCGGCGCTGGAATTCTTCTAAACAGATCCGTAAATTTAGCAGGAGCGAGCGACGCTTGAATGACCTCTTATGGACTGATGTAATAAGTTATCAGAAGCTGCGTTAATGGGTAATTACAGAGTACCTTTGCATGGGTGCTACTTCGTGCGACACTCCAGGTCATCACCCACCATTTGTTGGCTATTACACTTGAACGATGCCTCGGGCGGCGGGTGATGATGTTTCCATCTGGGCTGTCTGGATCCTAGCCAGCTTGTCTGCGTTGTTTGGTGACATCAATTTTATAGGCTCTTTGGCTGCTTGTTTGCAAGGTTCGTTTCTTCTACGTACATAAACTTTTAAGTTGCTTCGAACATCTACTGTCTGTCTGTGTTCTTTGGTAACACGACGTTCTTGTGAGCTTGTTTGCATCTACATTTGTACATGTAATTAATGTAAATGCTTCTTATAAACGTGTTTCTTTGAAAATCATCTTAAAAAATGTTGAATATTTTCATACAATACAACACTATGAATTATGTTCCTAAAACTACGCCGACTATGATGCGCAGTTTTTCAAACAGAGTGGAAAAATATTACATGGCGATAGTCAAACCAGATGATTTTGAGAAACTCTGTTAGTAACTGACATTGTTAAAGCAATGTGACATAAGCATGTACTCAATAATAAAAACACGACGCATTTTTTTCTTCACAAATAATTTAGACTCTTGTTTCATTATTTGACAGTATCTAGGTAGAATAATGGCAATAAAAAATCATATTATTACATTTACCAAGAAGATTACAAATGAGATATTTTTTGTTGAACAGATTTGTATGTATATATAGAAAGAGTAAAGCATTTTCATGCTAGATGGAGTCACTCGGTTTATAGCAACGTTTTTTGAATACTTTAAAATAAACATCTTTATGAAATTCATTTGCATTATTCATAACTTTATAAATGTATGGACATTTGCAGTAAAATCGTTTTTTCTTTATGAAGTTTTATTCGCATAACTGATGTTGAAGTGAAACCCTCGTATGATAAATACCTTAAACATGAAATAAATCCAGGAGTTTAGTTTCAAGAAACTTCAACTTTTAACATTTGAAACTCAGTAGAACTATATATTCATTTTAAGATCTTGATTATGAGCTTAAGAAATTTGTGATGCATTTAGAGGAACTTGATTTTCATGTAGAAAAACTGGAATTTCAATAGAAGGATATTGATTTTCACTTCGAGGAACTGGAGATGCATTTGGAAGAGCTTGATCATCAGGCAGAAGGCATTGATTTTAATTCTGAAGTTTGAATACCGAGGAAGAAATAGACCACATCAGAAAAACATTGTGATTCACAGGGTATGTTAGTTTACGAGATTTGTTCTTGAAACAGACTCCTTGACTTTTCTATACCGTCGACAGGTTTTGTCTGCGTTGTTTGATGGCATGAAATCTCTGTAAATTTTTCTTCCTAGTTAATAGGTTTTACTTGAATATAACCCTGGACCCTCCAGGTCCAATTTTTTTATCAGTTTAATTTGATACTGTTGGGGTTCTGTTGAATTCAATATTACGTTGTTATGCACATAGTTCAAGTGGCATATGCATTTACTCATACGAGAAGAAACAAGGAGTAAGTTTAGGCAGCAGGTAGGTCGCGTTAACTTTGACATGCCTTTTAGAAATTAAAACTGTAATTAAGGCTGACACAACGAGTACTACTTGTAGGTCATTCTAGTTTCGGGAAGCTCTAAAGTCGTGCCCATCTCCACTCGATATCAAATTCCTAACGCTAAGATGCTGAACGATCCGCTTCTGCACATTTATTTTTTTACACACTTCGCCTGAGTTACGGCGTACGGTTTTTTAGCGAGTCTCTAGCCTTGGTTGCCAATGCTAGCAAAACTTCTCGATCTTGTCTTGTATTCAGGAGCGTGATGAACACAGCCGGCCTTGGTTTTTTATCGCTAATTGACATTTCAACAAGTTCTTAATTGTTGCCAGTTCGGCACATACTTAGTTGTTGCCAATTCGGCACACGCTTAATTACTGCCAATTCGGCATATTCGTGACCCACGGCTCCTGAGATTAAGATCTGCTATCTATCTCGCTCGGTTCTCCCCGAGTCAACAAGGAAATTAATCCTTGCCTTACAAGCATGAAAACAAAGGCAGCCACCTCACACAGTAGAGGACGGTTGGTTGCGACGGATTTTATAAAATGTATGGGTAAAATGTGACGGAACGGACCTGCTGAATGAAATTTTTTGTTGGATGAAAAAATATTTATTTCCAAGTTGCCACATGAGGTACATGCCAACATATTGGCTTTTAAAAAGTTTCTTAATATAGGACATCCTAAAACAAATGTTCCATACGAGGAATACTAATTGACAAACCATCCGAGGTGCACAAGTAGATAAACCGTACGAGGCATAATAATAGACAAACTATACGAGGTGTGATAATAGACAAACTATCAGAGTTGTACAAATAGATAGACCGTACGAGGCATATTAATTGACAAAATATACGAGGCGTACTAACAGACAAACCATTCGTGGTGTGCTAATAGTCTAAAAAAAGTTATATACTAGGAGTACTAATTGACAAACCATCCGAGGTGTACAAATAGATAAGCCATACGAGGCATAATAATAGGCAAACTATACGAGGCGTACTAATAGACAAGCTATCAGAGGTGTACAAATAGATAGACCATACGAGGCATATTAATAGACAAAATATACGAGGCGTACTAATAGACAAACCATACGTGGCGTGCCAATAGTCTATCTCTGTCAAGGGTAGTTGAATGAGAAATGAAAAATATACCCTAAAAATATGCAAAGCCCTATCACCATCAAAAACATATTTCATATCTTCTCGATATTCACCACAACATCATCCGGAAATGGGTACATGGGATAAACTGGAGATACAGTGTTAGCCGGTTACCACTCATGATTGACAAATATCTACAAAATATTGGCAGAAGTGGGTAAACAAACATATACTCAACATCAAAATTCACAGCTTGTAAAGTACAACATACGGACAGAAAGATAATTTTACCACGGTTCATATGCTCAAATTGCACTTCATTTCATTAATTATATTTGTCATTAATCCGATTCCCAGAAACGCCTTCTGGGGAAGTGATAGATTAGAATAAGAGACATGTGTAATTCGAATAAGTTAAATGACTGATGAAAAAATGTTAAAAACCTTTTTTATACCAAGGGAAATTAATCTTTTCTTGAAATTATGAATTAGTATTTCAATGTACTTCCATGCTCCAGAGTCGTATCAAGGTACTTATTTTCTCACATAGTTATATCCCAAAAATCAACGGATACACGAAAAAATCTCCTATATTCATATTTTGAAAGAACCTTGAATGGTTTTACTCGGCATTTTCAGCCCTTAAGAGATTTTTGCTGTCGGCTACCCTCCCGTAGGGAGGAGAAGCCTGGTACATGTACATACGTATGTAGCCTTTCCTTGTCATTTATTTTTTGAAGGCACTTTTCATTTGCTGGCCTTATTTTCACATGCTGAAATTGCCAAGACAAAGACACACGGAGGAAATGCCCGTATTCTGGATACAAGGCAACAAATTTTGTAATTAAATTGCCGAGAGGAGCTCAGGTTACCACCCTCATTAATTGGACCACAGTTCCGCCGTACAGTTTTACTGATTTTTCCGATTTATTCAGATTTTCATTGGATTATTTTGGCCTATTTCCATCACAAGAACTTTCCCCAAAAGTAGTGTTCTTCCTATGCATTATTTTGGTGAGTTTTTATCACAAAAGTTAACGCTAGAAGTAGTTTCTCAAAGGAAAATTTTCAATTTTTAATATCAACCATTTACACTACTGTAGAATGCCCACACTAGAGCTTTGAATCTTTTTATTCATTAAAATTTGTCAATAAATTATAGTTTGACCAATAATCTATACTATAATAAGAGCCGCGTCAGTCCGTTTGTCCGAAGCCAGCCTGCAGTGTGAGATGAGCGTATCTGTGATACAGGCTTCATCAACACCACAATTTCCAGTGTATTAATCCATCAAATTCGAGTAGGAATGAATATCACGTGAGTTCTTAGGAAATAGGAACGTGTGTCATGTGGTTTGTCGATTTGTCGAACCTAATTTTACATTTTTGACGGGCCGTGTGCACTCGGCCTCAACAACTCTCGAGAGAATGAATATTTTCATTTCTTACGTCCTTTCTTTCATTTTGCCTTATTTCTTATTCCAACTAAAAGGGGGTGGACTACACCTTTTTCACTTCAAACTAATCTAAGTCAAGTTCAATTTAATCCAAGTCAAGTTCAAATTAATCCGAGTCAAGTTCAAATTAATCCAAGTCAAGTTCAATTTAATCCGAGTCAAGTTCAAATTAATCCGAGTCAAGTTCAAATTAATCCAAGTCAAGTTCAAATTAATCCGAGTCAAGTTCATATTAATCCGAGTCAAGTTCAAATTAATCCGAGTCAAGTTCAAATTAATCCAACCCTCAGTTGAGTTATAAAATGACATAATAATTTGTTAATTTGAGTTTTTATGTTAAATATGTATCTATTGGATGTTATATGCAAAACTGGTTTCGAGGATTTATTTACACTCATAGACATTCATATACGTGAAATTCCACTTTATCACATATATGAAATCATATACATGTAAATACAAAAGGATATTATTGAACGATATGTAGATTTAATCTCTAAAAGATATATACAAGTGTGATTCACTGAGTACCAATGTACGATTCCGTTTAATTACAATTTATATTTGTACATTACTACCCAGATACATTCCTGCATTAGCAATAAAATTTTGTCATTCATTCTAAATGTAAATGTAGGATCCACTAACAATACACAATAATAATACAAGAAACAATGTTTTTAACTTAATACTGATTTGATTTGTGTGTGTTCACAATTTAATATATAATACTTTTAAGACTTCAATAATTTTTATAATAATCATTTTATGAATATTGAAGTCTTGAAAGTATTATATATTGAATTGTGAACACACACAAATAAAATCAGTATTAAGTTAAAAACATTGTTTCTTGTATTATTATTGTGTATTGTAAGTGGATCCTACATTTATTCACATTGAATAAAACGGAATTAGAATGGATGACAAAATTTGTATTGCTAATGCAGGAATTTATCTGGGTATTAATGTACAAATATAAATTGTAATTAAACGGAATCGTACATTAGTACTCAGTGAATCGCGTTTGTATATTTCTTTTAAAGATTAAGGGAAGTGTACCCCCAAAATATCGAATTCTCTGTACATATTGGGTTTTAGATGCAATAGGAAGAGTGAGATGTCAGGTATATCATGTGAAAAAATGAAGTTCGTACGTGCATTGGTTCGCCCGCTACGGGGGTTTGAATTATGGGGGGGAGGGGAGGGGGAAGTGATATTTTATCATGTTACACCTCCCCCTTGGCTCTTTCTTCACGGCGCAAAGTTGCTATGTCATCTCCTATGGCTCTGGATTACTCTATAATGATTTCAGGGGTTTAACTTGAACCAAAAATTTTACAAAATTTTTTATTTGAATTGTTTATGTTTCTTTGTTTTGCTTATAATGTAAACAATGGTTTTTGGGGCTTCAAAATGTATCTCCTCCTACAGTTTTTGAGCTACAGGGATGATTTTGGTGTCAATGGATGCGGAAAGTCAGTGGCATTTCAAAAACTAAAAAGCCATTCGGAAATTCATTTTCGATCAAAATTTGTGACGTCATAGAGTATGAAATGTTGAAAATTTTTTTTTTTTCGAATTTTTCAATTTTTTTCAACTTCAAACTGAAGTATGGAGAATGCCAAGTTAGTTTTTGATATCTACATGTATTTCCGCATACAATGACACTAAAATTATTACTGTAGCTCAAAAACTGTAGGAGGAGATACATTTTGAAAACCCCCCCCCCAAAATCTCGTTTTCTATGAATATCTCATTTTCTATGGGGAAAATCGCATTTTTTCACAAACGGAAAACGGTTCTAAATTGCATTTCCAATCTGTAAACCAAATTTCATTACTATAGGTTCAATAATAAAAAATTTTTGTTTAAAGGGGTACACTTCCCTTAAATCTACATATCGTTCAATGATAACCTTTTGTATTTACATGTATATGATTTCATATATGTGATAAAGTGGAATTTAACGTATATAAATGTCTATGAGTGTAAATAAATCCTCGAAACCAGTTTTGCATATAACATCCAGAAGATACATATTTAACATAAAAATTCATATTAACAAATTATTAGGTCATTTTATAACTCAACTGAGGGTTGGATTAATTTGAACTTGACTCGGATTAATTTGAACTTGACTCGGATTAATTTGAACTTGACTTGGATTAATTTGAACTTGACTTGGATTAAATTGAACTTGACTTGGATTAATTTGAACTTGACTCGGATTAAATTGAACTTGACGTAGATTAATTTGAAGTGAAAAAGGTGTAGTTATAAATAATATATGCAGCCTAAAAAGGATGGTTTTCCTGCTAGTACAACAGAACAATCACCATCAGTGCCAATAGCTTAAATTACTGATTGTTTGAAAATAAGAATCGTCCAATTGTGCTGCATTGAAAGAAATGTTAAACTCCTAACTGAACACCAGTATCATTAGTTGATAGGGTACGAATGATCGTCTATACACACCTGTATAACTTATGACACTGATTTGTTCAACTCACGTTGACTTGCACAAAGTGATCGTACGTTCCCTGGAAGTCTTCTGAAACTTAGGACAGTTGTCGTACTATCAATCGCTTCCAATCTACGAAATTCATAATTATCGAGCTTTACAATAGCTCTAAGCCGGAGGAAAATTACGAGTACGAAAGTTCCTGAACAATTATCGCCGCTTTCGAAATTCACTTTACTCTTTAGCTCAATACGTTAAATCACCCACAGACATGCTACAAAAACCTTTTAGACGTCCAACCATAACCTACACACATTTTCGCAAACTTAAATTAATTTACAACACGCAGAATTTACATTTTTTCCTTTCGTAAGGTTGTCACCTCGGCGCTTTATCTCGATGCGGTTGATAACACACCTCCACACCGTCCAGATCACAGCGGCAACCTCGGTAACGCGGCGTGGGTGGCGGTCCAGTGCTGTTTGGCTAGCACTTGGATAAAGTAAAAAACATCCTAAATATCACCGCAGGCTTCAATTTTTTAATAAAAAAACTGAAAATAGTAATTAAAAAGTATAAGGTAGATCCAAGGAGGTATTTATGTTCAGGGAGCGCTTTGAACACTGTTGGAACAAATAATTTTCTCCCATATTCTAATTAGAAGAGTGATGGGCAATAAAAATGTAATCACAAGTCAAACTCGGGTTTCTTTAGTAGAGGCCAGTCAGTTTGTAACAATTCTTATAGACAACCCTGTAGGTCAAAATCCCCCCACAAAACCAAAAATCCCCAAAATAAGGAATATTCTGTTTATTTTTTAAATCAATAAGTATGAATATCTTGTACGTTGAGCTTTAGTAAATATATAAGCAATGAGAACCCCTGCTGTTTAAGGTCGGACAGAGAACCAACCTGATGTTGGACAACTGGGGACGTACATCACTCACGGCTGCTGCCTGCTCTTCCCTCTCCATGGAGTAAACCTCACGACTTGGCGTATGTTCTGTATTGGATCTTGCGTCCACGGTTCAAAATTTCCTTTTGTTCACTGATTCTTTTTGTACAAATTTGAGCCATTAAGACAATTCTATGAAACGTATATATCACCTATCTGTTGAAAAATATTACCTGCTCACCATATTCTTTTTTTAATAGGGACCCTAACTGACGAGCCCATTAATGAAAAATGTAAAAGTGACATTGGCTAGTAATTCATGTGATATCGATATGGACACATGATGCAAGCACACATGATGATTTGTGATTATGCATGCAATTGATGTTTGAAATGAATTATTCCAACGAATTTCTTGAATTTACAAAAGTATTTACTTTTTCAAGTTTGTAGGTTAAATTTTTTCACAAGTGTGGGCTAAATAGCGTTTATTAATTGATTTTTTTTACCAGCAAACAAAATAATAGATGATAGTTAGAAACAGTATAATGCTTATTATTTTATTTGACGAGGTTATGATTACTAAAATAAAAGTTGTTGATTTGTTTTTTATTATAAAGATTACTAAAGCACACTACCCTAGGCACAAACAAAAAAATCATCCTGTGACAGCTCCGAGCGTCTGTAAATGAGCTTAGCACGAGCAAGATAGATATACAAATAATGCACATATCCTCAATACAAAGACATTTATTGAGCTTACATTGAAAAGAAATCTGCGGTTTGTACTTTGAAGGTAAAAATTTTTCACACGTTTCAACTCAGACCGTTCACGTTAGGAGACCACTTTACGGAGCTGTGGTTAGCTGTTTGAGGTGTGTTGTGAACCGGGCACAGCTTTTATATCTGGTCTGAATTGTGCTCTGAATTGGGTGCAAGAACTGCAGTAAATTGTACACCATATTTAGGGTCGAACTGTCTTAATTTAGTACTCACTCATCATCGCAACGGAAACATACGTTACAAGTGTGTATATCCTATGTCTCTACAGAGATAAATAAACATAAGTTAGCATGCAACTCGAGGTTTCTAAGCTGGAGTTGATCAATAGTAGCACCAGAATATATCTCAAATGTTTGATCTCCTTGTCGATTTTCATTAAGTGTAAAGAACAGCAATTAATTTTGATATTCCCAGTAATACTTCAAAGACTAAGCTCCTGAATTAAGTTATTCCAATTATTTTGGTTGAAGGTGATGAAATGAAGGCAACAAGGAAACGATTCAGAACAACCGAAAAGTTGGCAAATTTGAGTCCACAGGTAAATGTTGATGTACTCAGCGTACTCGCATGAAACAAAAACCAATTGACTCGGTGCAATACGTCAAAAGCACCAAGTTGGGTACCCAAGAGATCTGATTATCTGGAGCGATGTGCAGAATTCATTAACATATCGCAGGACGGTGCTCCCACCTCGTCCCATTAATGGCGGCCGATAGATCGTGCTGCTCTTTAATGGCTACTCTGCTAAATTATTATTAACTTGAATTATGGCGGCCGCTTGTATCCTTGCTACCGAAAATACAGCATGGCCGCCGGCCAGGGCTGTCGTTCACCATAATTGAGGCTGCAACATAGATGGCTTAAAAAAGATCTATTGCAAAGCATGACTTGCGTGCTCCTCTTCGTACTGCTCTTATATTTTTAAAAAGGGTTCGATTCTCTTGCTACACACGATTGTTTCGCTCGTAAAGCCGATAACAACCTTCATGGTTATTTTTGTGTTATCAGACGACCACATTGCGTTTGAGCTCGCTGGCTAGTTATAGAAGTTGGCATTGCTGCAAAAAAGTCGATTGCTTCTAATAACACTCTGCGTATCCTCGAATAAAAAAACATAGTTATTTTTGCATTAGCTCGCAAGGACAAAGTTTCTGCTTCGTTGACAAACATTCAACGAGCTGGAGCTACAGACAGGCTCATATTTCTGGAATGTTGACTGTTTTCCGTAATTCATGCATTTTAGAGGGCGTTGCATGTATCTCCGGCTCACTGGGTGCAGAGGAATTTGTTTTCTAAGAAAACATAATTCATCTCCTGTCGTATGTCATTCGTTAGAAATTGAGGCTGCGCCATACTACCGCGTATGATGGTATTTTACTGCTGCATAATGGAACTATATTATTAATCACTACATTATAAAGCAATAACATTAATCACGCAGGCAATTCTTGCATTATCCTTGGGAGAGCGCAGAACAGTGATTTAGAGATGCGCTGTATAGCTTAAGCATTTGTGCTGGGTAATGTAGGTTGTTTGCGACGACGTCATTGGCCAGGCAAACCAAATACTGACCAAAAATGTCTTCTAAACGATATTATCACGTAGATTGTAATGCCGGTTATCTCAAAATATTTTTGCCCCATGCTGTCATCACAGTTCTGAAAGTCGTATGGCAATTTTGATATCGATATTCGGCTCAATCATGAAACCACAAATGCATTGGTTCAATACGCTGTCATTAACACGTTCGCCACGTGTCGGGCCGCATGTGTACCAACACATAAATTGCCCATTTACGTACTGGTATAAATGGATGACATTTTTATACGTTTCATGACCTTTTAAAAAAACTATTACCATCCGACATAAAATGTTATCGTGCAATTGTATTTTACATATTTATTAGGAAGAACAAAAATTTATTCACTCAGTAAATTCGATTTCCCTATTTTACTACTTACAACCTAACTAAACCAACCGTTAACAGCCGCGGGAACATGGTAAACGTGTTAGAATGTGTAAGGTTCGTATTGTGAGGTTAGTGTTGTAGATTTTCACCACAGTTGTGACAGCAGAACTGCATGCTTCTGCGATGTGCTTCTGCCCTCGCTCTTCAGGACATTGTTTGCACTAACGAAACCCTTTAAAAAATCTGGCATATTTTAAAATTTGATATCATAACCCATCCAAACCCTCTACACTGCTCCACACAGAGGCCCATAAGTTATTAACGCTTTTTGGAGACCGGTTACGTGATAAATATTTAAAGTTCAAATTAATTTAAAATCAAAAGTGATAGCGCGGTTACACTAGTAAATTATTTTATATATATATGAATGAAAAATTCATGCTAATTCATTTTAATCTTGCGCTAAAGAGACGTAAAATGTCTCCAGCTCTCAAAAGACCATGCCGTAGGCTTAGGCCTAGCGGAGCCGTGCAATTCAAAGTAAAACATTCAAAGCTTTGTTATTTTCTTAAAAAAAATCATTGGCTATTCCGAAAGTTCCATGGAAAACCATGAATAAATTTAGAATAGTTCAATGTCCAGGAAAAGGTTATGTTGTGTTGCGCGAAATTTAGGCCTTTGAGTTTTCCATAGCAGGAGTTTTTTTAGACGCTGATGTTTTTGCTGCAAATATTCTGTAGAATACTTTGAATAAGTCTTCGAAGGTAGTGTGGTTTCAAGCTGATATAAATTACTAACATAAAGTTATTAGTAATTTTTCTCAGCATTCGAAGGTAGATAATTTGTTGCTAGACCATACTCAGTCATGATATGTGAAGCCATTATTCATTCATTCGAATGTGCTACATTAACACATTAACGATTTATGTTTTGTACTTCTGCCAATTTCAGTGGTGAACTCCCTGTTATCTAAACTGCATCACGGACTAAACAAAAATCGTTAGTCAGTTTTTCTTTGATATGATGCATTGAAAAATAGCCATCAATTCTCTCTACAAATGACATGATGCCTCAAATACAAATCAATTCGAACCTACTACGCATAGCGTACCAATAGGCGAACTTTTCTGTGGTTCTACGGACTAAATATTTCACAGATGCTGAACAGCATTCCATTCCCGAACAATATACAGCCACTTGCAACAGAGCTCACTCGTAAGTGGATCGAAAATAGTTACTGAACCATGGTTGTGAGGTCCTTAATTACGCATGTGACGTGAACTGTAAAGACTGCTGAATATGTAAATTGTGAAATAGCAGTTCATACAGTTGCGTAACGGTCTTGCAGTTGCGTACGAGAAGCAACCCAAGAAAAGTATTCAATGTCTCTGCCATGAAGATTTTTGAAATTCAGGCTCGTGTAAAGTAACAACAAACATCCCCACAACTTACGACTTCAATTTTTGAAATTCAGGCTCGCGTAAAGCAACAACAAACATCGCCACAACTTACGACTTCAATTTTTGAAATTCAGGCTCGCGTAAAGTAACAACCAACATCCCCACAACTTACGACATCAATTTTTTAAATTCAGGCTCGCGTAAAGCAACAACAAACATCGCCACAACTTACGACTTCAATTTTTGAAATTCAGGCTCGCGTAAAGTAACAACAAACATCGCCACAACTTACGACTTCAATTTTTGAAATTCAGGCTCGCGTAAAGTAACAACAAACATCGCCACAACTTACGACTTCAATTTTTGAAATTCAGGCTCGCGTAAAGTAACAACCAACATCCCCACAACTTACGACTTCAATTTTTGAAATTCAGGCTCGCGTAAAGTAACAACAAACATCGCCACAACTTACGACTTCAATTTTTGAAATTCAGGCTCGCGTAAAGTAACAACCAACATCCCCACAACTTACGACATCAATTTTTTAAATTCAGGCTCGCGTAAAGTAACAACAAACATCCCCACAACTTACGACTTCAATTCAAACGCTCACTAGAGTTGATGAAGGCTGAAATTCGAAGAGAAATGCTCTAGTCACCGTTGTGATGAGGCTCTGAGGCGCCACATGCAGAGCGTGTGTGCGTGTGTGTGAGTAGGTATGACGGGTCGGGCAGGAGCCATTTGTTGTGTCAAATAAAAGAACGTTAAGAAACAATTGAAAGCAATCACGCAAGGCTAAGATTTTCCTTTTGAACTGGAAATTTAATCACGAAAGTTTTATTGACTGTGAACTCTTTTTAGATCGTCCGTTATATTTAATTTATCAGCTCTTGTAAGTTTTATTTTCATTCATCCATTTCTAATTGAATAACTGTTGCAATTATTTACCCTCTTTTCTTTTGACATGCATCGTTTTATCAAGATCATAGATCATATGTAGGGCACAGATGGGACAGCCAGATTCATAACCGAAAGCGGTGAATTTAGTGCATCGTGAGTACCCACGCAAAGTAAATCAAAAAAGCAATTAAATCGCATGTTGAATTATACAGTATGTCACACAAAAACCAGAACCGAGTATTTATTTTCCCGTATTAGTAATACCATCATAAGAATACCGTAGCAGTAATACCATCATAAGAATACCGTAGCAGTAATACCATCATAATTTTGCTTGAAATTAAATGCTTGTGTTATTCTTATGATGGTATTACTGATACGGGGAAATAAAAACTTGGTTCGGGTTTTTGTGGGACATACTGTATAAGTCCAGGGTTCCCAACCTGGTGTGCTTGCAGCCCTATTGGAGGGCGAGACGATATTCCTGGGGAGGAGAGAAGAGTCCAGGTAAATAATAGGATATTGGTTATATGTTGGCATTTGTATTTCAGGGGGCCATTATTCGAATGAATTTTTTTTAGGTGTGCGATGCAAAAAAAATGGTTGGGAGCCATCACGAAGAAAATCTACGGGATTTTTTTCAAGTTTAGTAACAGAACATGAGTTAACCTATCAAACCTACCTATTCTGTCTTAGCGTAACGTAGCCTACCGTAATTTCACGTATTCTAACCTAACATGTGTCTAATTATCCTGATGTATCGTAACCTTTCCAAGAATTTTTCATCACCTAACGACACCCGGTACCGACAGTAAATCCGTTACCAAATGGAGCTCAAATTGTTTCATAATTTTATTTCCTGATTAATTCGTGCATGTGCATGATCTGAACGAATACTACTGATGAAACACCATTGTGGTATTTCCGATGCTAAAACTCCACATGCAATTAATAAAGTAATTAGGGCGGCGTCTGTCCTCCGTCCGCCTTTAAATCCCACTTGGAAAATATAAAATGAGGTCCGTAGCAACACTACGCGATTCAACTATTTTATTCCCCGCAATCAGGTACTATAGGACAGGTGATTTGAGATACACATCCTCCGTCTGTTTTAAAGATCAGTTTTCAGCATTGAATTGTAGCTTTAATTTAAAAATAACTCAGTATATCTTACAGCAAAGGTACACTAACAATCGTAATCCAAAGGAAAATAGTTGTTACTTTTGTAGATTCTTAATCGATAATAATCAGTCTTTGATTTCAAACGTGGAAAATTTTTATCATGCTTTCATGGTTTTTAGAAAACAGTCCTGTAGGTGAAATTAATTTGAAGGAAAGTGTGTGTCTTCGTAAGCGTAATGATAAAAATTTTACCAGACTTTCTCGGTCAAAATATTAGTGCTTAGAATAACAGGATTTGTTTTTCGTGAGCCCGATTTTTAAAATAAGCTGTAAAATATAGCTCTTGTACATTGTTTAAAAGAAGTATTATTTCTGAATTTTGGCAATAATAGCATCGAAACACCGAAGAATGCGAGCGGTTCAATACGAGGCGCTACAATTTTACTGGAAAACGGATATCTTAACAAAACTATGTTATAGTTTAAATGAAGTAAACATCATTCACGACTTTGTAATCTTTGTCCATCACTGGGTTATTTTGTTAACTCCTTGGTTTATTTATAATTCCTTCTTCCTCATATGATTTTTCTGGAGCAGGTGTCTTGCTCCGCACTCACCCACTTGTTATTTTCCGCCTAGGTAAATCAGATATTTGCAATTATCATACGGAATTAATTCGTAATTGTTAAAATAACACATAAAATGTGAAGGAAAGTAATGTTCAATCTTTTGTGCTGTTAAAAAAAATATTTTGAACAAGTGACTTGATATTCACAACCTAAAAATAATATCAAAAAGAAAATCTTCGTGTCACTTCACAAAAAAATATTTTATTCTTGAAAACACGAAATGCTTAATTTGGAAACAGTTCTTTGGTACATTGGCATAAGCACTTTAAGATCTTCCGCTTAATTTTTCCTTGATTTTTTTGAGCGAGAGAATGGCATTTATTTGAGGGAAAGTGTCACCCTACGCACTCGTGGCTGAGAGGTATTCATAACGAGTGATGTGCGGTAGCTCTGAGGCATATAACTTCCCATTCAAATGACAACTGATTGAAAATAAGCCTCGATGGGACGTATACAGTAAGACATTAATGTTACTCGTAAACTTTAAGTGGTTGATGACGTAGAGCGCCTCGTGCAAATGTGGCAGACCGTCGCGACAAGACGAACCGTCACCGCCGCGTTCAACATCCCCTGCGCGCCGCCTCCGCTGCTGTGGTGAGTACGCCATTACGTGAATTCCAGTAAAAAAATTTCAGGGTTTGAAAATTTTGCTGCCGTTGGTTTCATTCTACATGGTATCATTTTTAAAATTAACTATAGTGTTTCTGTTTGTATTGAAGCTAATATTGAGTACATGATCATATGTTTTTTCATATATATATATCTTGTTGACGTCCGACCGTTGTCACCATCTCATTTCTTCTAGAAGGTAAGTCTTCATTTGATTGCAATTTCTGGTGAACCGTAATTAATTATCACTCGCTGTCCCCTGTATTGATCGCGTAGGAATTGTTGCATTGGTAAATTTTGCTTTACTACTCGACCGTGCTGATGAAGACATGTGTTATTTTGAAAGAATAACGGCTGATTGACAGCGACGTGTGTCCGCATGCTTATCACTGGGTTCCTAACTCAAAGTTGCAAGCCGGAAAAAGGTGTGGAACTCCTATAATAAACCATAACGGCTCGTGGAAAAATCTACGGATTTTTTTTTCAAACTTTAGGAACAGAAACTGAGTTAACCTACTTAAACATAGCTATTTTGGGTAAATGTAAAGGACTTGACCATAATTGATATTCGAATTTTCGATGCCTTAATAATGTTATTCACATGAAAATAAACAAGTTTTCTTCAATGCACTTTCCGGCGGAAATGAGTATTTTAAAAGTTATGGCGTTCAATGAGTTACCGGAACTCCATTGTGCATCACCCTATTACAAACGTAAAGAGGTTGGGTCGTGAGGGGTAGCCACAGTTCTTTTAGTTTTATAATTTTCACTAAAAGAACTGTTGCTACCCCTCACGACCCAACCTCTTTACGTTTGTAATAGGGGGTTTGCTCTTCGTCGGCTTGGTTGGCGCGCGGGAACGCCTGTTTACTTACACGTCGGACCGCGCGGTATATTTTTCCCCGCCTCAAACACTGGAGTTACGGTAACTCATTTAATGCCATAACTTTTAAAATACTCGTTTCCGCCGGAAAGTCCATTGAATAAAACTTGTTTATTTTCATGTGATTAACATTATAAAGGCATCGAAAATTCGAATATCAATTATGGTCAAGTCCTTTACATTTACCCTATTTTGTCTTAGGGATGTTGATGTCCTCGAATAAAACTCGACACCCGCGTATGATTTTGTTCATGATTTTGCGCATTGTTTTCAAGTGCGAAGGACATAACATTACTGGTTTACCAGAAAAACAGCCACCCACTCACTGGCGGCTGTTTTTGGAGGTAACGTTTAAGTTAGAGACAAATTTGTGCGTTTCCTTTCTGTAGCATTTATGATACTGAACATACTATTTATGATACTGAACGGAGTATTTATGTTACTGAACGTAGTATTTATGTTACTGAACGTAGTATTTATGATACTGAACGGAGTATTTATGATACTGAACGTAGTATTTATGATACTGAACGTAGTATTTATGTTACTGAACGTAGTATTTATGATACTGAACGGAGTATTTATGAGACTGAACGGAGTATTTATGATACTGAACGTAGTATTTATGATACTGAACGTAGTATTTATGATACTGAACGTAGTATTTATGTTACTGAACGTAGTATTTATGATACTGAACGGAGTATTTATGATACTGAACGTAGTATTTATGATACTGAACGTAGTATTTATGATACTGAACGTAGTATTTATGTTACTGAACGTAGTATTTATGATACTGAACGGAGTATTTATGATACTGAACGTAGTATTTATGATACTGAACGTAGTATTTATGTTACTGAACGTAGTATTTATGATACTGAACGTAGTATTTATGATACTGAACGTAGTATTTATGTTACTGAACGTAGTATTTATGATACTGAACGGAGTATTTATGATACTGAACGTAGTATTTATGATACTGAACGTAGTATTTATGTTACTGAACGTAGTATTTATGATACTGAACGGAGTATTTATGTTACTGAACGTAGTATTTATGATACTGAACGTAGTATTTATGATACTGAACGTAGTATTTATGATACTGAACGTAGTATTTATGTTACTGAACGTAGTATTTATGATACTGAACGTAGTATTTATGATACTGAACGTAGTATTTATGATACTGAACGTAGTATTTATGATACTGAACGTAGTATTTATGTTACTGAACGTAGTATTTATGATACTGAACGGAGTATTTATGATACTGAACGTAGTATTTATGATACTGAACGTAGTATTTATGATACTGAACGTAGTATTTATGTTACTGAACGTAGTATTTATGATACTGAACGGAGTATTTATGTTACTGAACGTAGTATTTATGATACTGAACATACTATTTATGATACTGAACGGAGTATTTATGTTACTGAACGTAGTATTTATGTTACTGAACGTAGTATTTATGATACTGAACGGAGTATTTATGAGACTGAACGGAGTATTTATGATACTGAACGTAGTATTTATGATACTGAACGTAGTATTTATGATACTGAACGTAGTATTTATGATACTGAACGTAGTATTTATGATACTGAACGTAGTATTTATGATACTGAACGTAGTATTTATGATACTGAACGTAGTATTTATGATACTGAACGTAGTATTTATGATACTGAACATACTATTTATGATACTGAACGGAGTATTTATGAGGCTGAACGTCGTATTTATGATACTGAACGTAGTATTTATGATACTGAACGTAGTATTTATGATACTGAACGTAGTATTTATGATACTGAACGTAGTATTTATGATACTGAACGTAGTATTTATGATACTGAACGTAGTATTTATGATACTGAACATACTATTTATGATACTGAACGGAGTATTTATGAGACTGAACGGAGTATTTATGAGACTGAACGGAGTATTTATGAGACTGAACGGAGTATTTATGATACTGAACGGAGTATTTATGATACTGAACGTAGTATTTATGATACTGAACGTAGTATTTATGATACTGAACGTAGTATTTATGATACTGAACGTAGTATTTATGATACTGAACGTAGTATTTATGAGACTGAACGTAGTATTTATGATACTGAATGTAGTATTTATGATACTGAACGTAGTATTTATGATACTGAACGTAGTATTTATGATACTGAACGTAGTATTTATGATACTGAACGTAGTATTTATGAGACTGAACGTAGTATTTATGAGACTGAACGTAGTATTTATGATACTGAACGTAGTATTTATGGTACTGAACGTAGTATTTATGATACTGAACATAGTATTTATGAGACTGAACGTAGTATTTATGATACTGAACGTAGTATTTATGAGACTGAACGTAGTATTTATGATACTGAACATACTATTTATGATACTGCGGAGTATTTATGAGACTGAACGTAGTATTTATGATACTGAACGTAGTATTTATGATACTGAAAGTAGTATTTAAGATACTGAACGTAGTATTTATGATACTGAACGTAGTATTTATGATACTGAACGTAGTATTTATGAGACTGATTGTAGTATTTATGAGACTGAACGTAGTATTTATGATACTGAACGTAGTATTTATGGTACTGAACGTAGTATTTATGATACTGAACGTAGTATTTATGATACTGAACGTAGTATTTATGATACTGAACGTAGTATTTATGATACTGAACATACTATTTATGATACTGAACGGAGTATTTATGAGACTGAACGGAGTATTTATGAGGCTGAACGGAGTATTTATGAGGCTGAACGTCGTATTTATGATACTGAACGTAGTATTTATGATACTGAACGTAGTATTTATGATACTGAACGTAGTATTTATGATACTGAACGTAGTATTTATGATACTGAACATACTATTTATGATACTGAACGGAGTATTTATGAAACTGAACGGAGTATTTATGAGGCTGAACGTCGTATTTATGATACTGAACGTAGTATTTATGATACTGAACGTAGTATTTATGATACTGAACGTAGTATTTATGATACTGAACGTAGTATTTATGATACTGAACGTAGTATTTATGAGACTGAACGTAGTATTTATGATACTGAATGTAGTATTTATGATACTGAACGTAGTATTTATGATACTGAACGTAGTATTTATGATACTGAACGTAGTATTTATGATACTGAACGTAGTATTTATGAGACTGAACGTAGTATTTATGAGACTGAACGTAGTATTTATGATACTGAACGTAGTATTTATGGTACTGAACGTAGTATTTATGATACTGAACATAGTATTTATGAGACTGAACGTAGTATTTATGATACTGAACGTAGTATTTATGAGACTGAACGTAGTATTTATGATACTGAACATACTATTTATGATACTGCGGAGTATTTATGAGACTGAACGTAGTATTTATGATACTGAACGTAGTATTTATGATACTGAAAGTAGTATTTAAGATACTGAACGTAGTATTTATGATACTGAACGTAGTATTTATGATACTGAACGTAGTATTTATGAGAATGATTGTAGTATTTATGAGACTGAACGTAGTATTTATGATACTGAACGTAGTATTTATGGTACTGAACGTAGTATTTATGATACAGAACGTAGTATTTATGAAACTGAACGTAGTATTTATGATACTGAACGTAGTATTTATGATACTGAACGTAGTATTTATGATACTGAACGTAGTATTTATGAGACTGAACGTAGTATTTATGAGACTGAACGTAGTATTTATGATACTGAACGTAGTATTTATGGTACTGAACGTAGTATTTATGAGACTGAACGTAGTATTTATGATACTGAACGTAGTATTTATGATACTGAACGTACTATTTATGATACTGAACGTAGTATTTATGAGACTGAACGTAGTATTTATGATACTGAACGTAGTATTTATGATAGTGAACGTAGTATTTATGATACTGAACGTAGTATTTATGATACTGAACGTAGTATTTATGATACTGAACGTAGTATTTATGATACTGAACGTAGTATTTGAGACTGAACGTAGTATATATGATACTGAACGAAGTATTTATGATACTGAGCGTAGTATTTATGATACTGAACGTAGTATTTATGATACTGAACGTAGTATTTATGATACTGAACGTAGTATTTATGATACTGAACGTAGTATTTATGATACTGAACGGAGTATTTATGATACTGAACGTAGTATTTATGATACTGAACGGAGTATTTATGAGGCTGAACGTAGTATTTATGATACTGAACGTAGTATTTATGATACTGAACGTAGTATTTATGATACTGAACGTAGTAGTTATGATACTGAACGTAGTATTTATGAGACTGAACGTAGTATTTATGATACTGAACGTAGTATTTATGAGACTGAACGTAGTATTTATGATACTGAACGTAGTATTTATGATACTGAAAGTAGTATTTATGATACTGAACGTAGTATTTATGAGACTGAACGTAGTATTTATGATACTGAACGTGGTATTTATGATACTGAACGTAGTATTTATGATACTGAACGTAGTATTTATGATACTGAACGTAGTATTTATGATACTGAACGTAGTATTTATGATACTGAACGTAGTATTTATGATTCTGAACGTAGTATTTATGATACTGAACGGAGTATTTATGATACTGAACGTAGTATTTATGATACTGAACGGAGTATTTATGAGGCTGAACGTAGTATTTATGATACTGAACGTAGTATTTATGATACTGAACGTAGTATTTATGATACTGAACGTAGTATTTATGATACTGAACGTAGTATTTATGTGACTGAACGTAGTATTTATGATACTGAACGTAGTATTTATGAGACTGAACGTAGTATTTATGATACTGAACGTAGTATCTATGATACTGAGCGTAGTATTTATGATACTGAACGTAGTATTTATGATACTGAACGTAGTATTTATGATACTGAACGGAGTATTTATGAGGCTGAACGTAGTATTTATGATACTGAACGTAGTATTTATGATACTGAACGTAGTATTTATGATACTGAACGTAGTATTTATGATACTGAACGTAGTATTTATGAGACTGAACGTAGTATTTATGAGACTGAACGTAGCATTTATGAGACTGAACGTAGTATTTATGATACTGAACGGAGTATTTATGAGGCTGAACGTAGTATTTATGATACTGAACGTAGTATTTATGATACTGAACGTAGTATTTATGAGACTGAACGTAGTATTTATGAGACTGAACGTAGTATTTTTGATACTGAACGTAGTATTTATGAGGCTGAACGTAGTATTTATGATAGTGAACGTAGTATTTATGATACTGAACGTAGTATTTATGAGACTGAACGTAGTATTTATGATACTGAACGTAGTATTTATGATACTGAACGTAGTATTTATGAGGCTGAACGTAGTATTTATGAGACTGAACGTAGTATTTATGATACTGAACGTAGTATTTTTGATACTGAACGTAGTATTTATGATACTGAACGTAGTATTTATGATACTGAACGTAGTATTTATGATACTGAACGTAGTATATATGAGGCTGAACGTAGTATTTATGAGACTGAACGTAGTATTTATGATACTGAACGAAGTATTTATGATACTGAACGTAGTATTTATGATACTGAACGTAGTATTTATGATACTGAACGTAGTATTTATGATACTGAACGTAGTATTTATGAGACTGAACGTAGTATTTATGATAGTGAACGTAGTATTTATGATACTGAACGTAGTATTTATGAGACTGAACGTAGTATTTATGAGACTGAACGTAGTATTTATGATACTGAACGTAGTATTTATGATACTGAACGTAGTATTTATGAGGCTGAACGTAGTATTTATGAGACTGAACGTAGTATTTATGATACTGAACGTGGTATTTATGATACTGAACGTACGTAGTATTTATGATACTGAACGTAGTATTTATGATACTGAACGTAGTATTTATGATACTGAACGTAGTATTTATGAGACTGAACGTAGTATTTATGATACTTAACGTAGTATTTATGATACTGAACGTAGTATTTATGATACTGAACGGAGTATTTATGAGGCTGAACGTAGTATTTATGATACTGAACGTAGTATTTATGATACTGAACGTAGTATTTATGAGACTGAACGTAGTATTTATGATACTGAACGTAGTATTCATGAGACTGAACGTAGTTTTTATGATACTGAACGTAGTATTTATGATACTGAACGTAGTATTTATGAGACTGAACGTAGTATTTATGATACTGAACGTAGTATTTATGATACTGAACGTAGTATTTATGAGACTGAACGTAGTATTTATGATAGTGAACGTAGTATTTATGATAGTGAACGTAGTATTTATGAGACTGAACGTAGTATTTATGAGACTGAACGTAGTATTTATGATACTGAACGTAGTATTTATGATACTGAACGTAGTATTTATGAGGCTGAACGTAGTATTTATGAGACTGAACGTAGTATTTATGATACTGAATGTAGTATTTATGATACTGAACGTAGTATTTATGATACTGAACGTAGTATTTATGATACTGAACGTAGTATTTATGATACTGAACGTAGTATTTATGATACTGAACGTAGTATTTGATACTGAACGTAGTATTTATGAGACTGAACGTAGTATATATGATACTGAACGTAGTATTTATGATACTGAACGTAGTATTTATGATACTGAACGTAGTATTTATGATACTGAACGTAGTATTTATGATACTGAACGTAGTATTTATGATACTGAACGTAGTATTTATGATACTAAACGTAGTATTTATGATACTGAACGTAGTATTTATGATACTGAACGTAGTATTTATGATACTGAACGTAGTATTTATGATACTGAACGTAGTATTTATGATACTGAACGTAGTATTTATGAGACTGAACGTAGTATTTATGAGACTGAACGTAGTATTTATGATAGTGAACGTAGTATTTATGATACTGAACGTAGTATTTATGATACTGAACGTAATATTCATGATAATGAACGTAGTATTTATTTTAGTGAACGTAGTATTTATGAGACTGAACGTAGTATTTATGATACTGAACGTAGTATTTATGATACTGAACGTAGTATTTACGATAGTGAACGAAGTATTTATGATACTGAACGTAGTATTTATGATAGTGAACGTAGTATTTATGATAGTGAACGTAGTATTTATGATACTGAACGTAGTATTTATGAGACTGAACGTAGTATTTATGATACTGAACGTAGTATTTATGATACTTAACGTAGTATTTATGAGACTGAACGTAGTATTTATGAGACTGAACGTAGTATTTATGATAGTGAACGTAGTATTTATGATACTGAACGTAGTATTTATGAGACTGAACGTAGTATTTATGAGACTGAACGTAGTATTTATGATACTGAACGTAGTATTTATGATACTGAACGTAGTATTTATATGGCTGAACGTAGTATTTATGAGACTGAACGTAGTATTTATGATACTGAACGTAGTATTTATGATACTGAACGTAGTATTTATGATACTGAACGTAGTATTTATGATACTGAACGTAGTATTTATGATACTGAACGAAGTATTTATGAGACTGAACGTAGTATTTATGATACTGAACGTAGTATTTATGATACTGAACGTAGTATTTATGATACTGAACGTAGTATTTATGATACTGAACGTAGTATTTATGATACTGAACGTAGTATTTATGATACTGAACGTAGTATTTATGAGACTGAACGTAGTATTTATGAGACTGAACGTAGTATTTATGAGACTGAACGTCGTATTTATGAGACTGAACGTAGTATTTATGATAGTGAACGTAGTATTTATGATACTGAACGTAGTATTTATGAGACTGAACGTAGTATTTATGAGACTGAACGTAGTATTTATGATACTGAACGTAGTATTTATGATACTGAACGTTGTATTTATGAGACTGAACGTAGTATTTATGATACTGAACGTAGTATTTATGATACTGAACGTAGTATTTATGATACTGAACGTAGTATTTATGATACTGAACGTAGTATTTATGAGACTGAACGTAGTATTTATGATACTGAACGTAGTATTTATGATAGTGAACGTAGTATTTATGATACTGAACGTAGTATTTATGAGACTGAACGTAGTATTTATGATACTGAACGTAGTATTTTTGATACTGAACGTAGTATTTATGATACTGAACGTAGTATTTATGATAGTGAATGCGTCGACAGCAGAACGAGGCTCTTGACATTTTCACTGCGGCAGGTAAAAGAGAAGTTTAACATTCAACTCAAATTTAAAGTCGATTGTAGTGAGCAAGGTTAAAAATAGCGACCATTATCTGGATCGTACTTTCATTTAGTTTTTATTTTGTATTTATGAAAATTTGGTGTGTGACTACTGGTCGGTCAGCGTCATAATGAAAATTTGGTGTGTGACTACTGGTCGGTCAGCGTCATAATGAAAATTTGGTGTGTGACTACTGGTCGGTCAGCGTCATAATGAAAATTTGGTGTGTGACTACTGGTCGGTCAGCGTCATAATGAAAAATTGGTGTGTGACTACTGGTCGGTCAGCGTCATAATGAAAATTTGGTGTGTGACTACTGGTCGGTCAGCGTCATAATGAAAAATTTGGTGTGTGACTACTGGTCGGTCAGCGTCATAATGAAAATTTGGTGTGTGACTACTGGTCGGTCAGCGTCATAATGAAAATTTGGTGTGTGACTACTGGTCGGTCAGCGTCATAATGAAAATTTGGTATGTGACTACTGGTCGGTCAGCGTCATAATGAAAATTTGGTGTGTGACTACTGGTCGGTCAGCGTCATAATGAAAATTTGGTGTGTGACTACTGGTCGGTCAGCGTCATAATGAAAATTTGGTATGTGACTACTGGTCGGTCAGCGTCATAATGAAAATTTGGTGTGTGACTACTGGTCGGTCAGCGTCATAATGAAAATTTGGTGTGTGACTACTGGTCGGTCAGCGTCATAATGAAAAATTTGGTGTGTGACTACTGGTCGGTCAGCGTCATAATGAAAAATTTGGTGTGTGACTACTGGTCGGTCAGCGTCATAATGAAAATTTGGTGTGTGACTACTGGTCGGTCAGCGTCATAATGAAAAATTTGGTGTGTGACTACTGGTCGGTCAGCGTCATAATGAAAATTTGGTGTGTGACTACTGGTCGGTCAGCGTCATAATGAAAATTTGGTGTGTGACTACTGGTCGGTCAGCGTCATAATGAAAATTTGGTATGTGACTACTGGTCGGTCAGCGTCATAATGAAAATTTGGTGTGTGACTACTGGTCGGTCAGCGTCATAATGAAAATTTGGTGTGTGACTACTGGTCGGTCAGCGTCATAATGAAAATTTGGTATGTGACTACTGGTCGGTCAGCGTCATAATGAAAATTTGGTGTGTGACTACTGGTCGGTCAGCGTCATAATGAAAAATTTGGTGTGTGACTACTGGTCGGTCAGCGTCATAATGAAAAATTTGGTGTGTGACTACTGGTCGGTCAGCGTCATAATGAAAATTTGGTGTGTGACTACTGGTCGGTCAGCGTCATAATGAAAAATTCCATAGTGAGCACCGGTGGCACACGTCGCAGTCAAAGTGTTAATAGGAGCATAAAGTAGTCTGTGGCTGCTTTTTGAATTATTTTTATGGCTGCTTTTCCTCATCACTTTGTGAAAAAGGCATCACGCGTCCATCCCCGGCTACCGCGCAGTGCAAGCATCCGTTTGTGTTGGTTAGACTGGCACGAACAGTTTATTTAGTTCTTTGGGTGAACACTTATTTAACGTAAAACATTTTAAAACAAATGATGTTTTTGGCATCAACTTTATTGGCGATAAGTTGCTTTCCTTTTTTTTTGTTAACTTAGAGATGCTTAACGCTACTTCGCCTTAGCTTGGAGATGATCTCGAGATTATTTTGTTAAATACCAAATAGGATAGAAACGTATATTTTTTATTTTATACGAACGCTGATGCATCATGTTTTTTATTTGAACCTCTAGCGCTGGCGTGCTCACATTTAAACGTGCAAGTTTTCTAGGGATAAATTTGTGTCCCTGGCGAAGTGATAAATTGGGCGTCAGCTAAAGTAGCAATTCATGGTTCTCATACAAATATAAGGTTCAAATACTATTTCTAATGCATACGACGAGCAATCTATAAATTGATAGAACCGGTTTTGTACAATTATTCCTATGTCGTTGGATTCTCATTACGCACTCAACAAACCAACAGAGGCACACATTGTGAATGGATTCTCCGTCTTCTTGATTTCATGCTAGATCTTCATCTTTTCCTGGGAACACCTTTGTTGTGGTATGGGAGGCTTAAATCTGGCAGTACATCTGAGAATTGGTACTGAACCACAGCAGCTCGACCGCCGACTGTTATCCTGCTAATTTGTATCAATTACTGACTGTCAGTTTATATCAATTGACTTTTAATTTGTAACAATTACTGATTGTTTATTTGTATCCATATCAATTTGTAATACTGACTGTTAATTCGTATCAATTGACTCTTAATTTGTATCAATTACTGACTGTTAATTTGTATCAATATCAATTTGTAATACTGACTGTTAATTCGTATCAATTGACTCTTAATTTGTATCAATTACTGACTGTTAATTTGTATCAATATCAATTTGTAATACTGACTGTTAATTCGTATCAATTGACTCTTAATTTGTATCAATTACTGACTGTTAATTTGTATCAATATCAATTTGTAATACTGACTGTTAACTTGTATCAATTGCACGACATTTGGAAACTCAATGTTGAACATGTCGTGTACGATCTTGAGTAAAGTGTTGATTATGTCAAGTGCCAACTTGATTAGAATGTTGAATATGTTAGATAGAAGTTAAATTGGTTGAATTCAGTAAGTTATGGGCCTATGCAATGTATGTAGATGATGCGCAGTCATGTGTGATATTGGCCTAAAAATCACTTGTTATTTTCTAATTTTCCTATTGCATGTTGTTGGTTAGCATCAAGTCTTCAGTCCCATGTTGGTAAATATAGTTTAATGTATTTCATTTACTTCTACAGAATGTACGGCGGTTACTCATGTGAGCATTGGGATTTCAGTAAACATTCTTACTATCGCGGATTTCCGAAGCTCGTGCTTGATAAGAAATTGATACAAAACAGGCTTTAGCGTCTGCATCTACGTTACATAACACGTTTCGGTGTATTGGGCCATATGTGTACTAGTCGGTACATGAGACATTTACGTATCTGTATAAATACATGGCATTTCATCTGTTTCGCGATCTGCTTAAAAAATAACTGTTATCATACGAGGTGAAATGTTATCGTGCAATTAAATCGTGGTATTTCTCCGGAAGGATAAAGATGTATTCGAGCAGTGAAATTGATTTCCTAATTCTGTTATTTACAACCTAATCCGAAATGTTAGGTTGGGAATGCGAACCGTTGCCAAGCGGGGAAATTCAGTGAACGCGGTAACAGGAGGGAACTTGTGGAGGCAGTTCGGTCGAGCTCGCAATGACTTCTGGTCGTTTTGATTCAACGTCCTTCGTTTGCACAATTGTTTGCATGGTGCTGGTACTTGCCGATAGTATCATATACTCATGGTCCCTGTAGATACATAATCAGATCTTCATGAACCCTGCTGACACTTAATACCAAATAGGATCGAAAAAGGATCCTTTATGTTCGATGTATAGAAATTTAGTACTGCATGTCTCGTGTCCGTGGACAACCAATCATTCTTTTGTCGGCTTTTCTTCACTTCCAACTCAAGGGGAAGCAACTATTGCGTCAATGGGAGTTATCGCTTCCCGGAAAAAATGGGAGGCCCCAAGCTGAAGGTTAGATAAGCCTTACTCTTGTTGAAGTAGCATATATGTTTTGTAGGTTCTATGACTATCTTTTTTCGGTTCGCTGCTGACCTTTTTTCAGCAAATGTTACTTTTTTCAACCTTCATCTTGTTTTTGTGAACTGCTTCCAGTTTTACTGCTTCTATGCTCCAGCTAGGTGTGGAAACATACCTCGTTCATAAATTCCGTTCCCTTAATGCTATCTTAAAAGGTGTCTTCTTTCTGCTTCTATTAGGAACCCCTTCGTTGTGGTTAGGGAGGCTTACATTAACTAATAATCAAATCTCTCATGACATTTCCAGACAACTGATAATACCTCCGGACATTTGTAGACAATCATAACTCATAACACTGGTAAACAGTCCTCCATTACTCTCGATACGTGCAAACATTCAATCAACCCTTTTGGTTCTCGTATAGGTCCTTGATCAATCATACATCAGGTACTTGTTCACACTTAATCCATTATCTCTCCTCGCACCCGTAGACACTTAATCCATTATCTCTCCTGGCACCCCTAGACTCTTGATCCATTATCTCTCCTGGTACCCGTAGACTCTTAATCCATTATCTCTCCTGGCACCCGTAGACTCTTGATCCATTATCTCTCCTGGCACCCGTAGACTCTTGATCCACTATCTCTCCTGCACTTGTGGACACTTCATTCGTTGTCCCTCCTGCACTTGTGGACACTTCATCCGTTGTCCCTCCTGCACTTGTGGACACTTCCTCCGTTGTCCCTCTTAACTCCGGTAGACAATTCATATACCTCACGACTATCAGTAGACTAGGAATCGTGCCGGAAGAAGTTCTAGAATAGCTTCACCTAGCTAGCCTTGAGATCACAAGAGCACAGTTTGTTGCCAGGCCAAATTACTCAGGTGTTGCAACCAAGACGGTCGACCACACCTGAAATGTTCTCTACTGGAATATCACTCTTGTGCGGAGAGCTTAATTGTGAGGTGTCCCCGTGCCGAGCTCATGTTTATGCAAGTAATTTAATTGCAGACCAGCGAACTCTTTCATTAAAATGGGAGGGCTGTCCTGCCTCCCAAGCAGGAAGTTGATTTTGTTCATCCTTGAACGGTTTTATTGGCGAGCTCTTGTCGTGAAGTTGTTTGCCGACATTTCAACTAGCATTGCTCGAAAATTACTCCGTTAACGAACTTTGAAATTTGATTACTAGCTCGGCGTTTCTGCTGCATTGCATTGAAAGTCGAACTAGCCATGAAATTTTAATGCTTTGATGTAGAAATGTTAAGATGTCGTACATATTTCCTACTTATAAACTATCACTTACAGATTTTATTGAAATAAATTGGAATTTTTCCAACCGACTTCGAATTTTGAAGCGTGGAATAAATATTCATGAGTGTGTACTGCTTCGCGTTGCGCTGGTGGGGTTAACTGCCAATTTAAAAAAAGTATAACTACAGTTTAATTTTCTATCAATTTATAACCCAATTTTATGTATTTTTAAATTTAATTTTAAATCGATCGTATTTTCTCTCAAGTAACATTATTTCTTGGTCCAGTTTTTCCATTTCAATGAACGTAATTTATATTTTTTCAAGTTTGATTTGGAGGAATTTAAGTTTTCTTTAAATTTAATTTTTTGTTGCTTTAATTTCTTTCTTTCTAATGTTCTTCAACTCAATTTTCTTGAACTTAAACTCATATTTCACTCACGCTTTTACAGAGTAGATTCATCATAGCGCATGCACTCAATGCACACTTCTGCAACCAGAAGCTATCACACCCAATTCTATCACATAAATCCCCGCGTATTTGATTAATTTCCGCAGGAACAAGCAATGTAACCGCAATGTCAGACTTGCTCAAGCAACATACCGAGCCGGACATGTAGTGTACAAGGCCCGTCATAAATCATGGGATTCAATATTTCATTGAATAAATTTCCCAGATGTGGGAAATCCTTACAGTATCTGAGATAAAAATATTCTTGTACTTGCGTGCTGTTCAAACTCGTATCACAGATACGGTCATTGAGCATCCTTATGAGCGTCGCAGAGAGACAGAAGAAGCGTACGCCAAGCAAATATACTGACACACCAAGGGTATTTCTAGGTAAGAAGCTAATATATCCGCGACCTGGTATTTGACATCCAATATACCAAAATTTACTACATAAGGATTGCCGCCCGCCAACTTTCGATGAGTAGCGGCTCCTCGCCGCGTGCGGCCTGACACCCAATGACAACAGGTTACTATGAAGGCCATTCTTGAGCCCCATGGCAAAATCTATGACTTTTCACGACTTGTTTGACGTGTGAGCCCAGACCATAGGCTAAGATTAGGTTAGAATAAGATAGGATGCATTAGAGTAGGTAAGTTAGCTGTCGGTTCAATTTAACTCAAAAAATAATTGAAATAGGCCGGTAATCTGGAATAGATAATAAGGTAACATGGTAATAATAATAATTTCGATTGCTATTGCTATCAAGTCTTTCGTAATAATTATTATAATGACTATCCCTGTTTATCAGCTATCATCGCTGCAAGACTTCACATCAAACTGCAGGCAGACGAGTATATAAGATATGCATCGCACATCTTGAGACCAGCATCACCTTATTGTTCTCTAGTCGCATGTCTAACAGCAATGTCAACAACCAAGTATCATTAAATGTACGTCAATATACCGTGCATTTAATTCATTCCTAATTACATAAATCTTGAATGATGATGTAAAAATCATCAAGATTGAATTTATAATCAGTAAATGTTGTGTCCACGTCAAGTGAAACATGTGTAAATTTAGATAAATTGACTTAATAAATGAGGCAAATTGAAAATATTGAAAAATAGATCAATAAATGTATTATAAAACAGTTTTCTATACATTGAATGAAAATTCGTTAAAATGCTCTGAAATTGATGTCTTATATGGAAATTAGCACGAGTCTGTAAACCCAAGTACACTTTTATCGTATGACCACGTATTGAGTAGCGTCAGAGACTAGGTGCTACTGCGATGTTTTAACCGAAATGGGAACGTAATCTATAGCCTAGCGCTCACTTACGTCGGATTCGAAGTTTAACATCTAGAATTCTAGATGGTGTGTGTACTGTGTGGGTCTACCAGAGTGCATGACATTATTCACACATATCGAATCGTGTGCATACGTGCTTTTATGAATTTTACAGCTGAATGATATATTCTTGTTGTAGGGTTGAATTTTGTGATAAATAGGAACGAGTTTCCTCATTTCAATTCATGAGTCAATAAGAAAGTTTAAAATTACCCCTTTGTCTGTGCTCCGTTGGGAGATTGACTGACTCGTGTTCAGAATCACTATCTAATTTTATTGAAGTGCTTCAAAAGTTTAGTGACGATAGCCCTATCAGACTTATATTTTTATTGTTCCATTTAGGATCACCCGTGAGCAATTCCCAATATGTATTGAATAGTTCCGCGTACTGTCACAATCCTACGCTATATCAGGCTCCATCGGACCTCTCTCGATCAGAACAGCTTCCAAAGTAGAATACTGAAATGATCTGACCAGCTATACGTACCTTCTATAGTAAATAACCAGGTTGTGACTTATGTTTAATAATCACAGTTGAATCACCAAACAAACGTCCAAATCCATGCATTAAAGTAAAATGATTTCAGGCAATTATTGAAGACTGTACATTTATAGCCAAGAATTCTATAAGCTGCCGTTGAGCTATGTTCAAAAGTGCCGAAGGCTGTTTCAACCAATTTGTCTAAAATTAACTAGTGCTTATTCTCGTTGTAATAAATTGCTCGAAGTCACAACGTGTTCATCAAACTTCAAGGCAAAAGCGCGTGCCGAGAAATTGGTGCAGGAGTTACTGACGGCCAGAAGTCACGAAAGGCCCCGCCCTTTTGTCGACGCTCCTCCCACTTGAGGGTGGTCGCGCTCGTACAAACTGAAGGGTTCCGTCGTCGCTGGAAATTTGCAACGTTAATCCTTCACTGGGGATTTTATTTTGAATGTAGAACTAAATTTATTCATAGGTAATTATGGTTGAATGACAGTCGGCGTTTGGGGGAACTGTATCACGCATGATACATTGTGCAATGAAAAAATGAAACCCGTCATTTTCTGAAATTTTTTGGAACTTTCTGGTTTTCCAAATGACATTAACACGCTTCAGTACATTGTGGAAAACTCCCTTATGTATATTGCATTCCTACATGTGATTTGTTCATAGCAGTAGGTAGTATATTAAAGTATTATAATTGTACGTGTTCTGTATAGCATTATTTATTTTTATTTTGAGGTTTCAATAACTTCACCCCTTGTGGATACGATGTGATTTTGCCCCAAAGGCTTCAATAAATTCGTAGATGTCGACGCAAAGCGTATTCAAAATGGAAAATTATAATTTTAACTACGTACGAGAGTATTTCATTGCCGATTTTATTCCATCTTCCCATGGATGACAAGTACCATGCCGAGTCCAAAAAAGACCAAAACGAACGTAGTTGTACCGCTCACAGATGCGAAAAAGAGGCACCAGAGGGTCAGACACAAGTTAGTTTTCTACAGCAAGCTGTAGTTATGGTAGCTATTCTATAGTACATTTTATGTGTTTAGAGTAGGATGTGTGTGAGAACTGTTTAGACTGTTGAATGTGAACCGAGTCCGTGTGAACTGCGTGCTCACGCATATCTTGAGTATGCACTTAACGAACCATGATGCTATGTGCATGATGTAGGGGCTCATATGAACCATGAGCTCATGTAAACGAGAACCTCATGTGAACCATGAGTATGTACACGTGACTCATACGCTCATGTGAACCACGAGCCCACGTGAATCACGAGCTCACCACTACGGATGCCTGACACAACTAAAGAAGTCACAGCAGAGGCACAATGCAGGACACAGCTCGCTTATGTCGGCGTTGTGTTGGGAGTCTCCGTGTGGTGTGAGGTCGGGTGATGTGGTGGCAGCCGCCGTGTATCGCCACCGTGTTCAGCCGCCGTATTCAGCCGCCGTATTCAGCCGCCGTATTCAGCCACCGTATTCAGCCGCCGTATTCAGCCACCGTATTCAGCCACCGTATTCAGCCGCCGTGTTCAGCCGCCGTATTCAGCCACCGTATTCAGCCACCGTATTCAGCCACCGTATTCAGCCGCCGTATTCAGCCGCCGTATTCAGCCACCGTATTCAGCCACCGTATTCAGCCACCGTATTCAGCCGCCGTATTCAGCCGCCGTATTCAGCCGCCGTATTCAGCCACCGTATTCAGCCGCCGTATTCAGCCGCCGTATTCAGCCACCGTATTCAGCCGCCGTATTCAGCCGCCGTGTTCAGCCGCCGTGTTCAGCCGCCGTGTTCAGCCGTCGTGTTCTGTCGCCGTGTTCAGCCGTCGTGTTCAGCCGTCGTGTTCAGCCGTCGTGTTCAGCCGTCATGTTCTGTCGCCGTGTTCAGCCGCCGTGTTCAGCCGTCGTGTTCTGTCGCCGTGTTCAGCCGCCGTGTTCAGCCGTCGTGTTCTGTCGCCGTGTTCAGCCGCCGTGTTCAGCCGTCGTGTTCAGCCGTCATGTTCTGCCGTCATGTTCTGTCGCCGTGTTCAGCCGTCGTGTTCTGTCGCCGTGTTCTGTCGCCGTGTTCAGCCGCCGTGTTCAGCCGCCGTGTTCAGCCGTCGTGTTCAGCCGTCGTGTTCAGCCGTCGTGTTCAGCCGCCGTGTTCAGCCGCCGTGTTCAGCCGTCGTGTTCAGCCGTCGTGTTCAGCCGCCGTGTTCAGCCGCCGTGTTCAGCCGTCATGTTCTGTCGCCGTGTTCAGCCGTCGTGTTCTGTCGCCGTGTTCAGCCGTCGTGTTCAGCCGCCGTGTTCAGCCGTCGTGTTCAGCCGTCGTGTTCAGCCGCCGTGTTCAGCCGTCGTGTTCAGCCGTCGTGTTCAGCCGTCGTGTTCAGCCGCCGTGTTCAGCCGCCGTGTTCAGCCGCCGTGTTCAGCCGCCGTGTTCAGCCGTCATGTTCTGTCGCCGTGTTCAGCCGCCGTGTTCAGCCGCCGTGTTCAGCCGCCGTGTTCAGCCGCCGTGTTCAGCCGCCGTGTTCAGCCGCCGTGTTCAGCCGTCGTGTTCAGCCGCCGTGTTCAGCCGTCGTGTTCAGCCGTCGTGTTCAGCCGCCGTGTTCAGCCGCCGTGTTCAGCCGTCATGTTCTGTCGCCGTGTTCAGCCGTCGTGTTCTGTCGCCGTGTTCTGTCGCCGTGTTCAGCCGCCGTGTTCAGCCGCCGTGTTCAGCCGTCGTGTTCAGCCGTCGTGTTCAGCCGTCGTGTTCAGCCGCCGTGTTCAGCCGTCATGTTCTGTCGCCGTGTTCAGCCGTCGTGTTCAGCCGCCGTGTTCAGCCGTCGTGTTCAGCCGTCGTGTTCAGCCGTCGTGTTCAGCCGTCGTGTTCAGCCGCCGTGTTCAGCCGTCGTGTTCAGCCGTCGTGTTCAGCCGTCGTGTTCAGCCGCCGTGTTCAGCCGTCATGTTCTGTCGCCGTGTTCAGCCGTCGTGTTCAGCCGCCGTGTTCAGCCGTCATGTTCTGTCGCCGTGTTCAGCCGTCGTGTTCAGCCGCCGTGTTCAGCCGTCGTGTTCAGCCGTCGTGTTCAGCCGTCGTGTTCTGCCGCCGTGTTCAGCCGCCGTGTTCAGCCGTCGTGTTCAGCCGTCATGTTCTGCCGCCGTGTTCAGCCGTCGTGTTCAGCCGCCGTGTTCAGCCGTCGTGTTCTGTCGCCGTGTTCAGCCGTCGTGTTCAGCCGCCGTGTTCAGCCGCCGTGTTCAGCCGTCATGTTCTGTCGCCGTGTTCAGCCGTCGTGTTCAGCCGTCGTGTTCAGCCGTCGTGTTCTGTCGCCGTGTTCAGCCGTCGTGTTCAGCCGTCATGTTCTGTCGCCGTGTTCAGCCGTCGTGTTCAGCCGTCATGTTCTGTCGCCGTGTTCAGCCGTCGTGTTCAGCCGTCGTGTTCAGCCGTCATGTTCTGTCGCCGTGTTCAGCCGTCGTGTTCAGCCGTCATGTTCTGTCGCCGTGTTCAGCCGTCGTGTTCAGCCGTCGTGTTCAGCCGTCATGTTCTGTCGCCGTGTTCAGCCGTCGTGTTCAGCCGCCGTGTTCAGCCGTCGTGTTCAGCCGTCGTGTTCAGCCGTCATGTTCTGTCGCCGTGTTCAGCCGTCGTGTTCAGCCGTCATGTTCTGTCGCCGTGTTCAGCCGCCGTGTTCAGCCGCCGTGTTCAGCCGTCGTGTTCAGCCGTCGTGTTCAGCCGTCATGTTCTGTCGCCGTGTTCAGCCGTCGTGTTCAGCCGTCGTGTTCAGCCGTCGTGTTCAGCCGTCGTGTTCAGCCGTCATGTTCTGTCGCCGTGTTCAGCCGTCGTGTTCAGCCGCCGTGTTCAGCCGCCGTGTTCAGCCGTCGTGTTCAGCCGCCGTGTTCAGCCGCCGTGTTCAGCCGCCGTGTTCAGCCGTCGTGTTCAGCCGTCGTGTTCAGCCGCCGTGTTCAGCCGCCGTGTTCAGCCGTCGTGTTCAGCCGCCGTGTTCAGCCGCCGTGTTCAGCCGCCGTGTTCAGCCGTCGTGTTCAGCCGTCGTGTTCAGCCGTCGTGTTCAGCCGTCGTGTTCAGCCGTCGTGTTCAGCCGCCGTGTTCAGCCGTCGTGTTCAGCCGTCGTGTTCAGCCGCCGTGTTCAGCCGTCGTGTTCAGCCGCCGTGTTCAGCCGCCGTGTTCAGCCGCCGTGTTCTGCCGCCGTGTTCAGCCGTCGTGTTCAGCCGCCGTGTTCTGCCGCCGTGTTCAGCCGTCGTGTTCAGCCGCCGTGTTCAGCCGCCGTGTTCAGCCGCCGTGTTCAGCCGCCGTGTTCAGCCGCCGTGTTCAGCCGTCGTGTTCAGCCGTCATGTTCTGTCGCCGTGTTCAGCCGTCGTGTTCAGCCGTCATGTTCTGTCGCCGTGTTCAGCCGTCGTGTTCAGCCGTCGTGTTCAGCCGTCGTGTTCAGCCGTCGTGTTCAGCCGTCGTGTTCAGCCGTCATGTTCTGTCGCCGTGTTCAGCCGCCGTGTTCAGCCGTCGTGTTCTGTCGCCGTGTTCAGCCGCCGTGTTCAGCCGTCGTGTTCAGCCGCCGTGTTCAGCCGTCATGTTCTGTCGCCGTGTTCAGCCGTCGTGTTCTGTCGCCGTGTTCTGTCGCCGTGTTCAGCCGTCGTGTTCAGCCGCCGTGTTCAGCCGCCGTGTTCAGCCGCCGTGTTCAGCCGTCGTGTTCAGCCGCCGTGTTCAGCCGTCGTGTTCAGCCGCCGTGTTCAGCCGCCGTGTTCAGCCGCCGTGTTCAGCCGCCGTGTTCAGCCGTCGTGTTCAGCCGCCGTGTTCAGCCGCCGTGTTCAGCCGTCGTGTTCAGCCGTCGTGTTCAGCCGTCGTGTTCAGCCGTCATGTTCTGCCGCCGTGTTCAGCCGCCGTGTTCAGCCGTCATGTTCTGTCGCCGTGTTCAGCCGTCGTGTTCAGCCGTCATGTTCTGTCGCCGTGTTCAGCCGTCATGTTCTGTCGCCGTGTTCAGCCGTCGTGTTCAGCCGCCGTGTTCAGCCGCCGTGTTCAGCCGTCGTGTTCAGCCGTCGTGTTCAGCCGTCATGTTCTGTCGCCGTGTTCAGCCGCCGTGTTCAGCCGCCGTGTTCAGCCGTCGTGTTCAGCCGTCATGTTCTGTCGCCGTGTTCAGCCGCCGTGTTCAGCCGCCGTGTTCAGCCGTCGTGTTCAGCCGTCGTGTTCAGCCGTCATGTTCTGTCGCCGTGTTCAGCCGTCGTGTTCAGCCGCCGTGTTCAGCCGTCGTGTTCAGCCGTCGTGTTCAGCCGTCGTGTTCAGCCGTCATGTTCTGTCGCCGTGTTCAGCCGTCGTGTTCAGCCGCCGTGTTCAGCGTCATGTTCTGTCGCCGTGTTCAGCCGTCGTGTTCAGCCGTCATGTTCTGTCGCCGTGTTCAGCCGTCGTGTTCAGCCGCCGTGTTCAGCCGTCATGTTCTGTCGCCGTGTTCAGCCGTCGTGTTCAGCCGCCGTGTTCAGCCGCCGTGTTCAGCCGTCGTGTTCAGCCGTCGTGTTCAGCCGTCGTGTTCAGCCGTCGTGTTCAGCCGTCGTGTTCAGCCGCCGTGTTCAGCCGTCGTGTTCAGCCGCCGTGTTCAGCCGCCGTGTTCAGCCGCCGTGTTCAGCCGCCGTGTTCAGCCGCCGTGTTCAGCCGTCGTGTTCAGCCGCCGTGTTCAGCCGCCGTGTTCAGCCGCCGTGTTCAGCCGCCGTGTTCAGCCGCCGTGTTCAGCCGCCGTGTTCAGCCGTCGTGTTCAGCCGCCGTGTTCAGCCGTCGTGTTCAGCCGTCGTGTTCAGCCGTCGTGTTCAGCCGTCATGTTCTGTCGCCGTGTTCAGCCGTCGTGTTCAGCCGTCATGTTCTGTCGCCGTGTTCAGCCGCCGTGTTCAGCCGTCATGTTCTGTCGCCGTGTTCAGCCGCCGTGTTCAGCCGTCATGTTCTGTCGCCGTGTTCAGCCGCCGTGTTCAGCCGCCGTGTTCAGCCGTCGTGTTCAGCCGCCGTGTTCAGCCGTCATGTTCTGTCGCCGTGTTCAGCCGTCGTGTTCAGCCGTCATGTTCTGTCGCCGTGTTCAGCCGTCGTGTTCAGCCGCCGTGTTCAGCCGCCGTGTTCAGCCGCCGTGTTCAGCCGTCATGTTCTGTCGCCGTGTTCAGCCGTCGTGTTCAGCCGCCGTGTTCAGCCGTCGTGTTCAGCCGTCGTGTTCAGCCGTCGTGTTCAGCCGCCGTGTTCAGCCGTCATGTTCTGTCGCCGTGTTCAGCCGCCGTGTTCAGCCGCCGTGTTCAGCCGTCGTGTTCAGCCGCCGTGTTCAGCCGCCGTGTTCAGCCGTCGTGTTCAGCCGTCGTGTTCAGCCGCCGTGTTCAGCCGTCATGTTCTGTCGCCGTGTTCAGCCGTCGTGTTCAGCCGCCGTGTTCAGCCGTCGTGTTCAGCCGTCGTGTTCAGCCGTCGTGTTCAGCCGTCATGTTCTGTCGCCGTGTTCAGCCGTCGTGTTCAGCCGTCATGTTCTGTCGCCGTGTTCAGCCGCCGTGTTCAGCCGCCGTGTTCAGCCGTCGTGTTCAGCCGTCGTGTTCAGCCGTCGTGTTCAGCCGTCGTGTTCAGCCGTCATGTTCTGCCGCCGTGTTCAGCCGCCGTGTTCAGCCGCCGTGTTCAGCCGTCGTGTTCTGTCGCCGTGTTCAGCCGTCGTGTTCAGCCGTCGTGTTCAGCCGTCGTGTTCAGCCGTCGTGTTCAGCCGCCGTGTTCAGCCGTCATGTTCTGCCGCCGTGTTCAGCCGTCGTGTTCAGCCGTCATGTTCTGCCGCCGTGTTCAGCCGTCGTGTTCAGCCGTCATGTTCTGCCGCCGTGTTCAGCCGTCGTGTTCAGCCGTCATGTTCTGCCGCCGTGTTCAGCCGTCGTGTTCAGCCGTCATGTTCTGCCGCCGTGTTCAGCCGCCGTGTTCAGCCGCCGTGTTCAGCCGTCGTGTTCTGTCGCCGTGTTCAGCCGTCGTGTTCAGCCGTCGTGTTCAGCCGTCGTGTTCAGCCGTCGTGTTCAGCCGCCGTGTTCAGCCGTCATGTTCTGCCGCCGTGTTCAGCCGTCGTGTTCAGCCGTCGTGTTCAGCCGTCGTGTTCAGCCGTCGTGTTCAGCCGTCGTGTTCAGCCGTCGTGTTCAGCCGCCGTGTTCAGCCGTCGTGTTCTGTCGCCGTGTTCAGCCGTCGTGTTCAGCCGCCGTGTTCAGCCGCCGTGTTCAGCCGTCGTGTTCAGCTGTCGTGTTCAGCCGCCGTGTTCAGCCGCCGTGTTCAGCCGCCGTGTTCAGCCGCCGTGTTCAGCCGCCGTGTTCAGCCGCCGTGTTCAGCCGCCGTGTTCAGCCGTCGTGTTCAGCCGTCGTGTTCTGTTGTCGTGTTTAGCCGCCGTGTTCTGTTGTCGTGTTCAGCCCCACTGCAGCCACGCAAGTCCCATCCTGCAACCACTCAAGTCCCATCCTGCAACCACACAAGTCCCATCCTGCAGCCACACAAGTCCTATTCTGCAGCCACACAAGTCCCATCCTGCAGCCACACAAGTCTTATCCTGCAACCACACAAGTCCCATCCTGCAGCCACACAGGTCCTATCCTGCAGCCACACAAGTCCCATCCTGCAGCCACACAAGTCCCATCCTGCAACCACCCAAGTCCCATCCTGCAACCACACAAGTCCCATCCTGCAACCACACAAGTCCCATCCTGCAACCACACAAGTCCCATCCTGCAGCCACACAAGTCCCATCCTGCAGCTACACAAGTCCCATCCTGCAACCACCCAAGTTCCATCCTGCAACCACCCAAGTCCCATCCTGCAACCACCCAAGTCCCATCCTGCAGCCACACAAGTCCCATCCTGCAGCCACACAAGTCCCATCCAGCAACCACCCAAGTCCCATCCTGCAACCACACAAGTCCCATCCTGCAGCCACACAAGTCCCATCCTGGAGCCACACAAGTCCCATCCTGGAGCCACACAAGTCCCATCCTGGAGCCACACAAGTCCCATCCTGCAGCCACCGGTGTCCCATCCTGCAACCACCCAAGTCCCATCCTGCAACCACCCAAGTCCCATCCTGCAGCCACACAAGTCCCATCCTGCAGCCACACAAGTCCCATCCAGCAACCACCCAAGTCCCATCCTGCAACCACACAAGTCCCATCCTGCAGCCACACAAGTCCCATCCTGCAGCCACACAAGTCCCATCCAGCAACCACCCAAGTCCCATCCTGCAACCACCCAAGTCCCATCCTGCAGCCACACAAGTCCCATCCTGCAGCCACACAAGTCCCATCCAGCAACCACCCAAGTCCCATCCTGCAACCACCCAAGTCCCATCCTGCAACCACCCAAGTCCCATCCTGCAGCCACACAAGTCCCATCCTGCAACCACCCAAGTCCCATCCTGCAACCACCCAAGTCCCATCCTGCAGCCACACAAGTCCCATCCTGCAACCACACAAGTCCCATCCTGCAACCACCCAAGTCCCATCCTGCAACCACACAAGTCCCATCCTGCAGCCACACAAGTCCCATCCTGCAGCCACGCAAGTCCCTCAACAGAGCACTGCCACGTCCACAAGCCTGCCAGGACGACCATGTCGCCAGTTCCCAATTCGCTGATGCCTGGCACTGGCTTCACCAACTGGTGGTGCTGGTGTGGTGCTCTTGTGGTGCTGATGTGGTGCTGGTGTGGTGCTGGTGTGGTGCTGGTGTGGTGCTGGTGTGGTGCTGGTGTGGTGCTGGTGTGGTGCTGGTGTGGTGGTCTAATAACGACTGTAACCAGTACTCTGCCGTATCTTGATGTTGTCAATGCAGCAGTTGCTCGGCTTTGGGATGAATGTCTGGCTAGAAACACATTTCCAACTCCCTGCTCGAAAACTTGTTTGATGACTCAGAAAATCGTTTCGTGATTTACTGTTTTTGAATTGAACCCTTCGATGCGCTTGTGAACTGTCACGTCATTTTCGCAAGGAATGAATTTCGTTTCCTTCAAAGCTCTGAGCATAGTAGGGCCTTCCAGAGCTGCAAAAAGTTATAAGGTTGTCCCCTAAGTAAGGTACCTTTTTAAAACTACTATGGCTATAAAACTATAAACTGTAAAGAGATTTGGTTAATTTGGAATGAATGAGGAGATTTCAAAGTATCGTCTTCCGACAATCACAACGTAATGCCAGAAAATTCGTATAATCCACCCCTCAAAATGAATCGCTACGCAATGGAACAATTAGCATATATAATGAAACTTTACTTCCGATGTAATTGTTTGGTTATTGCAGTTTTGAGGAATTACAGGAATATTGATGGTAGTGGAAGAAGTCATTCGAACAACTGCATAAAAAAACTGTTTTCTGAAATTTAGAGAAACTGGGACAACGCAGACAGATAACGTTGTGGCAAGCCACGGACCGCACAAATTGATGCTTCAATTCTGTTTGTTGCAACGAGTGTTGCTGATCGGCCCAAAACTTCAATTCAACTTTGAAATTTCTTCTTTCATTCTGAATTAGCCAAATTTCTTTACCATTTTTAGTTGTATAGCTAAAATCCTTTTAAAAAGATACTTTACTTATGTGCCACCCTGAGCAAATGCTGAATCATTGGATTTTTCGTAATGATAATTTAACACTAATCTTTTAAAAATACCTGGTGCATCCGTTTATTCCTTATGATGGATGTTCTAGTATACTAATACTGAACTTTTCCAAATACCTAGTGTACCCGTTTATTCCTAACGATGTTCTAACATACTAAACTTTTCCAAATACCTAGTGTATCAGTTCATTCGTCATGATATTTTAGCACTCTGATCTTTTTTTTAAATATTGAGTAATGAAGGCACTCCCACTCACAGAAGTTGATGCAAATGAAGGAGGACGTTTGAGAAAATGAGCCGATCATTTCGTTATAAATGACCTGACGAGAGATCTAAAGCGCATGGGTTATAGCTCCATCGTATTCGGCAGTATCGTACATTTGAATAAATCCTATGCAAGCTTTATTGTATCTCTCTCTCTCAATGGCTTCGTTATTCATGAGTCGCCAGTTAACTTTGATGTACGACCCTTTAAAAATTCAAACGCAGTCTGTGCCTTGATCTATAATGGGTTGTCTATCATTTTGTGCCATACTTAGCTTCAATGAAAAATTTTCACCACACTTTACCCGGATGGAAAAAGAAGAAAGCCTGCCAATAATATGCACGTATTGTGTTTCGAAATAAGCAGCTAGGCCAGCGCCGGCTGCATTTCAATAGCATTCTCGGTTTCTCACACCGTGCCAAATGGGTAAGATGGACTCCGGTAAATGGGCTCGGTGCCGGACCGCGTTCTGCTAAGTCAGTCCGGAGGCCAGGTGCATTTCGTCGTGTTAGAAGCTGCTCTAATTCGTGTATAAGAATACGGAATGCAAAGTACCCAGACTTTTTTGCCGGGGCATCTGTGATTTCAGCTACTCTATACAGAGGGTATTTTTGCATGGTTAAAATCGTAGATACCCAGGTGAAAAAATTAGACTGGTATTTTCTCCTGCGATATGCGTCAAAGCGTATAATTTATTCAGAATTCAGAGAAATGAAACCCTGCTGTATCGTTTTTACACCGTTCTGTCCGTATAAGTTTGTGGGTGCACGAGATGTTGTAAATCTACGAACAATTAATAATGTAGGACAAAGTAACGAGGGCAAGAACCATGCTGACATCGATAATTAAGTATGCCTATAGGATTATATCTTTATCGACTGAAATCATCCTTAACTTGACGACAAGCTCCCTTGCCTTGTTATCGTGAGCTCTTAACATATTCATTTAGTTCAAATTACTCCGTCTTTGGCCAAAGTTCTCATCCGTGATGCAAATTTGCTCTTTTGTAATTCGACAGCTATTTGCATTTGAGGTCATTCACCATGACAGCTTACTTTAAAGTAGCGTTTATTGCTTCTCAAAGCCCCTTTTCTTGCTTCTCAAAGCCCCTTTTCAGTGCGTGAAGGTGTTACCAGAAATGTGAGAGATTGCTCAAGTGTTGACTGTTATCCTGACGGGATAATTTGACGGTGACGAAGTCCAGATATGATAAATTGTTCAGAGAGCTCTCTTTTATTGGAATGGCGATTGTTTAAGCTTCCGCAAAGCAAGCCCGGTGTTTCACTCCATTGAGAAATGAAAGAATTCACCAACAGTCCCCTCTCATCTCAGGCGTATGAACCGTGTGCCGACTCAATCAAGGGTAACCGGCATTACGTCTTAGTTTTCTTTGTGAATCATTTGAAAAACCAATGTTTCTAATGTGAGAGGTATTGAGTTGATTGGAATAATAAATGACCTCGTATACCTGGCAACTTGATCTAACTCGGCAGCCAACTTGATCTTTAAGCCAGTCAACCTGACCTTGTAGACTAATCTACTTGACCTTTTTCACAAGCCCATGTGACCTCTAACACCAGTCAGTTTGACCTCTAATACCAGCAAACTTGACTACTTGCTCCTGTCAACTTAACTTCTAACACCGTTCAAATTGACTTCTTACACGAGGCAACTTGATTTTTTCCACCCCTCAGTTTCATCTCTTATATCAATCAACTTGACGTGTCACACGAGTCAACTCTACCTTGAGCCCCAATGAACTCTGCCTCTAATACCAATCAACTATACTTCTAACACCAATCAACTATACTTCTAACACCAATCAACTATACTTCTAACACCAATCAACTATACATCTAACACCAATCAACTCTACTTCTAACACCAATCAACTCTACTTCTAACACCAATCAACTCTACTTCTAACACCAATCAACTCTACTTCTAACACCAATCAACTCTACTTCTAACACCAATCAACTATACTTCTAACACCAATCAACTATACATCTAACACCAATCAACTCTAATTCTAACACCAATAAACTCTACTTCTAACACCAATCAACTCTACTTCTAACACCAATCAACTATACATCTAACACCAATCAACTCTACTTCTAACACCAATCAACTCTACTTCTAACACCAATCAACTCTACTTCTAAAACCAATCAACTCTACTTCTAACACCAATCAACTCTACTTCTAACACCAATCAACTCTACTTCTAACACCAATCAACTCTACTTCTAACACCAATCAACTATACTTCTAACACCAATCAACTCTACTTCTAACACCAATCAACTCTACTTCTAACACCAATCAACTCTACTTCTAACACCAATCAACTCTACTTCTAACACCAACCAACTCTACTTCTAACACCAATCAACTCTACTTCTAACACCAATCAACTCTACTTCTAACACCAATCAACTCTACTTCTAACACCAATCAACTCTACTTCTAACACCAATCAACTCTACTTCTAACACCAATCAACTCTACTTCTAACACCAATCAACTCTACTTCTAACACCAATCAACTCTACTTCTAACACCAATCAACTCTATCTCAAACACCTACCAACTCGACCTCTTGCACCACTCAACTATACCTATAGAACCTGTCTACTCGACCTTTTACATCACTCAACTTGACGTAAAACGCCTGTCGACTCGATCTCTTACACCACTCAACTAGCCCTAACACCAGGTTACTCGACCTCTAATCCCATTCAACTCGACCTCTTACATAACACAACTTTGTGCCAGGACTTCGGAGAGTTCAGCAACTGGTGAGACCGTGCCGCACCAGAAGCCCTATGCCCCCGAGGAGTTGACCTGTTCTTTGGCTGTCGCATTCCAGATGCCCCGGTAGCCCGGAACAGGAGCCGGCGTCCCACAGAACTGACGTCATCGTAGCAGCACAGCTGGCAGCTAAAGTTCTGGTGCTTTGGCTAAACTACGTGCGGTTTCTTTTAACAGATTTTGGCAAAAAACAGCAAATAGTGTAGCCAAATCGCATGAAAAAGTTTTTTTCACGGTGAAAAAACATCATCACTAAAGAACAATACTGGCACACCACTTAAAACGAATCTTACAAGGAAGAGGTAAATAATTTCCAATCCTGTATTCATTCTGGAAGAAAGTTAGCTAGCCCTGGCAATTACACCTCGTCTGCACCGCTGTGCAAGCCTCCCATTGGATACAGAGCAGTGGATAAAGAGGGATTTGAGCATCATCGTGAATTGTTGCGTCGTGTTGGAGGAATTCACTTGTAGGACGTTACATAGTAAGACTATTTTCTAATTGTTGTATATTAAGAGTACATTTACCTGAGGGAGACACTGAAGGAGATGGTTCTTCTTCTTATCTTGCATGGGGGACTTAGCGGTCCTCGGGGGTATGTAGGATACCTAAGCTACGCTTAGCAGGGTATAGTGTCCGCCCTCGTCAGTGTACCTTGAGAGTAATGTGTAGAATGTAAGCTTGTTAAAAGGGATGGAACTAGGGTTTAAGCAACTATCATTACTGCAGTCTCAAGGAATTGGTTTAAATAGACGTTTATTTCACAAAACTTCTCGGAAGATTAAAATTTTCATAAACTCCAAACTAACTAACAGCTAGAAGACACCCTAGCAGCTTGCAAGCAGGATTAGCTTCAGAACTCCAAGTGCCACAGCCAACTAAGGAAATACCAACACTTGAAACTTGGCTTGATTGTACGTAAGTCACGGGTTTTTGCGCGGATTACATTTATGCGGAGTTTCACAACGAACACTAGCACGTTCCCTGCGAAGGGACCCACCGGTGGTCCCTTAGGTTTTTTCAAAGTGCTGCTGACCCACCTGCAGTCACTAACTCATTGATTATAAATACTTAATGAAAGCTAAATAAAAACCCGATCCAGTTTATTTTTGCTATTTTCAAAGTAGATTACTACACTTGAATTTAAATTCGAATTGAATATTGAACTTCAGTTTAACCCATCGCAGTTAACGTGCTAGACGAGCAGACAAACGTCAGCAAGCGAGCAGGCAGCGAACAAGTCTTCACAGGCTGAGATACCGTCGATCAAGACCCATCCCCGCAGCACCGCAGCTCCGAATCCGCAACGGGTCCCTGCTGTCGTTCTAAGCCCTGCGTCAACGACATGCCTACCTTATAATCTGTCCTAAGAATAGAATGCCTTACAAATTAGTTTAGTGAAAAAGTAATGTCCTATTTAGAGATCCTAGGTAAAAGTGAATAAGCCAATGACTTTGGAAGTATTTATTCATTAAAATACTCACCACTGCATTCAATGACCTCATTACACTTTTAAACAAGCTTATAAATTTTTCGCGTATACATTCTGTAGGTCTTAATTCAAAATACTAAATCAATCCTTTTTTAATCTATTTTCTTTTGTTGTTAACTTAAGTCCACTTAAATTGTCTTGTAGTCACCACTTCGAAATCGGAAGTGAATTCCCCACTTCGAAAACGAAAAAAATATCTCCTGCACCTTCTTTCATTCACTACATCATCCCGATGAGTGTTCTGAGTAGATTTTGCTGCCGCACTTGCATATACACCTCTGTGAAACTCATACAGTAGAACATTTCTTATGTGACCTTTAGATAGGACAAACATGGATGCCAATATTTATTAACAACATGAACATAACAGAGATAATCTGAAAGAAAATCGCTTTGTCTTGTCACAGAAATGTATTACACATACAATAGAATGTTAATAATTGACAATTCTAATTTTAAACATCAGTTTTAAAACTGGGACATTACTTTTGCACCAACCTGATATATTTTACTTTGGGGAATTAAGTAGCGCACCTCAGTGGTTGCCCAAGCTATCCCTCCATGAATCAGCCCCACTCGTCGCAGGAGTCTGTGGTGGGTTTGGATTTATGTTCAGGTAGACATTATCTCTCCTAGTTCACTTCTATGTCTTAGGAGAGGTAGGCGTACCATGCAACCGATCTTGTGCAAAAGCATCTTCATTTTTTTTCATTTCTGTTTTTTTTTGTCTCATTAAGGTGCTTACATCTCCTTTTGCCAGCGTAGCGAGCTGTTAATTAAAATATTGAAAACGTGTTCGCACTTGCTAACGTTCGTTTGGTTAGGTTGTAAGTAGTGGAATTGAAGGACCTACTTTACGAAAACACTTCCAACCTCTCTAAGAAGTGTGAAAATAAAATTACACGTCAATATTTGAACTTGTGAGATATATATTTTAAGGAAGGAGTGAAATAATTGAAATTTTATACTATTATATTGGTTCGTAATTAAGGCTATTTACCTATTAGTACACGCATGTATTGGTTCACGTAGTCAAAGTTTTAACGTATGTAATTATTTGATTCTCAGCAGTGCAACTGACCGAAAAATGGACCAGGGGCAAACTTGCAGAACATACTTATGCTCTTGTAAATATTTACCACTAAGCGAAACTAAACCTATAATATGCTATAATCTTGTTTATTCTCTTCCCGAAAAGACATTAATCCCCGTTCAAACAAACTCCCCTAACCGTGTTTGGAAAGTTGGTGTTAGAATATAACGAGAAGACCACTGCGCAAAAATATCTGGCATCACGTGGCCATCGTGGCTGAGTGGTTATAAGAACGGTTGTCCTTCATATGAAAAAAGTGGGTAAGATACCTCACTTTGCAAGCCCGATGTTTGTTTTCATTGGGAAAAAGAAGCTAGCCATGATTCTCTGTCCGACCAAGACACTTGAATGGACATTAAAAAAATACATAAAATGACAGGCGTCAGCTTCATTGAAGTGAGACAACTTTTGAAACATCTTGTGATACGCTGATAACAAAAGATCTGAAGATTGGAACCGAAAAACGGAGCGGTGCATTCTAGATTGAGATTCACAAGCGATTAGCCCACTCGCTATTGGAAATGAAAAGCCTCATTTCCACATAGATTGAGATTCTCGCGCATTGTACCCACTCGCAATTGGAAAGGAAAAACAGCGTCTCACAGTAGATTGAGATTCAAAAGCGGTTTACTCACTCGCAAGACTTTTCTAATAAGAAGTGACGAGTACAAGCGAGGGCCAAGCAATAATTTGGGTCGAGATGAGATCATAATGAAGGCGGGGTAGCACGGCTACGTCCAACTCATTTCAGTGTGGGATATCGTTATGGTGGACGATTTTTTGCGGCATCTGAAATGAACCCTGGAGCTTATCCTTCAATTGGGTTTTGGTACAAGCGAGCACTTCATTAATTTGGGCTCGTCATTAACGAATTTAATGTACGGGAAAATTATCTTTCTTCAGCATGATGCATCACTGGAATTTTTTGTACTCGTCTTTACGTTGACGTGCAGCGTTGAGTTGTAGTACCTAGGCGTAGATTTGAACATAATAGATTTGAGTGAGGAGGCTTAGATTTGTACCCAGTATACTTGTGCCAGGAGGCATAGATTTGAACATAAAAGATTCATGCTAGGAGGCGTAGGTTTGTACTTAGTATATTTATATAAGGAGGTATAGAATTGTACCTGGTAGGTTGGCGTAAGAGGACATAGAATTGTACCAAGTAGATTTGCATGAGATAGCGTATAATTTTGCTTGGTAGGTTTGTGTGAGATGGCGTAAAATTTCACCAAGTAGCTTCGTGTGACTAAATTTATTTGAGAACGTAGAATTGTACCCATTAAATTCCTGTGAAGATAACGAAGAAATGTACCCATTCAATTTCTGTAAGGAGAGCGCAGAACTGTACCCATTAGACTCGTATAAGGAGAACGTAGAATTGTCCCTAGGGGTCTGAAATCAGGAGAACGAAGCGTTGGTGAGTTATTATAGCGTCAAGAATTCATATGAAAAGAAGAATCACGACATCCGTTTCGTCGCGTGCTTGTTCTTTCATTAGAACTCGACTCTAATTTGAGGGACGAAAAATTTTAGTTTTCGAATTTTTCTATTGTCTACGTACACGCACATTAAATTAAACAACCGCAAAATGGAATAACTTGTAAATAAGCCAAGCGTGCGCTTACGTAAATATTATGTAGAACCTGGACTGAGGGTAGTTTTTCATGAATACAGAATCCGTTAGTGGTCATAAAACAAAATAAAACGTCAGCTATAGTTTACAGATGCACTGGACAATGCCTTACAAGGTATTGCCTCAGTAAAAACCACAGAAGTAGAATGCTTTAGGAAAAACTTGAAACAGTGTTGGTAGGAAAACCCTAGTCTAGTTTCAGCCAGAAATACTTTGCTGATACATCGTATGTACCGACTGACCATTGAAAGGTAAGGTCTTTTTCCTCTGTATCAGGAGTAAAAGAGGGACACCAGGTTTTCCTTTTTCGGTCCTTATTTTCTTTCATTATTGTAAAGAGTATACCATAAATCCCTCTCCCTTTTTTAAAATTGTATAAAATGGGAAATCATGGAACAAAAAGCGTTCGAGATTATTTATCGTAAAATTTATATATATATACATTGGATTGGTATTGTGGTATTGTTCACCATGTGTATGTATGTTCACCTTATTGTGGTATGTTCACCAGTTAGAAATATGGACCTTTAAAAAGAAACTTATAACAACTACAATGCGTACTTTTTATTTCAACTTTTCAAAAACATGCCGTTTATTTTCTTTCCACCATCTCTCTTTGCTTTTCCTTCTTCTTCATCCCTAACTTGTTTCTATACGCAGGGTATCCTGAGTGGGAACTCACCTTGTGCATAGATTCCTTTTTCTTTCTGAAGACCATACCAAAGGCGATCTTAGGTTTCTTGAGATCGTTTTTGTTGCAGCTAAAGAATCTGAAACTCATTCATTTACAAAAATCAATTTAGGTTTGGATAAGTTTGGTTAGGTGACGTGAGGTGAGATCAGGTCAGGTCACTGTGCGAAAAATTCTTACTAAACACTTTGACTACGGCAGGCAAAACTGAAGTTTAACATTCAACTCAAATTGAAAGTCAGTCGTAGTAAGCAATGTTGAAAATAGCGAACGTTAACTGGATCGTGCCTTCATTAAGTTTTGACTGAGTATTTGTGAAAATTAAATTTGTAACTGCTGGTCAGTCAGCAGCGTTATGAAAAACCCCTCCGCGACCCCGGTGGCTCACGTCGCAGTCAAAGTCTTAAAGCTCCCTATTAGGAAAAGCTTGGCCCTTCTGCCGTAAGGTCCCCAAAATGTCGGCAAATCGCCAAATATGGTACTGGCGTATAACGCGAAGTTTAATCGTTCTCATTACGATAACTAATGTGCGTTTAAGAATGGAGGATTTAGTAGTGCTATCAACAGAGACAGCGATCTTGTTAAAAATGTGAATGGCAATTATGATTATCTAGTTATCGAACTGAATGTTGACGCACAAACGTTAGCTTTTACAGCCAAGCAATAGATTTCAACCCAGCAAGTCTTTAGCGATCGCTTTTACACTCAGGTAATCGTTTGAGAATTCTATGTTGTTGTAACGCTGGCTGGTTTTCAAAGGCCACATGAGTTAGTTGTGGTTTAAATTATTAATATAACAAATAAATATAACACAGAATATAGTAATTTTCTTTACTGGTGGACGGTGAGGTGGGTACGGAGGATAGCTGCTAAGCACTCACACACTTGAACCGATCAGACTTCAAATTAAACTGAACAAAACTACTTTGTTGGTTTCGAGGCCTCATGACAATTTTTCAAGTTGTTTCAGATTAAAGGCTCCAATGGCTAGTGATATTAAATAAACTGATCACTGTAGCGCTGAAGAAACAACCCCCCGAGTGAAATCGAATCGCTAAAGGCAAACCCAGGAAAACTCTACCTGGAGATCGAGCCTGAATACATCGATTGGTCGTCATGGAAATTGAGATTTTAAAATGAGTGCAATTAATTTTGTGCTTCATAGAAATTAACTAATCATTCAAGACTGCCATTTTTTAGATTCGCCACCGTCTTGTTTCTGTCCACTGTTCACACCCAAGGTGATGTCACCCTGCTATGATTTTTCTTACATGAGACTCGAACCGGGGCGAGATATAAGGCTTGGGGAAGAAAGGGGGCGTTCTTGAGAGATCACTCTGGATTGGAGTGACCAGTGACCGCAATGGTAGTGGCCCTCATTATATTTAATTTAAGATGGTCGAAAGTAAAGCGACACCGTCTGATCGTGGTAAATTGCAATAACTTTAATGTAGTCGCTTTTGTTCAGGATTTCGTTGTCTAGATTTGAGATGCCGAGCGAGCGTGTGGTGAGTCATGTAGCCAAAATTTATCGAGGGTTCTTTACGTTATGCTCGCTCATAAGCGTACGCAAAGAAAAATCCCTCCGGCGTCCACAACTTAGATCGTCTTTTCGTGACCTTCACTCAATTCAGAATTATTGCATAGTATTCAATGTTAGATAAACCTTGAATGGTTAACAGTGACTACTTTGATCAGTTTTCCCATTATGTTCGTCACCGCTCTGGTTGATCTATTCCCATGCCAAATTCACAGGAAACACCTCATTCTAAGCTACAGCAATCTGTCTCTCCTAAATCCGTAAAAACACTTATTCATCAAAAATTACCCTCCAAGAAGGATTTAATTTTCGTATCGGGAATTAGCGATCTTACGGAGAAGCTGTGAGGTCCTAAGCTGGAGTAGGCCTTCCGTTTGTTTAAATAGCATAGGTTGTGTTTAGTTAAAGGACCATATATTCCCTGTTCACTGTTGGCATGTTTTTCTATACCTATTAATTCCTTCTTCAACTTTTGACTCGTTTCAAATAAATTCTTTCAATTTTACCGGCTTAGTGCGCAGGGCGTGAGGACACACATTGTGCTTAAATTTTCGTTCTCTTCAATTGCCTTCTTCTTAACTCTTTAGGAAAACCTCGTTTTGGGTTAAGGGACTTAAACTCACTTGAAATCTAATTTAGGTTAATCTAATCTTACATAAACATTCATTTGTAAAATAATTCGTTCATAATGAATTGCATTACTTAACTAGTAAGTAGTACTTTGAAAATGCTCTGCGCGTAAATAAATTTCCAAATAAAGGCTAAATTACATGATATAATATGTCATGATTTGTTAGTCTTGTGGGAACATCTTTGGAAGATAAAGTGTTGCGTCTCTCATTAAGTTACGGCGTTTTGTGTAGTGCTGCACGAGCGCTCGACTCCAAAGCTCAGATCTCAATGGCTGGAGTATTCAGTTCTCACTCTCAACCTCTCAGATGATTTTCTTCATATTTTGGTAAATTAGAGCCTGTGGTACAAGTGAGCTGGCATACTTTGAACGCTTGCTACAGCTTGAAGTAAAATTCACGATACACTGATGCATACTTCATTGATCTTGTATCCTTTCTCAAATTTTTATTAAAAAATAATTATCGTTCTGAATAAATTGTTTAATTAACAGCTATTGAACATTTCTCACTGTATCTCAGCACTATAGGTAAAGATGTGCTGAGTTGAAGAGACTTGTGAATGACACAACTTGTATGCGAACTAGTACAGTCGACACTCGAGTTAAACGCCACCATCTAAAGCGAACCTCAACTTCGAATTAGTGTCTGCCATCTCAGTGATTCACAACTTGAATGGGGTTCACATCCAGTGATTCGCCGCTAACATTCCCACAGTCACATGTCAGTGATTCACATCTAACACGACTTGAACGAAATTGAATGACGAAATAAAGTTAGTTGAATAAGGAGGACTAACTTTCATGCGTACAAGTAGGAATTCAGTAGCTCCAGAATCCAGATGTCTCAGAGTAACTCCACCATCAATTGGAGTAGGGCAGAACAAAGCGCGTAACACATGACTTCACACGCTCTAACGGACCACCATGCACGCTGCCACTGCCGCAGTAGAGAAGCCATTTCAATAATTGATTGAGTGATCGCTTTAACTCCCTTAATGTCCCAAGCTGGACCGGTCTCGGCGCATCGTTAATTGTGGGCCCTCGTTCACGAACGCAGCGTACACAGGAGGCTGGGCCTCGTTGTGCGTGGCCATCAGTTCTTCCCTGTTCGGTGTTAAGACTTAGGTGTGATGCGTGCGACTCATAATCAGGAGTCGCACGTCAGTTACGTGCACCTACATGTGATACGAGCACCACGTACACGTAATGGGCTGTACCAGAGGCTGGGCTTCGTGTTGCGTGGTCACCAGTACCGGAGTGCATGGGACGACATGCTTCTCGTTGTTGTGTTAGCCGTTGCTTCTCGCATCCATGTTGCAAGTCTTAGATGTGATGCGTGCGCCCGATAATTATCAGTCGCACGTCAGGTACGTGCAACTACACCTGTGCATTCATTATATTGAATGAACAGGTGTAGGTAGATCGTTAGTTTATCTAGATAGAGGGAAAACTGGAGCAGTGCAATATGGATTGAGGAAAACGTAGAGTCTACGTACATGGTGTACTCTCATGCGGGATACCTATGCATATATACACGGAAACAGGGAGTGAGAGGAAGAAAAAATAAAAGCAGATGGTGGTGAAAAATCTCAAATTCTTTCGTACGATGTATCGTTAGCTTGGTGAGTAAGAGGAACGAACGAAGAATTATACGTCAATGTAGGCAGTGGACATAAATGTTTTTAGATGATGCAAATATCGCCAGTCGATGCCGAGTTTACTCGGTGATTTAGGGTACGCACCTTCGAAATTTTGCTCCAAAAAAAAAATTCCTACCGGTTTTTGCCTAGTATATTACACAGATGAGAGTAATCTGTGTTGCAGGTATGTGGTGTAGAGGACAATGACTTTTCCTTATCCTTCCATGTATGAGTAGGTAATAAAATACAGTTACTTCGTAACTTCCCCTCCCCCCTCACCCGGTAAACTGAATACTTGTGTAAATGCTATACTATATAATAACAATAAATTTTCGTTCCTGAATTGTTTGGCCTTTACCTAAAAGTTACCCTAACTCAAAAACAGAAGAACTGTAAAACAAAGGGACCCGCAGTTAAACAGGTCACATAAAAATAGTTTCCATGAATGGATCATGGTTCAAACATAATGATAATGCTGTAATTTTAGTTTTCTAGTTTCACCAATACAGGCATGCGACACAGATATAGCGAACGCGTACACCACCACACCAACGCTTGGCTACCCTCCAGCCTTGATTACAATTTTTACCTTCAAAACAAGCACATACGCCGCCACTCCAACAGTGAACTACGTTCTAGCCATAATTACAATTTTTACCTTCAAAACAAGCACATGCAGCGCCACTTCTACAGTGAACTACGTTCTAGCCATAATTACAATTTTTACCTTCAAAACAAGCACATACGCCGCCACTCCAACAGTGAACTACGTTCTAGCCATAATTCCAATTTTACCTTCAAAACAAGCACATGCAGCGCCACTCCAACAGTGAACTACGTTCTAGCCATAATTACAATTTTTACCTTCAAAACAAGCACATACGCCTCCACTCCAACAGTGAACTACGTTCTAGCCATAATTACAATTTTTACCTTCAAACCAAGCACATGCAGCGCAACTCCTACAGTGAGCTACGTTCTAGCGATAATTACAATTTTTATCTTCAAAACAAGCACATACGCCTCCACTCCAACAGTGAACTACGTTCTAGCCATAATTACAATTTTTACCTTCAAAACAAGCACATACGCCTCCACTCCAACAGTGAACTACGTTCTAGCCATAATTACAATTTTTACCTTCAAAACAAGCACATACAGCGCCACTCCAACAGTGAGCTACTTTCTAGCCATAATTACAATTTTTACCTTCAAAACAAGCACATACAGCGCCACTCCAACAGTGAGCTACTTTCTAGCCATAATTACAATTTTTACCATCAAAACAAGCACATACGCCTCCACTCCAACAGTGAACTACGTTCTAGCCATAATTACAATTTTTACGTACAGAACGCTTCCTCCTCAGAGAAGAGCGTCAACAAGGTGCGAGGTTTGGCGTTCAGTTGTTTGTGCAGCGTCATGTTTAATTGAAACGCTTCGATGCTCGCTGGAGATATTTCGCATTTTTGGGACAAACTCGCCGCTCTTTGGCAGGCCGCTGCTGCCTACGCCGCGCCTCGTACAAGGCTCTTCATTAGCCATTGATTTCTCATCGGGCATTGATATTTCATGAGCTCTTGATCGTTCATTAGCCTTTTTGGTATCCTTCGACGCTTCGTTATGTTTTTTGATAGTTTTTGATTGTTCGTTACCTTTTTTGACATTCTTCGATTCTTCGTAAGCCTTTTTGGAACTTTTATCAATCATTCACAATTCACACGATTTTCAAGTAGAATGCGGTGTTTTACTAAAATTTTATCTCACATGAGAATTTGAGATTTCATTTAAATTTGGTATTTCATTAGAATTCTATTCTCTGTTAAGCTTTGAACTCTCATTAGGCTCGCGTCTGCGGGTATTGTGAACTTGCGGCTTAGTGAGCGAGTCTAACTCAGCCTCTGACTCATGTGCAGTATGCAGTCTTATTGCGTAGTTTGAGCCATTTGAATACCTGCGTTCTTCTTTTTTTTTCGTGGTTACGTTCGACCGAAATAGTTATTTGTATTTAAAATATATACAGGATAAAAAATACGGAGGTGAATTATTCCGATTTGTAGCTCGTATCCAGGATACAAGCTTACGAAGATGAAGAACCTAGTTTTCTCTCATGAGTTGGTTGCTATTCTAGAAGCATTTTTTTCTATTTTAGGAGCCAATTTCTAGTCAGGATTTTGAATATTATTCATGATCACGTTCAAACTCATTTAAAGCTTATTTTATTGTGCTTACGATTTTTAAAACGGATTTCCTAAAGTTTAGCACTATTTTAAGTACAACCGACATTGCGGGCCTAAAATAATGTTGCCCGCCTTCAGCAAGTTGGTGCTGCTGTGAACCTGTTCCAAGGACTGTTGCAACCAAATTTCTTGATATTTTTTTGAGCTATAGAATCACTGAAGTAGAATTCATATGTGAAGAAAATCGCATGTTAAGAGATATAAAATTTTCTCATAGTATACTCAAGGTTTAAATTTCCAATGAAATTTATAATGCTCTTTGAAATTTCAACAGCAACCCATTGACGTGTGAGAAGGTAAATTTGCAAAAGACGCAAACTAACTAACACATCAGCGTGAATTTTTACATTAATAATTTCTTTAAATTATTTCAACAGTTGCTTCAAGTTACTCTGGAACGTAGAACCTAAAATCCCGAATGATAGATTCATGTTAGTCCGGAACGCCTCTAGATTATCACCAAGAAGAGAACTTAGACGCCATTTCATGGTGTTTTTAGCGCACAAAAAATATGCATATAGAGGAAAAATACAAATTGCTCTCATAAACTAATGTCTACCACATTGAAACACCATCTTGTTTTCTGTATACAGGATACTAAGGCCCCAGAATCGCCTGATGTAAGCGATGCTTGCGATAAGAGCTTATATAGAAGGCATCACAGAATTTCCTACATGCTAGAAGTTCTGCCAGTGAGAGATTCCTCCTATTCGTCAGCAGTCTCGTAAAGCACAGTTTCCTAATCTCAGTAGAGACGTTTGGCTTCGGTTATCCTATCGCTCACAAAAGCGCTCACTGCAGCGTGGCGTTGGGAGACAAATGTGCTGTTCACATCTCGGGCGGATATGGAATCAAGCAAATAATGCAGCAAAAATGGAGATCGTATCTATTACTAAGCACCGAAGCAATATTTCCATCAGCTTACGTCAGAGACCACGCGCTAGCGATTCAGCTATTCCACGAGATGAGCGGGGAAGGCTGTGTCTGCCCTCGTCTATATATCTATCAGACTGCCACAGAAAATCTTTGCAGAGTGCACATCGCTGTGTCTGCCATATTGTCAATTCTGTGGGACCGTGAGTGCAGCGTAGGTAGCTGCGCATGGGGATTTGGGCACAGTTCAATACAGCTAAACGATAAAGCAATCTTAACTAACGCCACGGTATGACGTGGTGTCCTCTATATTTATCAATTCGTTTTTTAAAGCGAAAACCTAATGAAGTTTTAAGTCTGTGCACAAATCTTCATAAGATATTTTTTTTTCAGTGTGTATTATTTTTCTACTTGTACTGCACATAGTTTTTTGGTCCACATACATTTCTATAGGTCTTTATACACTACATTAGGCCTGCATACATTAATTTGTCTTTATACACAGTTCTTTATCTCGATATACAGTTCTTTTAGTTTGTATACAGTTCTTTTGATATGTATACAGTTATTTTGGTCTGTATACAGTTCTTTTTGTCTATATACAGCTCTTATGGTCTGTGAACAGTCCTTTTAATTTATATACAGCTCTTTTGGTTTGCATGTAGTTCTGTTGGTCTCTGTACAGTTCTGTATGTCTGAATTTGTTTTTTCAGTGCTAATGTAATTCTTTCGGGATTATGAGATTTTTTGCTGCTTTTGTGTCTGTTTTAGACGAAATGAATCTTTCTCGTTCAGGTTTTGTTCTTTTTGTACTAATTTTCAACGTCAATAACTTCACTACCGTTGCTCATGATGGTAGCCTGATTAACTTAATCGCGTGCAAGGACATCGAACCGCGAGTCTCCTTTACGATTAATAATTTTACTGGGTCTACCACATCTCGTCTGAAGTGGTTGTGCGCTCGTCTCAAACCTCAACTCAGCTGTGCTCGCATACTTATACTTTATGGACGGAAATTGTTGGTTACTTGAGTGTCCAGGACGCAATATCAATTAGGTGATATTCACATGTCCGACTGATTAGCTTACGGACGTATTTAGCAACATTTTGAGTATCTAGGATGCCAGTTCAATAACATATATGTACACTATACTACAATTAACTATGCCTAAGGCTTAGTGTTTTGAGTATCTAGAATACAAGCTCATTCAGAAATGTACTTCTAATCAGGGAAACGGCGCAATATTTGTAATTTGGCTATTATGGATGAAAGTTCACCGAGATAAATCTTCTTACAAATCATTGGGAAAATTGTTTTGAAAGCTCTGGGAAGTGCGTTTGATTTGCGAGTACGCCAAGATTTCAATCTTATGCCTTCAGCTCAAAGAAAGTTGTACATAGTTAAGCGAAATATTGGAAATTTAGGCAAAGAGAATGAAGAGAAACAACTGGTTGTTTTTTCCATACACGAATGGAAATTCCAGCTGAAATAAAATTGTTAACAGAAGTTAACACGTTAAGTGCGTCGGGTTAAACTGAAGTTCAATATGCAATTCAAGTTAGAGTTAATTATAGATCAACTTTGAAAATAACGAAAATTAAATAGATCACGTCTTCATTTAGTTTTCATTGGACATGTATCGAAGTTGAGTTAGTGACTGCCACGGTAAAGGAAATAAGGTAGGGTCATTTCTATGGGAGAAAGTACACCTCCTCTTATTCAGCTAGCCAATAGAAAGGCTTTGTTACAAACAAACTTCATGACGTCACCAAAACGCAATGTCGTTAGGCCAATAGTGGAGCCAGATTTGGGGGTATCAGTGCTACCAAATGCAATATGAGCGCTGCTATTTGTTTGTGGTCGTGACGTCAGAAAAAACACTCCGTCAACGGAAAAAAGACTGGTTTGAACCTACCTTGTTTCCTCAACCGCGGTGACTGCTGATCGGTCAACAGCATTATGAAAATCACCTCAGCGATCAGTGGTGGGTCACGTCGCACTTAAAGTGTTAAATGAACTGCTAAACATTTTCGATATCAAACAAATTACATACGCTACTTAATTAAGCCGGTCGATGCAAACTAACCATCAGCTTAAGGTAATATGTGTTCTCATAAGTAATTAATTACATGCCCTCTCTCCATCTTCAAAAGCGTGACAATTTTGAACTGATATTCCGTTTTCATATCATCATGTTTGCAACTCTACTTTGGTAGCCCTCCATTTACAATGCTTGTAAAATCCTGCCAGTTTTTCCAGCGCCTAGTTTTCTTTCATTTCTTAAATCGAGCTGAGATATCCAAAGGAATAAAGGATGTTTGAGTTCCGTGTATCTTCACTGGGCTTAAGAAAATTTTTCCAGACTTTATGTTTCGTTTCATTTTTAATTAGAAAAGCAATCTAATCACTAAAAACGAGCGGCTGTTAAAGATCATCTACGGATTTGTTTCAATTTCTTGTTTTTTTACATCGCTCGTCTGTTACGAGTTTTCATGAAACTATTACGAGCAGAAAGTTGCCTTACAAGCTATTACAAGCTATTATGAAACCATTACGAGCAGCAGTCGCTTTGTTTCCGCCTACGTACTCCTTCATATTCAGTTACATTTTATAGTCGACTGGGGATTTGTTACATCAATGCCTACTATTTTGATATCACATGACGAGTGCATTTAGCAGATCGTCTAACATTTGGGCAACGCCGTTTTTCTGCCCACCTTCATTATCAGGCGCAGCAGCCAGCAGTCTGCTCTCAATGCACAGAAGCTGCAAAAATATCCACATCAGCACTTTGCTGCCGCCGCTCTCTTGTCTCTCATGGAGTTTTTATTCCCTTTTCCCTAAGGTTATCTTAAGAGGAAGTTAAGCACTTGAGAGCCCTTAGATGCGCCATGTGATGCCTCTCTTTCGGTCCGCGCCGACCACGACAACGAGGCCTCGATTTGATAAGTTACGTTGCCTTAAAAGTCGTCATTGCTCGTTGTTCTCATCGGTATTATTGTTTAGGTGATGCTGACACTTAGACATGAACGTATTTCGTGTGAAAATATTTGGCTAGGACATAACATAATGGTACAAGAATGCTTCTGTTCTATCCTTGTCTTTGGAGAAAGTATCAATTTCAGAGGATCTTCGGGACTTCAATTGGAAACACCTTTGGTTGACGTGTTCGTCAGTTGATCACCAAATTGAAACTCTGACTATGAATAATTCGACCAGCAAAGTTGATGGATTCGATACCTAAATGCGATTCGGCTGCAAGATGCTTCCTATGAACGATGTGCTAGTCCAAAACAGGACACCGGCTGCAATCAGTAAGCGAGCATTACGTTCTGCTAACCGACTCACAAAACTACGGCCTTTGAGATTCGCAGACCTCCCTCGATGCTGCAGCGGTTCATAAGCAAGGAAGATCGATTAACGCCTGACTGATGACTTCATAAATAAGTGAATAGCGTCATAAGCCATGTACTGCTGCGCTTACAGAGCTGATAAATCCCGCCATCGTAATGGATTCTCTTGAAAAACTGGCAAATTTATCTCGAGAACACGCGTCATATTGCACAATGTCGTGAAAGCCGGTGGGTTGTTTTAACCCTGATGACACTCACAAGACGCGCGTTTGCACTGATTTTTTTTATGGTTACTTGTCAGCGCAATACCTTTTGAAAGATAGAGTTTGCTGGAAAATAATAGTAGCATCGGATTTGTGCAGAGTTTTGGAGGTGGATGGAATGCTCGTAAGATCGATGAATGCTCTTTGAGTTGCTGTTTTGGAAGACGGTAGCACATGTCTACTTATTTGATAATATTCTACTTAACCAAAGTAAGGTGCTGTATCAAATAACTCGGCTGAAAACGTTGGAAGAGTATTTTTCAGGATTTTTCCCACCTGGTCCCCAAAGTTCATGTAAGGGAAATTCGAAGATATGAATATATTGAAAACTAAAAATTTACGACCATTAGTTTGATAAATTACTAAAAATTAACGTGAATAATACGAAAGACGCTTCACGAATATTTTAGGGAATGCTTTGAGAATGCTGTCAGGTATACGTCGCGTGTGTTTTGCGAAAGGCTGTACTGATACTCCGAAGAATGCTTTACGAATGTTTTGAGAGATGCTTCACGTATATGTTGGGGAGTATTGAACAAATACTTTGATATATGATTTTCTTTTAAGAAATGCTCTGAAGAGCCTTTCCAATTTGCCTTGAAAAATGTTTTGCAAATGCCTCGGGGAACGCTTAAAAAGGTTTACGTATCAAACACACATTACGGCGAGAATGAATTTCTCACAAAAATTTAAGTGGGATTTTGAGAAGAACTTTTCAAATTTCAAGCAATAGATCTCAAGGAATACATCTCGAGTACTTTCACAAATACCATAGGGAAATATCAGAAATTCTTCAGAAATACACCAAAATATTCTGAGAGATTTTAGAAAGAATTTACTGGTTTAAATGTCCTAGTTTAAGCTTGTCTGATCAGAGGCATCAGACATCTTTCATCAACAATTCGCACAATAAAAATATAAATTTCCTTAGCAAAAATCAAAAACACAATCAACTGTAAGGACTTGCCATACTAGATGAGTTTTTTGGAGATTATCTGAGATTCAAGGATTTAAGAATAATAACATCGTTATAGTATTTCCGCTGAGTTTAAACAGTGAGAAAAACCTTGTTTCTCTCTAAATTGAATCCATTAAAAATTTGAAATGACGATGTTTAACTAAAGTTTAAACCATTTTAACTCTCGAAATGTCTCACCTTATCTAAATTTTCAACTTTAAAAAAATTGAAAAGAATATGCACCATAATGGACTGATGAACTGCATTTACAGCGTTACTTGGTGGTCTTAGAGAATGTCAACCACAGTGCACGAGCCCCTGTCAACCATCAGAATGTGCTGAAAGTTATGAACCCTGAGTTTTTGGTGTGCTTATAAGGGTGAGCTTAGTGTATCTCAGGCCGCAGTGAGCATTTCGCGTCGGAACATCAGACTATAAGCCACAATTTGTTAGTAAAAGTTGATCGACATTTCATCAAAACACATCCAGTATCAAAGTTTAATGAATTTAAGTCAAGTTAAAGTCAAATGAAAACAGATCGTCGTCAAGTCGAATTCACGTCAAATCAGAGTTGGGTCATCAAAGTCGAATCTTCAGAGGTGCGTTAAAGTTGCATTAAAGTTACATTAAAATTGTATTAAATATTGAATTAAAGTGAAGTTAAAAAAAATTGTATTAAATATTAAATTAAAGTTACATTAAAATTGTTTTAAAGTAGGGTCGAAGCTGAATCACATTGGCATTAAAGTCAGACCAAAGGTCAATCAGAATTAGACCAGAGTCAGATAAAATCTGAGGAACCAGCATCCAATGAGTGACCATCACAAGTAAGGTTTATTTCATGATATTCTAATGTCATGCACACTGAGTTTTGTCAAATATTAGGACTAGGAGACATGAGCTGCGACAGGAAGTCAAAGATTTGTTCGGCGTACCACTCGAACTAAATTATTACGCCATTCAAAAACGTGGGGGGTTGTCATACGAAATGCATGCGCTTAACCAACAGTAATATTAGCATTTGAAACAGCCGCAATTGCAACAACCGATCTAGCACATCTTTACAGCCGAGTAAACAGGAAAATAAGTTTTTTTCAGGGTAAAGATAGGATTCCATTCCTATACGAAACTTTGAAATAAAATGTAACATGTAGACCTACTTAAAATATACTGAAACTGCCTAAAATGAGCGTCTCACTGATAGACGAGCTTCGAGCCTCGTGTGCTGCTGGGATCATTACTTTGCGTGCGTTGAAGTCTCCCTCACCCGCAGTAACGTGTTGTTCTCTGCTTACTGTGCTGGGTGTCACGAGCCTCGTGTGCTGCTGGGATCATTACTTTGCGTGCGTTGAAGTCTTCCTCACCCGCAGTAACGTGTTGTTCTCTGCTTACTGTGCTGGGTGTCACGAGCCTCGTGTGCTGCTGGGATCATTACTTTGCGTGCGTTGAAGTCTTCCTCACCCGCAGTAACGTGTTGTTCTCTGCTTACTGTGCTGGGTGTCACGAGCCTTGTGTGCTGCTGGGATCATTACTTTGCGTGCGTTGAAGTCTCCCACACCCGCAGTAACGCGTTGTTCTCTGCTTACTGTGCTGGGTGTCACGAGCCTCGTGTGCTGCTGGGATCATTACTTTGCGTGCGTTGAAGTCTTCCTCACCCGCAGTAACGTGTTGTTCTCTGCTTACTGTGCTGGGTGTCACGAGCCTCGTGTGCTGCTGGGATCACTACTTTGCGTGCGTTGAAGTCTCCCTCACCCGCAGTAACGTGTTGTTCTCTGCTTACTGTGCTGGGTGTCACGAGCCTCGTGTGCTGCTGGGATCACTACTTTGCGTGCGTTGAAGTCTCCCTCACCCGCAGTAACGTGTTGTTCTCTGCTTACTGTGCTGGGTGTCACGAGCCTCGTGTGCTGCTGGGATCATTACTTTGCGTGCGTTGAAGTCTCCCTCACCCGCAGTAACGTGTTGTTCTCTGCTTACTGTGCTGGGTGTCACGAGCCTCGTGTGCTGCTGGGATCACTACTTTGCGTGCGTTGAAGTCTCCCTCACCCGCAGTAAGGTGTTGTTCTCTGCTTACTGTGCTGGGTGTCACGAGCCTCGTGTGCTGCTGGGATCATTGCTTTGCATGCGTTGAAGTTGGCAAGTTTTGCGTTGATGTATGTTGTTGAAGTTGTGCGATCGAATATGTACGTAAAAGTCAAATTGAATGTTTTGGAAGAATTTTTTGCCCGTATATATAGTCGTAGACCTCTGTGCTGGGGTGAAATTGTATACTGGTACAGTTGTTTGGCCTGTATACTGACAGCGTTGTGTGTCCTGTATACCGACAGCGTTGTGTGTCCAGTATGCTGACAGCGTTGAGTGTCCTGTATGCTGCCAGTGTGGTATGTCGGGATAATGAATACTGTGCTGTCAGTATTCATAGCTTAAACACTAGATATTATTACAACTCAGGCTGGCACTCATATATGTGTTCAAGTTAAGCATAGTTACTCCAACAAAAAAAGTTTTCTATCGATTTTTTAAAAGTCTACGGACAATTGTAGCCCTAATCCATTTCTTCTGAGTGAACCCACTGACTCAGGCAGAGTTTAGTATATTGTTTACCAGATCATCTTGAAGGAATAATTCAGTTTGTTTATTGGTCTATCGTAATAAATTATTTGAATTATCTTAGTGCTGATAATTATTGCCTTCCCTCATCTGGCCAAGTGTATCTCGATTCTGATCTTCCATTGACACCATTGAGGTTTTCCGTATGTCTTATGTTTGATTTCGAATACGTCGTAATCCAACATTGACTCGTTACTCCAACTCCGACACTTTATTCCCACTGCAAGACCTAATTCCGACTCCAACTTTTTATACTCATTGCGACTTCTTATTCTCATTCTGACTCTTTTCACAACTCCGTCTTCTGATTTCAGTTTCTGAGACCGACTCCTGATTCCAACTGCGACTTCTGGTTCTGCTTACTGATCACGACTTGTTATTTATTTTAGATTCCTACTCTACATTTGTATTCCCATTCCTTGTTAATCATACCGATTCCTGCTCCACATTTCTACCCCCCACTCCGTGTTAATCATACCGATTCCTGCTCTACATTTCTACCCTCACTCCGTGTTAATCATACCGATTCCCACTCTACATTTCTACCCCCCACTCCGTGTTAATCATACAGATTCCTGCTCTACATTTCTACCCCCCACTCCGTGTTAATCATACAGATTCCTACTCTACATTTCTAACCCCCACTCCGTGTTAATCATACAGATTCCTGCTCTACATTTCTACCCTCACTCAGTGTTAATCATACCGATTCCTGCTCTACATTTCTACCCCCCACTCCGTGTTAATCATACCGATTCCTGCTCTACATTTCTACCCCCCCCTCCGTGTTAATCATACCGATTCATGCTCTACATTTCTACCCCCCACTCCGTGTTAATCATACCGATTCCTGCTCTACATTTCTTCCCCCCACTCCGTGTTAATCATACAGATTCCTGCTCTACATTTCTACCCCCACTCCGTGTTAATCATACAGATTCCTGCTCTACATTTCTACCCCCCCCCCTGCGTGTTAATCATACAGATTCCTGCTCTACATTTCTACCCCCACTCCGTGTTAATCATACAGATTCCTGCTCTACATTTCTACCCCCCACTCCGTGTTAATCATACAGATTCCTGCTCTACATTTCTTCCCCCCACTCCGTGTTAATCATACAGATTCCTACTCTACATTTCTACAACCACTTCGTGTTAATCATACCGATTCCCACTCTACATTTCTACCCTCACTCCATGTTTATCATACCGATTCCCACTCTACATTTCTACCCCCACTCCGTGTTAATCATACCGATTCCCACTCTACATTTCTACCCTCACTCCGGTGTAATCATATCGATTCCCACTCTACATTTCTACCCTCACTCCGTGTTAATCATACCGATTCCCACTCTACATTTCTACCCCCACGCCGTGTTAATCATACCGATTCCCACTCTACATTTCTACCCTCACTCCGTGTTAATCATACCGATTCCCACTCTACATTTCTACCCCCACGCCGTGTTAATCACAACGATTCCCACTCTACATTTCTACTTTCACTCCGTGTTAATCATACCGATTCCCACTCTACATTTCTACCCTCACTCCGGTGTAATCATACCGATTCCCACTCTATATTTCTACCCTCACTCCGTGTTAATCATACCGATTCCCACTCTACATTTCTACCCTCACTCCGAGATAATCATACCGATTCCCACTCTACATTTCTACCCCCACGCCGTGTTAATCATAACGATTCCCACTCTACATTTCTACCCCCACTCTGTGTTAATCATAACGATTCCCACTCTACATTTCTACCCCCAATATGTGTTAATCGTAACGATTTCCACTCTACATTTCTACCCCCACTCCGTGTTAATCATACCGATTCCTACTCTATATTTTTACTCCCACTCCGAGTTAATCATACAGATTCCTACTCATTATTTTTACCCCCACTCCGTGTTAATCATACCGATTCCTACTCTATATTTTTACCCCCACTCCGTGTTCATCATACAGATTCCTACTCATTATTCCTACCCCCGCTCCGTGTAAATCATATCATCCCTTTAGAAATTAAACAAAGTTTTGGGATGCTTCGATGTTTTCGAGTGAGAACTAAAGGATCATTTTTTTAATAAGTAGAATTCATGCAGAATGACCGACGTAAAATTAAAATGCAGTACCTGATAATAAAGATACGAGTCAGGTGGTTGACTTATATTTATATTGGTGTAGTTTGGCAGGGATATAACGCCTGAGTTCTACGGTTACCAGTGACGTAGCGTATTTGTGACTATAAAACACGCATCTACCAATGTATCTCTTAGACTGTACTCAAAAGAAACTCATTGTTCAAAGTCAAAACCTACCTCATGCGATCTGATTTCACGAGAGTCGAAGCGAAGTACAAATAGTGTAATTTTTACGGTGCTTCTCATATTCATCCTTCATGCCCTTTTTGATATTCCTAACTTAATTATACAGTTTTTAGCTGCTCCACTCATGGCTTGTATTACTACTAAGATTTTGGTGGTAGTTTCTCATTTTCCTTCCCTTTTAGTGTATTTTTTTACCGCTGGGAGAGGTCTTGCAGCTGCGAATCGCTAATTACAGTCGCTTGAGGCATCGCGCTGCTGTTGACCGTCGGATGTTCAAACAATTAACTTTATTGAGCATTGAAGCTGCCACCGTATGTTTTTCTGACTCTAATTCCAGATTCTGACTCCACTCCTGAATCTGACTCCGACTCTTATTCTGTTTGCGACTCTTAATTCTGACTCCGACTCCTGATTCTGATTCCAATTCCTGTTTCTGGCTCCGACCTCTGATTCTGTCTCCGACTCCTGATTGTGCCTCGACTCTTGATTCCAACTTCAATTCTTCTCAACTACTCCAATTGATTCCATCTCAAATTGATTCCAATTCCAGCTAATTTCAGTTCAAACTGATTCCGACTCCAAGATATTCCAACCGCAACTGATTCTAAATCAGTAGCATAACCAAGTTTACCCGATTAGAAGAACTTGCGCTGCCAGCTGAACCGGGGAGAGGACGTGAATTATTAGCGAGCTCCAACTGTGTGGCCGCGGTGCCAGGCATGAGGTGCGGCACGGCTTGGCCGTCTCATATCTCGCTACCAGCTGCTGCCCTCCTCTGCTTCCAAGTTGCGTCGACTGAAACGCTCTCGCTTATGTTCTACACGAGGCTTGGTGTGCTAATGATGTCAAATGTGAGCATGGTTATGATGAAATGAGTTCATGATGCCGGAATGCGTGCGTGATGCTGGAATGTACGCATGAAACTGGAATGCGTGCATGATGATGAAATGTGCGCATGAAGATGGAATACGTGCAGGATGCTGAAATGTGCGTACGAAGCTGAAATTCATGCGTGATCCTGAAATGCATGCATGATGCCAATGTCCATTCACGACCCTGAAATGCGCACACGAAGCCAAAATCCGTACGCGACACCGTAACGCATACACGATACCAAAATACGCACACGATACCAGAATGCACTCGCGATAACGTATTACGCATTAGATGCTAAAAATGCTTTCACGATGCCAAAATGCGTACACGGTTGTAAAATGCCTTCATGATCAGGAAACATATGCGCGCACTTTCTTGTCGTCATTCATATTTGTTCAAATACCTTCATCAACTGATGCGTCGATACGACACACGTGCGATATCCTACAAGGAGGGAAGCTAATGCCAACTCTGTAGCTATTTCATATTCGCATTTTTGCTTGTTTTAAGAAACGCCTTGTAGAAGTCGAATCGAGTTGGCGTCTCTACGTAATTTTGTTCAATAATTTGAAGTAAATGTAAAATTATAGAATGATCGTTTGGCAGATACTTCATCAATTTCAGTGTTTCGGGTCATAATTTTGCAGAAGGCAAAACTGGGTCGATATATTTTCAACTATTTAAGTAATTTATCCTTAGTAAATGCAAACATCAATGATACATTGACGATATTCAGCACACACACTCTATCTTCCGTGTTCAGAAACTGCTCAGTTCTGTGAATTTAAATCTATCTTAAAACCACATTGCCTCACCGATTAAAAACCACGTCTAAGCTCTACGTATTTTGCAACTTTAAAATAAGAAGTTTTTATTGGTAACTTACTAATAGTAACTCTGATGTTACGGTAACTTCTGCAAGCCTACTAAAAATAACCGAAGAAGAACGCAGAGCAGGAGGCAGGTCGAACCCCCGACAGGTTGAACGCAGGTTGAGCCCCGATATACGACAGGCTGAACGCTGGTTGAACCCCCGGCACGACAGGTTGAACACAGGTTGAGCCCCGACACGACAGACTGAACGCAGATTGAACCCCCGGCACAACAGGTTGCACGAAGATTGAACCTCTCTCCCCCAGTATTTTAAGGCCAATTTACGCTCTTGATGTCCAATAAAAAAATTGGTCAAGTGCACAAAATTGCAAAACAATACGCAGAATTATTCTGTAATGTTAGAACATCATATTTTTGAAGGTATCATCTGCAGTAAGTTTCACAAATAAACAAGGAGTAAGCAAGAACAGAGGCATATTTTACAGTTAGTCTTCTATTACTGCTGGTCTTTGAAATCCATTAGGAGTTACAACCTCGCCAACGGTTCACTCAGAGTCTGGCGCTGCTTAAGCGAGGCTGAATATTGTAAAAGCTCAGAAAAAACAACGTGGACATTCATTACGCTGAGGAGACTCGACTCTGTTAACGGGTGTGCGGTTCCATTAGCCTATTTCTATTTTTGGTTTTACGCAGCGGAACAGTGTTGAGGTAATGTTTGATATAGCGCGTTATTTTGAAGTGCCAATCTTTAGGATGTGATATCCCTATAGACCTTCTCTGTCACGTTTAGTGAGTTGGCATGTGCTGAACATTTCATTCTCTGCTATTTTGAAGTACGCTCGCATAAAAAACTAACTGTGAGGTTGAAAATAATTTCGTTAGAAAATCCACGAAGGTTGCCGTTTTTTATTTGTGATTTTAATCATGTGCTGAGACTACGATGAAAGTCAATACGAAGTTGCGAAATGCTTAGTTCGGATCAGTAAATGTTGCACCGTCATTTATGACATGTATTTCTTTGGTATGTGCAATAAGACAATACAGGTTCACACTTGAGTATCTTGACCTTATTGTCGAAAAAATTGGAAAGCTTTTGAACGCATGATCGGTTTGAGTGAAGATTGGATTAAAACATTTCTGACACCACACGCTTTGATTCAAATTCAAGTATGTTGTAAAATGAGCAGCACTAATCGTTGGAAAAAAGTTCAGGTAGATTTCGTTGCTAGAACATTTTTGTTTGTTTGCAAAGCACAGTTATGAGCAAGAGCTATTGTAATCGCACAAGACGCGCGGCACTGAAGACTACCTGACCCTGTCTTTGTATTGGTCATCGTCCGGTAGTCGACTCGTCCGCTGCTTCGAAGCTCCACCCCCTTCAGGGTCATCCCTGTATTGCCTAGGAGCTTCGTCTCATTGGGTCGCTATTTACTAATATAAGAATGCTTAGTGAACGATCCAGTTTCTCTTGGATAAACAAATAAGGTTGCTTAAAAATGCAGCGGGAATGTGAGCATATCAATACTCTGCCAGGAGGGAGAAACCGGATTTGTAGAGCTAAGTTCACTCACTCGAAGGATCATTGGTTGACTGTATGCGGTAGCCTTCACGTTGACGAGTCATTCAGCCAGTGGAGGCAGTGGAAGGAGGTCTATACGAGATCCTCTCTTTCTTAGTCTGTACCCCTCGGTCGCAGAGCATGGGAAAGCTTCTGCTTTGATTAAGGGTACTCTTGTTCAGAACTAAGATTTTCAGAAATATTCTGCCAGTGCCACGCTTCAGTTTGATGTTGCTTAAAATTCAAGTAAGGATATGCGAGATTTCTCAATGAAAGAGTAGCTCCATCATCCAAAGAAAGGAAGAAAAGTAAACTCAAGCTTCTTAACTTTCTCTCTGTGTGCTGCGGTTTGCAGAAGCTTTCTAATAGTCTTTGATGCACTGATGACTTTTTGAAGTTGAAAGTTTAATCTCAAGTGGTTGTGTGTTCTTCGTTTCTGAAGATGGCTTTAGATGCCAGTGTTTTTCGATGGCTGGAGCCTTTGGAAGGCGCGGAAGTCGAAGGAACCATCGGTGATATTAGTGGATTTTTTAGTGGAGAAGATTTAGGATCCAGTGACTATAGTACTAACGTTCCGTTCTCCAATGACTGTTTTGATGGAGTTAGTGAAAGATGCGCTTCACCTACGAGCAGAAGTTCTGAGACATCGGAAACTGGTGGGACCAACAGAGGTACTATTCCGAAGCAGCACCAGGCGCAAGGGTCCAATGCACCCAAATCCCCGATGGAAGGTTACACTCCTCTCTCGCCTGAATTTGTTGAGCTTCAACCACTGACGTTTGAAAACTTGACAGCTGCTGGACATAGAGAATACGGCGGTAACATTCGCAGCGACGATCTGAATCATTCTTTTTACTCGGAATATTCTGTCGCTTGTTTCGAACCCCAGCAGCAAAACTACACCAGTTTGCCGCAGTCTACTTTTTCCTCAGTGAGTGAAAATGAAGCCTCTAAAACAGCGTTTCCAAATGAACTAAAGAATCCCATTAATTCCGATTCTTCCAGCACTCCTTCGTTCTTCCCTCGTGGAGATCATTTAGGAAACAATCGTGTACTTCCAGTTACTGAAAGACCGACTGCTAAAAATTTTATAAACGTTGAACAATCTTCTCACACAGAAACTGGTCAACCAGATCAATTTTTTCCACAACAACAATACACAGCTCCTGGACTTGTATTTTCAAGTAATGACGCTGAAAACTCAAATCCTACTAATTTACAATCAAATACGCTTGAGACAGAAGAAAATGAGGCTTACAAACCTGTTAGTTACGACGATTTTTTCCCTGACCACTTATTAGACAAAAATGAACAAAAAGAGGACGACTGGTCATCTCAAAATTCTTATTCTGAGTGTACAAATTCTTTATCAACAAACCCCAAACAATCAGCGAGTTGTGTTGTTAACGAACCTGTGGTAAATGAAAGCGAGGCTTCCGTGTTACCACCCATGTCTTCACTACCACTGCCAAAAATGAGTGATGGTGGCAAAAGCTCTGAAAAGAAGAAAATGTGCTTAGCAGCCCTGTTAGCAAGTGAGCCAACCACTGTTATCAAAGATAATATCAGTTATCGCAAAAGTAACCAAAATTGCGGTGAAGGTAGCAAGGAAAACTTTTTAGCCCCGAGCGATTTCCAGACACTCCAGAATGGAAATTCTCAATTGAACGCTAAAATGATGACCCCGCACAAGAAGTTCCCAGTGGGCGCTCGAAAATCAAACCTATGTCGAGGTGTAGCCGAATCTTCTTCGAACAAAACATCCTCCGGACCTCGCCGGACCGAAACAGCTTCGGAAATCCTTTTGACTTCGAGGGGCATCGTGTCTCCGGGTAATGCGTCAGCTTTGAGGAGTCCTTCGTCAGTTATGAGAATAAGCTTGAAGCCTCAGCGAGTGGTGACCCACGAAGTCAAAAGGAAGCGCCGCGATGCTGCCAATAGAAGAGAAAGACGTCGCATGAATGGCCTCAATGATGCCTTTGAGAGACTAAGAGGAGTCGTCCCAACGCTCGGCAGCGACCGAAAATTGTCAAAGTTCGAGACTCTGAGAATGGCGCAAACGTACATCACAGCGCTTAATCAGCTCCTCAAAACTGCAGGCGTTGATTGACCTCTCTACCTGCATTATGTTGTTGCAGTGCGTCGTTCTTCATGCCGTGTTCCTTGATGCACCCTGCCAGTGTCATTTGATACTATTGGAAGCGTATAGATTGTTCGTTCTACCAGTCGCTCGCTATCACTATGCCAGTGTTCAATGTTTTTTCTGTGTGTAACAGTGAACACAATTCCAAATTCATCTGAATTCGATTTACAGATCCCGTATACGGTGAACATTTTTTGTTGTCGTGCATTCTTCCGTTATGAACTAAAAAAGTTTTTCAGTGCTCGTTGAAACACACCCTGAAGTAGATTGACACAATATTTGACAGCCGTATCATTTTGTCTGCTGAATTTTCTCGTTGCAAAACTTCAGGAATGGGAAATTATTTTTGCCAAACTTGAACGACTTTATTTACTTCGTTTGTTACTCTGGGTCTAACTTCAAACTGCCGATGAACGCTAAAAGTGTTAGGTAATTTTAGTCATTTCCTCACGAGTAAATTTACTGGTATTGAACCCGGCATTACTATTTCTACTAAGTTTTTAAAATTAGATTGTTTATGTGCACTGTTTGATATTGTTATCCAATTACGATATGGCGTTACGCGTTGATCTCTGAGCTGTTTCACCGTAAAACTGTGCCGTTGATCAGTTGCTGGTCTCTGGATTTGGGTTCCTGCTCTTCGGTTGTGCCAGATTTTGCTTCCCTCTCTCCATGCGTCTTTTCCCACTTGTGTCTCTTTTCTTAAATTATGGAGATGGAACAGGAGACATTACAGTTTTTCCTCGATGTATACCTAATCTTACACGAACCTCGGTACATGCGGATAAAAATCTGCCCAATTATTCATAACTTACGTCAAGCGTGGTAGCAGTTGAATATATGGGACTAATTATTATCCATCCAGGTTGAGGTTCATATGAGATGACGACGTACAACGCAATGAACAATTGTACTCCGTTCATTTTAAATTGATGGGCGAGTAAATATGACGTAATTGTTGTTTATGCATCGCATCACTTTTAAAGATCTTGAACCTGTGCACCGTTTTGAGGAATCTGAGTGACGAATGGGTGTTTAAGCTCATTTTAAATCAGTAGCAGAAATTAAATAAATTTCTTTTACTTATCAAAGCGTGTAACGATTTTTCAACGTTTTATGCAAAAGTGGCTTCGGTGAGGTATTCGATTTGTGATAATTAGCATTCATCGTTTGTTTCATCCCGTCTTTTTAGAATATTCAATATCCATTGTTTCAGACTTATTCATCGATAGTATTTGTGGCACGAGGGAGTTTGATATTCCAGGACTTCCCTCATTTCTCTGAAAAAACATTTAAAACTGTATAAATAAATGCATAGTATTCATAGCCTCTGCAGTTAGCAGTTAACATGAACCTATTCCTTGTGACATGGACGCCACATTCTAACGTCTACTCGCATCTCAGCTATCATGCCTGGGCTGCACTTACCACCGCTCGTGGCCTACGTTCAGTGGTTCTCACATGGTCCAGAGCGTGAGATATCTCATCTCCAAATGAACTGTAAATTGCATTGTTTTCCTATCATGAGCTTGGAACCGTTACGTGGGGTGGCTCCTGGCATTTTGTTTATGTAGTTATGCTATCTGCTGTCGCGTCAAAATTGCGATAATCTCAAATATTCGAAGCCTCCTTGTACTTGAACTTCCTGACCACCAGAGGACACTTTTATATACGCTGGGGCCTGCTCAGGCGGTGAGGCACTTAGAGACCTCAAGTCTACCTTCCTTGCTTCCAGGCCCCGCAATCTTGTCGGGAGATCTCTCAAAAGAGTCGGCCTTCAGATTATCCATGGCTCACATGCCACCAATCGGCAGTTACACGCTTAAACAATTTCTTAGCACAGTTGCTACTCTTGTGCTCGCCGCACCGACCTAAGTAGAGGCTCAACCATCATTTATTGGGCCGTTTGTGTACGTGAAGGAGTCTTTCAATGTTTCAATTGCAAATGGGCTTAACACTGTAGGTGATTTGCTAAGAATTGTCTCTGAAATGATATCGAAAAATTTGAAGTGAGGTTAAATTTTGTCCTATGGAAATAAGTTTCTTTGTCAGGTGCAGGATAATTTTATTCTGTGTGTTAATACGAAGCGTAACTATAAGCATTGCACAGAAATAAATAGTTAAGATAATTTTGCAAATAAAGATGCATGGTATCCGCATTGCCCTTGCTTCAATTTATATTCATTTTAAGTAGTAATTTATTTTGTACATGTGAATAGAGTATATTTTTTCGTGCAACAAATTGATTTAATTTATCGTTATTAATTCCCTAAGAATCCAATTTGTTTAATTTATTATTCTAAGATACCTTCATTCCGGCACCATTTTCAAATTGGGTCCGGTGTCTATGTTGTTTTACGTGCTGTTACCGTGAAAAACGGATACAAAGACCGTTCTTTGCCCAGTGTGTCTTTTTGTTGATTTTTGAAGCAATTTAGTGGCAGAGCTGAGAAGTTTTCAGCGTTCAGAGCATTTTTGTTGCGTATTTGCAGGCAGTTTACGCAGCTTTCTCTTCATTGTCTGCTTCATTTGACGAGTGCAGCAGCTTCCCTTTGAGCTTGTGCTTGAATGTTTGTTGTACCGCCTTGTGAATATTTCATCGTTGTTATTTCATGTGAAATGAGAAGTTTATCTTGATCAAGCATTAATATACGTAAAGGTTTTGTACATTTTCTTTAGATGGGAATCAGTTATATGCATAATATTTTATACTACAGACAGCTCTCTAGTACGTATAGAAGGAAAAGGAAGCCTTTATGAAGTTAAACACGTTCCCAACGAGCGAATTTGAAAGACATATAGTTTATTATCATTATTTATTCCTGTATATTTCTGCTAGGCATATCCGCCTGCAATTATTCCACTGAACTCGGATCATTCTGACCACAGAGTTCCTGGGAGAACAAAAGGGACTCGCCGGACAAAGGGCCTTCTGAAAGGGCTTACCAACGCACAGAGCGATGCAAAAGGCACTATATACACATATTGAGGCATCAAAAAGTCATTAATGTTGCTTGAGCCGTATTTCTCACGTTACTTTCCCGACCTTAATAATGGTTGGCTCTCAGTGCCTCTTTCCGCCTTGCTTGGGAGGCGATGGCGCTTGCGTGAAGCCTATCGAGTAAGACATCGAAAAAATGACCCTTTTTGTATCACTTAACACTTTGACCGCAACTTGCACCACCGAAGGCCACTGAGGGATTTTCACAATGCTACTGACAAACCAGTACTGACAGTGATTTCCAGTCATAAACTCAAATTTCATAAATACTTTATCAGAATGAAATGAAGGCACGATCCAGTTAATGTTTGCTATTTTCAAAATTGCATACTACAATTGACTTTAAATTTGAGTTGAATATTGAACTTGAGTTTAACCAATTGCTGTCAAAGTGTTAAACGTTGTTTGACCTTATTTAAGCGCCATTTCAGCGTTGTTTATGTTATTGTGAAGTTGTTTATACATTTCATCAATGATTTTTGACGGTCTATTTATTGACGGTAAACTGTGAATATAGTTCTCAATGTACGACAAAATTGATGCTTATCGTTTTAAGGTTACTCTTGGCTTCTCAACTATGTGCATTATTTAATAATAATGAGACGTGATGTTTGTAAACAAGTGCAATTTAACTTTAAAAGACCCATGAGCATTACGGTTATATTATAAGTAACAATAATGAACGCAATTTACAGATATGACTATTAATGCGCGTAATAATACCAGTGGACAGCAGCACTCATCACCCAGTCTAACTTTTTCGCTGCCTGCATGCATGTTTTTCGCCGCCCAAGTAATTAAATCGCTTGGGAGGCGAAAAACATGTATGCTCCAACGAAAAGATTAGACTGGGCAGTGACACTGAGGCACGTACATGTTTCCTCAATGTTTGGATGCGCGGCAGGCTTATTGTTATCCATATTATGTATCAAATGACGTTCATTGTAAAGATTTCACGCTGTAAGACAGCAACAGCTGCAATGTCAGAGCTACAGCAAGGGTTGATGGTAGGCGTATTGTGTGTGAAATAAACGCTTGTATTGGGGAGATGTTCCGAAGTGGAACAGCGACAGATTGAGCTACACATGTAGACCTGCATGTTTAAATTGCCTGAATGATTCCAAAACCAAAATGTGATGTAGTATCTGAAAAGGAGATGTCGTGGTTGTACCTGTCCTTGCCAGCACGTATAGGACGCACATACCGACGATCCAAAACGGATTCTGTTCCGTTTACTTTTAGAGTTGCATAGATGTGATTGACGGTGATTTCCAGCCCCAATCTTGCTGTTGTTACTTTCTCCGTACTTCAGGCCATGAATAGAAGAACAAATCTTTTTTTTTCATTTTATATATACTTGCAGGTAAAACTACGTCATTGCTGAAACGTGTTGGAACTAAACGTTCCAACAATGATGTTGCGAGCGTTTTGTTACTTTAGATGCAATGTAATCCTTCACTGGTTCAACAAGCGCTCAATGCAATCATGATTACAACGATGTATAGCCCACGGCACGCTTGCCTAATGTAACGCGCCGGTAACTTGTTTCTGGAATAAAGAGCAAGTCTTTGCCTAATTCACTTACGTTCTTTATTTCATGTTCTTTCAATGCTCAAAAGATTCTAAATAATATCTCGAGAATTTAAGAAAAACTTAGGGTCAGAGATTTGGCTGCTTTTGACACGCCCTCTCATGTAATAAACTATACAATTTGTAAAGAAGGAGATTGTCTGCCCTCGTTACGGTGAGCGCACTATGGTAATGTCGAGCCAGCTAGTCTGGATGCTAAAGTGCTCATGAACTTCTTTTGAAAGAAAGAGCCCGCATTGTGGTGCAACTGAGGATGTTAGCCGTCGCCGTGCTGTACCTCTTTCCACGCCGCCGCTCGCATTTATGTTAACGAGAACACAAATTCAATTCCCAGGTTGGTGTCTTGCGAGGAAATGGGTACCGTTTTTTCCAGACGTGTGCTGTTTATAGCTCTATTTCTTAAAATGGGGCCTCAATCTACTGCGGTGCTCGTCTGCATGTATTGTCTCTCCTCAATTTAACGCTCGTGTACAAGTATTGTCTCGCTGCAGCGCAACATTCGGCTTCACTTATTATTTTACCTTGATTCAGGACTCGTGCCCAGGTATCGTAGCACTGGCCAGATTTCGTAGAAAAACGTCACAGTTTTCAACATTTTTCAACGAGTTTTATGTTTTTGTCTTTGCTTGGACATTAAACTGCATTTTAACGTACTTGTTATCAGTGAAAATCTTTTGATAAGGTTAGGTTATGGTAGTCCTTGTTATCCCTGTGTTGTTATTGCTAGTGTTTAGGTACTACGGACAACGCACAACTCAGCTCCTTGTTTTCGAAGATGTTGTTTTCTTACAACTGTTATGCGTTTCTTTGTAGTGGCTGGTCTGTTGTGTTTATTCATTGCTTTCATCGTTATTGAATTAGTTTGTCTCGTTGCGTCATCTATAATCTTGAAGCATCTCCGTTGTGTGATCCTCGTTGAAAATGCGCATATTTTTTGTTACGTTATACTGTTGTGAACGCTGCGTTGTTTCGAAGGTCTCTGTGATAAGATTAGGTATTTGTTCGGCATACATAAATTATTGTTATTTATTGAAAAGCTTGTTTTTGCTGCTGTTACCCTTCTCTTTTCTCGACAATAAATGATTCTCTGTAAATTTGCTCTTGTTTTTCATCCCATTTGCATTCCTAATAACTCTGAAATAAAAGACTTGAACTTTCTCTAGGGCATCAAATGTTGAATATGGAAATGGGTCCGGTATTGAATTAGCTCCCTGTACTCCTTCGTAATCTGTTCCATTTACATTAGCGAGTGGCGTTGCAGGACTGATACTAACTCTGCCGCATAATGGAGCGCTCACTGAAGTCCAGGAGCTAAATACATAGTTGTCAAGAATAGAAAATAGCAACAAAAAGGAGCTAAGCGGCCCATTCTCGGGTTATCCAAGAGTCCCAAGCCATCAGACACCAACAAAATTTGTGTCATAGTTTACTGTAGCAGCTTACCATCAAAGCATGTGTACCGCATGCAAATACGTTTTCTAAAGTACATACATCTAAACTACATGAAAAAGGTGTGTTCTATAAATGCAAAAGTAATTTTTACCTAATGTTTTTCTTGGCGTTGCTGCTCTGGCACCAACGAAACATTTACCATCATCGATTTTCACGCACAACAATATTCATTCATGTATAATATCTTTTAACTCAGTTTTCACGCGAAGTGTGGTCCCATAATTTGACCGTTTTCTTCACATCGTTAGAAATATTAGGGCCAAGATCACCACGCATTTTTATGCCGTACTTACATCATTATCCAAAGAAGGGTTCAAAGAAATCGCAATTATTTCGCACAAAAAATGCAGTTTCCGATCATACCTAGTGAAGTACGCTTACAGTTTTTCTCTTCAAATTAATCTGAAATTCCAGATAACCTTTGCTCTCTACAAGTACTTGTGTGAGCTGTGGAAGAAAAGGTGGTACGCAGAAAGCATCGGACAGTACTTCGAAGCGAAGGGGGCCAGAGTTTGTAAAGTTGCAAGTGCAGTGATAGAGGTTGCATGTGGTAGGTTCAGCCTTTATAAAAACACGTTTTTCTCTTGCAATATTCATAAATTGCTGTTTTGCATTAACGTGCTTCCGCCAATACTTTTTAATTGGTTCTCATTGGTTGCGCCTTCATAGCGGTGACGTGTAAGCCATGCTTAAACGTCAAGTTTGTGTGTGGTGGTCTTTACTTCTAAACTGAGACTCCGAAAATATTACTTTCGCATTTATAGAACAGAAATTTTTCATACAGTTTAAGACGTTCTTTAGAAAACGCATCTGCATGCGGTACACTTGCTTTGATGGTAAGCTGCTACAGTAAATTATGAGATAAAGTTGGTTCAGGAACCCAACTCGCTTCGGTTTTATTACCGTGGGAAACCTTAGCTCTCAGCGATACTTAACAGAAATATTCATCTGAAAGTCCCACACGACTGAGGACGAACTATCAGCCTCAAACTAAATCTTAGAAGTCGTTCATTTCGAGCGGAGCTTATTAGTTGTAGGAAATATCCCCTCATTTTTTACTTACAATTTAGTAATTTTAGAGATTTCATTATTGAATAGAATTTTAAATTTGTCAATGATAAGAAAAACAGGACAAATTGTATACAAATTTGAGTGAATCCGCATTACATGATTGTAAGGGCATCCAGCAAAGGATGATTCAGTTTCGTTATCTACAGATATAATCTGACGATCTTTTTGGAGGGCATGATCGCTAACACGTATAAGTTGAAATGTTGCAGGTGAAGCTATGCCGCGTATAGCGAAAGTGTTAAATTGTTCCAAAGTGATTCTGCTCGAAATTGGAAAGGCATGTCTTTACATAAAGAATTTGTTACCAATAAAGACCAATAAAGATAGGCAGGTCTATATACACAAAGACCTTGCTAGGAAGCATGAAAAACATGTCTATACATAGTGACTGCTAGGAATAAAGATAAGCAGGTCTAAACATGGTGACTCTTCTAGGAAGAGGCATATGCAGGTCTATACTTGGTGACTCCGCCAGGAAGCGGGATAGCACGTTCATGCTTAGCGACACTCATTGTGCAAGAAAGTTGTGGTGCCTCATTGGTTCAAGGAGCATGCAGAATAATCGATATTCATAAAGACTGCTAGGAAGCTGAATCGACAGTCACGAGTGCCTTCGATAACATCGACTACGCGAGAGCACCCGACACTCCGTCACTAGCACTTTGTCACTAGCACCCAACACTCCGTCACTAGCACTGTGTCACTAGCACCCAACACTCTGTCACTAGCACTCCGTCACTAGCACCCAACACTCTGTCACTAGCACTCCGTCACTAGCACCCGACACTCCGTCACTAGCACTCTGTCACTAGCACCCAACACTCCGTCACTAGCACTCTGTCACTAGCACCCAACACTTCGTCACTAGCAATCTGTCACTAGCACCCAACACTCCGTCACTAGCACTCCATCACTAGCACCCGACACTTCGTCACTAGCACTCTGTCACTAGCACCCAACACTCCGTCACTAGCACTCCGTCACCAGCACTCCGCCACTAGCACTCCGTCACCAAAGCGGCACGGCTGATGTACGGAAGCGTCCCTCGCTCGGACGCGGTCGTGACGGCGCCGAGGTGTGGGGCAGAGCGCGGTCAGTTGTGAGGAGACCTGCGCCGCTTCCGTCAAGCCGCTCAGCACGCGCGGGCACGTCACGACCTCGCAGTGCGCTCATTTCCCCGGCTCCGTACTGGGCTGGTGCTGCATGGCTGCTCTGGTGCTCCTAGTCCGGGGCTCCATGGCTGCTCTGGTGCTCCTGGTCAGGTGCTCCATGGCTGCTCTGGTGCTCCTAGTCCGGTGCTCCATGGCTGCTCTAGTCCTCCTACTATGGCTCTCCACAGCTGCAGGGGCTGCTGGCCTCCTAGTCTGGCACTCCCAACTGCTCCAGCAGACGCCGTCCGCCTTTCTAAACATCCACGATTGGTACCCGACCCAACCACCCAAGGTTCTCATCGTCCTCTGAATGGTACAGCTTTACAGAGGATTTGTTCTCTGCAATACTTAACATTCCATTGCGGTAACAGAATAATATCAGCTTGGGAATACGTAACGATGTCTTTACTTGTCAGCTTTCCCATGGAAATGTTCCACTTTTTTCTATTAAGAAAAGTGCATATTTTCTAACGCACAGTTTGTGTAGTGAATTAAGGCATATATTGCCTGTTGTGTTGAAGATTTTGAGTTTTCAATATAAAAAGTGTCAGTCTTCAATAATAATTAGCAGAGAACTAGAAGAAGATAAGCTGCTGGAATTCCGCGTTGTGCACTGGTAATGTGGCTGTTAGAAAGACTAGTCGATCACTAATAACGCCAGGAAGAACAGTAGATTTTTGAGGTTACGTAGGCAAGTTGAATACATGTGAGGCGGCACTTTCCCAATTTCTGGAGATAGACACTCTTGCAATGACCATGACGAAAATTTTGGAGAGTGTGAACAGAAACCCAAAATATATCGGTAATTTCAGGGAGTATTTGATCAGGCGGTGGCTAAACGGGCAATTTCAGGGTTGGTTAACCGCGGCACAAGTAACTCAATTCCAGGCTTCACGATTCGTGACAACCGCTGGCCGTTCTAGGAACTGAATTTATTGACTGAAGTGCGCATCTTGCGAGCATAAATAAGACCTGATTGCTTTGTCCGCAGTCGTGCCCGCCTTCGGGATTCCAAATTCTCAGAGATTGTCTGATTTGCTCGCTGGGAACGGTGAATGACGAGCGTCTCCTTGTTTGAGGTGCCAGTACCGTTTGGCCACAAGGTCTGAGGTGCCAGTACCGTGTGGCCGCGGGGTCTGAGGTGCCAGTCCCGTGTGGCCACGAGGTCTGAGGTGCCAGTACCGTGTGGCCGCGGGGACTGAGGTGTCAGTCCCGTGTGGCCACGGGGTCTGAGGTGCCAGTACCGTGTGGCCACGGGGTCTGAGGTGCCAGTACTGTGTGGCCGCGGGGACTGAGGTGCCAGTCCCGTGTGGCCGCGGGGACTGAGGTGTCAGTCCCGTGTGGCCACGAGGTCTGAGGTGCCAGTACTGTGTGGCCGCGGGGTCTGAGCTACCAGTACCGTGTGGCCGCGGGGTCTGAGGTGCCAGTACCGCGGAACTGAGTGGTCTGATGTGCCAGTACCACCTGAGCTCGCACAGGCCAGCACTCAGCATACGCTCCCCTTTTTCTGATGTTCGAAAATAATTAAAATCTCATTTTTGGATCAAAATTCCAGGAGCTCTACCGTCTCACAATTTTTTTTGGCATTTCTTCGTCTGTGACGGATAAGGGGGGGGGGGAAGGGAGGTGCACAGGTTTGCGGGGGTGAGCGAGAGCCCAGTGAAAGAGGTCAGAAAGTGAGGGGTTGGTGAGCGAAAGGTTGGTGAGTAAAGGGATGGTGAGCGAGGGGTTGGTGAGCGAAGGGTTGGTGAGCGAGGGGTTCGTGAGTAAGGGGCTGGTGTGCGAGGGGTTGGTGAGTGAGGGGTTGGTGAGTAAGGGGCTGGTGTGCGAGGGGTTGGTGAGCGAGGGGTTGATGAGCAAGCGGTTGGTGAGCGAGGGTTGTGAGCGAAGGGTTGGAGAGCAAGAGGTTGTGAGCAAGAGGTTGGTGAGCGAAGGGTTGTGAGCTAAGGGTTTGTGAGCAAGAGGTTGTGAGCAAGATGTTGGTGAACGAAGGGTTGGTGAGCGAGGAGTGGAACTGCAAGGGTATGTTACAAGGGGTAGGTATGCACTGGGGAAGGATTGCAAGGGGTAGGTTTCATGAAGCGGGTTTGCAAGGAAGTAGAATTACGCTGGCTTAGGTTTACGTAAGAATAGGTTGCAGGAGATAGGTTTGCGGGAGGTAGAGCTTCTTTTTATGAGGATTACCCGCAGAATTAATGAACGCCCGTTTTCGGTAATGTGTGAGGGTGGCTGAATTGTGCGGCACAGCTGTGTGCTGCAGGGACTCTTTTCCTGACGTCACTTGTAAACTGGCCTGGTTTGTGTGACATCCATCACGACTGATGGATGTCACACTGGTGATGTTTGCGGTGATGCTAACACGGTGATGTTTGCACGGGTCAACCGTGAACTTGTCTAGCATGTGGGGAAGCATCAGTCGTGGGTATTTTATTTTCTGTTCGTGTGCTATGCACTTTTACGTGTATGTACTATGCTCGCGTTATATACACAGACACGAACGCCACTAGGACTGAAATATGTCACGTAACCCAAGACGATTCACCGACGGCTCACCTCCCGGTCACAACTCGCAAGACGCCGCCACAAGTCCACAACATCGTCGCACGATCTCGGTTCATTTACCGGTGCTCTAATTCGCGCCCTGCGGTTCAAGTACTTATTGCGAATGACATTTCATGCCCTGGTTTACCATGATTGGTTTCGTCATGACTTGAAGAATTCATACCAAAGAGTCACCTATTTCCAAGCATTATTTTAAACTACCGAAAATTTGGCGGCGTCCAACAAAAGTCACTTATCAGCTTTGACGTAGTGGACTAAGAGGCACGACGTAACATAAGGCTGTTTTTTATGTATGTTTGTTCGCCATATTCTAAAATTATGATCCAGGACTCTAGACTGGTGTAGGTACTAGCTTGTAATCTAATTGAATACAGTATCAAAATCGTGCAGCAATCGTGCTGCACAATCGTGCAGAAATCCAGCCTTGGTCGACTTCTGGGAATCTTTTCTAGCATTTGAACTCAATTTGTTGGTGTATATTGAAGTTATTTTTTATTGCAGTTTACAGGGAGTTCATAATAATAAAAAAGTTTTAACTGTAGTTTATTGATGATCATCTATATTAGTATATTTTAACACCATACCTTCAAAATCAGTGGTGGGCACGATCACGAAAAAACGATATATTTTAACGAAAACCATATCGGCGATAACCGATAATCGATAATTGGCAAAAAATTTATCGCCGATAATCGATAACCGATAAATCGAAAAATCCAAAATTCCGATACTAGCGATAACGATATTGGCGATAACGATATTGGCAAAAAAAAACCAAGATTGTCTAGATCGTCGTAAATAACACTTAGAATTATACGCCAACATCAATAATACCACAAAAATGACCCTAGTGGAGCTAGTCTAGCTCCTCGAAATTTTTAAAAACGAACTGAATACGTGTCGTCACGGTCTCACCGACATGGTTGCCAGTTGTCCCAGTCCACATGAGGCCACACTTTTGATCAAAAAGGCCACAAAAGAGGCCAACTTTATTACACCATAACACGTACATCCTACACGTATAGTTCCTGTCCCGAACTCATCCCGCCTCGTCATGTCGAATCCCAGCGGGAAAAACTGAAATTATCGATTATCGATAGTTTGGAACCAAAAGTATATGCGATACCGATAAATCGATGACTCGAGAAAAAAAATTATCGGACAACCGATAACCCGTAATCGTTATCGCGATAAACTATCGCGATAATTTATCGCGATAACGCCCAGCTTTGTTCAAAATTCAGATCGCCATAATTTTATCAAGATCATTCATACTCTCATTACTCTCAATACACAAACAGCTAAGCTTTCTTAAGAAAAGAACAGCTTATGTCCGTAAAACCTTTTTCAAAAAGCAACTTTCAGGAGTAACAAAAGAATCTACATAAGAAAGTTATTTTCAACCGCAAACGAATTCATTGCTCGTAATTATTAATGCAAAATAATCTAAGACTACTCTAGGAATGTGTGAACAGTAAATTTTTGTTTGCTTTCATATCTAATTTTATAAGTTAACTACGGACAAAGGAATTAATTAAAATATAATTTAAACGCAATGGTACTCGAGAACAAAACACAACTCTGTTTGGTGTTGCGATGATGTGAAACGAATTGGTGCAGTTATTACTAAGATAATTGCTGAACGACGGCGTTGAGTGCGTCAGACCTGGAGGACTGGTGGTCCCATTGACCCCAGCCTCACGTCACTTCTGACATAGCGTTTGAGATGAATATTGCTCAATCACCCCACTTTAGCTACTTAATAAAAGCTTTAAGGTGAAAGAAACAAATTTTTAATATTATAAATTAAGGTAAAATTTTTCTTTGTCCGAAGATGGGCATGGCGTGACCAAGCCGCTGGGTCAAAAGAAAGCTTACTTTGTTAGAGCTTGTTAGCCTAACTGATCCACTATTTCTTCCAAATAACCGCTACTGAGATACAAGAAGCGGGCCTTCATTATTAGAAGTAAAAGTTATGTTTTTCGGAAAATGCGCATGGCCATAGCACGCCGCTGCATCCAAAGCAGGCGTGTTTACTGAGCGCTTGTTAGCCCGCAGCTCTGAGGATTTGAATCCTTGTGGTGCTGCTGCCGCCGTTATACCTCTTTCTTCAATAATAATTATCGCCCAGATTCCGGCAGCCCTGGCATATTTACGGCCGTAAATCCTCCCAAGTTTACCCGCGATGACGCCGCCGTGACTGGCCAAAAGCTCCTGAGCTTCTTTGGCCACTTTTTATTCTCGCCAGCGCCGACCAAGGCGGCATTTTGAGGGCTCCTCTTTTGCAGACACTCGGGCCCGTTTTTTTGACGCTCCATTTCTCGCCAAAGTCCTGCTTTCCCTAGAATTGGGTTTGCGAAACTGCGCATCTGGTATGTGCACAAAGCCAGTCGTGTTTGTTTGGGCACTTCAAATTCAGCATCACTTGATGTCATTGTTACTTTTCTTATAATGCGTGCGTGGCGTAGAGTTTACTATTGTGTGTTAAGAGTTCAAATTTAGTAGGAATATACATCTTGTGGTGTCTAGACTGCAAGTAGCTAACACATGCACCACAAGGCTTATTCCTCATAGCCTGGTAAATTGTGTAGCGGGCAATTAATCATCTAAGCGAGTTACTCCTGTGATGTGACTTACTGTTTACATACAAGAGGCCGCTGCGATCAGAGGGTAACGGTTTTCAATTTTTTTTTGCATTTGATATCGTTGATGATATTGTGAATTTTACACCATAATTTTCTTGAATTTTTTGCATGTATTTTTTTGTATTTTTAAGGGTTGTTTACATTTAATCGACAGCTTCGACCACAATTTGTTTTCACAGACATAGCTTTCTATCGAAAAATTCAGATGCTCGCCAGTCTACGTGTGAAAATTGATTGTCTCGACTCTTCATCCAGTTCGAAACTTCTAGTTTTTTGCTCGATGTTTTCATTTTTTGAGCGCATATGGTCTTTCTGTGAAGGTACGGCACAAATCACAGAATTGACGTTTATGAATAAAAGGGAAGATCTTTAGCAGACCGAAACAACGCACTTACCGTTCGCTAAATACCAATCAATTTGAGATCGAGTTTGCTGCGTTTTATCCTGGAAGCGCCCAGTTGGCACTTCTAACTTAGTAATTTAGCTTATAGTGCCCCATTAGCATGGATAAATTTCATTTGAGTACCTGAAATGATGAAGATTAGAGGAGCAAATTAAGAACATGGACAAACAACGAACTTCGTAGGTTTTCCCCCGCTATCACTTGAGAAAAATAATTATTATTTGAAATCTAAAATAGGGCATGAAAATACGACATTTAAAAAGACTCTTTAGAGCATATGAAAGGTTTTATGCGTCCACTTAAAGAAAAGGCTGCTTACGCTGAACGGATACTGTCTTGGCATTACTGATAACAGGGATAAAACTGATCTTTTCGTTATGCGACTGGCGGCACTTCTAGAATAGCAACATGTAAACATACTGAGGGCTGTAAATTCATCTCTCTTGACTATCGGCATCACATTAGGCTTCTCTTGGGTGAGGAAATTAACTCGAAATCACCCTGTCAACCTAGATGTGTAAATGCGCACTGGGGTCTGCCATCCCGTGTCATTAATTATTCGAGTTTAGAAGCATTACAATCGAATAGGTCTTGTATCATCTCGATTTGAGAAAATCGATTTAATTGAGATAGAAATAATGTCTCATATTAATCTGGTTGAGATACAGAATATGTCTAGTCAATTTGATGGGAATGTGGAATAAATCTTGTACATATTTAGTTGACCGGAATGTAGAATGCACCCTGAAGAAACCTTGCTGAAATGTTGAACTCATGCCTCAACGTGAATGGAACAAAACTCCGATGGATCACTCTCTTCTGCTCATTGAAGTCACCTTAAATTCTTTAGGCGTGAGCAAGCCGTTGCTGACTGTCGGAGTAATGTTTAGATATGGGCTTTGGTTCAACGATATTGTAACTCTTTTTAGAGTTTCTTCGTTCAGTTTCGAAGTGAGACGTTCATTTCTCTGAATATGGTTGAACTTTTCTTCCGCAATACGGAATATAATGGAGAAATAATCTTAAAGTGTGAGTGTTTCTGGTGGTAGAACTCCTCAGGGGATACAACTATTATATTTATGGGAATTAGCGCTCACAGGGGGAAAATGTGAGGGTCCGAACTGAGAGTTAGGTAGGCCTTCTTTTTGTTGGGATAAAATGTTTTTTGCTATGTTAAGGACCACCTTTTTCGGTTCACCGCTGCCCTGTTGTTTAGCACCTACTCCTTTCTTCTTCAACTTTTATCTTGTTTCATTAACTTCTTTCTCAACTTTCTGTTTGTATGCGCCTTCTGCAAAGATTCCGCAGTCCCTTATCTCCATACTGAATACCTTTGTTATGCACTTCTTAAGCACCGTGCGGTGCTTCCTCCATCATTTCTTCGAAACGCTCTTTTTCCTTTAGAGGTTAGGGAGGCTTAAGCTAACGTATAATCTTCTGGTGGTAACAAAACGTGCTCCGTGAATTCAATTTGATTAGTCATTTTTCTTTAATGTTAAGTATTTAAACTTTCATAAAGTTCTCACTTACATCACAGTTCTTTACATTACCGTAAAGAGTTAAATAATACGGTTTCGCCTAATGAGGTTGTAAAGGAAAATGTTCAAATGATCTGGACGGAGTTTTTCTTCATTCAGATGAAATTTTTTTATCCAATTGAAATAAAGCGAAACTTTGATGGTAATCCTTGTGTAAAAATTAATTTTCCTTCTTTATCGTAGTTTCCCCAACATTGCATGATGATATCTGTAAGAAAACAGTTGCAAGCTTTTAAAATGCTTTAACATGCAAACATTCGCTTTAGCATCCTCTCTTCTTTTAGGCCGCAGGCGAATAAACGGTCACAGCTGGCGTTGTTGCACACAATTCTGAAGGCAGAGGTAAGGCGCCAAACTGCACCGTTTTGCTGAGGGTCACTTGCGGCGCTTCAATACACCCAGCCCGCTGTAGGTCGGCACGCAGCATGCGTCCTCCTCGTCCATGCAAAGTCCAAGAAAAGACGCTGCGAAATGATCAATTCTGGTCAGGACATCAGCTCCACTTTTGGGAAACGATATTGGGAGACCACACTGTCACAAGCAGAGGCATGTGTGTTTGTGGGGCCAAACTACCCAAAACATTGATGCACGAAGATTTTGGTCGGCATTTGAAGTGGGAATGTTGTTTGAAATCCATAAAAAAATGAAATACCTTGGGATATTAGGATGCGTGAATGCGGTATCAAAATATTCAAAATATTTCATTTGGGCATGATTCCGATTGTATTTGGAGCGTAAATGGGGTATGAAGTTTCATAGAATAATCTGTTAGCGCAGATTTTGGTCTGCACTTGGAGAGTCAATATACCAAACTCTCCGAAATAGTTCAATACTTGTTAATTCTGAACCATATTTGCAGCGTGAATGTGGTGGTAAATTCCAAAAACAACTTAACGGAAAGCAAATTTTGGGCATCCATTCAGCATTAAAATCGAAATAGCATCGAAACACTACATCACAAAGCCCAGCGCGCATCGATCATGTGTGACACTACAATGAAGTGGTCACGAGGACAGAAAGAGCCGCTGATGCACAAGTTTTCACGCCTCCACGGCTCACAAAGTCTGGAGAACATGACATTATGGCCGTCAAGACTCCCTCCTATGGCGTCCTTCTCCTGACCTGATGACTCAAGTCTGCATCTTGCCTGCTTGATCTTCGCTGCTGTTTTGCAGTTTGGCTGTCAAATGTTGCTTGTTTTTTGCTGGGTCTTTCCTGCATGAGAATAACGATGGTTTGTTCTTTTTTCTCTGTTTGATCTCAGCTGTTGTTTGTTTGATTTTGCGTGATGTATCTCCTTTTTGGGGGAGTTTTGTTTGGTATTTTTAGATGTTTACTCAGTTTTGGTTGTACGATTTGTGTTTTAATTCGTTTAGTATTTTGTCTGTTAGGCCTTCTGCTCTGCGATTTTTTAGGGATCCTGTCTGTAAGGCATTTTCAGCTAGGTCTTGTCTGTGTGTTCATGTATGTTTTGTCTTGTCTGTTAGGTCTTGTCTGTGTGTTCATGTCTGTTTTGTCTTGTCTGTTAGGTCTTGTCTGTTAGGTCTTGTCTGTTAGGTCTTGTCTGTTAGGTCTTGTCTGTTAGGTCTTGTCTGTTAGGTCTTGTCTGTTAGGTCTTGTCTGTTAGGTCTTGTCTGTTAGGTCTTGTCTGTTAGGTCTTGTCTGTTAGGTCTTGTCTGTTAGGTCTTGTCTGTTAGGTCTTGTCTGTTTGGTCTTGTCTGTTAGGTCTTGTCTGTTAGGTCTTGTCTGTTAGGTCTTGTCTGTTAGGTCTTGTCTGTTAGGTCTTGTCTGTTAGGTCTTGTCTGTTAGGTCTTGTCTGTTAGGTCTTGTCTGTTAGGTCTTGTCTGTTTGGTCTTGTCTGTTTGGTCTTGTCTGTTAGGTCTTGTCTGTTAGGTCTTGTCTGTTAGGTCTTGTCTGTTAGGTCTTGTCTGTTAGGTCTTGTCTGTTAAGTCTTGTCTGTTAGGTCTTGTCTGTTAGGTCTTGTCTGTTAGGTCTTGTCTGTTAGGTCTTGTGTGTTAGGTCTTGTCTGTTAGGTCTTGTCTGTTAGGTCTTGTCTGTTAGGTCTTGTCTGTTAGGTCTTGTCTGTTAGGTCTTGTCTGTTAGGTCTTGTCTGTTTGGTCTTATCTGTTTGGTCTTGTCTGTTAGGTCTTGTCTGTTAGGTCTTGTCTGTTAGGTCTTGTCTGTTAGGTCTTGCCTGTTAGGTCTTGTCTGTTAGGTCTTGTCTATTAGGTCTTGTCTGTTAGGTCTTGTCTATTAGGTCTTGTCTGTTAGGTCTTGTCTGTTAGGTCTTGTCCGTGTGTTCATGTCTGTTTTGTCTTGTCTGTTTTGTCTTGTCTGTTAGGTCGTGTCTGTTAGGTCTTGTCTGTTAAGTCTTGTCTGTTAGGTCTTGTCTGTTAGGTCTTGTCTGCTAGGTATTGTTTGTTAGGTATTGTCTGTTAGGTATTGTTTGTTAGGTCTTATCTGTTGGGTCTCGCCAGTTGCTCTTTGCCTTGGATTAATTTGTTTGATTTTGTTAGTCGCCTGTTTACTCTTGAGTTTTATCTGTTTGGTGTTGCTTGTTGCCTGCTTGGTGTTAGATGTTGTCAGTTAGATTTTAATTGATGGGTTTTGCTGGTTGCCTTTCGGATCTTGCCAGATTGGTCTGTGCTGTTGGGCCTTCACTGTTTGCTAGTTTCTCGCCTGTTGGGTTGTGCAGGGTACTGTTAGATTGTGCGTCTTGTATCTTGCCTGTCTGTCCTCAGCTGTTGCCCGTTGAATCTTGCGTGTTGAGTGTTGCCTGTTGCTTGTCGAGTTGAAGGGTGGCAGGAATCTTGGATGTTGAGTTCTGACAGTTATCTCGATATTATCTGGTGTTAGCGTGATATTGTGTACTGTTTTGATTGCCAAAAATCCATTTTCTATTTTATGATCTGTACAATAATGCAATCACACACTAGGCTCCGTAACCACACGCGGTCATCCTAGTCACCCAAATTTTGTAATTACACACCCTAACTAAATCAATCTTTTTCAAAATTATGAAACTGTTTTAGTTACGTCATCAGGCAATTCATTCATCAAGATATTACTTTCAAAGAGACTTAAAACAAGGAAAATGACGTATGATTCCTATATATTTTGGATAAATCGTTGGAATTCCAAATGAGACGGAGTAGCAGGTATCGTTCCTCTCCTAAGAGCACCTTCGTTGTGGATAGGGAAGCTTAAACTACTTATCTTATCTAATATAATCTCCTAGCAACTATCGTTTTAGTACTCTAAATCCCCTTAAAGCTAATCATGGCAACGAAGTTTGCTTGATTTCAAACTAGGAAAAAATGGTGAACAACAAAACAGACCTGTGTTTCGTCCACCTTTTGGATGATACAAATTATAGGAATATGAAATAAATATAGCAAAGAAGCAGGCTGAGACTAAATAAGTTCCCTAGGTCACAGTAAACAGAAGTTCATTAACCGAAGCTTTGAGTTGTGTCCCGCCAGTCACACGGCGATCGCCGCGTCCACCTTCATTAGGTGGTCAGAACCAGCGTACTTTGCTGTGCAAAACTCGGACATTTAGCCCACGCTAAATATTCACTCGTTCATAAAGATCTCTTTTGTCTTCAGGAGATTCTCACAACGCCGACCGCAGCGCGGGACCTTTGGATGCGTTCAGTTCGCTGTGACAGGAAGCAAAAGTTGCGTTCTAATTGTCAAGAGTTAGGCGTGCAGATTGCGTGTTGCTGCTCCGTGTTGTTGTGGTGTTGTGTGCTGCTGCTCTGTGTTGTTGTGGTGTTGTGTGCTGCTGCTCTGTGTTGTTGTGGTGTTGTGTGCAGCTGCTCTGTGTTGTTGTGGTGTTGTGTGCTGCTGCTCTGTGTTGTTGTGGTGTTGTGTGCTGCTGCTCCGTGTTGTTGTGGTGTTGTGTGCTGCTGCTCCGTGTTGTTGTGGTGTTGTGTGCTGCTGCTCCGTGTTGTTGTGGTGTTGTGTGCTGCTGCTCTGTGTTGTTGTGGTGTTGTGTGCTGCTGCTCCGTGTTGTTGTGGTGTTGTGTGCTGCTGCTCTGTGTTGTTGTGGTGTTGTGTGCTGCTGCTCCGTGTTGTTGTGGTGTTGTGTGCTGCTGCTCTGTGTTGTTGTGGTGTTGTGTGCTGCTGCTCCGTGTTGTTGTGGTGTTGTGTGCTGCTGCTCTGTGTTGTTGTGGTGTTGTGTGCTGCTGCTCCGTGTTGTTGTGGTGTTGTGTGCTGCTGCTCTGTGTTGTTGTGGTGTTGTGTGCTGCTGCTCTGTGTTGTTGTGGTGTTGTGTACTGCTGCTCTGTGTTGTTGTGGTGTTGTGTGCTGCTGCTCTGTGTTGTTGTGGTGTTGTGTGCTGCTGCTCTGTGTTGTTGTGGTGTTGTGTGCTGCTGCTCTGTGTTGTTGTGGTGTTGTGTGCTGCTGCTCCGTGTTGTTGTGGTGTTGTGTGCTGCTGCTCTGTGTTGTTGTGGTGTTGTGTGCTGCTGCTCTGTGTTGTTGTGGTGTTGTGTGCTGCTGCTCCGTGTTGTTGTGGTGTTGTGTGCTGCTGCTCCGTGTTGTGGTGTTGTGTGCTGCTGCTCTGTGTTGTTGTGGTGTTGTGTGCTGCTGCTCTGTGTTGTTGTGGTGTTGTGTGCTGCTGCTCTGTGTTGTTGTGGTGTTGTGTACTGCTACTCTGTATGATTGTGTGCTACTGCTCCGCATTGTGTGTTGTCTCGTGTTGATGTGTAGTGTTGTAGAGTTGTCCCGTGCTAATGCGATGTTGTACGGTACCGGCTCCGTTTTGATGTGTTGTTTAGCGTTGTCTCGTGTTGATGTAATATTGTACGATATTGGTCCCATGTTGATGTGTAGCGTTGTCTCGTGTTGATGTAATATTGTACGATATTGGTTCCATGTTGATGTGTAGCGTTGTCTCGTGTTGATGTAATATTGTACGATATTGGTTGCATGTTGATGTGTAGCGTTGTCTCGTGATGATGTAATATTGTACGATATTGATTCCATGTTGATGTGTAGCGTTGTCTCGTGTTGATGTAATATTGTACGATATTGGTTGCATGTTGATGTGTAGCGTTGTCTCGTGATGATGTAATATTGTACGATATTGGTTGCATGTTGATGTGTAGCGTTGTCTCGTGTTGATGTAATATTGTACGATATTGGTTGCATGTTGATGTGTAGCGTTGTCTCGTGATGATGTAATATTGTACGATATTGGTTGCATGTTGATGTGTAGCGTTGTCTCGTGTTAATGTAATATTGTACGATATTGGTTGCATGTTGATGTGTAGCGTTGTCTCGTGATGATGTAATATTGTACGATATTGGTTCCATGTTGATGTGTAGCGTTGTCTCGTGTTGATGTAATATTGTGCGATATTGGTTGCATGTTGATGTGTAGCGTTGTCTCGTGATGATGTAATATTGTACGATATTGGTTGCATGTTGATGTGTAGCGTTGTCTCGTGTTGATGTAATATTGTACGATATTGGTTGCATGTTGATGTGTAGCGTTGTCTCGTGTTGATGTAATATTGTACGATATTGGTTGCATGTTGATGTGTAGCGTTGTCTCGTGATGATGTAATATTGTACGATATTGGTCCCATGTTGATGTGTAGCGTTGTCTCGTGATGATGTAATATTGTACGATATTAGTTCCATGTTGATGTGTAGCGTTGTCTCGTGTTGATGTAATATTGTACGATATTGGTTGCATGTTGATGTGTAGCGTTGTCTCGTGTTGATGTAATATTGTACGATATTGGTTGCATGTTGATGTGTAGCGTTGTCTCGTGATGATGTAATATTGTACGATATTGGTCCCATGTTGATGTGTAGCGTTGTCTCGTGTTGATGTAATATTGTACGATATTGGTTCCATGTTGATGTGTAGCGTTGTCTCGTGTTGATGTAATATTGTACGATATTGGTTGCATGTTATAAAATTTAGGGCAAGAACCACACCACAAAGCATATTATTTTTTCAAAAATTAAAAAAAAACACATATTTGTGGTCATCTATAAGAACGTTTGGGGCCGAAACCCATCTTCAGCTAAGAAATCTGGAACGAATTGACAGATTTCTCAGCTGAAGATGGGTTTCGGCCCGAAACGTTCTTATAGATGACCACAAATATGTGTTTTTTTTTAATTTTTGAGAAAAAATAATATGCTTTGTGGTGTGGTTCTTGCCCTAAATTTTATAACATGCAACCAATATCGTACAATATTACATCAACACGAGACAACGCTACACATCAACATGGAACCAATATCGTACAATATTACATCAACACGAGACAACGCTACACATCAACATGGGACCAATATCGTACAATATTACATCATCACGAGACAACGCTACACATCAACATGGAACCAATATCGTACAATATTACATCAACACGAGACAACGCTACACATCAACATGGGACCAATATCGTACAATATTACATCATCACGAGACAACGCTACACATCAACATGGAACTAATATCGTACAATATTACATCAACACGAGACAACGCTACACATCAACATGCAACCAATATCGTACAATATTACATCAACACGAGACAACGCTACACATCAACATGGAACCAATATCGTACAATATTACATCATCACGAGACAACGCTACACATCAACATGCAACCAATATCGTACAATATTACATCATCACGAGACAACGCTACACATCAACATGCAACCATAATTATTTCTCAAGAAGTTAGGAATATTTATCTTAACGATCAGACTAATTATAAAATTTAGTTCAAGAACCACACCACAAAGCATATTATTTTTTCTCAAAAATTAAAAAAAAACACATATTTGTGGTCATCTATAAGAACGTTTCGGGCCGAAACCCATCTTCAGCTAAGAAATCTGGAACGATACAAAAAGTCGTACGTAAAATAGAAAAACATGAGCCAGATATTTGAACATTTATAAAGCAAATAATTTTTTTTTTAAAAACAGACACTAAAACTGCACCAGCTACGCATCACAAAGGAACAAAAGACAAAACGCTAAAAAATGAAATCGAAGCTAACTATCCTAAGATCACAAAGGGACGGAAGGGCAAGTGATCACTGGAATTCGGTGAGAGTAACTGACTAACCAACTAAAAGTAGAGGATGCGCACTTTGCATGTCGTTGAGCTCAGGTTTGGATTTATGAATATGCAGAGATTCTAATATTCTAAGTTTTATGGAAGAACTAGAGGAGCCAATGATAGAAAAGTCAGAGTCTGAGATTTTAACGTTACATTGAAAATCAGTGTGTGAACGGATCGAAGAGTGGGATGGGTGGCAAAGACGTGCACCTGTTCTATGACTGATTCCAACGTGCTCAGCTCGCCTAACGCGCAAAGTTCGGTTCGTAGAACCAACATATGCGGATGCACACTGTGCACAACGAAAACGATAAACTAAACAAGAGTGGAGACACATTGGAATTTTGTCTTTGTAATGGAACAAGGAACTTATTGTTTAAGAATTGACAGGGATGAGCTTGAGGGAAATTTGGGGAAAGTAGGTTGACACAAGTTGCAATAATTCACGTTTCAATTTTTCAGATTGCTGACCAAAGTATGGCATTGAAACATACATATCCAATTTCGCAGCGGTCAAAGGTGCAGGATCAGCTTTGTGTATGCTATCCAGAAAATACCTAATTTTTGATTCAACTAAATTAAGAGGAAAACCATTGTCAGTAAAAAAAGAACGTAAAAATTGAAGTTCAGCATGTAAAACCTCATATGTCGAGCAGATCTTATAAGCTCTAGATAGCAGAGTTTTAATTGCATTGATTTTAAATTTAAAAGAACAAAAACTAAAAAAACTAGAACCAAGGCCCGAAAAAGAGGGTTTCCTAAACACAGAAGTTTCCAGCGTGCCATTGCGCCTGGTGACCATGGTATCTAAAAACGCTAACTGGTTGTTGCTTTCGCATTCCATGGTGAAATTAATTGAACCGTGTTTACTATTAAGATATTCAAGGAAGAGATGGGGATGAGAAGGGTCCTTAAACAAAACGAAACTGTCATCGATGTATCTCTGATAAAATACTGGGGCAAACTCTTGAGGACAATCCCGCAACCAAGCCTTTTCGTGATGGCTCATAAAAAGATTGGAAAACGTTGGCCCCAGGGGAAGTCCCATCCCCAGACCATCAAGCTGCCTGTATAATTTGCCCTCGAAAATAAAAAATGAATTAAGAACACTGTGCTCAAGCAAGGTTTTAAACAAATCCCGCGATAACCCTAAAGCAGTGGAAGCAGCATTTCCAAAAAGCTGCGAAATACAAATATCCATGGTTTCTTTCAAAGGTACATTGGTGAACAGACTTTCAACGTCAAAGGATGCCATAAAATAATTAGCTGAACTGCTTAGTTTGGAGAGTCTATCTATAAATACAAATGAATTATCAACAGTGTAATTACTAGTGGTAAGTGGGTTTAAAACAGGAACGAGATACTTTGCAATTTTGAAGCTAGGCGTATTATAAGCGGCAAATATGGGTCTAAATTGAAACTTCCTAGCGAAATCGGCCTTGTGAACCTTAGGTAAGCCATATAGTATGCCTGGGCCAGAACCGGAAACAAACAAGCTATTGTAAACTCCGTCACTGAGCACCGAAATCTTCTTGAGTTTGCGCAAAAAGTTGTTGATTTTATCCTCTATTTTGGTAGCGTAGCGATGAATAGGTTCAATTATTAATTCAAATTTTGTGGGGTCAGAAATAATAGCGGTCATTTTTTCGACATATACCGGTCTGTCAACAAGGACCACACCCCGGCCCTTATCAGGCTTACACACTACCAAATTCGGATTACGGCCTAACTCTTTCAACAAGGCTACATCTGCATACGAAAATACAGCAGAAAATATTTTTGAACTTCTGAAGTTGTAAAAGAATTTATGAGTCACTGATCGCAAGCGGTTGCAAAATTCATCAAAACTAGTATCTTCTGCAATTATTTGAGATTTAAGATCAAGCGCTAACTTTTCGAAACATGGAAAATATTTAAAATAATCAAGTTTGTACACGGGCAAACCAAAATCCAAGCCAAAAGCCAGTAGAGTTCTAAGACGTGAAGTTAGGTGAATAGAGCTGAAGTTGAAAATAACCTTGTCAGGGTTGCAGGGCTGAAGATGGTTGAGAATTCCCAGATCTTTGAGTTTCTTCACATGAGTGATCTTCGTGGCAGCTATAAATTCACCAACTGAGAGACGCACAGATCTAAAAATGACTGCCCTCATAATAGGCGAGAACAAATCACGGACATCACTCTCAGAAGCCGTTACTGCTGCAGAAGCTGCCTTAATGGAGGTTTTTTTCGAATTGATTTCCCGTGTTAAGAGCTGGGCTTGCCACGATTTATAAAAAGATGCTGATTGCAAAGAACGGCGATATAATTTGAATCTTAAAAATTTCGGACACACATTATAAACTTTGCACTTCACTAAAAAATCGTAATCAAGTTTCAGTTTCTCATATTTTCTTGAGTTCGTTTCAAATTTACGAAAAGCTTTGTAATGTTCAATGCCATAATTATTTCTCAAGAAGTTAGGAATATTTATCTTAACGATCAGACTAATTATAAAATTTAGGGCAAGAACCACACCACAAAGCATATTATTTTTTCTCAAAAATTAAAAAAAAAAACACATATTTGTGGTCATCTATAAGAACGTTTCGGGCCGAAACCCATCTTCAGCTAAGAAATCTGGAACGAATTGACAGATTTCTCAGCTGAAGATGGGTTTCGGCCCGAAACGTTCTTATAGATGACCACAAATATGAGTTTTTTTTTTAATTTTTGAGAAAAAATAATATGCTTTGTGGTGTGGTTCTTGCCCTAAATTTTATAATTAGTCTGATCGTTAAGATAAATATTCCTAACTTCTTGAGAAATAATTATGGTTGCATGTTGATGTGTAGCGTTGTCTCGTGATGATGTAATATTGTACGATATTGGTTGCATGTTGATGTGTAGCGTTGTCTCGTGTTGATGCAATGTTGTGCGACGTTTGCTTCGAGTTGTGATGTGTAGTGTTGTCCCGTGTTGGTGCGATGTTATATGGTGTTGACTACGCGTTGTAATGAATTGAACTCATTTTACATGCAGGTCACGTGGCATTATGCCTCCCAAAGTCTCAATAGCCTTATAACAAGACACCACTGATAACTTGGATGCATCTATGTTGCCTTGCCAAATACCAAGGATATACAACGCTGCTAGGCTCGTGGGCTGCAAAAATACAATTTTAGTGTATTTTTGCTTTTCTTCTCAGATGTCGTGAGCATTCTGCTTTGTCAGATCGGTCTCCATGTTCAGCAAAGCGTGTTACTAATTTCGCATTTACAAGTGAACTTTTTCGTTAATTCAAATTGGTTTTTCTTATCGAGTGCAACAGGGATTATGAGTCTCTTTAGTGCAATGTATTTACTGATTTGTCAGTTTTGGCACGTTGCCAACCTCTCCTGATTTTTTGCAGGTGTTTCTGTGCCAATATTCTTCATTTATCGCAGCCGCAACAGAAACTGTCATAAATAATAAGATCCAGCTGTCCGCTAGTGTAAGAATCCCATGTTACAAGCTACTTCTTATTTCTTGTGCGTACGTGCTTAATTGCAGAGGTAAGTTCAAACGGCTTTTTTCATGTTATTGTAAACGGAGTAAAATTTTATGCCTCTGAAATCCAGTCGACAGATTCAAAGTATTCTAAATTCTTTAAGAATTTTGACCAATATCGGTGCTCGCCTGTTGAGACTGCGTAGGGAAGGACGCAGGATTTGTGCATACGTGCAGTGCTTAGGAATACGAACAGTTTTGATTGAACGCTCGGCACATCCATTACTGAATGACTTATTCTTTCCCCTTTAACGCGCAAAAAATCTCATAAATGAACACGTTTTTTAGTTTACTCAACATATGAAAAACAGCGCCTAATGCAAATGTGTGCTATGCCTATTTTACAAAGTCATTTACTACCTTTAGTTTAAGATCCAGGCAATTCATACACAAGCACTACCACCAGATTAAACAATTTATGTTTAGCCAATAGAAGTTACGCGCGAGTTAGGCGAAAAATCTGCTGTAAGGCAAGTATCTCGTCCGTTTAGGTCACTACGTAGTACGTAGTAATGGTTCTCTATATTTTTATCCAATTTCTAAAACGATATTCTCAGCATCACGCTTTCGTCATCTCTCGCTCTCTATAATACTTACATGAGAAGGTGCATTCAAGTCATACGCACACAATCCTGACAGCCCTCACTTTCTACCAAGCTACTACAGCACCGCCGTACTGACGTACGAGTATGTTTTATTTACAAAGCGGATTTGCAGGCTTAGCGTCAGTTTCACACTGCTCGTTGGGATATTTTCGAACTACATAGTTAAATATTCTACTCTGTGATCTTGGCTCCATAACTGAATGCGCGCATATTTTTTGTTTTGTTCTGGAATTTCTAATTTTGAAAAGCGCTTTTCTATAATATCCTCACCTCCATAGAGATATTTATAAATAGAAAACGTCTCTTAACGAAAAGCAGTTACTCAGCAAACATTTTACGAGCTACGGCTTGGGCTCTAACGACATTTCTAGGGAATGCTTCCCTTGTGGTTGCCTTCTCTTTTGGTGCTCCATCATTGTGAGTTACTTCTGCAACTCAGTAAGTAGTTCATCGTCAAATAGACTTGTGGTCGTGCATGTGCCGCAACTTTCGCTGGCGCTGCAATAATCGATGACTCTGAATGTAACTTTTATTTCTCTGTGACTGCTATTGCGATGCCTGCACATGAAATGCGTTAAGCTGCTTGGTATTAAAAAACTGCTCGAGAATAAGCCATTCAGTTTGTATCTGTTTTATGAATGAGCAAAATGCATCGGGAGTTTCTTCAATGAAAATTTATTTTGATCTACATCAACTCATATATTTCTGAGCTCTGGTTCTTAGTTTGTTTTTGTGCTCATTAACGAACGAAAACACTGGTTCGCTTGTAGTACAATATTTGCACTGTCTTTTTTTGAAGGGGCGTTGTCATCTCTTAATAAATGAGTAATTCTGCCTTACATCCTTCCTCTCAGAAATGTCCAAGACGTCACCTCCTCTAATAAAAAACCCTGCCTAAGGTCCTTGGTTTGAAGGATGCTATGAAGCGACAACATCAGCTCGTTAGGAGTATAGAAATGTCAGATATAATAAAGGAACGGAAGAAAACAATCCAAATAAGATCAAAGGACTGAACATCAAAAATAAATTCAGCTCTGTTCTCTGCTTGACCAGATCACTTCACACACAAGCTTTATTACGAATGTTTGAAGTTTGATAAATTTGGCCTCAATAAGTGACTGGTGAAAGTTTAATGTCGGTTTGAATATAATTTCGCGTTAGCTTCTAGAATTATGTTTTCTTCTGAATTTCAAGGTACGCCAATTTGATCTAGAATTTTTGGTGTTCTAGCTAAAATTTTATTCAAATTTACTAACTTTTACTTTTTTCAGAAGTGAAGATTTACGTCAGTTGGACATAGGTTATGATTCTCTTTTCAAATTAACCTGAAAATGATCGACTTACCTACGGTCTTTGTTTTTTCCCGCTCGACTTACAAAATCGTGATAAATGTATAAAACTGAATCGACCGTACAACATGTAGCCACTGCACATTTGCTTCTACTGCTTCTAATAGAATATGCTATCCCTGGAGCAGCTGGTGGCCATTTTATTTTGAACTTTCATTGTTTCCTGGAATGATCTGTCTTGACCAAATAAATTAGTTCTTCTGAAAGCAAAGCAATCACAAGTCTTCTTCCACTCTTCGGTTTGAAAAGAACTTCTTCTTAGGCCAATGAAAGTTGAAGCTAAACCTTGCTGGAAAATAACGACGCCTGGAAAAGAAAAACATCGTAGAAATAAGGCATCGGCCACCCGCGCTGGATCCGGCGCAGCGTATCCAATATACGGAGGCGTTCATCCATCACGGGAGAATAATATTGTGCAGCGGGCACACAAGCTCCATCTGATCTGCCATTGAGGTTTGATGGAGCAATTTCAGGGCCTTTCGAAGCCGCAATTTGAGGTCCATAGAAAAGGAAGCACGCCGCGCACCGCCTCTCAAAAGGCCTCCGTAATCAATGCACTGCTCCCCATTCGAGGCAGGCGCTCACACGTGACTCGAGCGTCTTATTGTATCTTGCTTTCCTGCGCTCTCTATACAAATTAAGTGCCTCGAGAACGCCTTTCATCAATGTGAGCTATTCAGCGTGTATCCCTCGTGGAATCCAGCGAGAGGTTTTTACATTTCGCGCTCTCGATTCTTTGAGGTTTGAGCAAAAAAATATCGTTTTGAAAATATATAGGCTATTCGTTGTCACGTTACCCAGGATATTTGATTTTGCATTTTAGAAACACAAGCTCTTCTCGGGTGTCATACCTGAAGTATTTATAGCACACTCACCGATTAAAGTGGAGTTCAGTTGATTTCATCAAAAAATGCGCGTATGTTTTGTAAATTTTTTACTGAATAGGGGATTTATCACAAAATATCCGATTCTTGCAATTATACTACTTTTTAAAATCAGTATTAATTATTATTAAAAGAATTCATAAGAGAATTGAATAATAATAATAATTGAACTGGGTAGGCGGTGTTTCACTATTAGGGTAATTTCCAAGTGTTGTTTCTGTCTAAAATAAATTATCGTTACAAGTATAATTATAATTTGTGTGAACGATCGCTTAGTGCAGGAGTTGTTTCTATGATCTACGCAACGTCATCAGTAATTCTTATGAGCCTTCTGATATGCTGCCGTTTACTACGTAATGCAAGTATTTATACTAAAACAAGGGGGTCAATCAGTTGAAAAGAGTAATACATGTAGGTCAACACATGGATATTGGTGGAAAAACCGTTCGAATCGAAGAGAGTGTAAATCATACATGAGTATTGGAGTTGAATGGAATCGAATCGTTAAACAACAAAGAGAATTAAAAAATCGGTTTCAATTTTTGTCTTCCTTAGTAATGAGGAAACTGACCAGGCATGCCATATACAAAGCCATCCAGTTAATGAGGCATCAACCCTATACGCGAGTAACGAACCAGAGAGCTCAAAAATACGTCAATGAATACAAAGTACTTCACTTCACCGTACTCGACTCACCTAACGCCGCTGAATAGAGAGTATGCAACGGCCTCGTAATGAGTGATGCTTTTGTAGGAGCAAAAAGCAATTGCGCTGTCGCGCGTGACCGAGATCTCCCCTCTATTTGTTGCAAGTAGGACGGGATACTTGGAGCGCTTTGAGTCCACTACAGCTGATCGCGCTCAGTAAACATGTTCCAGACACGTCCTGCAGTCACGGTCCGCCGCTGCACGCGTGCCGAGCGGGGCGAGTCGACCTGTCAGGTGCACCTGAACCTGTGCACATGATGAGGTTTTGTACGTGATGAGTATTGCATGATGAGCATTAGTGTTGGCTACTGTCGCACTTCTATAGTAATTCTATTGTTAGTTGATGTTGGTGTAATTGAGGGAAATCTTTTTCACTTGTTTAAACATACTATTAAAATATCGTACGCATACAGACGTTAAGACCTGCCTCAATGCTATAGTAATTCTATCATAATGCAGTAAGTTTATATGAGTCGGGGCATGTCTCACTTGTCTTGCTTTTCAGCGCGCAGTAAAATTTCGTCACATTGAAAACTTGTAGCCACAGCTGTATGCGTTAAATCGTTGAGCAGCAAGTTACTTTCAGTTATTGTGACCGTTATTACAATGTTACTTTAGCTGTGAAAGTATTATTTATGGGCAATTAAACCGTCTACAAGACAGATATACGTACATTTACATAAAAACATCTATATCCTAATGAAATTTATTTTATCTGCGATTGATAACCTCAAAATAAGATTGTTCTGTTATCAAAACTAGTCTTAGAAATGTGGGTGACCTCAGCAATGCAACGAAAATGGGTAGTCCAAAGAACGTTGAAATATTTTCTTACTAGTGAAAGATTTCTTGTTTACAGAATCTATTGGTAAAAATAATTATACATGTTTCCAAAAATTAATCTCTTAGTTCATGCATATTGCATATTTTTTCGAAATTTCAATAGGAAAGTTCTGCTGTTGAAGTTTGCTTTCTGTCAATGTGGTTGGGCATTGCTTTAAGAAGTGAAATGTGTCCTCATGGCGTGTGCTGAAATGAACACAAACTGAAATTACGAAGAAAATACTGGATTGAAAATCTTGACAAATTGAAAAGGGAATTGAATACATCTGGATGTCAGTGGCTATCTTGAATCGTCACCTTATTACAAATTTTGAAAAAAGAGAAAATTACATGGGCATTAATGATAATAAACAGAAAATATTTTGATGTCCGGGTCAATTATTAGTTCAAGTAAAAGATTGTTACATCTCTAAAATAAATGATCAAATTGTAGTTAATGAGATGCATTAAAAACAAATATAAAAAATGAAACCGAGCAGGTAGAACACATGTAGTTATCCTTAGAATATTTGAAAGGAATACGGGCTGTTTGTATTAATCAGGTTTAGTATTCACTTAAAAATACGCAAAGACTTTAAAACCCTGATGTCATTCGCAGTTGAAGCCAAGTCCAAAATTTTGAAATGAGTAGCAGGTGTGAGAGCACTGCATTTTCAGCCTAATTGCGCACTGCTGAATGAGATGGGTGAGCAAGTGCCCAGTCCGAATGACAGAAAAGGTAGTGGAGTTATACGCTCGTGTAAGTGCCCCATGACTGGAAATTTGAACGCATAACCGTCGCAAGTTCTTCGGGGCTTGCAGCCTTCTTGTTGCCAAAAAATCCTCTAACAACAGCCTCTTATTTTTTGATGTGCCCTATGTCAGCTTTGAAACTGCAAGTGTTCTCGAAAGTGAGCTTGTTAGTTTCATTTTAGGAAGTTTTGGATATTTAAACGTTGCTCTTTTTCAGGCACGCATCCCAAATGTAACACAGAAGTTATTAAGATCATACAGGGAGCGGCATCTTCCAGTGGAACACATGGCGTCAAACAATTCAGAACCTGTTCTACACACCTGTACTCATACAGATCTCTGAAGCAGATTAATTGCATTAGAAATGTAAATAACCATCAATTACGGTAACTCTCCACATGAAGATTCTTTTCAATCGATCATGAAGATCAATTAAATTATCAGGCGATGATCATAATTATAAGCTAATGACTTAAGAACACAAGTATTATCGCTAAGACTACATATAGCTAATTTTACAAGACTGAGCACATTTTTAAAACCTAGGGTTTTTCCGTTCAAAAATTGCTCCAAAACTTCGGAACGTGATATGTCTTCATGGCAAATTATTTCACAGTGTCATAAGGCGATGCTAATTTTAATAAACGTCGATTCTATTCAACTGTGATCAATTTTTTTTGTTCATACCCAAATCACATATAAAAGTACCCAAATCGTGATAGTTTTAACAAATGTTGATTTTTTTCAAGTGTGACTGAAATTTTCTTGCCTAAATCTAAATCATTTTTATAGTAGCTTATTCGCCGGTACGACGTAAAAAAAATTAAGCCGGACCACAATAACATTCTTACCAAGATGATATATAGACCTGAGTGACGCGTGACCTTTCAAGTGGCAGGCTCAGCGCTCCTTAAATCATCCCATGAACAAGCTGGCGAGCGCACCACGAGTTGCCTGTTGATGTGACACCTTGTCCTTTGTTGTCGGCGTCACCACTGGCAACACGGTCCTCGCTAATTGTGGCCGTGCTGTAATTCTGGTTCGTGCTGTTAGCATTGCCCCGTGTCTTGATTGGGGTTCGTGCTAATATTATTGGCCCGTGTCTTGATTGTGGTTCATGCTAATGTTATTGACCCGTGTCTTGATTGTGGTTCATGCTAATATTATTGGCCCGTGTCTTAATCTCGATTCGTGCTATTATTATTATTGGCCTTGTCTCGGTTGTGGTTCGTGCTATAGGTATTGACCCGTCCCATAATTATAATTTCTGCCATTATTATTGGCTCGAGCCGTAATTAGAGTTTAAGCTGTTATTATTGGCACGTGCCATCATTATGGTCCACTCCACAGCCGCGGCTCACCGTCGCGTCTGATTGGTGGGCCGCTTTAATTTTGACGTCACATTAGCGGGCAATTACGTCAATTGCCGGATAATTTACGTAAATTTACGATGTCGCGATGATGAAATTAGACTGGTTGGTTTGTAGCGACGGTGGCAGCAACCACGAGCTGGCTGAGCATCTCGTGCCTGGACCCAGTCAAACTTTTCCGCCGGAGCATGCATGTTTTTCGCCACCTAAGGGATTTAATTACTTAGGCGGCGAAAAACATGCATGCAGGCGGCTCAAAAGTTAGACTGGGGAGCAGGTATGAATTTACTGCGTTACAGTCACTGATGGAAATTGGACATCTTATGGGTACATTTTTGGAGGGCTTCACAGAGATGTACCGAGATTTACTTCAATGAAAAACTGGCAGTATTTCGAACGATGGTACTTCGAGTCTATTTTTGTTAACTAAAAAGGTGTTCTTCTTCGAAAATAAAGGATGTCCTTGTAGTGGTTTTTGGAGAGAAATATTTGATTTTTGTCCATGCTATGAGTTCTATACCTTGAGTTAACAAATAATGTTTTCACTCATTAGTTGATAAATCATATCGGATTTCTTGTGGAATTTTGAAAGAGAAACCTGAATATAAAAATTTAATTTTGCATATTCAGAGGTAAAAAATAGTTATTAGTTTAGTTAATAGCCTCCTCAAGGGGATAGAACTGTTGTACCTAAGGGAATTAGCGCACCCAAGAGAAAATGAGAAATCCCGAGATAAAGTTTACGTAGGTCTCCTTTTGACGAAATAAAGTGTTTATTTTTGTTTTGTTACGGACAATCTTTTTTTCGTTTACTGCTGCTGTCCTATATTCCAGCATCTACCACTTTTTTCTTCAACTTCCATCTTGTTTCATTAACTTCTTTCCTAACAAACCTAACAGTTTTTATGCGTAAGTCAACTTGTTTAGGAACACACCTTGTGAATAGATTTCCTGTATCCTTAACTCCATTCTAAATGGTGCCTTCCCTCTTATTCTCTTTGAAACATCTATGCTGTAGTTAGGGAATCTTAAACAAACTTGTCTAATATAATCTACCTTGGTTAATACGATGTATGATTCTGAAAACTCTTCAATTTGCAAAGTGTTATCGTAATTTTTTTCTTAACTTGCTATTCAATTTCTGTTTTGCCCTTCGCAATGTTTACCCGTGAATTTAAAATAATATGCTTTTATATATTAACTAAATTTTAATAATAATATCCATTCATGAAATACATTCGGAGTTTTGCATCGTCAAAAAAAACCCAGGCAATCAAAAATGGCTACTGATTTTTGTCTATGAAAGCCTCATATTTAGTACAAGGTTGAATAATTAAATAACAGATGTGAGCGATGAATGGTTGGCAAAAGCTATTGATCAACTCCTGTAATTTGTATCAACGGCTTGCAAGGCATTTTGAGAGTTTTCTTCCCTTGGATCCCTCTTAAATAGACAAGCGATGGTGAATTATTTCTTTAACGCATTATTGGTCATCCTGAGCTAAGCAACAATAGCGGTTTTAGGTTTTTTTCCGCTACACATACTAAAATGTCACTCGTCTCTGTATAAATTGTGAAGTGGCACAAATTTTATGTGATCGATCCAGTCGAACGATACTCCATTTCGGCTGAATAAAATGTCCTATTTCTCTGAAACCTGTAACTCAAATTCCAATGCACTAGCGGCGTATCACAGATACAGTGCCGTGTTACAAATGCGAGCATTTCTACCACAGAGGGAAGTGCCCGTGCGTTACCCCCGCATCTCACACCCCAACGACAATGCGCAGATAATCTCGCGCCAGAGGGCTTGAACGAAAGCTTCGGCCGCAACGCTTGTCGCGTGCTTGATAAATCCGAACATGTATCATCTCGATCGAGCAGCGCAGCCGTAATCGTTGTCACACTCGTGCTCTGCTCGTGATTTGTTGAGCTCCTTGTGGGACTGCCGAGTCATGGGCGTGATGGCCAGAACACGACCAGTACAGGACATAATTCGCGTGTTACTGCGCCCGTGTTGAGTGAATTGTGGCCGTTGGTTGTAGGGAGCTTTCCTGTTGGTGTTGTCTCATAAACATGATCAAGGTGCATTGCGCTACACATACATCTATATTTCTGTACAATTCTGTCTTCATATAAACATGCAACCACATGACATAGTGCTACGTATATACCTACATTTCCGCACAACTATATCATCATAAGTCCCATATGGCTGGAAGGTCATATAATTACTTATAACTACGCAACAGTGAAACTATAACTAGTTGTTTAGTTATTTAGACCACCCAAGACTCGATGGGTTATGATGCTCCTTTACGCAATTTATAACTGTGAAATTGGTTTAAAATCCTGTTTTTTACAAGAGCAAAATAATTCAGAACTATAAGCGCTTTAAAAAAATTGCTGGTGAGACAGTGAGAAATTCATTCGCCAAATTGAATATACGTAACAGATTTATCTGCTATACCCGGCGTCCCACAAAGATTTCCCCGACTTTTTCACTGATTATATATCCGATTTAAATCAACATATTTTAATTTTCTTTTTTTTACAATGTAGTAAATTTTGTTTCCTTTTTGAATAATTTAAGTTATCGAAAATCGATTAAATAACCATTTTACAGTGATCGATTTACTGAAAGAGTTAGAAAAACTAATTGTTCAAATGAAAAGTTTTTAAAACAATATTGATATTCTTCCTTATTTTATATTTTCCAAAAAACCGAACAAACAAAAATTTAAAAAAGTTCATTTGCTCATTAATAATTCTTCGACAACGAATTGAAGAAGTGTTTCAAGAACTGAAAGAAAACGGTGAAATAATCCGCAAAACTCTCCGTTCAATGGTGGCTAGAAGTAGTACTTGCCTTGAGAGAAATGGAGGGTGTGTCGAAGGATACTAAATTACTTTATTTATTTAAGGTAATGATTTGTTACTCTTTTAAATATATGTTTGTTCATTTTTTTTTGGAAAGTACAAAATAAGGAGAAATACCAACATTGTTTTAAAACCTTTTCCTTTGAACAATTAGTTTTTCTACCCCTTCCATTAAATCGATCATTGTAAAATGGTTATTCAACCGATTTTCAAAAACTTGAATTATTCGAAAAGAAAACAAAATTTACTTTGTTGTTAAAAAAAGACAATTAACACGTTAGGTGCGGCGGGTTACACTGAAGTTCAATATCCAGCTGAAATTTAGAGTCAATTAAAGTAAGAAAATTTGAAAATAGCAAACATTGACTGGATCATAACTTCATTTAACTTTCATTTAGTATTTAAAAAAATTGGGTCAGTGACCGCTGGTCGGCCAGCAGCATTATGGAAATCCCCTAAATGACCACCAGTGGGTCACGCCGCACTTAACGTGTTAAGATATGTTAATTTGAAGCGAAAATATAATCAATTAAAAAGTTGGAGACATTTTTTGGGACATCCGATATAGCATTAGGGATTAGTACAAGTCAAGCCCCCCCCCCCCCCCCAAAAAAAAAACAGATTTTTTCTTATATCTGAGAGAACGAAAAATCATGTGCATTGGGAAAAAGTTAATTTGTTTTTTACTTCAAGTCTAGAAACATGGCGCAACATTTTCCCTTATTTAACTATGAAAATCAGGATTTTACATTTTGCAATGTTTTTACTGAGACCAAAATGTGGCAGGGAGCCCAAGCAAGCGCACAAACTTCATTATTATTGTCATTATTATTTTAATTTTATCACAATAGACGTCTCGATGGAGATTTAAAATATAGGTTGACATTTATTGAATCTCAGTGGTGCAAACCATTGCCTCAACGCGGGGTTCCAGGCACCAACTTACACCGAGGCCGCGCGTCTTGTCCTTGTGGCAGCCCCTCTCAAGCAGACGTTGTGTAGTTGTGTAGAGGGCCATGGAAAGCGGACGCCGAATCTGATGCTAAAATATCTGTGGGAAGCAAGTACACAAACAAACAAGATTATATCAGAGTTTTAAAAGAATTTATATGAATTTATTATAACACAGCAACGTTTATATGAAGTAACAAACATCTATAAAACCAAATAAATAACGGTGTTCTTAGTCACATACAAGTATTCGACTACAGACACATCATATTTCTATGCACCCATGTAAATAATTATGCAGTTACTTAGTGGGCTTACTATTCCTGCGCGGACTGCACGGACGTCATTTGAGGGAACTACGATCACCATGTCCGTAACGGGACTGTAACTGGGGGCAGAAATGATGCGATGTCTCAAACAGCAGCTTACCATTTGGCAGCAATTCCAGCAGGGAAAATTAAGCCTCATTCCATTACAGGGCATCAGCACTTGCGGACCAGCAATAAATGAACCTGGCACCTTATACGCTCACAGAACATCTGCTGTCCTTTATTCAGCGCTGGTCACCACAGCGTGATCGGTGGGCACGTGTGCAGGAACTGAGTCTTGTGTGAGTCAGCCTGATTTTGTGGACCTGTGTTGGTTGTGGGGTGCTGGCCTTCTATTAGCATTTTGTTTTGCGCACCTTGTGTTGGCTACAATAGTGTATTGTGCCCCTACTGCATTTTGTATTGTGCCTCTACTGCCTCAGGCATCGTGCCTCTACTGCCTCAGGCATTGTGCCTCTACTGCCTCAATCATTGTGCCTCTACTGCCTGAGGCATTGTGCCTCTGCTGCCTCAGGCATTGTGCCTCTGCTGCCTCTACTGCCTCAGGCATTGTGCCTCTGCTGCCTCAGGCATTGTACCTCTTCTGCCTCAGGTATTGTGTCTCTACAATGGATTCATAAACGAATCGTCTCACTCATCCTATAATGAGCAAGCTTTGAAATTCATTTTCACGTGTCTATTCCTTTTTATATTTTAGATGTGCGAGTTGTGCTACGTTTTTTATAAATTAATTTTAGCTAACCTTTTCTAACTACATACATACATACATATACCGGGCTTATCCTCCCTATGGGAGGGTAGCCGACAGCAGGCCACAATCACCACACTTAGTCACTAGGAGGCGAGAGAGGCAGCACTGGCCGCACCTGAACTGCCAGGATCAGCAGCAACCCAGCACAACCACCTTCCACAGTCAGGCCCGACAGCCACAGCTGGTTTACTCCGACCGCTTCATTGAGTGCAGCCCCTCCCCCCGCACATGACAGGTCAACCCCATCACACGCGGGCAGCTTCCAGTAACGCGTCAAAAATAAAATTACCTCCTTATACACTGCCCCCACTCACCTCTGTGCGCAGCCATCCCTCTCGCCACGTCCACAGTCAGACCCCTCTCATACAAAGCACGTCGCACCCCATCCATCCAACTCATCCGTGGTCTACCTCGCGCTCGAAGACCACTCACTTCCGACATATATATCTTTTTCACCAGCCGCTCAGCATTCATTCTTTCTACATGCCCAAACCATCCAAGCACTCTTTCATCCACTCGCCTGCTCAACTTCTTGAAAACACCCGTCTGCCCCATGTAATGATTTTCCCGAGAGGCAGCAGACCTTTTCTAACTACTTGGAAATAATTTATAACGGTATATCGGTCTCTTTCAGTAAAGTGTTTTGTGTTCTACTTATAGTGTATAGTGAAAATCCTCCGAGACCTCCTTCAGTGGTATTTAAAATATCTATACACTGTCTGTCATCTTGCTTTAGATAAAATATCCAGGAGAAAACATTTTTATTGTTTTTCCTAATAATACAATAAGCTCCTGGCATGGCTATTGTCCACCTCGCACGGTTGGTCTACCAATTAAAGGGCTATCATTTAAGTAAATTAATATGGCCTATGAATCGGTGACGTGTTACGGAACATTTTTTTCTGGCTTACTGTTTTTTTACCCCATCAATTACTCTTTATGTTTCAAATTTTATTTTGTTTCGTTCACTTTTCCAATCTTGCAGTTTCTATGCACTGGGTATGGAGACACACAGGGTGCGTAGACGCAGTGCACCCTTCTTTCCATACAAAATTGTGCCTCCTTCCTTCCACTTTTAGGAACTCCTTTATTGTAGTCCAGGAGGCTTAAACTAACTTACAATGCTATTCTACTGACCTTACGCGTGTGAAATGGGTACTGAGTTTGCTAGGAGTAGCCATCCTTTTGTACCGGCATTAATATCAGCACTTTTGAAAACTCTCCGTATAACATGATGTGTCTCACCTTGATGTACCCCACTGTATTACTTGATTTGTCTAGCTGGTTAGTAGTCGATCATAATCGGTGATTAGTTGGTGACTCAATTTCATTCCAATTTCACAAATGTGAAAAATTGACTCATAATTATCGGAAGGCTTAAAAGGTCATCAAGGATTTTTAACATGGCGTTGGACTAAACTTATTAATTAATAATAATAGAACTCAGACGTCTAATATTCACCCCAGTGATGAATAATTTTTGTATTCACGAGGATTTCGTGCAAATGTTAAGTGGATGCCGTCATTTATTTGCTCCCAAGGATCCAAATGATGTTATCTTCCCGTGAATTTCACGGATGGACATTGCCCAAGAAATACGTGGAAACGAAGTTGAATAAATGTTATTTATTTCTTATATTTATACTGAAGATTTTCATTGTACCTTACTACAGAGAGAATGAGAGGAATTTCGCCCTGTCTTGTTAATGAAAGGGAATATACCAATTTTTGCTCTGAACAGGACTGCACCGGTCTCCCGTGAACAAAGACATGTTTTAAAATTGCATAATAATGAGGGCAGTTGGATGTATATGATCCCGGTAACGCTTCAGCTCCCTACAACGATTCTAGCAAGTAGCAAATTCTCCGGCATTGAAAAAGCGGCTGCATGGACGATGAGATTCTCAATGAAATTGACGAAAAGCTTTATTCCATTATCACAATTTGTGTTTTTTGACGGCTTTCGCGGCTTTCACACCTCATTCTGAAGTGGTTATTTGTAAGTCTGCCTTGCCGTAACGAGTGTGAGTGTTTGCTCTGGCGCGCACGTCTGAGACCGAGCTCCTGCCGTCTGCTCACTCTAGGCGTGCCTACCTCAAGATTCAGGTTAGTGGTCTTGGTTTTAAGATAGGTTGCCAGATCGGGCTTTTTCTGATCAAAGTCCTTAATTTTTTACCAAAAATATTTTTGAGCATTAGAGTTCAAAAATATACATTTTTTAAGCATGGAGAACTCTCAGTATCTGGCTACACTGAAGGACTGTGGTCAAATTATAATTGGAAAATTCCTAAGCTTGAGGACTTTAGCGAGAAAAAAGCCGATCTTACAACTTTGTGTTCAGCTTTAACATGTTGGTTGCGATGTGAGCCGCCTGTGTACACTGAGTTTTCAGAATGCTGCTGACCGACCAGTAGTCGCAAACTCGATTATCATAGAATAAATAAGCAGAGCTAAATAAAGGCACAATCCAATTTATATCAAAATGGTTAATGTTAATCCTGTCCAAATGGATCTTTGCCATATTTGAAATTGCTTATTACAATTGACCTTAAATTTGAGTAGAATATTTAGCTTCAGTTTAACACATCACGGTCAGCGTGTCAAGTGATGGCATGGTCTACCCATTAACTCGTTGACTGCCTGGTACTACCCATGGTTACTGGGGAAATTTCCATCGATGCGGGTAACCCATCAGTGGTCACAAATCTCGTTCTCATTCATACAAGATCAAAGCGATGTGATTGCACTTATGTATCAGTGAATTTTTTGTCCATTCAAAGGTTGGATGTTGAAATTGTGTTTCGTAGGAGTTGTGTATCAAATTTCAGTATAAAACGCTACAGTTAACGTCTTAAGCGTCCCTCTCTACATCTTTACCTTAGCAGGTCGTTTTCAGGTTGATAATGGCCCAGGAAGTCGAAACGTTGCAAAAATTTTTATTCATTGACTTTCTTAAATGAGATAATGATTTCATTACAGACGTTTTTCCTTACACATTTATTTATGCCTCTTAGCACCACCGCGTGCTGTTGGCAGCACCAACAGCACTGGGTGACGCTTCCAACTCCTGACGTTCAGATGCAGGTAGCCAGAGTAACTTGATACCCTGCGCTTAGTTCCTCTGGATTTCATTGAAGTTTAGACATATTGAAACTCAAATTGGTCTTCGCAGTTTTGAGTTGGATAATTCCTGAAAGAAAACAAAGAATTTTTTTCTACGGAAGTTTTTTCAACGTATTCAACATTTCAATCGAATTGATGAATGCTCTATTCAACGCTCTTATCGAGATGATACCTAATGCATGCATTATCAGGCTTTCAAGTGCCGTATACTGACGAGACACATTCTCGGATAACCACGGTCGAGCTGGTACCCGTTTGTACACCACCATTGAATGGGGAACTTCAGGTTGCCTTCTTCCGTTAAAAAAAACCATGAACTCCTGTATGCAGCTAAGCACGCCCTGGATTCGATATAAAAATTTGTATGAATGAAATGTGAAATGTACGCTCATGTTAATGGTTAAATTGTGGTCTGATATTCCTCTCAATTTGTAAACCAGTGTAACTGAGTATATATGTTGCATGCCTTGGCTCGAAGCAACCATTTGGATCTTTCTTTTCATCTCCTCATCCAGGGGGAAGCAAAACCAAAAATTTTTTCTGAACAAAGTATCTTTCAGAAGAAAGAGCTCGACCTATTCTCTTCGAGCCATCATAGAGCAGCTTATTTTCCATCATCTTCATCATTGACAATAACGGATTTCGACTTAGGATTTGAGCGCTGAAATTCACTCGGCGCAATGAACTAATTTCTAATAGCTCTGTACAAAATGAAAAGTAGGCCTGGAGTCCTCGTTAAGACCTGCACCAACTGGAGCTGCGTTACATATGGCAGTCATAATTAGACCAGAATCCTAAGCATTTAGCGCTGTCGCAATCGACATCTTTATAGCACCTAATTCATCTCTTGCTGATTGCGGAGCTGATAATCTAGGGGGTGAATCTGTCCTATACCTTACTGCATTTCTGAGCACACCTGTGTAGCAGGGCATAATTTCTGACCGTACCTGTGAGGCAGGGCATCATTTCATCTCGTGCCTGTGTAGCAGGGCATCATTTATGCACGCATCTGTGTAGCAGGGCATCATTTCTGACCGTACCTGTGAGGCAGGGCATCATTTCATCTCGTGCCTGTGTAGCAGGGCATCATTTCTGCGCGCATCTGTGTAGCAGGGCATCATTTCTGACCGTACCTGTGAGGCAGGGCGCCCATCATTTCTGCTCGTGCCTGTGTAGCGGGACATCATTTCTGCTCGTGCCTGTGTGGCAGGGCATCATTATGCTCGTGCCTGTGTAGCGGGGCATCATTTCTGCTTGTACCTGTGTGGCAGGGCATCATTTCTGACCGTACCTGTGTATAGCAGGGCATCATTTCTGCTCGTGCCTGTGTAGCGGGGCATCATTTCTGCTTGTACCTGTGTAGCGGGCCATCATTTCTGCTCGTGCCTGTGTGGCAGGGCATCATTTCTGCTCGTGCCTGTGTGGCAGGGCATCATTTCTGCTCGTGCCTGTGTGGCAGGTCATCATTTCTGCTCGTGCCTGTGTAGCGGGGCATCATTTCTGCTTGTCCCTGTGTATCAGGGCATCATTTCTGCTCGTGCCTGTGTAGCGGGGCATCATTTCTGCTCGTGCCTGTGTAGCGGGGCATCATTTCTGCTTGTGCCTGTGTAGCAGGGCATCTTTTCTGCTCGTGCCTGTGTAGCGGGGCATCATTTCTGATTGTACCTGTGTAGCAGGGCATCATTTCTGCTCGTGCCTGTGTAGCGGGGCATCATTTCTGCTCGTGCCTGTGTAGCGGGGCATCATTTCTGCTCGTGCCTGTGTAGCGGGGCATCATTTCTGCTCGTGCCTGTGTAGCGGGGCATCATTTTTGCTTGTGCCTGTGTAGCGGGGCATCATTTCTGCTCGTGCCTGTGTAGCAGGGCATCATTTCTGCTCGTGCCTGTGTAGGGGGGCATCATTTCTGCTCGTGCCTGTGTAGCGTGGCATCATTTCTGCTTGTGCCTGAGTAGCAGGGCATCATTTATGCTCGTGCCTGTGTAGCGGGGCATCATTTCTGTTTGTACCTGTGTAGCAGGGCATCATTTCTGCTCGTGCCTGTGTAGCAGGACATCATTTCTGCTCGTGCCTGTGAAGCAGGGCATCATTTCTGCTTGTACCTCTGTAGCAGGGCATCATTTCTGCTCGTGCCTGTGTAGCAGGGCATCATTTCTGCTCGTGCCTGTGTGGCAGGGCATCATTTCTGCTCGTGCCTGCGTGGCAGGGCATCATTTCTGCTCGGGCCTGTGTGGCAGGGCATCATTTCTGCTTGTACTTGTGTAGCAGGGCATCATTTCTGCTTGTACCTGTGTAGCAGGGCATCATTTCTGCTTGTACCTGTGCAGCAGGGCATCGTTTCTGCTCGTGCCTGTGTAGCAGGGCATCATTTCTGATCGTGCCTGTGTAGCAGGGCATAATTTCTGCTCGTGCCTGTGTGGCAGGGCATCATTTCTGCACGTGCCTGTGTGGCAGGGCATCATTTCTGGTCGTGCCTGTGTAGCAGGGCATCATTTCTGCTCGTGCCTGTGTGGCAGGGCATCATTTCTGCTCGTGCCTGTGTGGCAGGGCATCATTTCTGCTCGTGCCTGTGTGGCAGGGCATCATTTCTGATCGTGCCTGTGTAGCAGGGCATAATTTCTGCTCGTGCCTGTGTGGCAGGTCATCATTTCTGCTCGTGCCTGTGTGGCAGGGCATCATTTCTGCTTGTGTGCAGCAGGGTATCAAATGCTACGCTACACAATCATGAACAGTTAAAATTTCCTCGAATATATTTGACTTTCACTTGGTATGCCCTTCTTGTCCGTGAATCTTGACACATTCCATTGCATGTGTGTAAACAGTGTCATGAGCATTAATATATTACAAACTAAATTTGTATAATTTTATCTTTCGCTTTTCGTACGCAGTAAATTGTAGTTGGAAATATTTACGTGCCTGAAGATGGAAACACCAAAACTTATGCTTTTCAATCTAGGAATATCTTAGATTTCATCCTCAACAAGTCTGAATTTTCTGACTTCAATTTCAAAGTTGCATTACAAATATTCGTGGGTTATCGCTTAAATCACTTCCCAGAGGGCACATTTTTGGAATGGTTCCAATTCATGTGATAGTTCTACTGGAATTTGAAATTATTGCCCCAAGAAAGTTTTGTGGCAGAATGAGATTCTAAATAAGGATCCTTACAAGTGTTCAACAACTCACGATATTTGGTCTATATTCTCCCTGCCTGTGAACTTAAAAATAGGATGCTTACGATGTGGGTGCGTGTAGGTCGCTGCACAGTGTGGGTACGTATTGACTACATCAAAAGCTTCCTTTGGGTTTGGTCATCTCAGCGTTGAATTGCTGAAGAAATGAACCCAGAACTCAGGAAAGATAATACCTTGTATATCAATGAAAATACCTCATTATTTACAAGAGAAAGTGGCTAGGTTCACTGCGTGCACTTAATTCACGCCTAAATAGAGACTTGAATCTCGGTCGACGAATTTTATTTCAATTAATGGAAAAGATCATCATATTTACATAGTGCCTTCTCAGAAATCACAAAATAGACAACAAGTATAGGTTAGTTGAATTGTTTGTCCTATTTTATGGGTACAGGCGCCCCCAGAGGATACTGTTACGCTATTTCAGCGACAAATGTGCCATTAGGACTTCTGTCTTTAATTGTACCCATTCTGCTTCTTTAAGTTTTCATTTTTTCTTTTCCATCCCTTCTTTGTTTTTTCTTTTTCCATGTTCACTTGCTGTTTCTCCGCGCGGGGTATCCTTCTTGGGAGCCCACCTTGTGCGTAGATTCCACGTTTTTCTTGGTCCATGCTAAACGGTCACTTCTCCTTCCTATGTGAAAATAGCTTTTCAATGAAAACGGAGTCTTAAACTAACAACTATAGCGCACCTTCATATTGTGGGTATTATGCTAACATTAGGGAGTTATGATGCGCACATAACCACTACCTTTTATGTACGAAAATATTATATTTATGGTACCCACTGAAAACTCAGGTCAAAGACCCAGAAATTCTTCAGTAAAATTTTCCCTTTGACCGGGTACAATTTAAAGTTCTAGTGAGTTCTAACAGCAAATTTTATTTTCCCTCTTACGTGTATATTTCCTTCATTTCCGTGGTGCCAAATTACACTCTCTCGAAGATCTTATTCAAAAATTTATATTCCATGAGACAATGCAGGACCACGAGCGCGGCAGACCTCCAGCCAGAGGTGCAAGATAAGCTGGCCGAAGCTGCTCTTGATTTGTTCATTAATTGCCCGTGCAGACGTCGGTCATGCAGTGTCCGCTTTAGGGAGTGACTATAAGCGATCTAATTGAACCTCCATTGGCTCCCTAATGAACGGCTCCTTATTAATCGGGGAGCGCTTCCGTCCTCATTTAGAATTTACATACAATGTGCGAGCCTGGAATTGGCTTCTAAATCTGGACTCGAGGAGGTGCTTCCAATGCTGGACTCACTGAAACCGTCTCAGCTCTCGACCTCCCCAAATCAGGATTAGCATTGGAATTCTGATGGTCTTGGTAGTAATGGCTGTAATTCCGATACCAATGAAATGATAGTCCAGCAACTGGGTAAGTTACTAAAGTTCTCCTGAAAAATAATCATAATCTTAGCTCCAATAAAATGACTATTAGTCGAATAATAGTGATAAGTTCTTCAGATTCTTGTGAAGGGTAACTGTAATTTTAGTTCGAATAGAATGCAAATGCAGTAATAAATTGACAATCAATCAAGTAACAGTAATAAGTTCTTGTATTTTTTGTGAAGAATTACTGAAATTTTTAGCTTCAATAAATGACAATCGAGTAACAGTGAGAAGTTCTTCCAGTTCTACTAAAGAATGACTGAAATTTTGGCTTCAATAAATGACTTTCAATCGAGTGACGGTGATAAGTTCTCGAAGTTCTTGCGAAGAATGATCATGATTTTAGATCCTGTAGAATGCCTTTCGAGTAACAGGAATAAGTTCTTGCAGTTATAGTCGAGAATGAGTGTAATTTTAGCTCCAATAAAATGACCATTCAGTAACAGTAATAAGTTCTTATTGTTCTTTTAAAGAACAACCGAAATTCCATTATAAAAAATGACGATCCAATATGAATGATAAATTTCCACGGTCGTAGAGAGAATGACTAATTCTAGCGCCAGGGAAAATGACGGTCCAGTAAGAATGCTACTAGTACAGAACAATAATAAACACAGCAACTGTCAAACTAATACTATTAATAGTCACAACTTCCTTTACGATTCTGATCTAATTTTCAAACCTTTTCGAAAATTCATAATTTTTTGTTTTCAATCAATTTAGAAATATCACACCAAATCTTAGCGAACCTAAACTTACTCATAGCTTGCCCTCTGTTACGCATAACTTACCCTCTGTTGGAGCGTTATCACTTTACTCCGGACGTTTATCATCTACTGCTAAATGAATTTCACTTTGGTTAAATAAAGGCAATCGATCAAACTTAAACCTAAAACATTCTAACCAAACTCAATCTAGTCCATGTGGACCTGTTTTATCCTCTATAGGCCTAAAAAGAATATGATATCCAGCCAATAATGCCTAGGAGACGCAAATTGCAGCATTGCATTTTAGGTCGCCTTCCCCACCGGCGCACCTACGCTCCAGCAGCAATCCTAAGCAGAAAAATGTTGTACATCGATTATTGTACCGGCGCTAAGGTGTAATGTATCTTTTATAATAACCTAATAAGACATTTTCCATATTCTCCAGGCATTGCCAATACCCTATAAAAAGTCTATTCCCCACGCATTTCCCACAAATGCCATAGTAAGTTGTGCCGTGCACATATGTTTGTCTAATACATCACTCGTGTTAGGGTATGCTCGAGTGCCATCTTTCCTCACCAGTAAAATACCTCTTGAATTTTTTATTCCCTAGAGATTTCAAATTTTTCCATACCCTTAATTTTTCAATTTCCAAGAACTTTCTACAGACGCTGCCTCTTCTAACTTGTATTAGAGGTATGGGCAAAAAGTCCCCTTATATTGTATCAAAGAGAAACAATCGAATATCGACGCGCGAAGAAATTGTGATTTTCATTACATTTTGAGCGGAGATTCATACTCGACAGCTCTGAAGAGGTGCAAGGCTCACTTTAGCTCACAAGTGCCTCTTCACTATTGCGAAGTCTCGCCCTCAGAAGCTGTCTCGCACCGAGGTGGCCGCTTCTCTTTTATTTAAGTTTCTCTCTCGAAGCCTTATATTTGCACATCCTCTTTGTCGGCAGGAGATGGAAGCTTGCAACTCGATACTGAAGACAAGTAACTTCCCAATTTTCATTGCTCATTTACAAGCGTTTGTTTTCTTAACTATTCCAGCAGTACAAATTGTGAGTTCATTTCAGCGAGCATGTCTCATTCTTCAGACGGTGTTGATGAATAAAATTTTTGACACGCGTGTTGTGCAGTCAATCTTATATGTGCTGTTAAGATTGAACTTCACATATCTCAGTGTTTGGTATCCATTACGAGTGTTTTCCTAAGATTTTAAAGCATCTCCGTAGCGCCTACTTTCAGGAATATTCCGCAGTCGTTAAGAATTATTTTTGAGACGTCTGAAAAATATTTTTGCTTGCGTTTACCGTTCCCTCAATGGCTTGGGAGAGAACTTGAGAGCCCTCTCGACACGAGAGCCACAACACGGCCTGCTAGATCCAGCAGCACGCCTAACTTCATATCGTCCGTTGCAAGCGGGACATATGAAGAGGGTCCTAGGAAAACCCGAAACCAAGCTGCGGCCACGTTATGATGTCGCGCACGTGTGTCAGGACTGCAAGTGGCGGAAAGTTGATGTAGTAATGTGCAAACAGCGACGAATGGTTTTAAATGAATTGAAATGTGGCGGAAGGGCGTCACCAATAGTTTTGGAAGGTTCAGTGTGAAGGTTTAAGTGAATATTACGAAACTTGGATGCAATGAAATTTTGAAGCTGAAGTGAAGCGGTGCTGATACGACACGTATATTGTGTCGTATCTACTGGTACCTGTAACGAAGGAACTGAGCGTCCTCTTTTACCATAATGGATTAAATTAGTTCCTCTTGATTGTGTTAATGCGATATATTTACATACAAATTTGGGATAGCCTATTTAGTGAGTTACTGCCTATGGATAACAATAAAGCTAAACATAAGCTCAAGCAACAATAGATTCAACTGTTTCTATCCAGTAATTTTTCATATTAAACTGTGCGCATTTCCATGTGATGGCACTAATCTAATGTAATTAAATAATATCTTCCAGACCATCTTTGCATTTATACACCTCGGCAGCGAGCTCTTCAATCGCTGACAACCAAATAGTCCCTGACCGAAGATGTCGTTTACTGATTTTATTTTTATCATTATATTCAATCGCTGAATGGCTCAAACAGAAATTTTTGTCCACTTTCAACGCAAAATTTTTAATTCCAAAAATAGGGCCAACCACCCTATCGTTTTAATCTTAGGCCAATCAATTTTTTCTTAACCCTTTGCAGGCCTACGTGCCATATATGGCACACTCACTTAAAATGCTAACAAAATATTTTTCTCGTTGAATTTGTGCCCTAATGCAATTTTTGAAGCTTCCTGTGGATAGGAGTTGGGTCCCCATTGTAATGTTGGTGACGACCTGATTCCCGCGTCAGTCTAATAAGAGTGGTGGTAATATTGTGGATATGAGTACAAAAATTTGCGCTGAAATCGGTTAAAAAAGGTTCTTTAATATTGAATAAAATCTTAGCTTGTTGAAACTGTTCTTCACAAGTCAGACATTACACGTCAGGCATTAAATTTCTGAACAATTTACGTCGTCCTAACGATACAGCCAGCATTGAAAGTTCTTTCGTCGATTTGGCTACGCTTCACATTTTTTTTCTGGCCAAAACTTCAAGTATAATAAAATAACCACAACTTAACTATTTCGGCATTAAAAAGCCCCTCATAGCGCAGCGAAGTGGGCAGAAGAACTTTCGCTGCTGTTTACACCGCTAAGACGACGTGAATTGTTCAACAATGCGAGCCCAGGAACCGTTGTTAGATTCACTCAATGCATGGACTGTTTATAGACGGTGTGTGTGTGCTGATCAGGCACCTGCAGACTCGCTATTTGATGTCGGTCACTTGAGCACTTGTGACACGTACGGTCAACACCGCAGCGTGCCGGGCTCTGCGTCACGGTGCTGCTCACCTTAGTGTTACTGCGCGTGTGTGCTTCACCTTTGCTGTTTTGTGGAAGCCATCTTTTCCCTTCAAGAGGAAAATATTTCGCAATGGTCGGATCATCGCTTCATGCGGTAGATAATTTAGTGGAGATAGTGGTAGGTGATATGTGGTGGGTCTCTCACTTCAGGTGGAATAAACCTTGCAATTATCAGATTATTGTTTCCGAAGTGGTAGGTATTTTGCACTTCCCAGTAGATGTTTCACTTCAGACGGAAGGAGTTTTTCTTCAAACAGTAGATAATTTTTTTGACTGTTGATAGTTTGCTTATTTTACTTCAAGCGGTAGAGATTTTACTTCAAACAGTAGATATTTAACATCAAACGGTAGATATTTTATCTCAGACCGTAGATATTTTAATATTACGTACTTCAAAAGGTAGAAATGTAACTACAGATAATATACATTTTACTTCTGGCGGTTGATGGTTTACTTCAGACGTTGGACATACAACCCTAGGTAGAAGACATTTCCCACAACGAACACTCACCATATCAAAAGATCTGGGTTCCGCAATGCGTATCATTGTAAGCCTCGCTCTGCACACACCGCTGATCTCGGGTGTCCTCTGATGTCTTAAGCTGGCAATTCCCCGTACTGAGTACTAAAATGCATACCACCTGTTGACTTCAAATTATTTATTCTCAATTGACAATCTTCAAGTAGTTTTATGTTTCACCATCAGTCCAATATCTCGTTAACGACGCCTTCTACGAGAATGCCGTATGGAGTACTTTTCATCGCAAAATTTTCGTTAGGTCCCAAAATAATTCTAAGCCGCCTGAACGTTTCTACTAAGTTTGTCTTGTTGTAGAAAAACAGTGGTATTAGTTCTAGTGCCTTAGTACAGCGGACATCATGGCATAGTGGGCACCGTGGTACAGTGGACACTGTGGTACAGTGACCACTGTGGTACAGTGAGCACTGTGGTACAGTGAGCACTGTGGTACAGTGAGCACTGTGGTACAGTGAGCACTGTGGTACGGCGGACATCATGGCACAGTGGGCACCCTGGTACAATGAGCACTGTGGTACAGTGAGCACTGTGGTACAGTGAGCACTGTGGTACAGTGAGTACTGTGGTACAGTGAGCACTGTGGTACAGTGAGCACTGTGGTACAGCGGACATTATGGCACAGTGGGCACCCTGGTACAATGAGCACTGTGGTACAGTGAACACTGTGGTACAGTGAGCACCGTGGTACAGTGAGCACTGTGGTACAGCGGACATCAGTGCACAGTGGGCACCCTGGTACAATGAGCGCTGTGGTACAGTGAGCACTGTGGTACAGTAAGCACTGTGGTACAGTGAGCACCGTGGTACAGTGAGCACCGTGGTACAGTGAGCACTGTGTTACAGTGAGCACTGTGGTACAGTGAGCACTGTGGTACAATGAGCACTGTGGTACAATGAGCACTGTGGTACAGCGGACATCATGGCACCACTGGCACCCTGGTACAATGAGCACTGGGGTACAGTGAGCACTGTGGTACAGCGGACATCATGGCACAGTGGGCACCCTGGTACAATGAGCACTGTGGTACAATGAACACTGTGGTACAGCGGACATCATGGCACAGTGGGCACCCTGGTACAATGAGCACTGTGGTACAGTGAGCACTGTGGTACAGTGAGCACTATGGTACAGCGGACATCATGGCACAGTGGGCACCCTGGTACAATGAGCACTGTGGTACAGTGAGCACTGTGGCACAGTGAGCACTGTGGTACGGCGGACATCATGGCACAGTGGGCACCCTGGTACAATGCGCACTGTGGTACAGTGAGCACTGTGGTACAGTGAGCGCTGTGGTACAGTGAGCACTGTGGTACAGTGAGCGCTGTGGTACAGTGAGTACTGTGGGACAGTGAGCACTGTAGTACAGTGAGCACTGTGGTACAGCGGACATCATGGCACAGTGGGCACCCTGGTACAATGAACACTGTGGTACAGTGAGCACTGTGGTACAGTGAGCACCGTGGTACAGTGAGCACTGTGGTACAGCGGACGTCATGGCACAGTGGGCACCCTGGTACAATGAGCGCTGTGGTACAATGAGCACTGTGGTACAGTGAGCACTGTGGTACAATGAGCACTGTGGTACGGCGGACATCATGGCACAGTGGGCACCCTGGTACAATGCGCACTGTGGTACAGTGAGCACTGTGGTACAGTGAGCGCTGTGGTACAGTGAGCACTGTGGTACAGTGAGCGCTGTGGTACAGTGAGTACTGTGGTACAGTGAGCACTGTGGCACAGTGAGCACTGTGGTACGGCGGACATCATGGCACAGTGGGCACCCTGGTACAATGCGCACTGTGGTACAGTGAGCACTGTGGTACAGTGAGCGCTGTGGTACAGTGAGCACTGTGGTACAGTGAGCGCTGTGGTACAGTGAGTACTGTGGGACAGTGAGCACTGTAGTACAGTGAGCACTGTGGTACAGCGGACATCATGGCACAGTGGGCACCCTGGTACAATGAACACTGTGGTACAGTGAGCACTGTGGTACAGTGAGCACCGTGGTACAGTGAGCACTGTGGTACAGCGGACGTCATGGCACAGTGGGCACCCTGGTACAATGAGCGCTGTGGTACAGTGAGCACTGTGGTACAGTAAGCACTGTGGTACAATGAGCACTGTGGTACAATGAGCACTGTGGTACAATGAGCACTATGGTACAGCGGACATCATGGCACCACTGGCACCCTGGTACAATAAGCACTGGGGTACAGTGAGCACTGTGGTACAGTGAGCACTGTGGTACAGCGGACATCATGACACAGTGGGCACCCTGGTACAATGAGCACTGTGGTACAATGAGCACTGTGGTACAGTGAGCACTGTGGTACAGTGAGCACCGTGGTACAGTGAGCACTGTGGTACAGTGAGCACTGTGGTACAATGAGCACTGGGGTACAGTGAGCACCGTGGTACAGTGAGCACTGTGGTACAGTGAGCACCGTGGTACAATGAGCACTGTGGTACAGTGAGCACTGTGGTACAGTGAGCACCGTGGTACAGTGAGCACTGTGGTACAGTGAGCACTGTGGTACAATGAGCACTGGGGTACAGTGAGCACCGTGGTACAGTGAGCACTGTGGTACAGTGGGCACCCTGGTACAGTGAGCACTGTGGTACAATGAGCACTGTGGTACAGTGAGCACTGTGGTACAGTGAGCACCGTGGTACAGTGAGCACTGTGGTACAGTGAGCACTGTGGTACAATGAGCACTGGGGTACAGTGAGCACCGTGGTACAGTGAGCACTGTGGTACAGTGAGCACCGTGGTACAGTGAGCACTGTGGTACAGTGAGCACTGTGGTACAATGAGCACTGGGGTACAGTGAGCACTGTGGTACAGTGAGCACTGTGGTACAGCGGACATCATGACACAGTGGGCACCCTGGTACAATGAGCACTGTGGTACAATGAGCACTGTGGTACAATGAGCACTGTGGTACAGTGAGCACTGTGGTACAGCGGACATCATGGCACAGCGGACATCATGGCACAGTGGGCACCCTGGTACAATGAGCACTGTGGTACAGTGAGCACTGTGGTACAGCGGACATCATGGCACAGCGGACATCATGGCACAGTGGGCACCCAGGTACAATGAGCACTGTGGTACAGTGAGCACTGTGGTACAGCGGACATCATGGTACAGTGGGCACCCTGGTACAATGAGCACTGTGGTACAGTGAGCACTGTGGTACAGTGAGCACTGTGGTACAGTGAGCACTGTGGAACAGCGGACATCATGGCACAGTGGGTACCCTGGTACAATGAGCACTGTGGTACAGTGAGCGCTGTGGTACAGTGAGCATTGTGGTACAGCGGATATCATGGCACAGTGGGCACCCTGGTACAATGAGCACTGTGGTACAGTGAGCACTGTGGTACAGTGAACACTGTGGTACAGTGAGCACTGTGGTACAGTGGGCACCCTGGTACAATGAGCACTGTGGGACATGAGCACTGTGGTACAGTGAGCACTGTGGTACAGTGAGCACTGTGGTACAGCGAGCACCATGGTACAGTGCGCATTGTGGTACAGCGGACATCATGGCACAGTGGACACTATGGTACAGTGGGCAGAGTTGTGCAGTGCTGACATCGTTCACTGTTCATGCGACACCGTCACTCGGTAGGTGGCATCCATAGGCAAGGCCCGTGCCCTAATGGTGTAATTATACCGCGTTCTGCACAGCTCATTTCGTGCGGCCTCCCAGCGCAGGTTATTACGACGTCCATTACATGGCCGTACTGGAGTGCGCCGCACGCTGCGGCACCGCACGCATCGCTGCTTCGTTTAACGCGTCTCTTGAAACCGCTACCGTGGCCTGCAGATCTGGGGTGCATGTGTGGCTCATGCCAGTAATTAGGGGGAGTTGTGTGGCGCAGCCTCGTATTTGGGCAGCAGCTGTGTTCCGGCCTCGATGTTCGGGCAAAGTGGTGTTCCGCTCTTGATATTTAGGCTAAGTTGGGGTCTGCCCTCGATGTTTGAGCATGTGGTGTTCCGCTCATGATATTTACGCTAAGTAGGGGTCTGCACTCAATGTTTGGGAAAAGTGGTGTTCCGCTCTTGATATTTAGGCTAAGTTGGGGTCTGCCCTCGATGTTTGGGCATGTGGTGTTCCGCTCATGATATTTACGCTAAGTTGGGGTCTGCACTCAATGTTTGGGAAAAGTGGTGTTCCGCTTTTAATATTTAGGCTAAGTTGGGGTCTGCCTTCAATATTTGCGCAAAGTTGTGTGGCTGATCCTAATAATTAAGCATAGTTAAGTGTCTGACCTCTATATTTGAGCATGGATGTGTGATACATGAACATAATATGTTCCGAATAATAATAATAATTTGAACAAACTAGATGGGCACTGTCAACCAGGTTACATTTACAGAAATACCATAATTCATACGAATCATAATGATCCACCGTCGAGGCCTATAATATTTCAAGTTCCTGCCGTTACTGATTCCGTTGCTGGGACCTTGAATAGAATTATTGCGCCTAATCCCCCAGAGATATATTCTCAAATCAACTGATGAATTTGTTGCCTTACTACGTAGTAAAGCCCCTAGCGGTATAATAACATCAGTAGACGTAGAATCCTTGTTCACCAATGTAAAGTACCTGCTTCTGACTCAATTGAGATGATTTTAGATTGCGTATACAATAGTGAAGAGCTTTCTCCTCCTAATCTGCTTCTTCGCCATATCTTGAAGCAACTTCTCACAATTTGCACTATTGAAGCTCCGTTTCGCCTTATTGATGGCAGCTTGTTCCGCTAGGCAGATGAAGTTGCTATGGTCTCCTCTTTAGGGCCCACTTTTGCAAACTTCTGCAAGTCTCGTGTGGAAAACCTGGTGTTGAACACTACTTCTGTTAAGCTGACAATGTTCGGCAGGTACGTGCATGATATCTTCGTTGAGGGGGAGAGCGTTGAGTAGTTGGAGACGTTGAAGGATTGGATGATGGATAATTCGGTGTTGCGCCTCACGTCTGAGTTCGATGTCCAGTGAAAGTTACCCTTTTTGGATGCATTAGTTGATGCTTCGCAGGGTGCTTTCTTGAGGTCCATGTATGTAAAGCCTTTTTATGCTGGACAAACCATAAATTATGATTGTGATGCCCCACAAGTGTATGAAGAGGGCGTTACTCATACTTTATTAAGTAGAGCTCATAAAGGGTGCAGCAACTGGGCAAGTTTCTATTCAGAAATTCTGCAAGTAAAGAGATTGCTAATAAAATTTTTTTTACTAATACTCTGATTGACAAGATAATTGACAACTTTTTGAACCAATTTTAAGCAGTGAAAATAGTCCTGGACTTCATACTTGTCACGTCAATGTATTTCACGAAAATCAAATGTACAAGAATTACAAAATTAGTGAGCGAGTTTTCAGAAATACTGTCAAAACTTTTGTTATACACATAAATTTGGATACGGCAATTAAAGTTGTGTATTACACAACCCTAAAATCAGAGGTTTCTCAGTAAGGAATAATATACATTTCTAGGTCCAGGGTCAGCGATCTAGACAGAGCCAATGTGATATATCAGTTCAAATGTGACAGAAGAGAATGCAAGTCTCTTAATAAATGTTGCATTGGCATGACTAATATGACCCTGAAACAAAGATTAACTGCGCGCAAATACCAAGGTTCTATTTTAAATCATTTTCGTGTTGATCATAGTTCTAAGCCCTCGAATACAGATCTATATTCAAGTACTAAATTTTTATATCATGTTGTTAAAAAAATGCATATTCAACTAACTATTCAAAATGCATATTCAAATATTACATATTCATGAACTTGAGCCGCCCCTCAACGAATACACTAATGATTTTTTTGCTCTAAAACTATTCAATAGGACTTTTGCTTAGAAGTTAGAAACATCCGATCGATCGTCCATTTCGCCCTTGTCTCTGGTACCATGAACATGTAACGAACACCGTTGTGCAATATTAACTAGTCTGCTGGTGATCGATATTCCTACAGTACTAAATATTACTCCTATCTAGTCATCCTACAATGGGACATCCTGTGTTTTTACTGCGTCTGATTTTGCTGGAACAATCGATTAACATTTTTAGCAATGTGATGGTATGAAATTTTCTGGAGTTTTTTTTTTCAGCCTGAAGATGATGTTAGTTACATCGAAACGTTGCTTTCAATAAACTAGACAGTAATGTATAATTTCATAGAATGAGTGTTTTAGTAAATTGATAAGCAATTTTCTTCGTCTTTTAACGCGTGATGAACTGGAAAAGTTCTGCAAGGTTGAGAAGTTAGAAAATAATCCCTGATCTTGATAGTTGAGTATGGTAATGCTGGCTACTCCGATGTTTTTGCAAGTTCGTTCCTTTCTTCGACTTTGATATTTTTGAGCACTTGAAATGTTATTTAACTTTGAATTTTATGTATTGCCTCTGAATATTTAAAATTAAGCGTCGACAAGAGGAATAATACAATACCTATTTTATGAAATATATTCACTGGTTTTTGAAAACTTGAAAATTTAATTTTCATTCCACGGTCATTGACGTTGATGGCTTTGTCACGGTAATTAGGCCATTTGGCCTCGATGTTTATACCTCTGACTACGATATTTTGTACGCTTCGAGTATCTCTCTGGGCGTTGTGCAGAAGTTATCTTTGTCCCCGTAAATCTGCCACCCCTGATGCCATCTCTGATGCCATCCCTGCTGCCACCCCTGATGCCACCCCTGATACCACCCCTGATGTCACTCCTGGTGTCACCCCTGATGCCACCCCTGATGCCACTCCTGGTGTCACCCCTGATGCACCCCCTGATACCACCCCTGATGTCACTCCTGATGCCACCCCTGACGCCACTCCTGGTGTCACCCCTGGTGCCATCCCTGATGCCACCCCTGATGCCATCCCTGATGCCACCCCTGATGCCACCTCTGATGCCACCCCTGATGCCACTCCTGGTGCTACCCCTGATGCCCCCCCCTGATGCCCCCCCCTGATGCTGCTGTGTCTGAATTGCTCCCTTATTACTGAAGAATTATGAAAAATCAGCCAATATACGAGCCCTACCTAAATCGACCAGGAAAAGAAAGCCCGAGACATCGCTGCAGCGCAAAGGAACTTTTCGCCTTAGAGCTTTCCGCTTTCCTTGTTTCGCGCTCCTTGTTTTTCTAATTTTCCATCAGAAACTTGAACTCTTATTATTTATCAAAGACTTCATGTCTCTCGCTCACGGAGTTATACTCATGAATGAGTTTGACTAGATCTTTCAATTCTTATTAGTTTATATGCATTATACCACCTGCTCGGTGACTGTAGTTCACACTGGTTTAATATTGAAGGACCCTTTAATCACCGCAGAGTCTACTGTGGTAACTTGCTGTAATTTACGGTGATCCTGCTTCGATATTAGATTATACTTTTCAGGCCCTCTCTAGGAACGCGTACTCAATAGGGTCTTGAAAGATTCGACATTAGCCTTCAAAACTCCGGCTAGAAAATTTCGAACAGAAAGGATTTAAAATTTACAGAGGTTGGTTTCGGACTCCATGTATTATAAAATGTATGTAAAGTACCAAAGTAAAGTGCCTGTTTCTGATACAATTGAGGTGATTTTAGATTGCGTATACAATAGTGAAGAGCTTTCTCCTCCTAATCTGCTTCTTCGCCATATCTTGTAGCAACTTCTCACAATCTGCACGACTGAAGCTCCGTTTCGCCTTATTGATGGCAAATGTGTTGAGAGTCAGAAAGATCATGTGAAAATAAAGTGATTTTTTTGCACTTGAAGGTAATTTCCGTATTCCTATACTTATTTCAGATTCAGTAGTGGTATTTAAATAACTTCACCGAGAATTATGTAGGTACTCAACAATAATGAGCGCTCGCATTTATTATTAAATAGTTCTAAACTCGAGAACAGCAGCAAACGCTCGCTTTACATATGATAGTCGCCACATCATTTACACTATTCAGGAAAGCAAAATACCGCATTTTTTGCAGATACTCTAATGATATTAAAATTGCAAATGTATGCAGTGAAGCCTCAGTCATATGCCGCAAGAGTCTGAACAAACTGAAGTTCATTTCACGCTCGTGCGATCTGCCTGACATCTCTTAGGAGTTTGCGCGGCTGCATACCTTCCCTTACACAAAACAGTTAATGCTTCCAGAAGCCGGAGTGTCGCTCTAGATCATATCCTGCACGGCTTTCTATGTTTTCAAGACAAGAGCCATGCATCTTGCGATTGTATCGTATCAGCGCTTTCTATTTTTTGCCGACCCATTACGATATGGAGCGCTTCGCACATCTGCACGTCGGCGGCGTTTGAATGCCGTGGCTAATAAGGCCTGCGCTGATGGCGCTGGTACGGGGGAGGCAGGAGCTGCTGCTCTGAAACACTTGGCAGGTGTGAAACTGACAGCTTCTTATGGTCGTCACTCTTGAGGCGAGAAAAACTGGCCTTCTCACCGGTCAAAGAACACCGCCTCTTCGGTCCCGCTTCATCGGGGGGAGAGCTTGTCTGCACTGATTGCTAAATGGTCCGATGCCTAAGTGGGTTGCTTCATTTCGAGGCGCCCTGTTGAAGTAGATCACATGAATAGTGCATGCCCTTATGGATGGAAAGTTGATGTAGAATACGGGAATTTCCAAGGGGGGAAAGCCTCTGTAGAAGAATAATGAATAGAAGGACAAATACCGTTGAGAGGGCTTTGAGACGTAAAATAAAGTGCGCCCTTCCATTCGAATGTAATTTTTACCATAGCATTATAAAAATTTCCGTCAAATACTCGTGAGCAACCAAACATCCGTATGATATTACACTTCATATACACTTCGGCTTCGCAATAATTTTGTTGCGGGAGTAAAAAAATCTAAAAACATTTACCGACCGTTGTGAAAAGCAATATTGCGTAAAGGAAAGTTCTCTCGACTAATTATCATTTTACTAAGAGAAAAGTTTCACTCAGGCGCCCACAGAACGCGAGCAGCTCCGCTGGAAAGTCGCTGCAAGACCAGCGAACTTTTCCTCCCGTCACTGAGGGCTGTGCGCTGCCGGCTGGCTGGCGCTCCGCACTCTGGCGCTTCTCAATTTCCTTCCAATCATATTGAATAGAGTAATGCGATGACATGAATTAAAATAGAGTAATAATGAATGTATTAAAAGTGATATATTTGGAAAAGTTTCGTATTTTGCTGTCGAATGGATAAACAAGTTACTGATGAAATGGAATAGAGTATATGAGGAAGTTTTACATTTTGTTATCAAATTGATAAAAAATACAATAATAAAATGAAATGAAAATTTTGGAGAAGTTTCGCATTTTACTGTCGTATGAATAAATAAATTAATGATGAAATGCAATATCTCTAGAATATTTACTTTCTGCCATGGAGTAGAGAGGCGTTGGAGCTTCTGCACAGAGAGCGAAGTTGACAACAGGGGCTTCTTTTGATTCAACGCATGCATATTTTTCAGATAACTGATGAAACAAGTAATGAGTCATGTTAACAGGAAATAGAAATCGCACACAATAGGATTTAACGGGAAGTAAAAATTTCTTTCAAGTTATGTGTTTTTTTTTGTGTTGAAAGGTGTGCGTAAAAATGAGTTGCTGTTGTACATATTCTCTATATATATTTTACGACTAAAAAAATGGGCTGCATATGACGAATCTTCACTTTTGGAATAAATTTATAACTCGATCACGGGATAGTTCCTATGCCCGCTAACTTTATTGGAGTAAAAAATTAATAGCATAAGTTTGATTATGGACACGATTTTACTTCGAGAAGCCAACCATCAGTTTTCTGTGATCGGTCGGAACGCGATCTCCAAACCTCAAATCAACATTCCGAGCCTCAGTCCTCAGCTGCTCTCGTGTATACATCACTTGAATTCATTTGCAAAGCTCATTTCCTACACTCACGAGACAAGTATGAGTGGGCATACAATGTGTACTGATGGGACGTGAAGCAAAATAATTGAGAGGTAATATCGGTTAAGTCCGGTTTGAATCGAATCAACTGTTCTTTACAGTTATTTGGCGTCGGTTGACCTACCTTTATACCTATTGTCGGGACGAGTGATAAGTCAAGTACAGTTCAGTATGCAAGACTTGGTGCTTCTCTACACACTAACGTATTTTCAAAATACAGCTTGGAAATAATCCGATTTGTCGTGTTTTGTTCAAAAATTGTCGTGTTTTATTCAGAGCAGTAACAAACTCAGCAGATGGTGTTTCTACCACACACATCTTCGTTCCATGGAAGCGCTCACATGGGATGTTCTACAGCGAGCAAACTTTTATACTTCACTTGCTGAGCCGCGTTAAGTCTGCCCACGAAAGTCTTAGGCATAGCGAGTACCGGCACGAGTTCGGTTTTTAGCTCTACATGGTGTAGTGCAGCGCACCAGAATACCTGTATTTCCAAATCCGTTTTTCACAGCTTCAACTTGAGACGTCACGCTGTAGCGCAGACGCAGAACAATCCTATTAGAGGAAGTTTTTCACGTACTCTATTTGAATGGTTTACTTTTTGTCGGACATAATGCCCATCTGATCTCGCTGGGCTGGCCATTCCTTTGTCATGTTGTTCGGACAAATTACCTGCTTCTTTTGTCACATTTTTGAGCTCGAAAGAATAGCATTGGCTCAATTGACTTATTTGCGGCTCATGGCCGCTCCTGCCATTCCAAAGAGTAGGCGCAAAAAATTCCTCAAAAATAACGGTCACGGCGCACGTCAAAGACAAGCACCTGCAGCGCGCCCAGGGCGGCACCGAAATTGGAAGAAATGAAGCAAAGGGGCATTTTAGGAACACTGCTTTCAGCATTTACCTCAGCGTGCTTGTGTGCTACGAGGGAAAACTACGGCCAATTGTTGAATGAATTTAGTTCTTCAGTAATTTATATTCTCAGAATGCTGCCAATCGTGCTCTAAATTTGGTCGTTTAGTACCTTATTTACACAGAATACAACCAATCGTGCCCTGACTGTTGTCGGTCAGTATCTTAAATGCTCCTAATACTGCCAACTGTGCACTGAATTTAGATGTTCAGTATCTTGGATACTCGAAATTCACCAATCATACTCAGAACTTACGCAGTCATTATCTTAGAAACTCTTAATACTTCCCGCCAATTAGAACACTTAGTACCGTTGAGCAGCTGGCTACCCAGAATTGAGACGTTCGGTGTCTCGGTTATTCTAAATATCGCAGCCTGATCCCTGAAATTGAGCAAGCAATGTGAGATGTTCAGAAACCACGAACAGTGCCCTGAATTAGCTCTCACACACAGCCACACACTACTTACCGTGCCCTAAGCCTATAGTCATGAATGAAAGCACCCGCAGCTGTCGCTGGTACGCATAGCTGTCAGACGCGGGCCAGAGCGTCACCGTTGTGTGCTCCCTCAGCACATCGCCGCAAAAATCCTGCCCGTGTTTTTTTCTCTAAAATGGGTTCAGCTTCTTTCAGGTGTTTAGGTGTATCCCGTCTACCTTGCAAGAAAATCATTCCACAAAGTGTTTTCATTTGTTGAATGGTGTCAGGTGCTAAAGGTTTCTTGGAAAAGAGCTATGGGCGCTATAAAAAAGGTATAGCACACGCATTTTGTTGAAACGGTTGCAGCGTTTAGAATGGTCTCATTTAGAAGCTGCTGTATATATTTTTGGATTCAAAGTTGCAGGAAAATAATGCTCTAATGCAGTGAATCAGAAGCAATGGTAGAAAACGCTATTACTATCCTAGATTTCTCAGTGTACTTCACACTCTGTCATCATATTCATTTAGTATACCTTTCCATGTTCGCCTAAATGAAAATTTTCTTGACTTGGAAATTTTGCCTCGTTTAATTAATTAATTACAAATTAATGCTGCAAGTAACGTTAGTGATCAGGTAAATCACCTGCACGAATTGCAGTCTTAATTTTAACATAAAAGATTGTAAATATTATGGGTGCGATTGTAGCATATTTTATTGTGGATACCGGGCAATATTGTGTTCAGAAGGTTATTGAATGCGACATTTCAAGAGTCATAGGAAATGCACTAGGATTAGTTAAGTTACGTTTGTCTATTCCATGCTATGAGGTCTGGCGCCCCAGGGTATTATGTAAGGTACTTCAGCCTTAGAAAAGCCTTTGGAATTTTTGTTTTTGATGCCCGATTTGCTTCTTTCAATTTTCATAGCTTCTTCACCATTTTTTTCTTTATATTTTCTTCCTTTCCCTTCCCAACTTATAGTTTCAATGCGCAGGATATCCTGTGAGGGAAAACTATGTGCATAGATCCCACGTTTTCCTCAGCCACTACTGAGTGGTCCCTTCCCTTTCCTCTGTGTAAACATCTTTGCTGTGGAAATAGAGCCTCAAACTAACTACCATATTACCAATACTAGTAAGTATCAATATTCACAGGTAAATGAACAAATTTATCCATTAATTTATACATTTAAATAACACATTTGTTTACCACGTATATGTTATTACTGATGAATTTCTACCTATACCGCTGCGGAAAATAATGTGCTAAATTTTGCTCTTCCTATTAACAGAAAACCCTTTCAAGTGACCTCCACACGTCATCTTCGCTGACCCTTTCTTAAGCCATTTGCATTTGAATTTAATTGCCTGAGAGGTTATACTGATTAAGGACATGTGAAAGTCAATTGTTTTCAGTTCAGCACAAAAAGACGATTTTCGCTATCTTTACCTTCTTCTTGATGGTATCCGCCTCTATGACTTCTACTTTGATGATTTTGGCCTTGATAATTTTAGCCCTGATGATTTTAGCCCTGATGATTTTGCCCTTGATGATTTTAGCCCTGAGGATTTTGGCTTTGATAATTTTAGCCCTGATGATTTTAGCCCCTGATGATTGTAGCCCTGATGATTGTATCCTTATTCAATTCATTCGCAACGAATGTCTCCTCCTTACTGCGCTCAGCCGTGATGTTTCTCCGTTTATAAATAAATTACCTTCAAAAAGTCCACATCATCTGGCAAATGAACAGGTCTTAAAATGCCCCCAGTCACTACATGGGAACCAGATCTGTATTTCTTCAGTAACCAGCTCTAAACTCACGAACTTCTGAAAACTCCTCGAGAGGGATACATTTTAAATTTTCCACACAATGTTGTTTTAAAATACTGTGTGTTCAACCAGCTTACAATATGTGCAATTTCTACTGCCAGCGAACTTCTCCCTAATTAGTGAGGCTTATTGTTCAACCACAAAAGGCCACTATCTATGCATCAACTAAACGTCTAATATTTCTCACAATCACACTCTCCATAAGTCAACTTAGCCTATAATCTCTCCCACAAGCCCACACTCTATAAGCCTTAAGCCTGTGATCTTTTCTTGGACCCTAAACTCAACGAATATACAGGAGCTATATAATCTTCCTTTGTTCATTCTATGAATCTACTAGGTCTATAACTATAACCTCTCATTAGATTCTACACTCTACAAATCAACTAAACCTGATATCCTTTCTTGGACGTTACACTCAACAAATTTATAAGGCTTTAATCTTTTCTTGGACCCTACACTCAACAAATTTATAAGGCTATTATCCTTTCTTGGACGCTACACTCAACAAATTTATAAGGCTACAATCCTTTCTTGGACCCTACACTCAACAAATTTATGAGGCTATAATCCTTTCTTGGATCCTACACTCAACAAATTTATAAGGCTACAATCCTTTCTTGGACCCTACACTCAACAAATTTATGAGGCTATAATCCTTTCTTGGATCCTACACTCAACAAATTTATAAGGCTACAATCCTTTCTTGGACCCTACACTCAACAAATTTATAAGGCTACAATCCTTTCTTGGATCCTACACTCAACAAATTTATGAGGCTATAATCCTTTCTTGGATCCTACACTCAACAAATTTATAAGGCTACAATCCTTTCTTGGACCCTACACTCAACAAATTTATAAGGCTATAATCCTTTCTTGGATCCTACACTCAACAAATTTATAAGGCTACAATCCTTTCTTGGACCCTACACTCAACAAATCTATAAGGCTATAATCCTTTCTTGGATCCTACACTCAACAAATTTATAAGGCTACAATCCTTTCTTGGACCCTACACTCAACAAATTTATAAGACTATGATCCTTTCTTGGATCTTACACTCAACAAATTTATAAGACTATAATCCTTTCTTGGATTTTACACTCAACAAATTTATAAGGCTATAATCCTTTCTTGGATCTTACACTCAACAAATTTATAAGGCTATAATCCTTTCTTGGATCTTACACTCAAATTGATAAGGCCTACAATCCTTTCTTGGACCCTACTCTATACAAATGTACAAGCTTATAATCCTTTCTCGGACTCTACCTCTACAAATTTATAAGGCCTATAATCTTTTCTTGGACCCCACTCTGTACAAATATACAAGCTTATTATCCTTTCTTGGACTCTACCCTCTACAAATTTACCAAGCCTAGGATCCTTTCTTGGAGCCTAATCTCTACAAATTGACTAGGCCTATGATGATAATTTGAGCATGCGCAGCCACACTCGCCGGTACAATTGCTGAGCCATCAGAGCAAAGAGGAGCGTGTGTGGACACCAAAGAGTCGCTGCACGCTCCGCACCCTCCCTTGCCTCTCAAAAAAAGTCGTGACGCTTTCCACCAGGTTTTTCCAGAGCTCACGATGCCCGCAGCCAGGAAAATCACGGTGCAAAAATCGCCATTCGTGTCCTGGCGCCGAAAAAATCAATTGTCCTAGGGTGAAAAATCTTTCTCCTTACACGATCTTTGATAAAAAAAGTGTGCAAATCTGTGCAATTCCTGCCCTTACAACGCGCGCACATGCCTTGACCGCTGCGCTAACGCTGCTCGTGCCCTGTACTGGTCCGTCCACCTCGCTCGCCACCGCTTGACACCGTGTAGTCCGCTAGAGCTGCTACAAACTAATCAATTATAATCACTCGGAAGTTCATACCTATTGCTAAAAAGTTTTGTTTTGTTAATTGTTTTGTTTTTAATTTTGTTTAATTAATAAGTTAAATAAACTTAATAAATTAAGGTTTTTTATTAGGTTAATTAATAAATTAATAAGTTTATTTAAAAATTTAATTGTTTTGTCATGTAGATATCAGTTATTTCACGGTATGCGAGAAGTAACCGCTTATTTTACAGCATACAACCCAGTTATTTCGAACTATATCACTGCCAGTTATTTAGTGGCATACATTCCAGTTACTTCGTATTTTGCATACCCGTCATTTTTCCATATAGGTACAAGTTATTTCATAGCATGCGAGAAGATACTCTTTATTTTGTAGCGTACTTCCCATTTATTTCGTACCATACAGTGTGTCCCACAAAAAAGCAGACCGAACTTTGAATTCATGAAGCTATCGTTCGCTCCGGGTATGAATGAAACTCAAATGTCTGAGAATAAAAATTATAAAACTTTAATAATCAATGTCTCATTGCCAATGCTTGTGTTTTAATAACAACATGAGTAAAATTTTTCACTTTTTTAAGCCTTTTTAAAACAATTTTCGCAGATTTTCAACATATTTTCAGATTTCGCAGTTCTTTCACGTCCCGTCCTGAACAGCCTTTGTCTAAATTATGGCATTATCTTCTTTTTTAGTATTTATTAGGATTTTCCCAGATGGTATCTTTGCATGGCAATCTTTGACCGGGGAAACGTTGAGCAAATAAGGCCTGTGCACGTTAACTACTTCTAGTCGAAATTTAGGTTGTAACCACAAACCCTCTTTGTTCCTTTTGTTAACTGCATAATGAAGGGTATTTGTGAGAACATTTGATCTTGGAAACATGGTTTATTCATGCAAGGGGTATTGTAGATATTAATTCACATAAATAACACGCTGGCCTTCACACAACTAAATCATCAACAATAACTGCAGAGCTCCATTAATTCAAAGTTCGGTCTGCGTTTTATGGGACGTATTGTATAACTAGTAGTTATTTGGTAACATACACAGGTAAAAGTGATTTTATATCATATATTCCACTTATTTCGTAACATTTAGCTACTAGTTATTTCTTACCATGTAGGTACAGGTTATTTTGTAGCATACGTATAGCCACCTGTTATTTTGCATCATATATACCAGTTATTGCGAAAAACAGATACGAGTTATCTCATACCATAAGTTAGTTCGTAATGCAGGTACCCGCCATCAAGACAAGTTTCCTGTGCGTCTACCGACTCTGAAATGAAGGCAGCATTTTGCAGGTATTTCGCATACAATCGAGCAGCGTGTGGTAGATCTCTCATCCCTCTGCCTTTTCTGAAACATCGAGAGTGCGGTCGGGGACGTATACCGTGTACGCTACTGGGTTGTGTAATTGATATAATTGTTCACGGAGACTTGGAATATTCCCGCCAATTCTGTAAATATCTTAATTGACTTCAGTCAAAAGTTGAGGGCAAAAACCAAAAAGGTTCACATTGTTAAAATTGTGTGTGATCAATAATATCATAATTGATGCTTGGAGAGTGAAACGTTGTTCACTGCTACTTTTTAAATAAATAATTTTAAATTTGATCCCATATTATTTCAGGCGCCCTTATTTGGTACACGCCCCTTTTTGAGATCCAATCTTACTCACGCACAATTGCGTGTGCTCATATGTTGCGTGTGATAGTCACCCCCGAAATTTTTTTTTCTCGTTCACGTCTAATAGAAGAAGTGCTTTGAGCACTTTTATTCTGTTCTACTGTTGCACGCACTGAGTAACCGATACCACTGTATTTTTGTTGCTTGCTTTCCTCTTTAATGAAACCGTAACTATCGAAATGCCGAGCCCTCATTGCCTCCATATGACCAAGCTCCATCTTCTGACCACAGTTCCTCTTCTAGCCTTGCTCCCACTTTATTTTTAGTAGCGCACACCCTCGTTGATAAGCTCTCCCGCATCTCACTTCCTACACTCGTGAAAATGCACGTTTTCTTTAGCGTTCATATATGATTAACCACAGAACGTCTTCATAACGGGTTCAGAGAACCATGATTTTGATGCGACCTTTACAAGGTTACTGTAACCTAAACGCCCCCTCTACAAGATTACTGTAATCTAGGCACTTACTGCCAAGGGAACGGTTTTCTGCGCTCTCAAATTTAGCGCAACAAAAGCACACGTTTTGGCATATCGATTTTGGAGAAAAAGTCGCTTCTTGAAGGCCGGTCATGCATTATGGACGTAAATCCTCTCGTGAGAAGTGCAAGCAGAGAGGGAGAGGAGGACGAAGAAGCAGACTCTCTATTTGGGTGAAATGATCGTGTGTTCGGTGGACATGCAAGCGTAATAGTTCAAGCCGTGGGAACCCATGCAAATTTAGGGAAAAGTTTGCACAAAGTGGGACGGTTACTAATTTTAAGTCTTTTTGGTTACTGTGAACAACCGTACTGAAGCTCAGCGGCAGAATTGTTTTTTTTTAACCACCCACTCAGAATTCACCATACAAACAATACAGGACCCACTACTCACACATCTACCACACATACACACGATCCACCACGTACAAGACCCACCACATGTGCTCAATATCCACCCTACATCCACCACACACGTACACACAGAGGACACACTCCACATCCACCACACACGCACACACACAGGACACAACCTACATCCACCACACACGCACACACACAGGACACACCCTACATCCACCACACACGCACAGGACCCACCACACACGCTACACACAGGACACACCCTACATCCACCACACACGCACACACACAGGACACACCCTACATCCACCACACACGCACAGGACCCACCACACACGCTACACACAGGACACACCCTACATCCACCACACACGCACAGGACCCACCACACACTCACACACACAGTACACACCCTACATCCACCACACACGCACACACACAGGACACACCCTACATCCACCACACACACAGGACCCACCACACACGCACACACACAGGATACACCCTACATCCACCACACACACACACACACAGGATCCACAACACACACACACGCACAGGACCCACCCTACATCCACCACACACGCATAGGACCCACCCTACATCCACCACACATGCACAGGACCCACCCTACATCCACCACACACGCATAGGACCCACCCTACATCCACCACACATGCACAGGACCCACCCTACATCCACCACACACGCACAGGACCCACCACACACGCACACGCACAGGACCCACCCTACATCCACCACACACGCACACGACCCACCCTACATCTACCACACACGCATAGGACCCACCACACACGCACATGTACAGGACCCACCCTACATCCACCACAGACGCACAGGACCCACCCTACATCCACCACACACGCACAGGACCCACCACACACGCACATGACCCACCCTACATCCACCACAAACGCAAAGGACCCACCACACACGCACACGCACAGGACCCACCCTACATCCACCACAGATGCACAGGACCCACCCTTCATCCACCACACACGCACAGGGCCCACCACACACGCACACGCACAGGACCCACCCTACATCCACCACACACGCACAGGACCCCCCCTACATCCACCACAGACGCACAGGACCCCCCCTACATCCACCACACACGCACAGGACCCACCCCACACGCACACGCACACGCACAGGACCCACCCTACATCCACTACAGACGCACAGCACCCACCACACACGCACACGCACAGGACCCACCCTACATCCACCACACACGCACAGGACCCATCACACACGCACACGTACAGGACCCACCCTACATCCACTATAGACGCACAGCACCCACCACACACGCACACGCACAGGACCCACCCTACATCCACCACACACGCACAGGACTCACCCTACATCCACCACACACGCACAGGACCCCCTCTACATCCACCACAGACGCACAGGACCCACCCTACATCCACCACACACGCACAGGACCCATTACACACGCACGCGCACAGGACCCACCCTACATCCACTACAGACGCACAGCACCCACCACACACCCACACGCACAAGACCCACCCTACATCCACCACACACGCACAGGACCCATTACACACGCACACGCACAGGACCCACCCTACATCCACTACAGACGCACAGCACCCACCACACACGCACACGCACAGGACCCACCCTACATCCACCACACACGCACAGGACCCATTACACACGCACACGCACAGGACCCACCCTACATCCACCACACACGCACAGGACCCATTGCACACGCACATGCACAGGACCCACCCTACATCCACCACACACGCACAGGACCCATTACACACGCACACGCACAGGACCCACCCTACATCCACTACAGACGCACAGCACCCACCACACACGCACACGCACAGGACCCACCCTACATCCACCACACACGCACAGGACCCATTACACACGCACACGCACAGGACCCACCCTACATCCCCACACACGCACAGGACCCATTACACACGCACAGGACCCACCCTACATCCACTACAGACGCACAGCACCCACCACACACGCACACGCACAGGACCCACCCTACATCCACCACACACGCACAGGACCCACCACCCACGGCCCGCGCTAGAGGCAGTGTGTAACTCGAGCTGCTTGCTAGCGACTCCTGCGCAACGCCTGCTGAGTGTGGCGGCGCACACTCCACGAGACGTGAAGTGCCTGCTTGACAGGCCTCGTGTTCTTTTCTTGGCGCTCCATCCTGCCACTCCATGCAAATTGGGGAAACCCTCGTCAAAAATGCCACAACTGTCCATGAAAGCGAAAAAGTCGCATCGGGCTCTGCTCACCAGACGCCTTCGCTTGCATATTTTGCGTCCATACTGGGCCGTGAGACACCGGGGTCCCGTTTTGGCTACAAGACGCAATGATGTCTGTACGCTGTTGTGTGTGTGTGTGTAACGAGTGTTCTTGTAGAAGTCCCTGAGTGTTTGCAGAAGCTTCACGTTATTGGCGAAAGTAGGCAAGTACGAATTTGCATTCCTATTGCGTCCTATAGAAGTAAGATGCTGCTGCTACTTATGTACTGAGGTATTGGCTATTCGAGGTTTCCCGTGTTGAATATAGGTGGTGGCAGGCTAAGTATAGAGGCGGCAGGTGAGAGTACAAGGGGCGGTAGACGAGGTATAGGTGGTGGCAGGCTAAGTATAGAGGCGGCAGATGAGAGTACAAGGGGCGGTAGACGAGGTATATATAGGTGGTGGCAGGCTAAGTATAGAGGTGGCAGAGGAGAGTACTAGGGGTGGTAGACGAGGTATTGGTGGTGGCAGGCTAAGTATAGAGGTGGCAGATGAGAGTACAAGGGGCGGTAGACGAGGTATTGGTGGTGGCAGGCTAAGTATAGAGGTGGCAGATGAGAGTACTAGGGGCGGTAGACGAGGTATAGTTGGTGGCAGGCTAAGTATAGAGGTGGCAGATGAGAGTACAAGGGGCGGTATAGACGAGGTATCGGTGATGGCAGGCTAAGTATAGAGGCAGCAGATGAGAGTACAAGGGGCGGTAGACGAGGTATTGGTGGTGGCAGGCTAAGTATAGAGGTGGCAGATGAGAGTACAAGGGGCGGTAGACGAGGTATAGGTGGTGGCAGGCTAAGTATAGAGGTGGCAGAGGAGAGTACTAGGGGCGGTAGACGAGGTATAGGTGGTGGCAGGCTAAGTATAGAGGTGGCAGAGGAGAGTACTAGGGGCGGTAGACGAGGTATATGTGGTGGCAGGCTAAGTATAGAGGTGGCAGATGAGAGTACTAGGGGTGGTAGACGAGGTATTGGTGGTGGCAGGCTAAGTATAGAGGTGGCAGATGAGAGTACAAGGGGCGGTAGACGAGGTATAGGTGGTGGCAGGCTAAGTATAGAGGTGGCAGAGGAGAGTACTATGGGCGGTAGACGAGGTATATGTGGTGGCAGGCTAGGTATAGAGGTGGCAGATGAGAGTACAAGGGGCGGTAGACGAGGTATAGGTGGTGGCAGGCTAAGTATAGAGGTGGCAGATGAGAGTACAAGGGGCGGTAGACGAGGTATAGGTGGTGGCAGGCTAAGTATAGAGGTGGCAGAGGAGAGTACTAGGGGCGGTAGACGAGGTATAGGTGGTGGCAGGCTAAGTATAGAGGTGGCAGAGGAGAGTACTAGGGGCGGTAGACGAGGTATATGTGGTGGCAGGCTAAGTATAGAGGTGGCAGATGAGAGTACTAGGGGTGGTAGACGAGGTATTGGTGGTGGCAGGCTAAGTATAGAGGTGGCAGATGAGAGTACAAGGGGCGGTAGACGAGGTATAGGTGGTGGCAGGCTAAGTATAGAGGTGGCAGAGGAGAGTACTAGGGGCGGTAGACGAGGTATATGTGGTGGCAGGCTAGGTATAGAGGTGGCAGATGAGAGTACAAGGGGTGGTAGACGAGGTATTGGTGGTGGCAGGCTAAGTATAGAGGTGGCAGATGAGAGTACAAGGGGCGGTAGACGAGGTATAGGTGGTGGCAGGCTAAGTATAGAGGTGGCAGATGAGAGTACTAGGGGCGGTAGACGAGGTATAGTTGGTGGCAGGCTAAGTATAGAGGTGGCAGATGAGAGTACAAGGGGCGGTATAGACGAGGTATCGGTGATGGCAGGCTAAGTATAGAGGCAGCAGATGAGAGTACAAGGGGCGGTAGACGAGGTATTGGTGGTGGCAGGCTAAGTATAGAGGTGGCAGATGAGAGTACAAGGGGCGGTAGACGAGGTATAGGTGGTAGCAGGCTAGGTATAGAGGAGGCAGGTGAGGTACAAGGGGCGGTATTCACGAGGTATAGGTGGTGGCAGGCTAAGTATAAAGGTGGCAGATGAGAGTACAAGGGGCGGTAGACGAGGTATAGGTGGTGGCAGGCTAAGTATAGAGGTGGCAGATGAAAGTACTAGGGGCGGTAGACGAGGTATAGGTGGTGGCAGGCTAAGTATGGAGGCGGCAGATGAGAGTACAAGGGGCGGTATAGACGAGGTATCGGTGATGGCAGGCTAAGTATAGAGGCAGCAGATGAGAGTACAAGGGGCGGTAGACGAGGTATTGGTGGTGGCAGGCTAAGTATAGAGGTGGCAGATGAGAGTACAAGGGGCGGTAGTCGAGGTATAGGTGGTAGCAGGCTAGGGATAGAGGAGGCAGGTGAGGTACAAAGGGCGGTATACACGAGGTATAGGTGGTGGCAGGCTAAGTATAAAGGTGGCAGATGAGAGTACAAGGGGCGGTAGACGAGGTATAGGTGGTGGCAGGCTAAGTAAAGAGGTGGCAGATGAAAGTACTAGGGGCGGTAGACGAGGTATAGGTGGTGGCAGGCTAAGTATGGAGGCGGCAGATGAGAGTACAAGGGGCGGTAGACGAGGTATTGGTGGTGGCAGGCTAAGTATAGAGGCGGCAGATGAGAGTACAAGGGGCGGTAGACGAGGTATAGGGGGTGGCAGGCTAAGTATAGAGGTGGCAGGTGAGGTACAAGGGGCGGTATACGAGGTATTGGTGGTGGCAGACTAAGTATAGAGGTGGCAGATGAGAGTACAAGGGGCGGTAGACGAGGTATAGGTGGTAGCAGGCTAGGTATAGAGGTGGCAGGTGAGGTACAAAGGGCGGTGTATACGAGGTATAGGTGGTGGCAGGCTAAATATAAAGGTGGCAGGTGAGGTGCAAGGGGCGGTAGACCAGGTATAACTGGTGCCAGGCTAAGTATAGATGTGGCAGGTGATGTATAAGGAGCGGTAGACGAGGTACAGGGTATTGCACGTGAGGTATAGGTGGTGGCAGGCGAGGTATAACAAAAACCAGGCGAGGAATAGGTGGTTGTATACGAGATAAAGGTAGTGGCAGGTGAGGTATAGTTGATGGCACTTTGAGGTTTTGGTGGTGGCAGGCAATGTGTAGGGTGGGGTGGGTAAGGTATAGGTGGTGACAGGCGAGGTATAAGTGGTGGCACTCGTGCTGTTGATGTTGGCAGGGGTTATAAGCTTACTTTTAGGTTATTTTCAACCTCACAACCATCAGATGTTACGCGTCTATTTCTCGAAGTCTTGAATTACTTACTTTCCGATGAGATATTTAGGATAAATTTGTACCACCAGTCTCCGTTAAAATAGCTCACATTAAAATGACACTCTATCATTCGTGCATGTTCAATTTCATCTCCTTCAAGGGGACACAACTAGTGCATCTATGGAGATATGCGCTCCCAGGACATTCCAACATGACCTCCATGATGTGGAGATGACAACAGGACATTCCGACATGACAGTCATGATGTGGAGATGACAACAGGACATTCCAACATGACCTCCATGATGTGGAGATGACAACAGGACATTCCAACATGACCTCCATGATGTGGAGATGACAACAGGACATTCCAACATAACCTCCATGATGGGGAGATGACAACAGGACATTCCGACATGACCTCCATGATGTGGAGATGACAACAGGACATTCCAACATGACCTCCATGATGGGGAGATGACAACAGGACATTCCGACATGACAGTCATGATGTGGAGATGACAACAGGACATTCCAACATGACCTCCATGATGTGGAGATGACAACAGGACATTCCGACATGACAGTCATGATGTGGAGATGACAACAGGACATTCCAACATGACCTCCATGATGTGGAGATGACAACAGGACATTCCAACATGACCTCCATGATGTGGAGATGACAACAGGACATTCCGACATGACAGTCATGATGTGGAGATGACAACAGGACATTCCAACATGACCTCCATGATGTGGAGATGACAACAGGACATTCCAACATGACCTCCATGATGTGGAGATGACAACAGGACATTCCGACATGACAGTCATGATGTGGAGATGACAACAGGACATTCCAACATGACCTCCATGATGTGGAGATGACAACAGGACATTCCAACATGACCTCCATGATGTGGAGATGACAACAGGACATTCCGACATGACAGTCATGATGTGGAGATGACAACAGGACATTCCAACATGACCTCCATGATGTGGAGATGACAACAGGACATTCCAACATGACCTCCATGATGTGGAGATGACAACAGGACATTCCGACATGACAGTCATGATGTGGAGATGACAACAGGACATTCCAACATGACCTCCATGATGTGTAGATGACAACAGGACATTCCGACATGACCTCCATTATGTGGAGATGACAACAGGACATTCCAACATGACAGTCATGATGTGGAGATGAAGCTGGTTATTGAATAGAAAATATCTCACTCACGATAAAGATGCAATTAGTCTTTTCACCCTCAGAAACCATTATGAGGAATTATTCTGAAGTTGAGCTTGGGCCAAACGTGCTCAGTTATGTAAATACACATTGAAAAATAAAAATGGAATCACCACCCAAGTGATGGTAATTTTTCAAAGGAACTCCTTGCGTCTCACTTGGTAATAAAAGCTCCTAAGTTAAGTCCGCTCAGTTGATTATAAGAGATCCGTAGCAAAAGAAAAACGTAATTTATTTCCCCAAAAAAAGGCCTACGGTTCTTTTATTTAGGGACCTCACATGATCCCCATAGGAGCGTTTATCCCCATAGATACAATATGTGTACCCTCTTCAGGGAGATGAAATTGATTGCTCGACGAATGAATGCTTTAATTGGCCCAAGCCAAACTTTCGGTGTGAGCGAGAACAGACGCGGCACGACGTCGCATCGAGGCTGGGAGCAAAATCTGCCAATAGGGATATCTAAAATTCTGATAAAAACTGAAATAATGTATCCTACGTTTAAATAAACTAAATAATAGTCCAAGCGATCAAATTTCGAAAACTAAAAATGTAGTTTTCGAAATTAAAAAAATGTAAAAAATTTAAAAATGTTTTCGAAATTTAAAAATTTTAAAATTTTTTTAAAAATGTAGTTGTAGTTGTGAAAACTAAATGTAAAAATGTACTTCGAAGTGACGAAACTTCTCGATCACGTAGTTATATAGTAGGCACGGAGGGGATGTATGTGTGTTGATCTAATCATTTAAATTTCTTTGGTGGGCCGTAGGATTTCTCAGAGTAGTTCACAACCCACCGAACTTACTTGTAATAATTTATGAAGCTTCTGTCAATGGGTGTTGTGAACGGACAGAAATAAATTACACTCACCCTTTCATATTTTGGAGTTATTAAGGATTACCATAGACACACACAGTTAGATCAGCTATGTGTAGTAATTTATTGAGTACAACATGGCTGTTTTGACTAACGCAGTAATTCTTAAAAAAAATTGCAGCCTCTTATTTTGGTTTATGACATCTGGAGTGTTTATTATCTCTCCAAAGACAACATGCAATAAGCATAAAAAGTTCCGACGAGCGCAACTCATTTGAGTACTCAGTCAATCCTCGACCTTCCCTATAATTTCTAAACAAACGTGGCAATCGTTCTAGAATTTCCCATACTCCCAAACGCGCATGAGAACTTTTAAAAACCGCGCGTTTCCTCCTAGGGACGAAAGCCAGCGATGCGCAAGGGAAAACTGCGGTTTTGTCCTCCAAAAAGCGCGCATTTCATCTTTCCTCTGCAGTAAATCAGGAGTGTACGCGACGAATAGAGCACACAGCCCAATAAATTACGGGCAATTGCCTCCAGATGACCAACTTGAGCGGAGTGGCCGTGCATCTCCAGCGTAAGCGGCAGCATCGTCCCCCTGTGCCATTAAACTCCAATAATGACCAGCTTGTCACGACAATTCATATGATCGCGCCGATAACAACAGACGCTGATTAATTTAGAGGTCGTAAATAAATGCGTAATTGCAGAGCGCTGCAATGAAACTGACGTACTAGTGAGTCCAGGAGCTTAAGAAGATGTTTTGCGGACTTCTGGAGCTGAGAGGCAATGTCGTGATTCATAATCTCGCAACTCGCGCACACAAACCGTGCAAGTAGTACGCACTTCAACAGGCTGTGCAATACTTCTGAAAGTGCTTTCATCATCCTGAAATGAAGTCTGAGTTGTTTTTTGGGCATTCTATTGAATAAGCCACACAGCAGGGTTTTCTTATTACGGTAAAATGAAGTCTGAGTAATATTTGAAGTATTTGATTGAACGAGGCGCGAATCGGTATTGATAATATTTGAAATAGGAGTAAAATATTATCCCACATTAATGTAAAGGACTTTCATTTCGAGTGATTGAACGTTATTTCTTTCAAAGAGTGGGACAGAAAAAATGTTCATATGCAACACATTGAGTTTAATAAATAAATGGGATCTATGAGTTCCCTATTAATGACTCCTTATTTTGTACCGGTGTTTTTGGAGATTGGACCACAAGCTACGGGTTGGTGGGAATATTTTAGCCATGAACGGAGCACATGAGACTTTTGAGAGACATGCAAGAAATGCTATGAAAATATTTTGGCTTCTGAAGAGACTTCTGGCTTCTGAAAAGTTTTAGTTTGAAGTGGGTCAAATGAAATTTTGAGGATTTCAGCCTGAATTAATAATATTTAGCGTATCTAAGTCCACAGAAGAGCTCGTGCTGCCATCTGTCCCGCTACGTCGCCGGGAATTGTTTAAAAATCTGGCCTCTGCGTAACTTTAAGTAACTGGCTATAGGTTGAGAGGCCTAGTGTCATTATTTCTTATATGATTGTTGTTTTCTGGGAGTTAATTCTACGTTCAAAATTAAATAAAATATGGCAATCTGTTCGGCTAAAATTTTTTGGAATCACGAAAATGAGCTGAATTTCTCATAAGTACCTAAAAATTTTACGCAAGCCGCACGTAAGGTTCTCCTCGCACCAATTGTGGACAGGAGCGTGTTGAACCTCACGTCGCAGCTCGCGAGTGATGAAATCGACGCAAAATTATAAATGTAAAAGCGTGGGTCAGAATAGGGTTGCCAGATGAATCAGTCAGTTTATGGCCACTTTTTACGAGAAACGATGGTCAGCATGGCCACTGCACAATATACAGACATTTTTTATTTAGAAACAACAATCTTAGTAGGCTTTTTACTCCCTTTGACAATATTATAACGAGAGCACCTCATCGAGATGTTACAGGTCTTCCGTTTCATGAATTGTGCGATATTCTTAAAAATGGCCAAGTGAATTTCTTATGGCCATGGCGTTCAAAAAAAATGGCCAAATATGTGTAAATTGGCAATGAAATGGCCAATCTGGCAACCCTGGACCGTCAAATATTCGTAAACCTAATGTAAGATAAGTAAGATGCACTATTTTAAATGTTTCAAATTTTGGTTTAACATTCTTTGTGTTATCTTCTGATAACGTATAAACAGATGGTGTGTGTGTGTGTGTGTGCATCTTTATGAACGTAGTTTTTTATAGCAAATGAGCTTGTGATGTTGTGATTGTTCATTCAAATTTTATGCACATGTTACAAGCACACTGGTAACACGATCTACGACTCGATAATTTCGATATGTAAAGACTGCATAAATTAAAATATTCAAAACCGTGAACTGATTTCTATTCGCGCCTCACCCACAGCTCTACTCTTGCGGCCGCCTCTCCTCGACTCGGCCCGCGCTGGCCAATAGCAGAAGTTATCCTAATGAATTATACACGCGTGCTCCATTTTTTTTTATACCTTCACATATTCACAAGCATCTAATTGTAACGTGCCCTATGCAAGTGAGGTGAGAAATCAGCAGAAAGAAGCAGAGAACATGTGCCCAATAACTGAATAATTCATCCCATTCTCTGTAATGCCGCTCATTTCTACAATTGGAAGCTAATGTAAATGCAGCAAGGATCCCGTGTGACGCTCCTTTTGTTCGAATCTGGTACTGCCTTAAAGTTGCCCCATGGTAGAATTTCCAAACAGTTAACGTTGTCGTAGCTGTACAGCTAACAGCGTAAGTTCTTTTAAGTTGACTTAGTTTCGTTACCAGGCACAGCACGTAGCTATCATAGTAGCTGAGTCCAAGTCATTTTCGTTAGGGATTCGTATCTATCGCAGAACTGTATTCTCTTGCTCAAATGGAAATCTCTTTTCTCAACCCTGTTTTTGCTTTATTCGTCCACCTTTCATCTGACTTCCTGTATCCTTCATCAACAATCCTTCTTTGCAAATTCTTCGTTCTGACTCTGCGAGTCCTTCAATACCTAATTTATTCTCGATACTTGATTATTTCGCTTTAAAAATTGACAACAGACAATTTCATGTTCATACTCTATGACTGATGAATTGCCTTAATTGATAGTCGACTTTTCAATCCCATCCTATTGTCTATATGTATGTATATTTAACTGCCGTTGCTTTTATATATGAAGGCTTTCTCTCCACCCAGCCACATATGTATAATTTTCTACTTCATTTCCTTAAAATACATTCGATTTAAACGCTAAATATTCTTCGGCCCGCAGATTTTGATGTTCCCAGTCTGTTTCATTCACTTGAACATAACTTCGCCTGCGCACATCAAACTTGCATGCATGTCCTTCTGTGGCTCAGATAAACTCAGACACCGTTCATCGATGTAACGACCCACAGCTTCTAATTTCCCCTACATTTACGAGCACTTCATCAATTTAATATATTTTACTCTAGCTCTCATAGCATCCACTCAAACTCACAGTTAATGAATAACTAGAGCCAGAAAGAAAAGAATTTGATTAGTGAATTCGTAAGTTTTTAGCCACGGTGGCTTATTGATAAAGAGTGCTCGCCTTCCATGGGAAATGGCCGAGGGTCAGGGATCCGTAGTGTGTGCGCCGTGTTTCTGCCCGTCTACAAAAGCGAGAATTTTCCAAGATTCTACAACTGACTGCGGTGTGATTTGGACACCTGATAACACCTGCGTTAACCCTCATTTGGACACCTGCGTTAACCTCCATTGCATCCTGGCATTAATAATAAAGCATTTGGAAACTAAAGCTTGTTACAACTATGAATGAGTAGGTTGAAACCAAACGTCTTTTATTCCGAACAAGTATAGCGAAACACTGCTCTTGAAAATGTCACAAACATCATCATGTGTCCAATAAGCGCCCAACGTCAAGTAAATTCTCGCGCGCCATATGCAACTGCAAGTACTGAGCTGGTTGTGCACCATGTGCTCAGCCTCCCGGCGAGATACAAATTGGTAGTGCTTTATGAAGTTCAGTTGTTCCAATGGGACTCGCGGCATCGTGCCGTCACAACGATTAAGTTATCCAATTATAACAGCTGCACAGGGAGCAGTTCCCGTGCACATGGCCACCACAGAGTCACCCAATTATGACTGCAATTAATAAGTGGCTCGCAAAGACCAGGCTCAGAGTGCAGGAAGAAGACCACTGTCCCCATAAGGTGAGGAGCGAAACTAGGGACTGTGTTCCCGGTTGGAGCATCTCTGGTGAGGTTCGCTCGAGTTTACTGCTTGCTGTTTGTGTTGTCTTCGTCGTGAGGGACGCGTGGTCAGATGATGAGTGATACGGGTGTTGTATGAGACGCTTACCGAATGAAATCGTTCTCAGTTGAGTCATAATAAACGATGTCAAGTTTGCTGCAATGGTTATTGAGGTAAATAATATTGGGCGAAATGGTTACCGAAAAAAACGTTCTCAATAAAATCATAATGAATGACGTCATGTTCACGAGGATGGTTAGTGAGGGAAAAAATTATTGGGTGAAATGGTTACTGAATGAAATCGTTCTGACTGAAATACATAATAACCCAATGATGAATGAAATGGTTTTTGAATAAGAAAATACTGGAAAAATTTTTTAGGTAATGAAATATATTGAATGAGTTGGTCATTGAATGAAACCGTATTAACCAGAGCAGGCACGATCCCACACTCGTTAGTCCCCGTAATGATGATGATTAACGCTTCGTTTCTGAAAGTGCTCTAGCCCCTCAGCGCTCTCGTAAACTTACATTTTTCGTACTCTGCATTAGTCAATATTAAGACCTTCGACAGCAAAAAAGTATGGCAAAATGCGACTGATCCATAGGTAGCGCAGATTATTAATAGTGCGTACGGGTATGCACTTTGCAATATTATCTGCAGGCCGTTGCTCTATATCAACTGGGAAATCAGCATACAAATTGCATTACTCAAACAAAAGTCATCATGAAAAGAAGATAGTGTTTGTTATGAACATGACAATCGCAAACTGTCATTTCACAAGTACTTTTCAACAAGGACGCGTATCTAATGAAATGAAAAACTTTTTCAAGATCTGTAATTGAAGCTGGTATTACTTTTATTTGATTTGTTATTTGTTTTATTGTGTCGTTTGAAAGACATCACTTTACAGCCCCTTGCTTCACTTCCTTTGCAGTCCGGCCGTTTTTGGCCAAATTCGCCATACTTTTTTCGCTGCCGAGGATCTCAAAATGCCATGATCTTTTGAAATGATTGCATACTTAAAGATTTATTTATTGTTGTTGATGAAGTAAAATTTGGTATTCTATGCAATTAATATTCAACATCTACTTCGATAACAACGCTTGCACCCTTCAGGAGGCATTAGATAGGCAATAGGCTTAGATTAGCAAAGTTTATCTATCTTATGCTATCGGGACTGGCACCCCCTGGCAGGGTGAGTACTGTTAAGTCCCCTCAGTTGCAGATAAGCCTTCGGATCATCCATCTTTGGTGTCCAAATTACTTCTTTCTGTTTAAATGCTTTCTTTGCCATGTGTTTTTAGTTTTTCTTCTCGTTTCTTAACATACTGTTTCTATGCGCAGGGCATCCTGTGTGGGAATGCAGCTTGTGCTATGATTTCCCATTTTTCTAAAGTCCACACTAAATGGTATCTACCTTCATTCTCTTGAGAACGGCTTTGTTGTATCTAGGGAAACTTAAACTAACTAGAATCACAATATAATAACTGAAATTATTCATGATCACTTTTATTCAACAAGGCCTCATTCTACTACTCAATTCACGTTACCCGAAGAATATCACGACGTGTACCCTCCTGCACCATCAAATAAGAGAACATTTCAGTGCTGGCACATGAGGAACACGTTCAAGTCTCCATAACTAATGCATTCCCGAGGCTTATGCGAAAAGCGGCGCAGGCGTCAAGCGTGGAGACGCTGGTCTCGCAAGGCATTAAATTTGCATGTCATTATCAGGGCAATTAAGAGGCGAGCAGTCCTCGTTCATCAGCGTGGGAGAAATTAAAATCATCATGAGGTCGAGTTGTATTAATGGCCGAGTAAACTAGGGTGAGTTGGAGCAGCGCTACGCGTTGAGACCGTCAGTCTTCTGGCCCGAGCTTAGCAGCTGTCACGGAGGTCGCTTTTGTGCGCCCGTAAATTGTGCTCTGTTCAACTCCAACTGTGGCACAGGAGCTAAGTTTTGGAATAATTTACTTCATCGTACAGGTATAGTCGGCAGAGAAAGTTTTTCTGTCGAGTTGGCTACTTACCTGCTGTTTTTTTCTGGCCAAAGCCCTCAAGTTTCATCTTTTTTAAGTTAAATTTCAACACTTTGACATAATCTAGGGCTGCTCTGACTTTATCTGGTGAAAGTTAAAACTTGAGGATCGTAACCAGAGAGAACAGCGTGTAGGTTAGCCAAATCGACGGAAGAAAATATATCGCTGCTGATTGTGCGCAATGATGAAGTCAATTGTTTTAAATTCTGCCCTCTCTGGGCAATGAGTACTAAATTCACTGCTTTGATGTAACTGGTCACAGCAGTTTGGGAGGAGCTCGGCTACACCTCAACCTCAACATTACCCCATCAACTGGTCCGATAGAGCTTGTTTTAGTTAGCTGCGTCATTGAGTTTTGCTAAATACATTAACTGCGATGGGACAAATTGCAATATTCAAGTGAAATTAAACTCAATTTAGAGGTTCAACCTTAAAATGTACAGAAGATTGGTTGGAATTTGCCTCTATTTGATTTTCAACAAGGACACGGACAAATTCAATTTGTGACAATCTGTGGGTCATCCGCATGAATGGAAATCCCTTCAGTGACCTCAGTGAGTCCCCATGCAACGTGTCAATGGGTTTGTCTGAGTTGTATTTACCTAAGGTGGTACTGACTGTCTGTATTTCAATTGGTCTCGGCCCCATTTCAGTCAACTGGTTACCACAAATCTGTATTTATGTGAACCAAATATCTTGTGTGGAAGAGGAAAACACGCTGCGCTCCCCCTTGGAACACCGCTGACTCCTTTTGATTCGATGATCCAATTTGGCCTTATAGCATAGCCGGGCAGTTCTCATTTGACCACTCCCGTCCCATCACATCGCTTCTCTTTTTCCCTAACGTTGAGAAAGTGATCGCTAGGCTTGGGACCAAACCCATGTCACGGTTGCGTAAAAAAAATCAGACCCCGATTACTTTTTATGCTCTACTCGGTGTCCATTTGTGTTCTTTGCGATCATGTTCCTCTTGCCCACCGTAGCTTTCTCTTCAGCTGTTCTGCCGTCTGTTGTTCCGGTGATTTATCCTCCCTTCTGTCCAGACAATTATTCTTCTATTTATCTATCCATATATTGTGCCATTCATTCATCTACTTGTCACGAGAAGTGTTCCCTTCACCTCCTTGTTAACAATTCATTAACAAGAAGATCAGGTTCTCGGAATAGAGGAATGGCACACCTCCAGGCTATATACACAACACAAATTAAATGAATTATCATCGGCAATTACAGCACATATACTAAAATAAAGGTACTCACCGGGGATCGCTGACCCACTTACGCAGCGCATTTTCTGGGCGCCCTCCGTTGCATTACGATGGATTGCTTCTAATATTGTGGGGCATGATACACAGGGTGAATTATGCTTAACATTTATAATTCCCAGCTATACGTGATACAAACATCAATGAGCGCACACACAATGATTGGTGTTAGGAACAATTCCAATTAAGTAATGAAAGCAAATAGCATACGTCAAATGACCTACTGCACATAATTACACAGAAATTTGGCTGGCCAGCCTTTAACCGCAGATTGCTTATGCATCCAAACACAACACAAATAATGCCTACAATGTCTCAGCGCCCCCAGCAGCCCAGTAGGCGAAGGTCACTTCAACTACAAAATTCGTCCGCGACTCGCTTCAGTTCAAAGGCCTGTCTTGTGCACTGTTCAGAAAATGTCTAGTGATAACGTCATCTTGCTCATTACGTTTCAGCATGTTCACACGTCGATTCCCTTCATTCGAGCTGATCAATCCTCAGATGTATGACTGAATAACCGTCCCGCCTGTCAAAGATAAAAATTTAACTTGTTACTTTTTTAAGCGCATCAATGTGTGAATGACAATGAATTATCGCAATATTTATCTCAACACTATCTTTACTCTTTCTTTTTTTTAAAAAATGCATCTCTTACCCTCCCTGCTAGTGCCGCATCTCCATGTTCCATCAATAACTCCCACGGTGGGTTATGTTTTGATAAATTTCCCCTTTGTGAACGTGGTGACGAGAACACGTAAAATTTCTGCAAGTGAAACGAGAATGTGTTAAATTCTGGATTACATTATAGCGTGAAACTTAGTATAATTTTCAATATAGCCACTTTTCTTATTATTGCATTAAGCACGCTTGTTATTGTGAACACACCCCGCGTTTCTTGGTTGCACCTCACGTTACGGTTACGCCGGTCGAACTGTCCATTGTTCCTCCGACGCCTTGAGCCCTGGCGCATTCTCTTCGAGGGTTGAGAACTCTCACCTTCGGCCTATGAGAATCTTAGGAGCCTCGGAGTGCCCGCCTACCTCTTTTCTAATTGGTAGTGCCGCCGCTTGCCTTTATTTCCTTCTTAGCATCATTTTTCTTCTCACGCTCAGCTCCTTCGAACCGACCGTTGGTTTGCCGACTCTCTCGGTTTGAGAGTCTCGATTTATCTTTGACTACAAGGCGACTTTGTTCGCGCTTGGGTAGGCATTTTTCGACCGTATCGAGTTTCCCAAGGCTCGCTCGCATAACCACAACATAAGCCCCTCCAGAAACAAGACACACTGTAAACATACATCGTTTGGCTCTCGCACGGCTCTCGCACCTTATCGCAGCTGAGTTGAAAGAAAACATACAGGCGCAAAAAAACATACATGTTGAAGCGACATAAAACATTCATGTTGAAGCGACCCCCCTTTGGCTGCTGGGTTTTTCTGAGATATTTCAAGACACAACTTTTTACGCAATTACAAGAATTTTCATTTTAAATTCGCAAAAATGTGATTACAAGAATTTTCATTTTAAATTCGCAAGAATTTGGTCATTCTGAACAGATTCTCGACAGGACGGCCCTCCTAGAGTTAAAAAAAAATTGGCCTGACAATTTTTTTTTTTTTATTAAATCGCTTTCAGCTATTTATTGAATAATAAGTACTACGGTATGCAGCCCATATAAGACACACATGGTAAATTCTACTTGAGCACATTATCATCTAAACATTGTTCCGCAGAAACAGGGTACCTTACAATTAACACTACAATCATTACTATCAGCCACAGCGTGATATATTGTGTCGTATTCTTCTAACCGATGTGTCTGTTTTTTCCCGCCGAAGTAAAGTGCGTACTAAACACTTGAGTACTTAACCCTAATAACATTCACAAAATTTCACGGGCACCTTTCCCACTCCTCAGGCATCCTAAAGTATCGATGATTTTATGTCTCGTAGTTTCAATTTTCGCTTGCGTTTTCTGTTGTCCAAGTTCTTGACGTTGCTGTTGACTATTCGATGTCGATTCCTTTGGTATCGTTGACGCATTTGCTCTCTTTCCATGCATCTCTTCTGCCATTTCAATAGCTTCACACACGCGTTGAAGATGGGTACTTAATTTCAGGAGGAAGTATTGCGAGCCCCATATCCAGACTCGTATGAAATTTCTATACACCACACTAACTTCACGATTCCATTCTGTAAGATGTATCATTATCACGATTCAAATTACCACCAAATCATGTTAAGTGCAATGTTTCACATATATTTTATGAGGTTTATTCAACTCAGTTTTTTAATCGCCAGATTACTCATGAACGTCGATTCGTTGATCAGACAAATCGATACGTCAGTAAGTTATATTGATCTGGCGGAAAATACGAGTCGAATCGTCGATAATTTCCTTCACTGCAGTTTCCCTTCGCGATAGGGTTCTGCATCCTACGAAGTAATCCTGAAGAGTCCGAGGTATATCCGGCGGTGGTATCCTGTATGCGCGGTGGAATCCAGTGGAACGACTCTCAGTATTCCTCGATTTCGACGTAGAATCTCAGTATTCCTTGACATCGACGTATAAACTCTGGCCGACACCAGCTCATATTTTTATTTTCTCCTAGTAACCACTATTATTAGTGCGAGAATTCCATGGGTTCATATTCTTCGAAGACCGTACGTATCATTCAAAGGCTATCCGACGTAATCTCTTTTAATTTTTATTTCACGTATAAATAGAGATGCCTAAAATTCGGCTTCAATATTCCAATGTGATAATTTGCCTAGTCAAAATTCACAGGAACTTGCATTCGAATTTCAGGAATGCCTCACCAGGCATAAATGTCACGACGCAAATTCCGAAATACTTAAGTAAATATCAACACTCAAGCACATAAAAGCATTGTTATTGTTTCATTTGAGTGCCCACTGTATAAAAGCATTTTTAAACGCTAGTACATCTCGGCACCCAATAATATCTCATGCTTTAATTTCGTTTTTCTTCCTTCCTCACGATGATGCTGCGTCGTTCTGTGGTGTTTTCCACTTCGAAGCATGAGTGCTAATTAGTCAAGAACTCCTTCCTGCTCTAGCTTGTTAGTGGCCCGTTGGCTCAGCTACAACTCAACCACAAGCGGCTCCGAGGTAATTACTTGTGTGTCCGGCGTCCTTTCTTAAGCATGATATGACATTCCCAGCTATACATTCGTCTTTGGTCGCCTCTCACTGCAACGCTTGAATTTGGGCAATTCTTTTAAACATCTCCAACGCAGGTGCAATGTGTCCCCCATGTCGTGTTGTAGCTCTATCTTCTTCGTTCTTGTAAATAATTAATTATATTCCACGTGATCCTTCCTTAATTTGCTGCTCATACGAGACATATTCGTGTTGTGCAATTGTTCCGGCCTGTTCTGTGCTGAAGTACATACGACGCTAATCTACCAAGAAATTAATTCCTTAAGTCTGAAAATAAATGTACTATACTTCTACATAGTAAGAGGAGAATAATTCCTTCCGGAATACCGTGTTTACGATATTCTTTCAGGGCAAGAGTAAGACACAGAGTCAGAAATTCAACGCTACAGTACAAAAGAATACGAAATTTTAATATGACGCTAAAATTATTTTCCCCGTTGTGAAAATGAACGGTCTAAAGGTATAGATAAAATCATCTAGCCTGAGATAGCCTCAGCCTAAGAACTTCTGATGAAACTTAATTCATTCGATAGAGCTCTTTCGTATGAAGCGCGTACGCTTCACGAGAAGCTGGCGAGAATATAAGCATCCTACAAAGGAAACAAAGTACTCCTCTTGAGAAACACACGAAGTTAACCTAATAAACGCTCAATTTCCCTTTACTTAGCAAAAGAGGAAATGAGAATTAAGCACAGTGTGAGATTAGATCACTCAACAAGATTTTCGTTCAGACGAAATTTCTTGTGAGCAAAGCAAGTTGGAGTTACATAACCTAGAGCATATTCCTATTGAACAAAGCATCACACTCTAGTGAGTGAGATTAGTTTCAATTTACAGCTAGAATAACACAATTCTACTAAAGAACACATTCAGATTAAAGCAATACAACGCTAAAAACTCACTTCTACGCAAGAGTTTTCTTAAAATTAAACACACAAGAACACATCCCGCAAAGGCAAGTTTATGCATGATTTCAGTCCTCCGCAGTTCGTTTCTAGTTGGCGGTTCACCTACACCGAGAACGCAAATTATAGCTCCGCTGTGTCACCGACGTAGCCTGTTCAGTCGCAGCGTTTTCTGGCATATCTTCGTCCTCGCTGTCGATAGCTTCACATCCGGCATTTGGCGGCGCCGCGGCATTCTGGTTGCAGGGGTAAGCTTCACCCCTCAAGTGGGCAATTTTTAATCTATCGAGGTGAACTCTTCTCTCGCAGTTACTATAGAGCGCCTTTATTGTGGCATTCGTCTCTGTTTTTACTGTAATCCGGTAAGGCCCGACCCAATCGGTAGGCCATGTATTTGCAACTTCCGCCTTTCCCGTTGGATTATGCAGCAAGACGATATCGCCCACTTGGACCTGACTGTTTTTCACTCCGCGCTCCTTTAACTGCACCGATTTATCGTGTGAGGCTTTAGATTTCACCTTCACCATGTTGAACGCATTGTGGAGTCGTAAGCTTACCTCGGCACTGTAATTCTCACCTAGAGAGTAATCCATGCGAGGGGTTTTTAACCAGTCAACCACAGGAATTTCAGCGTCCCTACCAAAAAATAAATAATACGGAATTTCTTCAATGACGCTCTGGTAGCTGGTGTTCAGTGCCAGGCATGTCCAAGGAAGTGCATCAGGCCACGAAGATTGATCGTTGGAGGCAAGGTGTGATAAAACAGTCTTGATATTCTGATTTTGACGTTCGGTCATTCCGTTTGATTGGGGATGATATGCTGAAGTGTTGTAGTATTTTATTTTCAATTTTTCACACACATTTCTGAACAAAGCTGACGTGAACTCGGTGCCCCTGTCTGAGATGAGAGTCTTGGCAGTGCCGTACGTGGTAACGAACTTAGTCAACGCTTTCGTTACTTCCTCAGTGGTCTTGCTTCTGAGCGGAAACGCTGCAACATATCTGCTAAAGTGATCGACCACCGTTAGGATGTATTTGTGGCCCTCATTCGACACTGGCATTTCGATTAAATCAACGCCTATTCTGTCCAGAGGCTTGTCAATTTCAGGGAATGAACCCATGCTAACACAAATGCGATTGTTGATCTTACGTTTCTGACATTGCATGCACGAATCGACGTACTTGTTAACGTCACGCGCCATGTTAATCCAGTACCCGAATTCCATGAGTTTTTTCCACGTTTTAGCACGACCTTGGTGTGCACCAATTGTGCTATCATGCGCTAACGTTATTGCTGCTTCTCTCAGAGCGTCTGGCACCACGATCAGGTGCCTTGTTCTGTTAGGCTTTCGTTGCGTCTTCCTGAAATGTAAGATGCCTCCGTCAGTGAAGATTTCGGATTTCAGAGCGAGACTTGGAGCGTCCCCTAATTTGTCACCTTCGAGATACCTCAGTACTGGCCCCCAAACAGGATCCTTCAATTGTTCTGCTCTCACATTTTCTTTCTGCAACTTACTTTCCGCCTCTTGCACATTGGGAGTCTCATCTAACATCGTCGTGACGAACACTGTTTTAGGTGCTTCGTCGTCTGGATTTTCTTCTTCGTTGTCGTTCGCAATATTTCTCGACAATGCGTCGGGCACCACGTTCTGAGTTCCTGGCCGATAAATCACCTCAAAATCATATTGAGAGAGTGTTAGGGCCCATCTCATAATTCTGTTGTTCTTGGTATTTTTACCTTTGAACAAATATTTGAGAGCTGTGTGGTCAGTAATTACAACAAATTTATTGCCGTACAGGTAAGGTGAAAAGTGATTCACAGCCGCTACTACTGCTAATCCTTCACGTTCAGTGATTGAATAACGTTTTTCAGCATCATTGAATCTTTTGCTGAAGTATCCAATCGGTTGTTCCTTTCCGTTACATTTTTGCGCAAGGACCGCGCCAGAGCCCTCATTTGAGGCATCACAGCTCAAGTAATACGTCTCATTTAGAGAAGGCTTCTTCAGAACTGGAGCTTCTACCATGAGTTGCTTAAGTTTGCAGAAGGCTTGTTCGTGTTCTTCCTTCCACTGGAACCTTGCCCCTTTTTTAGTCAACGCATTAAGGGGTGCAGCTGTTGTGGCAAAGTGCGGAATGAAGCGCCGGTAGAAATTAAGCGCTGCCACGAACGAGCGCACTTTACGTGCGGTAGTCGGCCTAGGGTAACTCTGCATTGCCTCCACGTTTTTGGGGTCTGGAATAAGTCCCTCACGACTGATGTAACATCCTAGGTACTTTACTTGTTTTTGTGCAAATTTGCACTTGTCCAAGCCTATTTTTACTCCGGCACATTGAAACTCGTGCAACACTTCCCTTAAATTTTCTAGGTGACTCTCAAAAGTCATAGAGTTAACGCACACGTCGTCCAAGTAAATAGCGGCGAATTTTCCAAGTTGCCTTTTCAGAACATGACAAATTACTCTCTGGTACACTGATGTTGAGCACTTAAGTCCCATAGGTAGCCTAGAGAACTCGAAGTTGCCTTGTCGAGTCTGAAATGCCGTGTATTGCTTACTTTCTTCATCTAGCTCAATTTGATGGAAGGCTGATTTTGCGTCGACAATGGAATAGTATTCTTTGCCAGCCACCTCCTCCAGTGTCCCTACAATGTGTGGAATCGGATAATGCTCGTTTATCACCCGCATGTTTACAGCTCGCAAATCAAGGCAAACTCTGTGGCCTCCTCCTGGCTTCTTTACGAGTACGAGCGGGTTTTTCCAAGCACTTGTACTCTCTTGCACAATTCCACCTTCGATCATCTCCGAGACCTTTTTATCAATTATTTCTTGGCTGGAGTATGGAATACGCCACCCTTTCGTTTGAATTGGCCTGTAATCACTCAGCAAAATTTTGTATTTCACTCCTTTAACATGGCCAATATCCATCTCGTCTGCACTAATCGTCTTGTGATATTCCTTCAACAGGTTTCTGACTTGTCCTTGTTTTTCAGCAACCAAGTGACTGAGGTCAAGCTCATTAATTTGTTGAAAGCGCTTCTCTCTGCGGAGATTTTCTGCTTCACTATTTTCCGCATTGTTTTCTTCTGCAGTTGCATCTTCATTCGCGATTTCGTGGCATGTTGCAATTATTGCTCCTTCGGTGAGAGCGATTTCTTCGGCAAAAGGGTTAAGTACAGGCATCAAAACATACCCGTTTTGTACCTTTGCAGCGGTGGCTCCGACGTAAGGTGCCCACTTAATTCTAGGCTCTAAAATTACTTCCTTTCCATCAAACTTGCCATCTGCTCGGCACTTTACCATGGCTTGCGTGCGAGGCTTCACTGTAATGTCCTCAGCCAGAGTTACAGATGTTTCTTCCCTCGTCACACACAGAATTTTCGGAGAAGCGTGTCCTGGTGCTGAAAACATGTTCACGTAAGTGCCAAAGAATGATGCCCTACCTTTTTCGAAGTCTAGCTTTGCGTTGACTTTGTTCATTACTTCCACTCCTATTAGCAGGTCTCCTGGGAATGCATTTTCCCGCACAACAAAACATCTCTGAACAATTTTCTGACCGTTAACTTTGATTGGCACATTAATCTTTCCCAGCACTGGTACGGGTTCCTCTCCAATTGTCTTTAATGCAGTGCATGTTCCTTTTACACTAGCATTTTTAATCCCCGCAACCACACGCTCTTTTACCAAGCATATATTTGCCCCGGTGTCAAGAAGTGCGGTAACAGGTGCACCATTCACTTGGAGTATTACGCTGGGATTTATTATCGGGGCTAACGGTCTCCTATTCCGTTTTTTGGCTGTCCTGCAAACTGTTGCACCCTGCAATCAGCCCTTAGGTGCCCAAATTTTCCACAGTTTACGCACGGCGGTGGCACTGTTCTATACTGGGCTAAGTCCACTGCAGGTGCAGGTGGTGCTTCCGAGTGCGGCTGTGGCTTTCTTGCGTAGTATATTTGGTGCTGCTGACTCCTAAGTCTGCCCTTTTCGCTCCAGTGGGGTGCTTCATAATTTCCTCTTCGATGATAAGGAGAGTGTCGAGTCTGTCTGTTCCTTTCTCTCCAGGGTGGCACTTCCTGGCGGTACCCTCTAGGCCGTTGTGGTGAATGCCGCATCGTATGGCCGACACGTGCAGTCTCATGCTGTGGCCTCCTCTCGCTTCGCTGCGCTCTTTCTCTCTCCGGTTCCCTCTTCTCTGTCGTTTCCCTTGGCACTGGTACTATCCGTCGATTTTCCACCTCGATTGCCATGTCTCTCAGTTCTTGTACTGTCGTAGGTCGCGCATCACTTCGAAATGGTCTTGTGATGTTCTCCCTTAATCCGAGCCACATCAAATCTACAAGGATTCGTTCCGGATGTTCCAGATAATTCTCGTTGTACAGCCTTTCCAGGCGCGTCAGGTACTCTGACACTCCTTCCCGGCTTGTTTGCTTCTTGGTTACTATTTCAAACAGCGCTTGAGTTGGATGTTCGACCTGGTCGTCGTAAGAGCGCAGCCAGTTTTCTGCTTCTCGTAGGTTCGTTAGTGTGTCAATTATTTGATTGCATTCCTTTGCTTCTTGTGGACCTAGGCAAAGGAAGAAGGCTTTCACCTGCTCACTGTTATTCAGATTACCCGTCAAAAACTTCAATCTTGCCATATGTTCCCCTACATCGTCGCCCCTCCTGAATTTAGTACCAATAGCCCCCACGCAACTCGTTACCACGGGCATGTTTACTGCTTCCTCTTCGGGTCGGGGTGGCGTTGCTGGCGCATTTCTGCGGTCGTTGTTCCTTCTCCCACGGGCAGGCATAGTGTTGATCTTCTCCAATTCACTTTCTCCAAAACTCAAAAATTTGCGATTACTCAAATGCTTTCCACACCTACTCACTGTAAAACTTTTACTGACACTTTGAAATTAATCGAGTGAACACACCAGAATTTTCTCACTCAAACTTATCACTTCTATAACCACTTTCACTTTCTTGATCTATATGGCCGTGTGCTTGCTGGCTTCTCACACCGGAACACAGAAAATCATCACTACGAGACATGTAACTCTACTGAATTTCTGTACGTTTTGCACATGAAATAACAAACGCAAAAAAATACAATGCAACTGCTATACTACACTCGCAAAATATTACAAAGCGATCGGGTTGATCTCACCAAATTGTGATGTCACGAGAAGTGTTCCCTTCACCTCCTTGTTAACAATTCATTAACAAGAAGATCAGGTTCTCGGAATAGAGGAATGGCACACCTCCAGGCTATATACACAACACAAATTAAATGAATTATCATCGGCAATTACAGCACATATACTAAAATAAAGGTACTCACCGGGGATCGCTGACCCACTTACGCAGCGCATTTTCTGGGCGCCCTCCGTTGCATTACGATGGATTGCTTCTAATATTGTGGGGCATGATACACAGGGTGAATTATGCTTAACATTTATAATTCCCAGCTATACGTGATACAAACATCAATGAGCGCACACACAATGATTGGTGTTAGGAACAATTCCAATTAAGTAATGAAAGCAAATAGCATACGTCAAATGACCTACTGCACATAATTACACAGAAATTTGGCTGGCCAGCCTTTAACCGCAGATTGCTTATGCATCCAAACACAACACAAATAATGCCTACAATGTCTCAGCGCCCCCAGCAGCCCAGTAGGCGAAGGTCACTTCAACTACAAAATTCGTCCGCGACTCGCTTCAGTTCAAAGGCCTGTCTTGTGCACTGTTCAGAAAATGTCTAGTGATAACGTCATCTTGCTCATTACGTTTCAGCATGTTCACACGTCGATTCCCTTCATTCGAGCTGATCAATCCTCAGATGTATGACTGAATAACCGTCCCGCCTGTCAAAGATAAAAATTTAACTTGTTACTTTTTTAAGCGCATCAATGTGTGAATGACAATGAATTATCGCAATATTTATCTCAACACTATCTTTACTCTTTCTTTTTTTAAAAAATGCATCTCTTACCCTCCCTGCTAGTGCCGCATCTCCATGTTCCATCAATAACTCCCACGGTGGGTTATGTTTTGATAAATTTCCCCTTTGTGAACGTGGTGACGAGAACACGTAAAATTTCTGCAAGTGAAACGAGAATGTGTTAAATTCTGGATTACATTATAGCGTGAAACTTAGTATAATTTTCAATATAGCCACTTTTCTTATTATTGCATTAAGCACGCTTGTTATTGTGAACACACCCCGCGTTTCTTGGTTGCACCTCACGTTACGGTTACGCCGGTCGAACTGTCCATTGTTCCTCCGACGCCTTGAGCCCTGGCGCATTCTCTTCGAGGGTTGAGAACTCTCACCTTCGGCCTATGAGAATCTTAGGAGCCTCGGAGTGCCCGCCTACCTCTTTTCTAATTGGTAGTGCCGCCGCTTGCCTTTATTTCCTACTTAGCATCATTTTTCTTCTCACGCTCAGCTCCTTCGAACCGACCGTTGGTTTGCCGACTCTCTCGGTTAGAGAGTCTCGATTTATCTTTGACTACAAGGCGACTTTGTTCGCGCTTGGGTAGGCATTTTTCGACCGTATCGAGTTTCCCAAGGCTCGCTCGCATAACCACAACATAAGCCCCTCCAGAAACAAGACACACTGTAAACATACATCGTTTGGCTCTCGCACGGCTCTCGCACCTTATCGCAGCTGAGTTGAAAGAAAACATACAGGCGTAAAAAAACATACATGTTGAAGCGACATAAAACATTCATGTTGAAGCGACCCCCCTTTGGCTGCTGGGTTTTTCTGAGATATTTCAAGACACAACTTTTTACGCAATTACAAGAATTTTCATTTTAAATTCGCAAAAATGTGATTACAAGAATTTTCATTTTAAATTCGCAAGAATTTGGTCATTCTGAACAGATTCTCGACATACTTATCCTTCCAGTTATCCTATCATATCACCTTCCATTAATCATTCCATGTCACCTTCGATTTATTCTATCATCTATCATGTCATTTCTCTTTGTACTTAACTTTTTATTAATCTGCCAAACAATCCTGCTCTCCAATTCATTACACCAGGGCCCATATATTACAAGTAACCCTTAAGTTGTGCCAGTAATCCTTAGGTTTTGTCAGTACCCCTCTCATTTTATTTGTACCCTTTGTGTTGTACCAACACCCCTAACATTCTTGCCCACCAATTTGCAGCAAGTGCTTCAATCTATTCACCCGTCTCATCATATATACTCCCTTCCGTCTATTATGTCTGACATTTGAGTGAAATATGTGATGGTGTCTTCTCTCTACCGCAATTTAAAAAAATACGTTTCTGGAAAAAGAATTTTAAATTCAACAATGTTCAAATAGTCCAAATTTGATCCCGTTCTCAAGTTCAAGTACTTGAAAAGTCCACAATTTACTGAGGACATCGTGTGAGCTGCTCACAACACGCGACCTGTTATGTACCTCTCACTCTATAAATAAGTAGTGAAATTCAAAAAATAGTGTTAGAATTTCCTTTTTCGCCATAGACTTTACACAAAGCAATGCCGCAAAATTTTATTATCCTTATTGGTGTCTTTTTAAGATAAATAGAAACAAGCGTAAATAGAAAGTTCAGAGCTTTAGAGTTGTTATGCGGTATTTAATTTGCCAATTTAGTCGAATATCGATATACTTTGTACATACAAATATGCCGATGAGCCAATTTACCTATGTCACAATGGTTTTATATAAACTCATTGAGAAATATTTAACACATTGTAAAGGGAATGAGTGCTCTTCGGAAATAAATTCAGTGTCGCCAAAAAATCAAATTGAGAACAAATTATTGATTTACACAAATTTCGATATCTTTTCAAATGAGCTGCAGTTGAGGCGAACAAATATATTATGCTCATACAATCAAATCCTATCAGATACTGCACAACTAGATCAACACATCAGCTCATGCAATCTTCCTGAACAAATTCAAATTTTTGAAGTCCGGTTATTATCATAGATATTACAGGCATTACCTGTGCACTTTGAACTTCCACCACAACATCACTCCGGGCTCTACACCAGAATGTTTCAAATCGTACATTCATGCTTGCCCTGTTCATTGTGCAGAGAAACATCGGTCCCAATTTACTGCAGTGGTTCGCTGTGAAATACTAACAACTCATTCCCAAATGCGGTCACCCATTACAAACGCCCCAGATTTATTGAGGGTCATTACTGTGGAGTCTTCGAGGGATGTCGAAATGCAATCACCGGAATGAAGTGTGGGCTGTCAGCTGACCAACTCTTCGGTTGAGTCGCATCCCTGGCGTAGAGAATCTCTGACTCTCGTGTATGTCTCGTCCCTTCAAATGGTCACATTGTGGTGAAAATAAAGAGTTTTAACATAAATTTCTTAGCATTTGCTGGTGTAATGAAGTCGAAATAGAAATGTTCACCGATATAGAAGGTTTTACCCTTTTCCCTCTAAGCTGAGTTTAAAATATCCTTTTTTAGAAGCTGTAGTACATTTTATTCCACGCTGAATTAATAGTGTAATGTGTTCTTTGAAGGTAACTTATCAATAGTTATTTTTTCTTATTCTAATGTCAGTGAAACTGGATGCCAGCGCATCTCTAAAAGCAGCAGCACCATCTACGATATAAGAAAATAACACCTGTAGAGGGTTGAGTTGTTTGTAATTGGTATCCGGTACTCCAGAAACCATCAACACGTTGACAAAGTCAATCTTAGCTAATCAGGTAAGCCGATTGTGTACTCACCTTCAGCGTAGATCGATATCTCGAGACAATCGTTGTCAAAGTTGATTAATAAGAGCGAATACTCTGTGGACGGTGGATCCATTGATGAGAGGAACGTCAGGCCAATATAGGCTAAGAATTGTGGTCGAGGGAGCAATAAGTTGATTGTCAAAGTGGCGACTGAGAGACGGATGAGGAGGCGGCCGAGACCTCTATTGTTTGAACGCATCGTGTCCCCGGGCGGCAGAGGCGGTCCGGGCCGATGCTATCTTATGCAGCGCGGGCTGCTGCTTCTTCTTAATCTCCTACCCAGCGAGTTACCTTATTACTTACCAGCCATAACCCCGCAAAAGCTCACTTTGTCTAGGATGACCCTGTCTGGTACAGTTAGAGATGCGGTCGCCGCGGCTTCTATGGGAGGAGTTACATAATTAACCACGCAGGATTCTCCTTGCTGCGCGCAACTGCGCCTCAATGTTTTCTCGAAGGACAATTTTACAGCACGTCTTTAACGAGAGAGAATTTGTGTTGAGCGACGTACGATTTAATCAAAGGAGAGATGTATGATTTAATCAAAGGAGAGATGTATGATTTAATCAAAGGAGAGACGTATGATTTAATCAAAGGGATAATGTAGTCATTAACAATTTAATTTTAATAACTGTAATCTACTTGCCTCGTATTATTACTCTCCAAGTATAGTCGGTGGACTTCTATAGCTATTGTCTTATTTGGCTATGGACCTACTGAAGATGCAACATACATAATTTCCCCAGGGCGCACCTTGTCCATTGAAGTACATTGTCTCAGCCGTCTCATAAGTCAAATGACTGTTCCCATCGATGGTGTAATTACTGTGGGCTACGACGGAGTTTACCTCGTGATGGATTAATTAGGGTTTTCCTTCCTCCCCAATAGAGCCATAAACGATCGGCCGGAGTGAATAAAAGCCAACTTAGGAGGAGCATGTACGGTCCGTTGCTTCTGAAGGCTCCCTTCAATTTTGTGACTTATAACGTGTAGACCAAATCTTCGCGATTCAAAAGTTTATGAATTTTCTGTCGTTTCCGAGAATGAGACGATTTGCCTTCACTTGGCTGATCATTGTTTGCGACCGGCGCTAGAGTGAGTGCAATATTTCTCACTAAAGAGCTGTACCGAGAAAACGTTGCAATGATTACTAAAATAATATTAAATCCGAGTTTGTGACCCGAAGTATGTTAATCCAGCATCTCCCTGCTGCTGCTGCTGAGATACTACCTCTCTTGTGCAGGGGACATCACTGTCAATGAAAAATGCGAGAATCTCTGGGCAAACCTAAGAGATTAATATTCAATAAGTACGTAATTCATCAAGTATTCATAATTTCTTTCGCTAATTACACCAGCACCCTACTACGCTAAAATTAGTTGTGCTGTCAGAGATCCTTTATAGAGACAACTATATCGTGTCTCAGGAATTAGTTCTTCTAAGGGGAAGATGTCAGGTCCCGAGCTGAACTTTGGGTAGGCTTTCTATTTGTAAAAATAGAATAAGTTTTCCGTTTTATTACAGACCGTTTTTAAAGGTCGTCTGCTTTCCTATTCCAGCACCTATCCTTTTGTTCAACTCTGACATGATTCATACAGTCCTTGGATCTCGCTGTCTCTACGCGCAGGCTGCGTGTGTACACATATTAAAGGGATTGACCCTTTACTTCCTTCTTTAGAACTTTACTTCAATCTAGAAATAGCTTTATAACAAATCCTTCAGTAAGCCTATTAATTCTTATTTACTTTTTCGAATTAAAAAAGAGTTCTAGTTCGAAAAGGATGCCCTCATAAATTTCAATTTTATGAAACACTTCGAATAGTTTGTTGGCCAATTTCATCCATGCAACACCTTTTTTCATTCTCGAATAGGGTGCACATTACGAAAATTTCTGTGTATATTATTGATCAATTGTTTGAATGATTTTTATGCGCGCTAATGTTTTTCCGAAGTTAAATTTGAAATTCAGTTCCAGTTTTAGTAACTTGAGTGAGATTTCCGTTGCGATCGACTAGCTCCACAACGACCCTGAACAAGCCCATGAAAGAGGCCGACTGATGAAGATGGTATTCCTTCTGAGTATCTATTTTAGTTCCGGTATTGGCTTCCCCGTCTGATTTTAATTGTAAAGGTGTTGGTCATGAGTCTCAAGTCTCAACGAAAATTAGAGATTAATACACAGCCTACTCACATTAAGGGGGTCAACCCAGTGATTTTGGTCATAAGTATCAATTTTATTTCCTTTGCTGAAGAAGGGTCTTTAGGTAGTAGGATATTGTGTCCTAAAATTTATTGGAATTAATAAAAATAAATAAAATAAATAAATAAAAATAACAAGAGGAGTCTGAAGGGAGATGATGAGAGTCAAAAATCATAAATTTTTGACACCCATATCAAAATAAAATGAAACGAAGAATGTAAAATCCGGGGTCATTTTTTCCTTAGAAATGTTGCAAGGATTCTAAACTGTCTTTGGTTTTGTTCTAGCATGAAAACTCATAGATTTACATTCGTTTGAAATGTCCGAGAAAATCTAACCTAATAATACCCGTCGTGTGTTTATTTATATATTTGTTTGGTGTTTTCTTCTTCAGAAACATAGGATGCCTGAGTGTGCGGTATCATGGATACCGAATTCCTCAGTGTAACATTGAAAGATGGCCCTTACATGCATTGATATGTTCCACATTTTATTAGGATAGGTTCTCTTAGAACAGGAAAGGTTAGGATAGCTCAGGTTAGCATAGGGTAAGTAATATTGACTGAATTTTTTCATGAGTGTAGATTAGGATGTATTAGGTAATATTGGCAGAATTTTTTCACGGGTCTACCTAGCTTAATGATGACATTGTCAGTGGAATTTCCCCGGGTCCTGTTACTACCTAATAATACCCTTGGTTTATTTGTTTGGAGTCCGCTCCATCCATTTTTCTATCACGCTCATAAGGATAGTTGTAATGACCGTCTCTGTGATACGATTTCACCAGTGCACAAGTACAAAAATATTTTTTACCACGGGTACTGTTAGGATGGATATTTCTGTTTGTCATCCACATCTGTAAAATTCCTTCAAGAAAGGTATGGAATCCTGTCATTTTTGGCGGGCCGTACACACTAGTTATATAAATCAATAGTGTTTCCCATTTTCTCAAAAACTAGAGCCAAAATTAAAAAGTTACATGAGAAAAATGTGTTTCTTTTAAAATATTACATGGTCTGGATAAATTTCAGAACAATCGGTCCAAAAATTGAAATTCGCTGGGTCGACCCCCTTAGCCGCGATTCTGTAAGTGATCTGTTTTCAGGTCAGTACTTCGTCTCCATTACAAGAGTTCAATGAGGTAAATAACTTGAGTATCTACGAAACGAGTTCGTCCAGGAGAGGTGACACAAGTATCTAGGATACAAGCTTGTCTTCAGGTAAAGGCCTATAGTATCTGGGATATCAACTCATTCAGGTATTTCTGGAACATTAGCTTATTCCAGAAAATGCATAGGGCATGTAAAATTTGGTGGTTGCGAAAAATCGATCCATTCTCAACGGAAATATCCCTTTGATTTCGAGTATAGATTTCATTGGCATCCCGACACTTGAAAATTAAGAAAGCTAGCAAGAGCGTAGTGAATGAATATCCAATATTGGGATGTGCGAGAATATCCTTCAATAAATACTGCATCTCGCCACCGTTTCTCAACAATACAGTTCAGAGAGCAGCAGCAACTCGCTGAGAAGGAATTTCCAGTACGCAATTCATCAGTTTTGCATTTCACCAAAATTGACATCTCATTACTTACTTTCTAGCAATCAAAATTGGTCGCATCAAGTTTTCAGAGCAAGAAATAATGTTGCAGCCAGAAGTGTTAATGATAAGCGTAGCTGCAGGCTTTCAGGTGACAAAATGGTAACTTGTAACAAATTAAAAAGCAGCTGCCGGGTTCCCCCATCCGTCATGTATTACCGAGAAAGCAAAAAGCCAGACTTCGTTCAACACGGTCAAAAACCTGAAATTCAAAGTAAAACCAAATGAAGCCATAGAAGCCTTCGGCTTCCAGAAAAAAGATCCCGCTCTCTCTAACAACGTCACTGGAGATCATTCAACATCGCTGCAGGAGAATCTCTTGATGCCAGCTCGACGTGCCGCTAAGATACTCTTCCCTACCCAGTCCAATTTTTTCGCCGCCTGCATGTATGTTTTTCGCCACCATAGCGATTTAATCGCTTGAATCGCTTAGGTGGCGAAAAACATGCATGCAGGCGGCGAAAAAGTTAGACTGGGTGTCTGCCTCTTTTAACACTTTGACTGCGACTACTAAATATTAAGTTCAATGACAAACTCAAATTTAAAGTCAGTTGTAGTAAACCATTTTGGAAATACCAAACATGAACTGGATCGTGCCTTCATTTAGCTTTGATAAAGTGATAAAGTATTTATGAAAATTGAACATGCGACTACTTGTCGGTCAGCAGCATTATGAAAATTACCTCCGTGTACCACCGGTGGCGCACTTCGCCGTCAAAGTGTTGAATTAACCCTTAATTGTCCAAATTCTTTTACTCATATTTTCAATATCACAACTTCTATACTATTAAACTGACGCTGGAATCATGTTATCACCAATATCAGAATGGGGGCGGAACTGCCGTCCAACAGAAAGGTTCAAAAATTGCATGAGGGCACAAATTCGACAAGAAATAAATTATGTTCACCATTTTTAGTGAGTGTGCCATATATGGCACGTTGAACAGATGAGGGTTAAGAAGAAGAAGCGTATTCATATGGGCTGGTCATATAAGTGAAAGTTACTACAAACAAGGCAGCATATGATGTTAATTTAAAAAACGAGTTAAAGCTGGGTTAAGAGCGGCTCTAAGCTTCCGTCACCCTAGAAAGGAGTCCAGATGGGATCCGTAACCTGCGATTAAGACTGTGGAACACCCAAGCAGTGTGATGGTGTGAGTTGTCTTTAGTGGTTACTGAAGCAGACGTGGGCTTTTTTTTCTCTAGTAGAAAAGAATGCAAATTGGGAGGGGTAGAATAAATAGTAAAATGTATATTTCAGAAAGCCACTCGCAATCCGTTGTGTCAGGTTGACTACGTAACAGATTCTTCATACGCATTGCGTCACACTAGGACACACTGCCGTCAAAAATGACGGGATTTTATATTTTCCTTAAATAAATCTTCCAGATACGGATGACACACAAATATATCCATTGTAATAGAACTCGTAATTAAAATATTCTTGTACTTGTACTCTGGTGAAACTCGGATCACAGATACGCATCCTTAAGAGCGTCACAGACATACACACCAATTGTGTAGAAGCAACAACTGTGTAGAAGTTTTTGAAAAAATCTGCTATATCTTCTTTATCACGATAAGCTGCATTTTCTTAACTGTAGATTCAATTTTCACGTAATATTTTTGACTTATAGACAGGGATACCAACCAGAATTTTTTAATATCCCTAGATTCCCCCTGCAAATCCCAAGAATCAACACTGAAATCTTAAGAAAATAATAGTTTACAGAATATCAATAAAATTTTACACTCACCTTTTATCAGTTAAATTTCATTTCCTTCTTCATCAACACCTCCGATAATATGTGCTGATAAGTGTATAGAATCATTTTCTTTATGCACTTCAAGCCTATCTTTGTATCGTTGATGAGCATTCGCCTGTTCGTGTACCGTCATTAAGGCTTTAGGAGGCTGCCAGTTTGAACACGTTCCACCGTTCTTTCTAATATATTGTTTGGCCAATATACGGTCTTTAACCGTTGCAACTTTTAATCTATTTTCGAAATTTTAATCTTACGACACAAGCCGATGAATGACGTAGAATAGTCAAGTTTGGCATGAAAGATGACAACAACCCATATTTTTTGTTATTTAACCTATCCATGATGTGTACGAGCGAATACCAATACTGGGGAACACAGTTTGTTTTTATTTTCAGTTCATTTACTGACATACAAAGTGCCTCCATTGGTCGTCAAGTTCGTTTAGCTCTCCTTCAAGGAGAAGGGTGGGGAACCTGATTGCCATTGTGGTTGAGGGAGAATAATAATACCAATGGTATTATTGCCGAATGTTGCTTGCTATTTTTTAACCCAAAACTCGCAATTTGGATAGTACGTTGTTTTCATCTAAGGGAAATCTCGTCTTTATTGCTATGACAAGCTCTTTTAGTACTTTAGAACAATCGTGCTTGAATCGCCTTGAAGTACTCATTAGGAAAAGGTTTTTTCATTATTTGAGCCATAATTCTGCCGCCTAAATAAAAGTCATCTACATTCGTAAGGTTTCTTGCATCAGTGAGATTTATTTCCCAAAAATCAGTTGCTTGTAAAACTTCATCTTTGACAAAGAAGCTTAAAATGTTTTTCTACCCCGAAGATACACCTAGTTAAGTAGAGTTGATGCTATCTGAAATGTACCGATTGGAATTCTAAGTTTAAGGTGTTGTCTTTCTGCAGTATGTATTGTAGGAAAAGAAGCATAGGCTTCGTTCCAATGTCTGCGAGAGTTACATGCATAAATCTTACAGGCATCGCCAATCTTGTCTGACGTTCACTCAGTTTGGATTTATATCAATAACGCATTGCATTGTTCTAAGCTAGCGGAGATTACTTTTTCAAGTGAAAGCCGTCTTGTACAAGCAAGTTTGGCTAATTTCTCTGTAGGCAAATGTGTTGCTTCTTGAATTAATTTAAAATCACGAACTCACTTAGCACTGCGGGAAAAATAAGCTCCAATGTTCATCAAAAGTGCTTCCAAATAATTTGGTAACACAGCTAATGCGTGACTTGCACAAAGTGCAAAAGAGTGGCATGCGCAACCCATGACAAAAACTGACGGAACGGCTTCTGATAATAGTTTTTGGAACCCATTGTATGATCCCATCATCGACTCGCAGTTATCGCTGTCGAATCCGATGATATTATGTAAAGAAATACTTCTTTCTTGCAGAACGTTTTTGACAGAATGTTATTGACCATCTTCAACTGATACTGTGACTAACAAAGCATCAGTAACGTTCTGACAATATTTCCACTCCTGGAGAACCCGACCGCTTAGTTACATTTCATTCCTGGTTGATAAAAACAAGATATGCTAAGCATACGAGCGCATTTCTCAGGAACGCTGAGCAAGAACGGCACAAGACAAGGGCTGACGGACGCGATGCGCTACATCTGTTGGTAAACGTCTGTAAAATGCCTGCGCTGCTGCGGGAACTGACTTTTATGAATTGCTATAGATCCCGGGCAACCACAAACTGATCTCGCCTGACGATCTACGAGAAAAATGAACTTGGCGATGTGAATAATAGACTCCAATTACGAAGTTAACAAATTCAGTGAAAAATGCGGCATCGTGAAGACATCGTCCATTATGTGACGTACGTAACGGCTCCCAGCGTGATGTGAGGGCAGCACACAGACGTGCCATGTTCTGTATAAGGCGGCCTGTAACGTTCCTTGTAGCTTGAGTTATGAGGAGCTCGTATATTCTCGTTATGATGAACCATACGCGATCAGTTCTAAATTCATCGTGTTTACTCGTGCATTCATCATTCTTATCCGTGCATCCGTGCATTGGTGCACACGTGCAGTTGCACCCGTGCATTCATCATTCTTATCAAACCAATCGCTTGATTAGCATCCGGTCCATTCTCTCTGAATTTGGCAACCGATACGCTGTAGTCAAATTTCTGCGTAAAGAACATTCTCTCGCCGAGTGCTGAGGAAAACTCTCATTGTAGACAACACCCAACTTGTACGTAGGCTCGATTCTGCTCAACTGAGTCAATTCTTCCAGCATAGAGACCGGGGCTTCGGCCACATTGAGAAATAATACTGGAGAGCACATTTGGGGTCAACAGTTAGGTTTTCAAACCGTGGAAGCTTTACTTCAGTCATCATAAGTACACTAGCTGTCCTGGTGATGTATAGGAACTACCAGCAAGTGCTACAGAATATTTAAGCTGCTAACGTGTATCCTCTTCTAATGATATGTAAAAACTATCAGGCAACATTACAAAATATTTAGGCTGCTGACGTGTATCCCATACATGGTTGTAACGTGAGGTATACACGTTAGGCTGCATCCTCTATCACGAAATTGTTTACTGCGTGCTTAGTCTGTCGCACTTACTCTCACCCTGTAAACTGGATCTCTACATAAAGATAAAATTTCTGTTTTTAAATTTCAATTTTTTTTCATGTTTCGTGAAATTCATTTGATTGTGAATTAAAATAAACGGAGTTTTTGACGGTTGGGGTGCACTAGTTTATTAAAACGAATTTTGTTGGTTGTTTACTTTGTTAGTCCCTTGGTTCACCAAATTGATTAAGTTAGTTAGGGATTGGTTAACTATATTGATTAAATTAGGAATGTATGTTACTTATTTGGTTGATATTCAGTTTGATGTTATCCAATTACAAAAATAGAGGTTTCAAAAGAAGAACTAATGCACAGTCAGACTGTTCTTTAAAAAACAGTTCCCCCGAATGAATTATAGCTTTATCACAAAAGAAGCTGCCAGCTTCAGAATGGAAACGAGTAGAATATGGCAACAGAAACGAGTTAAGTCGCCCATTCTTGAATTGTCCCTAAATCCACTGTCGTCAGACACCAACCACGGACAGGCATCAAAGAAACGCTCAAGCATCAGTACATTCATTTTAACGCAAAACACGTTGACAGTTTTCTTTACATTAATAATTAGGGTAATGTCAAATGTATTGCTTAACACAACTGCCAATATCGGATCCGATAAATGCATGGCTGCGAAGGAGGACTGCGTCTGGCTAACGACATTTCCTTAACATGCCCCGAAAAGAACCCAAAATCGGCGTCTCGAGAGAGATGCGTTCTCGTCAACAACCAAGCATTAGTGAAATTGTACGATCTTTCGCACAATCTACGAGAAATAACTATGGCCAGCTCATCCCAGTACAACTAGAGGAAGCATCAACTGTTAATTATTCGTAATTTTATCCCGACTCAGGTTTAAATTACAGATATATGTCAACGCAAGCAGGCGCCAGTTGAATGCGTACTCTTTACCACACGTCCTCACCACATATCCGCCTTACGGGAACTCCACGTCATAAATAGGAACAGCTACACTTTCACTTCGAAAAATGTATTTCCATGTTTGTCGTAATTTTATCCACGTAGAATATTATTCATTTTATAGAGATTAAATGTAGGATTTACTTTCGGATTGATTAATTAGGATTGTTGGCTTTTTAACTGCCAATCATTGTCGTAACGAGTTTGCTCCGAGTCATAACGACGAGTGGCTTTAGGCTTGAAGAGGGCCAAGCATGGCAGATTGATCAGGTTGAGCAAGATCACACACTTTGGTTGTTCCCTTCATAGGATTCATAACCTTAGGTGATTAATCCGCATTATTTCAAATAGGCCCATAGAAGTGAATACGAGTGTGATTCATCAAAAAAAATCAGAAGACCCATCTCTCCTCGATTGTACCTGTTACTTTATTCATACCAACGCCCAAACGGACTCCTGAAATAAGTCCTCATTATTACTAGCATGTTTTATTAGCTTCTCTATTCACAGTTTTTTGAAATTTAGTTGTCAGCATTCATCAGTTTCAATAATGCAGTAAGTGTGATTTCATGTTTTAATTCCCGTTGTAAGTTACGAGGAGTGAGATTAAACAGTGAAAAAGGCGAGACGAAATTCGTAAATGGTACTGACGATACTGAACATGTACAGACAACTGATTCATTCGAAAATACCATCTCATCGATATACGACACTCGTACCAAAAATACTCATTTGATCCCAGTGACCGTTATTTATTAAAATGACTATACAGTCATATCAGTATAGTTTGTCTCATTAGAGGCTGGTGGTAGCGGATACCAAATATCCCATTGAAATGATTCATAAAAGAACATAATTAGGTCGTGCAAAATATGAACTCGTGCACGCGATACGACGCTGCAGCGGAATGAAAAACTCCACCAGCATGGGAACCCTAAAAATTCATTTTTTCACATCTGAAGCTTTCATCAGATGAGGCAACGCTATTATTCGATCCGATAAAATTTTGACAGCGGAGGTGCACTTATAATTAAATAGCGTACTCCGGTGAATATTCTCAGGCCAGGAATGTAGGCGTGAAATACAGGGTGCGGCAGTCAATCCAGAATTTTTGAGAGTGCTGTGGAAGCTTAAAATGCAGGATTGACTGTCGCACCCTGTACATTAAGTTCAGCTTCTGTGCAATGCGTGAGCTTAGAGCCCCCGGACGGACACACGCGGCGCGAGGCACACTCTTCGCTGCCTCGAGCGTTCACGAGAAAGTTGACGCAGAGGCCTCGGGGAAATACGCTGCTTCAAAAGATAAAGAGACGCCTGCAAAAGAAGCCCGTAGTAGCTACAAGCTCTGTTAGTCTTGGGAAGACGGATGCGGTTGTGGTGGCCGAGCAGACTTGATTCATGATGCTAACATTCAGTTTAAATGTGCGCTTATTTTTAGGCTCTCAGCCTAAATGGTCCTCGTTTGGTCAACTCGTGAGTTGATGGTGCTTGCAATTCTTTGGCCCTCCAACTCTTAGCTCGGACTGTGTGAATTGTGGCATTTGCTCAGCGAACAAACTGCTAGTTTTTAGCTGCAAACTTTTATGAGCCTGAGGGAGTTGTTGAAGAGGCTCACATTGTACTTAATTACCCCTGCCTGTAAAATGCCGCGCTCGTGCCCTTTCTGCGTTCTTCAGTCCGACTATTCCGTCGAATTGGTTGTCGTTTTCGTCGTCAAACGCGATACGTTAACGGTTCATAATTTTTGCTTTCATAACATTACAAAACTAGTAGTAAAATGTTTCTATAATTTTTCTTGCACGAGTGTATTGTCTCTCGTACCTAAAACACTCGTAACCAAAGATCAGTTGGAGTTACCCCAACATGCTTGGCTGTTACAAGAATGTTTAGCCCCAGTACGATTTTGTGAGCAGGATTATGAAGTTTGTGTTTTTGCCAGCCTACTTTGACGCATACGGCGGACTTTAGCGGCCTTAGTCCTCAAGATTCGTCGTCATTTCCTCCCGTGCAAAATGCACGACAGTGAAAAGATGAATTTGATGACTTGGATTGTGATAGAAATATTTTGCGTATCAAACTCCGAAGATCTAGCAAACGTTATCGGCACAGTTCTTGTTTCTCAGCCTTATTGATTGTGGCATTTTTATTCTTGTTCCGAAGAAAGTTGAGGAATACAAATGACTGTCTGTTCTAATTAGCACCCTAAAAGCCATCATTTACGATTTTAGTGTTCTTCCTTTTGACGACCAAAATAATTTTCGGATTCCTTCGTCACGCTTTATTCGCTGCGTCACCAATAAGCATGTTGGCCATTTAAGCCATCCAGTATGCCGCATTCTCCCAGAGTCCAATGCTCTTGTTGGCTTTCGGACCTCCCTCAGGGGAGCACAATTAACTAGCGATTTGTTCTATATATGGGTATTATCCCTCCAAGAAGAGGATGTGAGGTCCACAGCTAAGGATTACGTAGGTCTTTCTTTTATTGAAAAAATGGGTTATTTTATTGTTACTGATTTCGTTTTCAGTTCATTGTTTTCCTTTTTTCAGCACATGTTATTTTCCTTCAAATTTTATCATGTTTCACCAACTTCAGTGTAGGGACGGACATACGGTACATCGAGCATAGATTCCCCGCTTTCTTAATTCGGCACTTAACGGTGTCTTTTTCTTCCTTCTCTTGAAACCCCTTTATTATGGTTAGGAAAAGGGCGAACTTTAACTGTAATCTATCTAATCTGTTGGTTTTTCGATCCTTCCAGCACGCTTTATTGCCTTTGTACCCAATGTCAAACATCGGAGCCCTGCAGCACGTTTCATTCCCTTTGTATCCAATGCCCAACATTGGAGCGCTCCAGCACGCTTCATTTCCTTTGTATCCAATGCCAAACATTGGAGCCCTGCAGCACGCTTCATTCCCTTTGTATCCAATGCCCAACATTGGAGCGCTCCAGCACGCTTCATTCCCTTTGTATCCAATGCCAAACATTGGAGCCCTGCAGCACGCTTCATTCCCTTTGTATCCAATGCCCAACATTGGAGCGCTCCAGCACGCTTCATTCCCTTTGTATCCAATGCCCAACATTGGAGCGCTCCAGCACGCTTCATTCCCTTTGTACCCAATGCCCAACATTGGAGCCCTGCAGCACGCTTCATTCCCTTTGTATCCAATGCCAAACATTGGAGCCCTGCAGCACGCTTCATTCCCTTTGTATCCAATGCCCAACATCGGAGCCCTGCAGCACGCTTCATTCCCTTTGTATCCAATGCCCAACATTGGAGCGCTCCAGCACGCTTCATTCCCTTTGTATCCAATGCCAAACATTGGAGCCCTGCAGCACGCTTCATTCCCTTTGTATCCAATGCCCAACATCGGAGCCCTGCAGCACGCTTCATTCCCTTTGTATCCAATGCCCATTCTGAGAGTCCCTGCGGCGTGTGTGTCAGTATGTGCAGTGTACACAGCTCTCGCCACATCCTTCAGTGGCGTGTTTGACCACAGTAATCGAGCGATGTTGTCAGCCAAACATGCCCCTCGAACTCAAACACTGCGATCGAAGCGCTACCGCAGCACGAAGACAAATTCTTCTTCTCTTCTTAAAACCCGTCACGCAAATTATGACAGATCCGTACCTTAAAAACACTCACTTTGAGCGAATGGGAAGCGGAGTATTGTGGTCCAGTAGTCATAGTGTTTGTGTTGTTGAAATAGCCTGTTAATATGTGTTGATGTGTTTCATAGAAGTTTCTATCAAAACGAATTGTTGAGCAAACCGCTGGAAGAAACTACAGACGATAAGTTTTTTGAAGAGGAAATTGTTCTTGATTACTCTATGACTACAATGGTGTCAAGATGTTTGTTGGGAAGGAAAGCGCTACGTCATGTAGGAGCAGGATTAATTCAGCTACTTGTTTTGTTGTTCGATTTTGTTGGAGATTTATCATATATCGTTCTTTTAACGGTCGCCAGCGCAGGTGATTTTGTTTTGTGACTGCGTACCACGAGCGCTGCGGTCTGTGTATCATGTTTTAGTGGCGTCACCACGAAATGTGGTTATGATAGTTCCAAACACGTGGTTGTGATAGTTCTTATAGCTCAGTGTATCACTCACTTATCGGGAGTTTGTTGGTAAGTGACACAAATTTTGCTGTCGTGAGGCCATTGCTGAAGAGTGAGTAAGTGCTCATGGTTAGTGGCATCTCACCGATATGTTACTCCATAACGAATAAAATTCGAGCACAATCTGTATTGAGACTTCAATGATGAAAAACATGGTCTTCATTTTGTCTTTTTAGCATTCAAATTCAAGTTCATTATTTTCCCAGTACAGTGTTGGTAATACAATAATTCAAGAGCTTCACCTACATATGCTGCCGTAAATCTCGCTTCACTAATATTGCACTTTCAGTAGCTAAAAGTTATTCCAACAATACTGATTAAGCAAACTGATTCTTCAGGGCACAAAATGAAAGACAAAATATAATAAATGCAATTTAACTTAATGCCATTTTGACTGTTCCGACGAAATATTCAAGTATTTTTTCAAGCACTTCTTTATGATCCCAAACGACCACAGAATCATTCGGTATTCACTGCAAAAAAGCTTCTTTATTCCATTCCTTCAGTGATCTGAAATACCCTGGGAAACATGGCGATAAGAGTGCCGTTCTGCGGTTTATGACGGCCATGACCGCTCCTTGGCCGCTGCTTGAGGAGGAGGAACGTGAAGCTTCCTGCACTGTCGGGCTGCTGGCGGCGGGCGTCTGATGGAGGAGATCTCGGGCGGACATGCGGGTGCGTTCCGGTAGCGCTGTGGTTTGTCTCGCAAGGCGCATTGCGCTGGCCACATCAGCGACCACCATCTTTGCGTACTACAAGGTATCCGCCCAAAAATGTGCTCACTCTTGGACTGCCCCGTACTCATGTCTTTTGTTTTAATGTAGGTGTTTATTCACAAAGATACAAGTATAATAAGTTAAATCGAAAAAGAGGAGATTAAATCTAAAATATTTAATGTTATTTAAAAATTTAGTTTTAAGCACATGGATCAAAAAAATAAAAAATTATGAGTAATCCCATGTCATATGATGAGTACAATTTTTAGAATACCCTACATTGATGAGAAGCATCAACATTGCGCTATCAACTGCTCAGCATCAATGATGCAACTTAGAAGATTCACCTGACATAAAAACCAACAGGTAGCCGTAACTGTGCGGAGAGCCGGAGACTATATGTATACTTTTTGAAATACATCCTCCGTTGGCCGAGACACCTCTGCATGTTCCGAGATCCCGCTATACATAACCTCTACCATTTCTTGTTAATGCTCGTTTGCGCAGGCTGACACAATGAGCGAGAATGCCTCTGAATAAGAAATAACGATAAAAAATCTCGGTAAAATGCGCTGTAACGACCGCAGTGACCGGCGCAAGTCTCGCCTGACAGCCATTGTCAAGATATTCAGATGCCCAAATTGGTGCATTTTTAGCCTGAGCGCACCAGGCTTTTTTTCAGCGCTCCTGCGATGCCGCCAGGACTGCGCTGTGGCCTGTTATGGGTTGATTTTATTGCACCTGCTTTTACCGACGCACTCATCATGCTCTTATTTTCTTATCATGTGGTGAAAGAAATTCAAAGAGAGTTCATTTCAAACATCAAATGAGGGGCTTGAATCGTGGAGACTGAGTGTGGGTAAGATTGATTAAATTCAAAGTTTAGGATGTCGTATCGTAAAATTGAGTGGCACGGCTCCCACTCTTGCAAACACACGTGCAGCGTTGATGACTCGTCAACTCGGCTCGTATCGTCAAAATTTATAAAAACCTAAGAATAGAATCGCTTACTTGAAATTGCTTGAAAAATTCTTTTCCTTGTACTTAATGTCTTTACGTGGCAAACTTTAATTTCCAGTTATTAAACTTCGATCGCGAATAAGATTCAAAATTTTACATTGCACTGCATTTGAGACTTATGACGTAGATGAAGAAAGAAAGAATTTTAAGAATGAAATGTTATACCGTGTTTCAAACCCTCGGAAACGTTTGTTTAATGTTAACCTTAATAGCAACATGAACACAGCTATGAAATGGATAGTACGTTTAACGAGTGGGCTGGTGAAGCTAAATATTATTATACGGGGATCACAACCCGAGAGACTGAGCCAGTATACATATACAGTGAAGGGCCAACAGTATTTGCTCACGTGAAGTTTTACGTTTATTAAACTGGAAGAAGGCCAGCTAACACTAAACTCAAATAGATTCTGGTTCTTATTAGCTAAACTAAAGATGTAAAATAAAACTTGAGATTTTTGAAGTTTACCGATTCACTTATAATATCGATTCACCTATAAGAAAAAAATGAATGGTATTTACCGTTGACGAAAAAATTTTACCTCACACTTTTATATACAACAGTCAGTTGCGAAGTGTTAACTCTGATTAACTGCTCGGAGATGAATCCCGTAAGATGGAAGTGGGTGTTCCTAAGTTTGTTGTGGTAAGTTCGCCCATCCAATGCACATTTTTATGAACTCTACAAGATTCTTCGAAATTATTTATTTGATCCGATTCATTAGTCTTCCTCGAATATTTGCAACCGTGTTGATGTCCGACCACTAACGTAGTTCGCACAACATTGATTTCGTGTTTCTTTTAACCATTCGAGGGTGATTTTTTTGTGTTTAGGGTCGTTGTCGTGTTCACAATTGCTGAATAAGCGCTTGGCACTCAGGATGAGGTTTTACCGCAAAATGTAACGACATATTCGCTGTTGTAGCAATTGTGCTCTAACTGCTGTGCTTACGTTTATGATACGTGCTGGCACGCCGGTGATCACATCGCAGTGCACGCTATCAAAACTTTGGATCGAAACTAAGCAATGTATAAAAATGAGCTCAAGTTTTTCGTAAATACTTTCTCAGTATGTATTGCAGCATGCAATTCTTGTTGGGACGAAAAATGATGTGCTATTTTGGCTTTGAATACTATAATTGCTTGAAGGATTTTGATACTCTGGAAGTTTGTTCCCGAGTAAGGCGCCTGATGCTGACAAAGCTTTCTGCCCAATATTATATGAGCGGTAGTTCACAGAGACATCATTTCTCCGATTTGGCTTCTGGTTCATTGCAGTGGAGGGAAGATATTGTACAATATCAGCACTGCTCTTAGGGAGGTATAAAGAGGAGAAAACGAAACGTATTGAGCTTTATGAGTGGGTAATCTTTTTTAAATAGAGGTCCAGCCGAGTTTTATTTCGGAGAGGAGTTGCATGATTGCTTTTCTTCAAGGCCATCAGCGTCAAGGGAGGCAAGCATGAGCAAATCTGCCTTGTTAACTCGCCCACGGGCTGCGTATTCTGCGAGGTACAGTTCTCAGAGGTGAATATATTCTTCTGCCATACCTATCAAGGATTTTTTTAGCCTTCTATTTAAATAAGTTAGTCTGTGCAGGGCGTACGGGACAATTAAAAAATATACCATTCGATGCAGAGCATTGTGCTTTAGTCTCGGTTTAGTTTTTGTTTTGAAGTTTTGGTTTCTCAGCAGGAAGATGTGAAGCCTCCAGTTACCGCCTATTACTTTCTACTAGCTTCAGCTTCTATACATTCTTTCGAGTCATGCTGTTCTCACGTACAGGGTGTAGGGAAATGACTTTTACGTAGATTCCATAATCCTTTAATTTCACACAAAATAGTACCTTCCTCTTTTCTCTCATGGAAACACCTTTAATGGAGTTAAGAAGGCTTATAATCCAATCAAATCTTATCTTCTTCCTTCCTTTCTTTGAAACACATTTCTTACGCTAGGGAAGGTTAAACTCACTAATAACCTTGTTCAATTTTATCAATCATACATTTGAATTTCTTTTTCTCCGTTAATTTAAACTTTAATTTTAATTCTTTACTTATAGTTACCGTTTCATTTGAATTTTCCCTGTACGATGACCGTTTTACATAACCGTTTTATGAAAATTACACTTTTATTATGACCGTTTCACTAGAATTTCCGTTTATATTGAATCTTTCATCGAAATTTTCAATTTACCATGATCGTCCGATCAGCATTCCCAATTTATCCTGAACCTTCCATCAGAATTTCCTGAATATAATAACTGTTTTATTAGATTGTCGTGTTCGTGAAGATCATTTTATGAGTTTACTGCCTGTAATGACGTTCCATTTGAATTTCTCGTTTATAATAACCAAATCATCAAAATTTCCCGTTAATAATGACCCAGTCATCAGAACTTTCCAATCATAATGACTGGTTCCTTAGAATTGCTCGTTTATTAGGACTATTTTATTAGCATAACACGTCTATCTCGACGACTTAGTCACACGAACATTAAGGCGCCATCTTAAAGACCATCGCTTTAAATGTCAACATTATAATACATTCACAATCGGCACCGCTACTCTCATGTCGGGCGCTGCCGTATATCATCAAAAGCTACTCGAGGACCTCGTTTTTCTTTAGGCTTCCACACCGTTCTGTAATGAGCAGCGTTCACTGTTCTGTAATGGGCCCAGCATTTACAGCGATTACCTTGACACAAGACGCAACATTTACTGCTCCTCTCGGCTTTTATTGTTATGCTCCTTAAGCACAACACGGCTTTGCCAAAAGACCGGGTCCAGCTAGCGAACTAACTAACGAGAAACGGGAACCACTTCGTCAAAGAAAACCAGGACATGTTTAAGCGCTCATTAAGCTAAGCGTATTCTTTCGTTTTAAAGTCGTGATCTTTTCCTAAGGAGGCGGTAAAACTGGTCAATAAAAAGAAGGGCGTGGTGGGAAAGCTTTTGAGCTCCTACGCTCACAAACGTTAATTGTGTTGCCTAAATAATCATAGTGACAAAAAGGTGCTACTGGGTACTCCCTTTTTTACACATGAGTTAACGCGTCTATTGTTAAGAAAACACGTGTTAATGATAACATAATACAAAATAAAGGGTTTTTATTGAACAGCATTGGATATTTTGGGGGATGAAATGTTCGATTTTCAGTGTAGGTGTGCATGGTGTTGATGTGAGTGGGATTCCTGCCTCAGGAGCTGTTAACTTATTTTAATTGTAATACACAGTCACATACATGCAAGCGCAGAAAAATGGCATTTAAAAATATTTTTCAGTGACAATAATACTTTAAGTGCGGTTTTGCTCAACTCAACGTAACTTGAATGAAAAATGGAAAAATATTCTCAAGCTGAATCATAAAACTAACGAATTAAACAACATAGTTTAAACATATTCTACACTAGTAGACACACAAGCATGAAAGTTTGAATTCAGTACTATGTATAGTGTCCATCACCGGTCGCTGCGATCGCTCCACTCCAGGGTTTACACGAGCCCTCTGGATTCCATGAGCTGGTCGCACTTGATCTGTTGGTTTTGCTGTCGCGGGGTGACGATTTCAACGGGCGCTTTATTTTGACAGCAAACTCGTCAACATCATCGCAACCATTCTGTATCTGAGATACCGTCCCACACTTGTTGACTCGCGGGATATCATCGTGGCTGATGGTGATCAGGCGTAACCTGCTCGAGAGTTCTTTTCTCTGTGGAATTTAGTCTTTAAAAACTCCTTCGTAATTGCGCCCAGGAAATTATTCAAGGCTGCAGCTTGAAGTCTTTGAAAACACTTTGTACCGCGTTCGTGCTCCGGAAGATATTGAAGGCTTTCCCTTCAAGACTTTAAAAGCTCTTTGCACCGTGAGCGTGCTCAATTATAAGTTCAAAACTGACATGTAGTTTATTTCTCGCTAGAATTCATTGCTCAGGACTTGTGTCCAAGAAAAATGTTGAAGAGGGTTACTTTAAGTTCGTCAAATTTCAGTGCATGAGACATACGCCAAACCAAAAAATGCTTAAGAGTGCGAATTTGAAGATTTTGAGTGGTTACAACGTGAGAGACATGTGAGAGAAAATGATCGCAGCTGAGTTACTAAAAGTTCATTGCTCTAAACCAGGGCTTCTCAAGCGGGGGTACATGTACCCCTAGGCGTACATTTAACATCCTTCATATGTGTAAATGTACAGTATATATTTACATACAACCGTAAAAGTATCTATAATTATTAATCATTAGGTGTATTTATATAATTTCTTAAACTTTTAATTGGGAGTACACGAAGCACTGGAGGTACACGAAGATGCACCATTATATAGAAAGGTTGAGAAGCCCTGCTTCAAACTTACTGCCGTTGTGGGAACAAAGTTCAAATACTTTAACAGCTCTGTTGATTATGCACATTCAAATTTTTCTAAGTATTCTGTTCAGTTAGCACGCTGCTCATTCATTTGTTCAGAAGCCATTCTTCGGCAAGGGATTTTTGATCAATTTTGTTACAAAGTGCCAGCGATGTTAATGAGGAAATCAAAAATATTTTGTTTTCTCCTGTTTTCATAGCCATAGTCTTCTTAGTTTTCTTCAGTAACGAATTATTTAGTATTCTTCAGTGACAAATATTTAGTCATCTTCACTAACAGAAGGGAATGGCAGCAGAAATACTATCAGAGAGTGAGTACCATTCTTATGGAAGATAGAGGACGGACTGCAGAGCAATGACTAAGGCAACTTGTGCTCATTCTACTTTGTTCACAAGTCAGTTCTTAATTTGTGACTCTACAGGGGTTGTAAACTTCACAACTTCGCCGCTATCGATCACTAAAGTTAAGACTACAAAATAGAGAACTGGAGAACTTTCTGCTCGTTATCAATCTCTCGTCCGTAGTCAATTTTCAGTTGTTATTTGGGTCGCTAGTAAGCCTCTGTCGGACGTATTTGTCCATCTAATCTTCAATTCACTCGTTCAAAATTGTTGCCAATAATTTTCATACAACGCATCCATTCTTTCACAATGTTTTTAAGAACTCTGCCTTTTTATCATTAACCACATCATGAGCTGTGATCAGTGATTCTTTTGTACGAGTGCACGGACACTTCATCTCTTCTCTAACATCTCTTCTCTAATATCTTCTTCTGTTGATATTGACCATAACAATATCCGGTGTGATCTGTGACACTACTCTATTTTCAGCCAACACATTGCCCTTACACCCTTCTACTTTGCTCGTGTGAACTCGCACTCGTTGGTCACCTGCGCTTGCTAGATTGGCCGCACTATCGTCAAATTTGAATTTTGTTTTCTTAAACCGTAAAGAGCGCTCGGTGTCTGATGCCTCCTCAAGGCTACCCGATACCGAGTGCTCATTAAGGCTATTCATTCTAAATGAGCCAAATTTGGATAATTTGATGTAGAAACGTAATCAGGCATCCTTGAGTCCCCCCTCACCACGCATGTACTGACTACGACCAGTCAACGAATACTTGCGCAACTGCAGGTGTGGGCATGTAAATTAACGGGGCTGAGGTGCCGCGTGAGACGGATGACTTCAGATCGCTTCACAAACACCTCGTGAAAGTCTCAAATTATGACCACACAACACCCACGGTGTTGTAATGAAACGCTTAAATCACGCCTACCACCGCTGGGGTACAAGTGGCTTGGCGGGGCTGAGGTTCACGATGATGATGCCTCAACCTCCAATCTGTTCACATCACGCAGCGGTCGGGCGTCAGCACTCAAACAGCGAGCGTTAATGCTGTTCCTATGGACGCAGTTAATGCTCACCGAATGATGGGAAGCCCCCCCCACCGAATGATTTGATGATACAACGCAGGCTTTCGAGGTAATTCTAACCTTTAAATTTGGTCTCAGCAACAGTTTTAGGTAGCTTCTACCGATAGATTTGTTGTTTCTTAGTTTGGATTTTAGGTATTTACTACCGATAGATTTGATGTTTTCACGCAGGCATTCATGGCAGTTTTCACCGAAAGGTTTGGTGTTTTTAAGCAAGGATTCTAAGAAACTCCTACCGATAGATTCGATGTTCTTACGCAAGCATTCATGGTGGTTCTTACCACAATATTTGATGTTCTTTAAGATTCAAGGTAGCATAAACTGACGGAGTCGATGTTCCTAAGGTGGGTTCTAGGAAGCTAAAGGCAAAAATTTCCCGTTCCTAAGCAAGGATTTTAGGTAGCTCCTGGCGACAGATTTGAATTTTCAAAGTAGGGATTTTGGATAATTTCTGCGCAAGATTTTATTTGCTTTTTATTTCTGCTGAAAGTACGAAAGTCGCTCCTACTGAAAGGTTTAGTAATGTTGATATCCATTGAGTGATACATAATTATAGGTGACCTTTATCCAAAAAAATAACCAACGTACACTGTTTGAACGCTGATAATTGTTTCTTCATTGGATGAAAAAATAAAAGTGTTGAGGTAATATCACAGAGGAGTTTCAAACACGCTATTCATGGTATTCATGTTGCATGTATGATATATTCGTTATACGTACGTGTGTACATACAGAGTGCAGGAAACTTACACCTTCACTAGATACACACTCCCCACTCTCCCGGAAAAGCTTGCGACTCCGTTAAAAAAAAGTTAGTTTTCAATTAGACTTTCGAACAGCCACCGAAACTTGCAGCTGTAAACTTGCAATTTTGGGCTTACAGCTGCAAACTTATAAATTTGAAGTTGTAGCTCTCAACTTGCAATTTTATACTTTCAGCTTTGAACTTGTATATGTAAAGTTGTAACTCTAAACTAGCAACTGTAAAGTTACAACCGTAAACTTGCAGCTCTAAACCTGTAACTTTAAGTGCACGACTCTACTAGAAAAAAACGGTTGTAAAACAGATGTTTGAATACCCAGAGACACCCAAATTGAGAAAACCTACAAAAGATTCCTTTCTAAAATACATTGCAAGGGTAAAAACCTGCCGCTGTGCTGCTCACTTTGCCCAGCTATCCTATTGGGATTGGAAACAATACACCTGTAGGAGTCACGAGAATTTGAAGAATTTGGAAGGTCGAAGCAAGGCAGCAGTTATTATAACATTAAAATTCAAGGCATTAATAATGGGTACTGTAAAGGATAGTGCGTTTATTCGCACGATACTAGACGAACACGGCGTGCTGAAAACGCTTCACTTTACACCCCTGCCTACGCCTCACTTTACACCCCCGCCTACGCTTCACTTTACACCCCCGCCTACGCTTCACTTTACACCCCCGCCTACGCCTCACTTTACACCCCCGCCTACGCCTCACTTTACACCCACGCCTACGCCTCACTTTACACCCCCGCCTACGCCTCACTTTACACCCCCGTCTACGCCTCACTTTACACCCACGCCTACGCCTCACTTTACATCCCCACCTACGCCTCACTTTACACCCCCGCCTACGCCTCACTTTACACCCCCGCCTACGCCTCACTTTACACCCACGCCTACGCCTCACTTTACATCCCCACCTACTGCCGTAGGCACAAGCCGCTGATGTACCTAATTCATCCTAGACCGTTTCCCCTAGGCCGGGTAGATCCTGCCATGCCTGGTTGAGATAACCGGTTTAATTTTCCGAAGTCAAGATTTTTAGGATTTCGGGGAGTTTTCACAATAATCTTCACATCATTAAGTACTAGGAATTAAAATTTTCGAGTGTTATTTTGCATGTATTTTGATATTTTTGATGAATGCGTTTTTTACTATCTTTACTAAATGAGTTATATTTTTCTCAAATTTATGATGGTGCGACACCAGCGACGGGGTTTGTGTTCAACTGAATTTCAACAGTCAATCGTTTTTCATCAATTTGATAGCAGGCTTTCATGCTATACCGTGAGTTATCTTTCGATGCTGTCAGTGCATTAAAAATTCAAATTTTCTTAACTTTCCTGAGAATGACCGAAGATAACACCTGTCGACCTGGAGTGAATACCGTTAACTAGCGGATAAAATACTGGAGATTTATTGTAGCCCAAAAACGGCCATTCTCTAGACAATATCCAATGATGAATTTAGAAACGTACGGTATGCTTGAGACTGTCGAATGTAAAGCTGACTTTAAGTTATGACAAATTGAGTCGATGAGAATGATTGACTGGCTAAGACGACTGTCGTAGAAAGACGGCTAAGACGTCCGTACAAAGCCGCTTTTTGTGTTGCTCTTAACACCTTCAGATGGACTCACTTCTCAAGTAAAAATGCCTTCAAATTTGAGAATGCTTCAAGAATTTACTGAGGAAAGAACTAGGATACTCTAACGAAGTGTCACACACTCGCAGTACGAACTCAGCGACAGCTGAGCTGTAGTCGGCTAAGAAACGTTTTACTGGCTTGTTCCCACTGTTGAGCAAAGTGCTTTATTCTCTCCAGTTTTACGTAGACAAAAATGTTGTAAGACAGCCAGGAGAAGTTGAGAACACGCAAAACTGGGAAGCTTTGGAATGCTGCATTAAAGTTGTACGCACTGCACAACAACGCGTGGAACATGTTTCAGACACGAATTGACTATTCATACACAGAAAGGGTCAATAAATATCTCCCTATCTCTCTTACGTGTTACAGCACGTATTTCGGAGCTAAGCCAATTAGCAGCGGTCTTTAACATTTTCTAAGCGTTAAATATGTAGGTCTCAACTGGAAGAAAGCGCAGAGATCAGCTGGTTGGCGCGCTGTTGCCAGTTAAAATGCATGCTCATTCAGGCAGATGTCTTCCGTCTCCAAGGTACTAGCTACTGAAGTAAACGCTTCGAGCATCACAGATGCCAACTCAAATGCTATGATTATCCATGATACAAGCTCAATAATGTAAATGACTCGAGCGTCTGGGGCACAAGCTCGCTAAGGTAAATAGCTTGAATAGCTCAGACACAGACTAACAAAGCTACGGAAATGCCTCGAATGTTTAAGATGTATTAGCCTAAATGTCGTGAGGGTTGAAGATTCAGTTGTTCACTGAAGTGTGGGAAATGGTCAAAGCGATATACCGTATGGACCATATGAAAGTCAACCCAATGTTAAATGACCATATCTCAAAAATTATAAGCGTTTCGAAAATTTTGAAAATAACGAATTGTTTATTAACCTTTTTGACATCTATGTGGGAAATTTGAGTAGGATAAATGAAAAGGTACTTTTACAGCAATATTTTTGATGACTACTATATGTTACACAAATTTTAGTGCCTACACTGATATTACGACCACCACCAGTCCATGCTGTACTTCTGCCCCCTCAACGGGATGCAACTATTGTGTTTATGGGAATTTGTACTTACAGGGGGAAAATGTAAGGTCCCAAGCTGTTGGTTTATTAGGCCCTCCTTTTGTTTAAATAGAATAGGTTTTGAAATTAATACTGACCATCTTTTTTCGTTTTACGGGTGTCGTGTTTTTCAGCACCTACTAATTTTTTTCAACTATTATCTTATTTCATGAATTTCTTTCTTAACTTAGTACTTCTATGCACAAGGGGTATTGTGTGGGAATACACCTTGTGCATAGATTTCTTGTTCTCTAAAGTCCAAACTAAATGACACCTTTCTCTTCCCTCTCTTTGGAACGCTTATGCTGCGGTAAGGGGGCCTTCAAGCTAACTTATCTAATCTACTGCTTATGAGGAAGGCTGATTCGACTCGGCTAATTTTAGCTCTTAAGTACGAGGTGATGTAGCTAATGCAACCTCTGGTACATTACTTTTTTATCCTTTTCATGTATAACAACCTTCTGGTTTTATAGCTTTAATTATGGTTTCATTTTTTATATTTTGTTTTTAAATTGGTTTACTTGCAACTAAGTAGGCACCTACTCGTTCCTTGTAGTTTCGAATATTTTTATCCAAGAAAATTTGAATGGCTCAAAATAATTAACAATCCCTGTCACTTTTCTCACGATAAGTTGCGGTCACTTCCCAGTATCGTGCTCCTAATGATGGTTTCTAATAACAGTTTTAGGCTATTATTATTATTATTCAAATGTGGTCAAAGAATAAATACCAAATTCTGGTCAGGAAAGGTGACGAAAGAGACGTGCACAATGGACATACCGACCTGATGTCTCTTCCTTGATATGTATATGGCGTGAAACCGGCATTTATGTTATGGTTCTACTGGTTGTGTAGATTTCATAGCATGTATAGCTTTTAGATTCGTTAGCATTCTGTGTGAGAAAAGGACGTTTGGATGTAATAAAGTGTAATTTTTGCGTCCCAGCTCCCAAGAAACGCTTGCGCGCATCTCCTGAAGCGCCGGGTGAAACTTACTTAGTACTCCCTCAGTTAAACGAAACAGGACGAACTAAACGTATTATTGAGAGCTGATCTGCCCTTATGTTGACCAGATTGTCTCCTGAGTAATTCAAATGCTATCAAGCAAAAACAGCTGATGAGTTGTCTGTCCATATTGCTTCTAAGTGCTTTTTGTCAGACGTCCTTTTAAATGCCCTCTTGCTGTCAAACCAAAATAGCTGATGAGTTATCTGTCCTTGTTGCTGTTATTTGTTTTGGTCAGGCATCCTTTTAAATGCCCTCAACCAGATGCCCTCTTCCTGATGTTTTCTTTCTGATGCCTTCATTTGGGAACCCTCTTCGTAATGCCCTCTTACTGATGTTTTCTTTCTGATGCCTTCGTTTGGGAACCTTCTTCGTAATGCCCTCTTCCTCAGGGTGGTTCCTGATAACTCAAACCTGGAGCTCTCTTTGTGATGCCCTTTCCTAACGCCTTTTTCTTAATGCCCTTTTCTTGATTCTTTCTTTCTGATGCCATTTCTTGATGCCTTTTCTTGATGCTCTTTTTTATGCCCTCTTCCTGATGTCCTTTTTGATGCCCTTTTCCTAATGCCTTTTTCTTGAGGTTCTCTTCTTGATCATTTCCAGATACACTTTCCTGAGTACTCAATTTCTGATTTCATCGACAGAAATTGCCGCATGCCCCATAACCGGTGACGCCATGTCGATATATTTTTAGCTCACGCATGAGACGTTGTGGTACCAAATATGGATTATGACGGCAACAGCCACTAGATGACAGCGTACTTGGTCTAAGTAAGCCTTGGTGTTTCAGTTGACAACCCCAACACAATCTGTTAACCCATCATTAGGGATTGGATTATTAATACTCCGTGCAATCCGCCATTACGTCCGAAATGTCCATTTTTGTCCGATTACAGCTCGTACGGGAGCTTCATAAGCCTCTTGAAAGCACTTGGCGTCAGATTAACCCGTCCTGGATGAGGCAGTTCCCAGAACCGCCCTGCAAATCAACGCGCACCTCAAGTGCGCACTTTTGCACTCAAGCAATGTCGCGTGTCCTGGAACTCTGGAACGAGCAGGCTTTTTAAGCGATTTTTGTGAGGAATTTTCCAGTGATTAGGAATTACGGTCAGGTAAATCATGGCTGTCCGTAACGCTTTTTAATAAGGTTCATTTTCCAGGATTGAAATTGTTTGTCGATTCAGAGTCGTTGAACTCCGTACACTGGTAACTTGCATATGACCTCCGAAGCGGTTCATGATGATACCAACGGGTTATCAGTGCCTTTACTCTTTCCTGTTAAATACGAAGCGTGAAAATAGTATCGTACTTTCTAAATTTTTAATTATACGGAATTTTACATGAACATTATTTTCATTCATGTAGCAACCTAATTGGTAAAAACATGCTTCATTATGTCGACGCATAATTTAAAGCGTCGACGTCGACGTATTCACCATGGTTCTTAGAGTGATCTGACTCGTCCCTCATGCGCCCAGATGCTCGTATTTCCAGCGGACTGCCCTACTTCAGCCAGTCTTTTGAGCGAGGTTTTGTGCTTTTCGAGAACAAGAAATAAATCGACTTAATTGCGGTTGAAAAGGTGTGCAGCCCGATCAGTGAGGGTATGAACGAGTGTAAACGAATATCAGCTTGCGCAAATAGCAAACTATACAAGCAGGGTATTCAAAAATTAGCCTTTCAATTTTCTACTTATATACTGTTAACCAAGAAAAGAAAAAGACAAAAAATAAATTATTACCATTTCAAATTTATATTGAATATTTACCCCTTTTATTCCATATGTTTCCCAGTGGCATCGCTACACAAACATTCTATGAAGACCCTTGAAAAACGATATCGGTCACTGTAGCCAGTGTTTAGAGAGATCTCTCTTTGTTCCTCCGAAGCATCTCTCCGGTCGGTTTTACGACTTACGATATTCTGGGAGTGCGAGGACTACCTTGACTAGGCCTTGTTCCTCACTTTTATTGTGTCTTTGAATCTGTTTAGTGCTTTCTTAACAAGTATCCCGATATTGTTCAATGATGTCTTAGTCTTAGATGGAGATATGTCTCTATATTAGGTTACTCTACTGTAGCAATTCTTCTACTGAAATCTTCAACCATTGAGAAAAATATTACTCATGGACATGCATAGAAGCTCGATAATGAAGTAAATTTTAAACAATGCTTCGTTAAAATGAATAAATACCAGTAAAGACGAGTTACAACGGACGATATGGGTAAAAAGAAATAAATCCGAGCTAACACGCTTTCCTCGTAACTGCGTGAAAGCGCACGGCGGGAAGCTCGTGAGTAATTATCAACATTTCCGTGTGTTTGCGAAGAGTAATTATCTCGACTGCTGCTGTTACGAGTTGGGCGAATGCCTTCATTGGTTAGGCCAATACTTCTTGTACTTCCTGGTTTGACCCTAGACTCGGCCAATTATTGTATCGATGGGAATTAGCGCTCCCAGGGGGACAATGTGAGGGCCCGAGATGAGAGTTAGGTAGGCTTTTTTGTTGAAATAAAATAATTTTGTTTCACTAAGGACCACCTTTTTCAGTTCACTGCTGTCCTGTTTTTCAGCACCCACTACTTTCTTCTTCAACTTTGGTCTTGTTGAAACTTATCTTCTTTCACAACTTACTGTTTCTATGCCCTTTCTGCGTAGATTCCGCGTTTCCTTTAACTCCATACTAAATGGTGCCTTCCTCCTTCCTCTCTTTGGATCGCATTTGTTGCTGCGGGTTGGGAGGCTAAAACTAACGACTAATCTAATCTAATCCTAGACTCGGCAGCGTAGCACTGGCGTCACACCACTGGTCATAAGAGCGGCGCCAGTTTTGATGAACCGAATAGAAGTGCATGATTAAATCGTGATCATTGCTGGTAAAACTGCCCTGATGTTGGCTGTGAGGAATTGAAAATTACGTACACAGCTTGTAAAGAAATGTAATGCCCTGAAATGTATTTAGTTGGATTATTTATTATGAGCTTTCTTATTTACATGCGTGTTTAAGGAAGGAATCTCAGTTAGAATGACACAGCGCTTGGACGGTCGAGGCTGTAGCACATGCGGAATTTGGAGGCAATGTCTAATTTTGAGAGTCTTTCAGTTAGTTTCTTAAACTGTGCTAAACTTTTGATGTAGCTCATAATTTTTGGAAACCTTGTGTTACGTGGAATCAATATAAGGAAGAACATGGTGCTAAGAAGTTTTACTTGATATGACTCATATGTTCCAATGATAAAATGAGGATTCTAACCTACTGATATTGCAATAAAATGTGTTGAGTACAGCGCATCTTCAGTTTAAATATTTTGATCTAATCATGCCAAGTATTGCCCGACCAAAACAACTCGATTACGCTTCCATTTTTGGTCGTTTCAGATATCAATAGTGTAAACTGAACTTTTTATGTACTCTTTAAGCAAGGAAAAATATCACTGCTCATCTCCTATCATTTTCAAAACCTGGTGAACAACGTTATATGGGAAATCAACAAAAGATTGGAGCTCACTTAATTTCCCCCCTTCGATTTATCACAATTGACGCAAAATATCCGACTACTCCAATCACGTCACAATTTTTATGAACCGGCCTGGAGATGTAGGAATGAATGGCTTAGCACGAGACTGGAAGTATTGACCGGTTACAACCGCTCATCATTACCTTTCTATCCCTCTCTGCATCCCAGTTCCACTAATTATTAAACCGCTATTCGTTTTGAGCATAATTTGAGATGATTACTCTCCTTTCGGCCAGATTACGTAATCATCTCACACGCATCGGCCAGGTTTGAATTACGCTCCCGTCGACGCATGCAAAGTGTTCTCACAGAAGCGAAATTATTCCGTCCATTCCTATCCTCCATGCATTTTGTGAAGAACGTTTCAGTGGAGACCTGTATTGTCTTCTACGTAGCGCTAGGGCTAAGCATCACACACTTCGGGCAAGAAAGACCTTCCCAGTTCGGCACCCGCGACATTTTCGCTAGATTTCATGCAGCTCCTCTGGTGATTACAGCCAACAAAGAAAATTGATGGAAAAACTCAACTTGTCACTAACCTGTTTACCTACATTTCACTCACTCACTACCTCGCCTTAGGCTAAAAATATGAAAAAACATTACTACTTCACAATTGTACTGATACCGCGCTCAACAAAGACGTTTTCTTTCAAGGTACTGCAACACAGCTTTCTGCCGCTTACGTTTAATACTCCGATGTTCGCCGTTTGTTGATATTTTGCAGCAATATTACTCAACCATTTTCATTGCAGACGTTCATCCATCAGACCTAGCCATAACCCGCTTCCGTTCAAGCCTGAGCAAGCGTTGCAAGCCCGTGTGAAGAAACATTGTAAGAGTTACCTCGGGCACAAAGTTAAACTTAATAGGTTTCTGTACCCAAAACTTTTCCGTGAAAACCGCGAAAAATTTTCAGGATCCTTAGCGATAATGGGATCATTAAGATGGCATTGAAAGCCTCCTAATAAGTCCATTGAGGGTTGAGATGAGCATTAACCGGAGCTCGTTACGACAGCGCTGGGCCTTTGAAACGCGATCTTGCGGGCGCCTCGCCTCCTTTCATCGCTAATGTTCTGCTTTATCCTGCCATCTGGCTCGCACAGCCAGGCTTCTCTGGACGTCGCGTATTATGCACGGCGTTGTGCGCTGCTCACTGCAGCTAGGCAGGAAGAGACTCTTCTCGCTTTTTGTGCCAGTGAGGGTTGCACTTGAGCAGGAGACGGGATTGTTTCGTAGAGTTGGGTGTAATGGGGGGGAGTTGTTGTGGGCAGTGGTGGTGGTGACCTGTGGTGAGTTGGTGTGAGCCGTGGTAGTGGTGACCTGTGGTGAGTGATGGTGAGTTGGTGTGGGCAGTGATAGTGGTGACCTGTGGTGAGTGATGGTGAGTTGGTGTGAGCAGTGGTGGTGGTGACCTGTGGTGAGTGATGGTGAGTTGGTGTGAGCAGTGGTGGTGGTGACCTGTGGTGAGTGATGGTGAGTTGGTGTGGGCAGTGGTGGTGGTGGTGACCTGTGGTGAGTGATGGTGAGTTGGTGTGGGCATTGATAGTGGTGACCTGTGGTGAGTGATGGTGAGTTGGTGTGAGCAGTGGTGGTGGTGACCTGTGGTGAGTGATGGTGAGTTGGTGTGAGCAGTGGTGTTGGTGACCTGGGGTGAGTGATGGTGAGTTGGTGTGAGCAGTGGTGGTGGTGACCTGTGGTGAGTGATGGTGAGTTGGTGTGAGCAGTGGTGGTGGTGACCTGTGGTGAGTGATGGTGAGTTGGTGTGGGCAGTGGTGGTGATGGTGACCTGTGGTGAGTGATGGTGAGTTGGTGTGGGCATTGATAGTGGTGACCTGTGGTGAGTGATGGTGAGTTGGTGTGAGCAGTGGTGGTGGTGACCTGTGGTGAGTGATGGTGAGTTGGTGTGAGCAGTGGTGTTGGTGACCTGGGGTGAGTGATGGTGAGTTGGTGTGAGCAGTGGTGTTGGTGACCTGGGGTGAGTGATGGTGAGTTGGTGTGAGCAGTGGTGTTGGTGACCTGGGGTGAGTGATGGTGAGTTGGTGTGAGCAGTGGTGTTGGTGACCTGTGGTGAGTGATGGTGAGTTGGTGTGAGCAGTGGTGGTGGTGACCTGTGGTGAGTGATGGTGAGTTGGTGTGAGCAGTGGTGTTGGTGACCTGGGGTGAGTGATGGTGAGTTGGTGTGGGCAGTGGTGGTGGTGACCTGTGGTGAGTCATGGTGAGTTGGTGTGAGCAGTGGTGGTGGTGACCTGTGGTGAGTGATGGTGAGTTGGTGTGGGCAGTGGTGGTGGTGACCTGTGGTGAGTGATGGTGAGTTGGTGTGGGCAGTGACAGTGGTGACCTGTTGTGATTGATGGTGAGTTGGTGTGAGCAGTGGTGGTGGTGACCTGTGGTGAGTGATGGTGAGTTGGTGTGAGCAGTGGTGGTGGTGACCTGTGGTGAATGATGGTGAGTTGGTGTGAGCAGTGGTGGTGGTGACCTGTGGTGAGTGATGGTGAGTTGGTATGGGCAGTGAGAATGGTGACCTGTGGTGAGTGATGGTGAGGACAGTGATAGTGGGAACCTGTGGTGGGTTGTGGTGAGTTGGCGTGGTCATTGGTGGTGGTGACCTGTGGTGAGTGATGGTGAGTTGGTGTGAGCAGTGGTGGTGGTGACCTGTGGTGAGTGATGGTGAGTTGGTTTGGGCAGTGACAGTGGTGACCTGTGGTGAGTGATGGTGAGTTGGTGTGGGCAGTGGTGGTGGTGACCTGTGGTGAGTGATGGTGAGTTGGTGTGGGCAGTGACAGTGGTGACCTGTGGTGATTGATGGTGAGTTGGTGTGAGCAGTGGTGGTGGTGACCTGTGGTGAGTGATGGTGAGTTGGTGTGAGCAGTGGTGGTGGTGACCTGTGGTGAATGATGGTGAGTTGGTGTGAGCAGTGGTGGTGGTGACCTGTGGTGAGTGATGGCGAGTTGGTGTGGGCAGTGAGAATGGGGACCTGTGGTGAGTGATGGTGAGGACAGTGATAGTGGGAACCTGTGGTGGGTTGTGGTGAGTTGGCGTGGTCATTGGTGGTGGTGACCTGTGGTGAGTGACGGTGAGTTGGTGTGGGCAGTGATAGTGGTGGCCTGTGGTGAGTGATGGTGAGTTGGTGTGGGTAGTGGTAGTGGTGACCTGTGGTAGGTAGTGGTGAGTTGGTATGGGCAGTGAAAGTGGTAACCTGTGGTGGGTAGTGGTGAGTTGGTATGGGCAGTGATAGTGGTGACCTGTGGTGGATAGTGATGAGTTGGTATGGGCAGTGATTGTGGTGACCTGTGGTGAGTGATGGTGAGTTGGTATGGGCAGTGAAAATGGTGACCTGTGGTGGGTAGTGGTGAGTTAGTGTGGGCAATGGTGGTGGTGAATTGGTGTGGGAATGGGGGTGGTGATTTACTATAATGGTGGTGCGTTAATATAAAGGTGGTGGTCGGATACTGTGTTTAGTGACGGTAATGACCTATGGTTGGTTATATGCTGATCAATTGCGCAGAGTAATGATGGAAATGAGCAATGTAGCTGTGTACTTGTTACAAGGATGCTTTCAGTCTTGTATTATCCCAATTGACGATCACGTTATCGCTTTGATATTTTTACACTGACGATTAATTTTACTTTAAATATATTAGCGTGGCACATATTGATGGCAGTGGGTGGGGTATGCAGAGCGAACACCAACTGGCGAGAACTTTCAGCTGTTTCCAATAAGCTTTTTTTGCCTTTGTACCAATGGACGAGACTTCGTGACATCGCATACGATTGATACAGCTTTTTCTCAACTAAGTTGTCTCTCTGCTGACAGAAGTTTTGTTTTGGTTCGACCTTAAATTGCATTGACAACCGAGAGGCCATATTTATTTTCCTATTTGAACGGATATTTTACCCCATGGTACAAACTTTAAAATTTGCCACCGTTGCCTTATTTTCATTCATTAGGAGTTTTTTTTTCGAAGAGGGACAAAGAAAACTCAAAGTATGATTGAGGGAAGTCATGTCATCGGAGATGAAATTCTTGCTGAGAAAAAACTCTTCCACATTTATTGGTGTGATGCACATTATGAAATCGAGGAGAAAATTTAGGATTTATGTGAAATTTCGCAGTATACGTGAACGGGGTCGATAGTGATAAGTTTTTCAGTGTTACATTTAGAAAGAGTTTGCCCTATTTACAGTTATTAAATTTGAAGTTGCGCCTATAACGAAAAACCGGCTTCCTTCAATAAAAAAGGTTGTGATAAGCCAACGGTGATCTCGGCCAACAGGTCGACAGTTTTCTCTCAAGTCATTTACTGGGATTGGATAAAAGAAAAGCGCTGTCTTCCAGGTCCTCCCTTGGATTCATCTAACTTCCCGTGAAGTTTTCTTGCTATTATTTCGCTTCTTTAACTGTGGCATGTTCACGACTGCACTCACACCTGTTGCTCGTCGTTCTTCATCCGATCTCCAGCCTCTATGTTGTTAGTACGAAACTCAAAACACGAGTTGCAATTGTGTCCGCTAGACGGTGACATCTTGTCTTGTCCGTCGAGTTGGGTCCTCCACGTTTCTCCGAGTTACCAAATCTTATCCCAGGACCCGATATCTGCATGTCAGGAACTCTCGTAATTGAACAGCTCTTGCCAGGCTAGATTAGCACTCAAGCCAAAATAACACAGCGGATAGAAGTACGTGTCGGGAATTTACTCAGTTCGTAACCGCACACTGAGCAAGACAGAAGAGACTTGATAACAAAGGTCGTGAAGAATCGTCCCTTATGCCACCCTATATTGTTCATGAACGACGCTTGGAGCTTGACAATGTTCCACATTACCACGATGACTGGCGCCACCAAAACAACGTAAACGGAGCGTTTTACTTTCCGCTACACCGGATCGCGTCCACACAGCATCGTTAGTTCCGCCAGCCTCGCATCTGCTCGCCGTGCGCAACAATTCCTGCGGCTATTCAGATTTTTGCGAGCGCTCTGTCCTCGTTACTCGGTTTTTCTTAATCCCGAGACTGATTTTCGTCCTCGAGAAAACATCGTTGGTTCGTTTTTTCCAAACGCGCGGTGCGGTCAACCGAAGTCCGGCTATGATTGCGCTGATGCCAGCGAGCAATAGAAAACCGTTCAGAATCTCGGGGCCGTCGATGAAAGTAATGATTGTCGTGAAGTGCGCCTCGAGTGCGATCACTCCAGATCAAATGGTTTCATTGAGCGTCGCCTCGCCTGGATGATGGTTTGAAATCAAATAAAACGTTTTCGTGTCACTCGTTCTCAGTAGCTAAGGACTCGAGAGTCGTTAGGAAATTGCTGGTTCACGCCCATCAAGGGTCATTAGATAGGCTATAGGCTCAGGCTAGTCAGACCAGCCTATGCTGCTATGGGGACGAGCACATCCAGGGGAGATACTGTTAAGTTACCTCTGCAATAGATAGACCTTCGGGACTTCTATCTTTCGTGCCCATTTTACGTCTTTCAATTTTTATGCCTTCTTTCCTATTTCTTTTTTTGTCTTTTTTCTCCTTGCTTCTAACTTGCTGGTTCTATGTGCAAGGTATTATGTGAGGGAACATACTTTGTGCATAGATCCCACGTTTTTTAAAGTTCATACTACACTGTCTCTTCTTTTCGCTCTCTGGAGATCGTCTTTAGTGTGACTAGAGAATCTTTAGCTCATATAATCATTGCTGTTTCAGGTGCATATTCGAAGTTACTTGAGAACAATTAAAAACTTTCGATAAAATCAAATGCTTAGGAGGAGACTGTTGTGAGCAGAATACGCTGGGCAATGCATGGGTTTTGGGAATAATATGGGAATTAATCGGAAGCTACCTTTTATTAGCAATAGCTGGTCGTCTGATTTGGCGATTTTTTAACGGTCATTTGGATAGTACTACACTTGGATTTTGATTTCATTTGGTTTAGCAGTGATTTGGACACGCTAATAAGTAAATGAGGTGCATGTCATGTGAACACAGAATTATTGAGAATTTGATCGGACAGTTAGTTTTTGAAGATCAAAATACAGAATGTTCCCCCTACTCCTGATAGGTTGCAGTCTATCAACCTTGAATTACGGTCAAAACTATCAGTCATTGTGCAGGGATTAGAAGCTGTCTTGTGATCCTAAAGTTATTCTAAGTAGGACTCATAGTTTATATTATAGCGCTTGTTTACACGCACCGTTAGCTAATCTGTAAACTTATTAGCCAGCATTTACACAAATTAGGTGGCTGCCTGAACAAGCGTTAAATTATTACAAAATTATATAATTAATTTTTTCACTATATTGTAGGAGTGTACCGCAACCTACTATAAAAATAAAATATTTAAGCTTCATGACTTGTGGATGTCACGCTCTAACGAAGGTGGAATTGTGCTCACTCGAAAACAATATCTGTCCAAGTCACTGTTGGTGATTTGGTGAGATGCTGTGGTCCGTTTAGGTGGTGGGGCGGTGGACGGTACGCCCACCTGTGACTGTGGCTGCGCGGGCATCTAACGCGGGGGTAAAGTGAACCTGTAAAGCTGGGGGAGACTGGCCCCTGAGTGGCCCCACTCGAGGCAAGGGTGACATGAACATGGGATGCAGGAGTACAGTGAATATGTGAAGCAGGAGTAAAGTGACCACACAAGACAGGAGTAAAGTGACCACACAAGACAGGAGTACAGTGACCACACAAGACAGGAGTAAAGTGACCACACAAGACAGGAGTAAAGTGACCACACAAGGCAGGAGTAAAGTGACCACACAAGACAGGAGTAAAGTGACCACACAAGACAGGAGTAAAGTGACCACACAAGACAGGAGTAAAGTGACCACACAAGACAGGAGTAAAGTGGCCACACAAGACAGGAGTAAAGTGACCACACAAGACAGGAGTAAAGTGACCACACAAGACAGGAGTAAAGTGGCCACACAAGACAGGAGTAAAGTGACCACACAAGCCAGGAGTAAAGTGACCACACAAGACATGAGTAAAGTGACCACACAAGACAAGAGTAAAGTGACCGCACAAGACAGGAGTAAAGTGACCCCACAAGACAGGAGTAAAGTGACCACACAAGACAGGAGTAAAGTGACCGCACAAGACAGGAGTAAAGTGACCGCACAAGACAGGAGTAAAGTGACCACACAAGGCAGGAGTAAAGTGACCACACAAGACAGGAGTAAAGTGACCACACAAGACAGGAGTAAAATGACCACACAAGACAGGAGTAAAGTGACCACACAAGACAGGAGTAAAGTGACCACACAAGACAGGAGTAAAGTGACCACAAAAGACAGGAGTAAAGTGACCACACAAGACAGGAGTAAAGTGACCGCACAAGACAGGAGTAAAGTGACCACACAAGGCAGGAGTAAAGTGACCACACAAGACAGGAGTAAAGTGACCGCACAAGACAGGAGTAAAGTGACCACACAAGGCAGGAGTAACGTGACCACACAAGACAGGAGTAAAGTGACCACACAAGACAGGAGTAAAGTGACCACACAAGACAGGAGTAAAGTGGCCACACAAGACAGGAGTAAAGTGACCACACAAGCCAGGAGTAAAGTGACCACACAAGACAGGAGTAAAGTGACCGCACAAGACAGGAGTAAAGTGACCGCACAAGACAGGAGTAAAGTGACCACACAAGACAGGAGTAAAGTGACCACACAAGACATGAGTAAAGTGACCACACAAGACAGGAGTAAAGTGACCACACAAGACAGGAGTAAAGTGACCGCACAAGACAGGAGTAAAGTGACCGCACAAGACAGGAGTAAAGTGACCACACAAGACAGGAGTAAAGTGACTGCACAAGACAGGAGTAAAGTGACCGCACAAGACAGGAGTAAAGTGACCACACAAGGCAGGAGTAAAGTGACCACACAAGACAGGAGTAAAGTGACCACACAAGACAGGAGTAAAGTGACCACACAAGACAGGAGTAAAGTGACCACACAAGACAGGAGTAAAGTGACCACACAAGGCAGGAGTAAAGTGACCGCACAAGACAGGAGTAAAGTGACCGCACAAGACAGGAGTAAAGTGACCACACAAGGCAGGAGTAAAGTGACCACACAAGACAGGAGTAAAGTGACCACACAAGACAGGAGTAAAGTGACCACACAAGACAGGAGTAAAGTGACCACACAAGACAGGAGTAAAGTGACCACACAAGACAGGAGTAAAGTGACCACACAAGACAGGAGTAAAGTGACCACACAAGGCAGGAGTAAAGTGACCACACAAGGCAGGAGTAAAGTGACCACACAAGACAGGAGTAAAGTGACCACACAAGGCAGGAGTAAAGTGACCACACAAGACAGGAGTAAAGTGACCACACAAGGCAGGAGTAAAGTGACCACACAAGACAGGAGTAAAGTGACCACACAAGACATGAGTAAAGTGACCACACAAGACAGGAGTAAAGTGACCACACAAGGCAGGAGTAAAGTGACCACACAAGGCAGGAGTAAAGTGACCACACAAGACAGGAGTAAAGTGACCACACAAGACAGGAGTAAAGTGACCACACAAGGCAGGAGTAAAGTGACCACACAAGGCAGGAGTAAAGTGACCGCACAAGACAGGAGTAAAGTGACCACACAAGACAGGAGTAAAGTGACCACACAAGACAGGAGTAAAGTGACCACACAAGACAGGAGTAAAGTGGCCACACAAGACAGGAGTAAAGTGACCACACAAGCCAGGAGTAAAGTGACCACACAAGACAGGAGTAAAGTGACCGCACAAGACAGGAGTAAAGTGACCGCACAAGACAGGAGTAAAGTGACCACACAAGACAGGAGTAAAGTGACCACACAAGACATGAGTAAAGTGACCACACAAGACAGGAGTAAAGTGACCACACAAGACAGGAGTAAAGTGACCGCACAAGACAGGAGTAAAGTGACCGCACAAGACAGGAGTAAAGTGACCACACAAGACAGGAGTAAAGTGACCGCACAAGACAGGAGTAAAGTGACCGCACAAGACAGGAGTAAAGTGACCACACAAGGCAGGAGTAAAGTGACCACACAAGACAGGAGTAAAGTGACCACACAAGACAGGAGTAAAGTGACCACACAAGACAGGAGTAAAGTGACCACACAAGACAGGAGTAAAGTGACCACACAAGACAGGAGTAAAGTGACCACACAAGACAGGAGTAAAGTGACCACACAAGGCAGGAGTAAAGTGACCACACAAGGCAGGAGTAAAGTGACCACACAAGACAGGAGTAAAGTGACCACACAAGGCAGGAGTAAAGTGACCACACAAGACAGGAGTAAAGTGACCACACAAGACAGGAGTAAAGTGACCACACAAGACAGGAGTAAAGTGACCACACAAGGCAGGAGTAAAGTGACCACACAAGGCAGGAGTAAAGTGACCACACAAGACAGGAGTAAAGTGACCACACAAGGCAGGAGTAAAGTGACCACACAAGGCAGGAGTAAAGTGACCACACAAGGCAGGAGTAAAGTGACCACACAAGACAGGAGTAAAGTGACCACACAAGACAGGAGTAAAGTGACCACACAAGACAGGAGTAAAGTGACCACACAAGGCAGGAGTAAAGTGACCACACAAGGCAGGAGTAAAGTGACCACACAAGACAGGAGTAAAGTGACCACACAAGACAGGAGTAAAGTGACCACACAAGACAGGAGTAAAGTGACCACACAAGACAGGAGTAAAGTGACCACACAAGACAGGAGTAAAGTGACCACACAAGGCAGGAGTAAAGTGACCACACAAGGCAGGAGTAAAGTGACCACACAAGACAGGAGTAAAGTGACCACACAAGACAGGAGTAAAGTGACCACACAAGACAGGAGTAAAGTGACCACACAAGGCAGGAGTAAAGTGACCACACAAGGCAGGAGTAAAGTGACCACACAAGACAGGAGTAAAGTGACCACACAAGACAGGAGTAAAGTGACCACACAAGACAGGAGTAAAGTGACCACACAAGACAGGAGTAAAGTGACCACACAAGACAGGAGTAAAGTGACCACACAAGGCAGGAGTAAAGTGACCACACAAGGCAGGAGTAAAGTGACCACACAAGACAGGAGTAAAGTGACCACACAAGACAGGAGTAAAGTGACCACACAAGGCAGGAGTAAAGTGACCACACAAGGCAGGAGTAAAGTGACCACACAAGGCAGGAGTAAAGTGACCACACAAGACAGGAGTAAAGTGACCACACAAGACAGGAGTAAAGTGACCACACAAGGCAGGAGTAAAGTGACCGCACAAGGCAGGAGTAAAGTGACCACACAAGGCAGGAGTAAAGTGACCACACAAGGCAGGAGTAAAGTGACCGCACAAGGCAGGAGTAAAGTGACCACACAAGGCAGGAGTAAAGTGACCGCACAAGGCAGGAGTAAAGTGACCACACAAGGCAGGAGTAAAGTGACCGCACAAGGCAGGAGTAAAGTGACCACACAAGGCAGGAGTAAAGTGACCACACAAGACAGGAGTAAAGTGACCACACAAGGCAGGAGTAAAGTGACCACACAAGGCAGGAGTAAAGTGACCACACAAGGCAGGAGTAAAGTGACCACACAAGGCAGGAGTAAAGTGACCTGATAAGACGAGAGGAAAATGACACAGCTCCCAGTTAATGGATCATGAGCCTGTTCCTAACATTCTTCCTCATTCATTATTTGATTCTATTTGTTAGAAGAATCATAAAAGATTTTATTGGCAACTCATTCAAGTAAAAGGCGATGTTTACATTGAGAATAGGACTTTAATGTGTTATCATTAGACGACGACGTTTGCTTGAGAGATTCGATCGACGTGGCTTTGTCACAGCCTTGGGACACAGAACGCGCTTCTCTCGGAAGGCTGAGACAATAATGGTGGTCTGAATCATATTAGTATTACTAGTAAAGTTTACATAGTCATTACTGTACCATGCAACACGAAGGGTATCGCCGTCACTACCTATTGCCTTTAGTGCACAACGAGCGAGTTTGATATCACAACAATTGATAATTTGAACAATTGATAATCTATGATAACCATAGAAAATGGGTTTGAAGTAATTCCATAAACAATGATCCTCTACTGCTAATGTTTTGAAACATGCTGTTTGTGGCAAATTTGTGAAACATTGGAGAAAGAAAAAAAAACGGTCACAATGGAAGAGATAAAATTGAATGGATGTATCCAACCTGACGAGCATTTTGAAAAAAATACAAATAGGGAAATGCAGAACACGAACATAGCGATGCAATTGCATCATTGTGTAGAAAATAATTCTAAAAGACGATGTTCTATATGTAATGTTGAATAACACGGGCTAAAAGTTACCAAAAATAGGGGGATTAAGACATATTTGTGTGAACGAAGAAAAAGTAATACAGATGCACAGTTTTACGTGAGGGATTATGAATTCATATATCGAACGTACTACGGCATCCCATGCTTTTTATTTCAGCAATAAATTTCTGAGCAGAAAAGCAGAAGTCTTGCAATAGATTTACGGATGTTCACATCAACGTTGGTGAGATGATGCATCTCACTTCTCAGCGAGGTATAATGCACGGCTCTGCTACCGTACGCAGCAAGTAACGCCTGATTTGATTAGGTTCAAAACGGCTTCAATTTCTTAATGATTATGAATTGAGGCTCTCTGGGCACACTCAACTTTCATTAACCTCGCTCATCTGATTACCTCCCCAATCTTCCTCCTAAAGTACTCCCCGGCTCTCCCCAGCCTCCCCCCAGCCTCTCCCAATCCCTCCTTTCTATCTCACCCTCCTATTTTCCCTGAAATCTTCCTTCCAGCTTGTTGCGACGTTCCTCTCTCCAATCGCTCTCCAGCTTCCCCAACGCTACTCCGACTTTCCCCCCAATATTTTCCCATTCTACCCCTAGCCTCCACCCAACATTTCCCCAACCTCTATTGTTTGAAAATTTCTCGAAAGAGAAAGGCAATTTTCATCAGGTGTATTTCACCGTCTTTGTTTAAATAAACGAAATTTACAGCTATCTCAACGAACTCATTTTTTTTGTACACTAACATACGTCACAAACATTTAGGTGTTTACGTTTGCTTGCCCATCTATATAAAGCTTCATATAATTAGGATGAACTGAAACGACCAATGAATATTGCCGCAAATCAAGTCCTGCGCCAACTAGCAGCGTAAGAGGGAAGCGGAGGCCTTTTTAAAACTTCCTTCATGACTTTCGTGACAGTGTGTGACTCAGCAACTGCTCCAAGTCTCGCGGTCGCTTGCTTCTGGCCAGTCAAGTGACAACTATTCAGCACTCTGAATGCTACAGTTTTCATCTGATTTCCCAGAATTGATGGCAATTAATAAAAAAATGCTGTAATTTTCAAATATCAAGTAGTATGAAATAATTCAAAATCCGTCGTTCATCGCGAAATATTAATGAATCACCTCGCCAAATCTTATCAAATTTTTAACGTACAGAAAGGGTTGGTTCGATTTACTGAACGCTAAATGCGAGAGTTTAACGGGCACTCACGTATTTCTTTTTGCTACGAGGCAACAAGATCGTCAATTAAGATTACGGAATTACGAACTTACTCCACCTGTTTTTTTCATTTCCTCCAGAGGAGCGCACTTCTCATGTGAAGGAGAAAAATAATGGGAAATCTAATCACTGACCAAGCTCAGTTGAACGAAAGAGTACGCTCGGAAACATACATCAGTACGGAAGAGTTCTCTAGAGTTCCGATCTGTTACTCTTGTAGCAGCTCACGCTGTGTATTGGCATAGCGGGACGACTGGCGCGCACAGTGCCGCTACGGCGGCCGCTTAAACTCACCTTCACAAAACAACTGTATCAAAAAACAATCGATTTAACGCAAGGGGGTCATTTAAACGCTCGCTGCTGGGGAGGGGCAGGGTTGGGATGAGTGTGGTGTTTGTGCTGCACTGCGTAGTGTGATGGAAGGTATCGTCTTCTGATGTGTAATGTGTGGCTTGTTGCTTGCTGTGCTCGCTGTTAGCCCTTTGACGCATCTTATGACTACACGGTCCTCTTTCGAAAGTATCTTCAATATATTCCATTTACGGCTTATCGTGTCCCAAATGTGTTCTTTGGAGCTTACTGCCGAGTGGCAGTTCCTTCTTCATTTTTCTATAAGTGACCACCTGATGCCAGTCCCAGTTTCATAATTGTGGTTGTAATCATGGAAATATGAGTATAAAATGCAGACGTTCGTGGGTTAAGAATGGTTACTAAAATAAAAAGTTTATTTGATATTACCAGGGAACTGTTCCTCGCACTCAAGAGAGAGTAAAGAATATTATATAGTTCTACGTGGTCGATCCAATCCCTCCTTTGTACTATAGTCCGGTAAGTTTATCGTAAAGTTGATGCGCGTGCCAGGTGAAAATTTCGAGGTTCTTCTTTGCGGGAGTTAAAGTCATTAAGCGTTCACCGTTACTGGGTAGTATCCAACATATGTACGAGAACTCCCTATTTCTCCTGCAATCTAGAGGTCACAGCATCTTGATTAGAATAAATGACACGCCTGAAATTAAACGCGGTTGATGGATGCTTGATGCATCAATAGTACCTGATGCAGCAATAGTGTTTGATGCATCATTGTGGGTTAATAATTCAGTTGTACATGATGAATCAATAAAACTTGGTTCACGGGTGTGGTGCATCAATGGTACTGCTGCAACACTGGTGCTTGGCGTATTCATGGAACTTAGAGAATCAGAAGAGTTTTGCTCTTCTAAATTGGACATCCTCTCTTCGGAACACCTAGTGTTCCTAGTGTTTGGAACACCCAGGATCCTGGACATCTTAGTGGTTAGGGAGGTTTAAACCAACTTATTTAATGTAAACTGAACACCACTTAATTCTCAAGCGAAAATTAGAAAGCAATTGCAGCTCGCTGCTGAAGTCCGAGTTTTACCACTCTAACGCTACTCTTATGTGTGAAAAGCGACCTCACTCCAGTGGCAGCAGTTCGTACACTAAGTCATTCAGAAAATGACCGGCACCATTCTTACGTATCCGATGACTAACTTCCTCTTAACTTTCCTGTAAAATTTGTTCCGTTCTTCAATAAAGAGGAGGAACTTCTCGTGTCATTCATGGAACGGTTGCCGGCTCTACGCGCAGTTATTAACATAGCATTTAAAGAGTGACCATTTATTATGGCAACCATTAGCCGTGACCGCCGCGAGATGGCAAGAAAGATGGCAGTTGCCATAGTCGCTGGTCGAATGTTTCTCTCTTGTTTACAAAGCGGCGGACCGACTGGAGCGGAACGCAAAAATGAACCATCATCACTCGTGATGTTGGCAGTAAATGTGAACTACTTAAATAAAACGCTTTAAACTTTGGGCCTTTACTCCTCGGTCTCATGAACAACTTCATGTTCTGGTCCTTACCGCCTACTCATCAAGCTAAATTCGATTACAAACAATGAAAAGGGATTTGTTTTCAAAAGCCTGATGAGCGTATTTTGATGTCAAAATTCCTGTTATGTTGTGTCTGATTATTTGGTGTTTTACGCGTCCTGTACAACGTAAACTGACGAATTTGACCTGTTTGGTGATAGAATTAGGTAAATCTGAAGGATATGTCAGTTATCGATTTTGTAAATTTCGATGCCTAAGCATAGTTAATTAGATCGAAATAAACAAGTTTTCTTCTACGCACTTTCCGTCTCAAATGAGTATTTTATTAGGTATAGCGGTAAATGACTTACCGCAACTCCAGTATTTGAAGCGGCAAGTAATTCAAGGAGCACGTCGGACAGCAACACTGCAATGCGCACTCGCTTCCAGCGCGATCGTCATCAAACACGAAACCAAACCTACCGCTATACCTCGTTAAATACTCATTTGACGAAAAAAGTGTATAGAAGAAAAGTTGTTTATTTCGATGTTACTACCATCATTCAAGCAACAAAAATTCGAAAATCGATGAGTAGCTGTTAATTCCAGCGCATTCGTCATCAAAGACAAAACTAAAATTACCGCTATAAATCGTAAAATACTCATTTGAGACGGAAAGTGCATAGAAGAAAACTTGTTTACTTTGATTCAATTAATTAGGTTCAGGCACCAAAAAGTGGAAAATCGATAACTGACATATCCTTCAGATTTACCTAGAATTATTACAGAAATTGTGAATTTGTAGTCCATCTGGTGGCACAAATTGTGGCCAAAGACTTCACAATATTGAATGAATTGTGAATTAATGAGACCTTATTCGATCACTCTCACGAGATGGAGAATTCATTGACTAAATAGTTACGCACCTATAAGAGTAGCGGACATGATGACTGAACCTCCTGAGGAGAGGCCAGCGCTGGAGTCTCTTCACAAACTGCTTCAGTGATCTGTGGGAGAAATGGCAGCGTACTATAGTCTGTGTACCGTCAGATCTATTGTTCTAATTTATGTAGGGCAAGCTTCGGTAAGTTTTTATCGCAACTAGAGTCTTTGATCACTTCATGTTATATGAGATGAATTTCGGCCACATGCGTCTAAGCCAAAGCAAATCTCCTGAAATACCGATCATGTTTTTAATTCCATTTATTACGATTCTTGAAATGATTGCTTTAGAGTGTCTTTTGTTAACAAATTTGTGGCTCATAATTTATAAATTCTACTTAAAACATGCTCAAGTCTCGCCAAAAAATTAAAGAGAGAATGGGGTAGTGAGACTCGTAAATAAAATTAAACCAGATTGCAACCGTTGATGGTAATCCAAAGAACAGTCTTCTGACAATTATGATTATTTTTACTGTTTTCATGCTTCCAAATTTTTGCATCGTTTGCTCGCAGTTAATATTGTTGGGGTGTTCTCGCCTTTTCTGAAAGGCATCCATACGATACGAAATGAATCGGTTACGATAATCTGACTTACCACTGAAGTGTAATGACCATCGCTATGATTGTGGTCCGTCGTTTTCGATAAAAGTGTTCACCAAATGAGTTTAGTATCTCTACATGTTTCAATAGAGATTGAGGACAAGGGTACCGACCACTATGCTTCCACTTTCGTACTGTAATGGGTCTATTTCTCCTGACTGAAGACACCGGCGATAATCTACAGTTGTATACATAATCTCCATCTCGTTCAGTTTCATTGAACAAAAGCTATGAAGTAATATATAAAACAAGATAATTTAATTCACTCTATCTCTGCGCTTTCAATTCTACAATTTGGGGAGTCTTACAGAATTGAAAAATGAGTTAAATAACTTTTTTGGCTCTGTTGCCCGATTTTCCTGAAGCCGCGTTACATTTCGATTCAAAGCGACTGCTGCACTACCTATACAGAAGCCCACTTCTCTGCCTCTGTTTGCTCACAAAGAAGCAAAGTTTGCCCACAAAGTTCCAATGAAATGTCAGAACAATTTTTGGCACACTTTCATCGCTGTTTTCACGTGGCTCCTTCAACAGCCCGTGGTCAGGCAACAAAGAAGCTGTACTGCACACTCGCTTTAAGTGCATTGCGTTAAACTGAAGTTCAGTTTTCAACTAAAATTTAAGCTTAATTGTAGTAAGCCGTTTTGAAAATGACAAACATTAACTGGATTTTTCTTCATTTAGTTTTGAATAAGCATTTATGAAAATTGAGTTTGTGACTTCTGGTCAGTCAGCGGCGTTTTGAAAATGCCCTTCGTGACCACTGGCGGCTCACGTCGCGGTTAAAAGTACATTACAATCATTGTCGCACATGGAGACATACTATTAGTTGAAGGTGAGTTTAGTTGAATTACTGATGAAAACTGCGTTGTAGCGTACTGACATTTAGCGTTCAGTGTGACCTAGGGCAAGGCTAAAATATAGTTCTATTTTAACTGCAATTTGAAATTCCAATCGGAAAACAAAAATCGATTGCCCAAATTCCTCGTCGAATTTATTATTCACATTTCATTGTGGTCAGCTGGAAAACGTTATGAGGCCCGCATATTTCATTTACTGTGCATTAGCCTGATGTAGAGTGTACCTGCTCTTGGTATTGTTTTGTTGGCGCTGTGCCCACATCTGGCACTGTTCTGCCATTTTTATTGCGTTTATTGCGATGTGAGCCGTATATAAATGATGTGAGCACGGAGGGAATTTTCGTATTGCTGCTTAACGATTATTAGTCACAAACTCAAGTTTTATAACAACCCAATCAGAGCTAAAAGCAGGTACGATCCAATTAATGTTTGCTATTTTCCAAAATTCTTACAACTATCGATTTAAAATTTTAATTGAATATTCAAATTCTGTTCAATTAATCTCGGGTAAGGTGTTAAATAGTTTAGTGTTGTTCAATGGTGACCTGATATCAGAGAGTACTGAATTAGCACTCTGAGGGGGAAAATTTGAGGTCCCGAGCTGAGAGTTAGGTAGTCTTTTTTTAATTGAAATGTTTTATTACGGATCATATTTATTCGGTTCTCTGCTGTCCTCTTTTTCAGCCCCTATTACTTTCTTCTCCAACCTTAATCTTGTTACATAGCATTCCTTCTCAGCTTACAGTTTCTATGCGCAGGGGATTTCGTGTGGGAACACACCCTGTGCAAAGATAGATTTCGCGTTCTCTTAATTCCATACAAAATGGTGCCTTGATTCTTACTCTCTTTGGAGCACTTTTGTTGTGGTGAGAAAGGCCTAAAAGAATTTAATGTCTAATGTATTAGAGATCACTAATATTCTCGTTTAAAAGATCAAGTTTGAATTTACAGGGCATTGTGAACGTAAGCTTCCTTTTTATCGATTGTGGCTCAGACCTAATTTTTCTCAGGAGCATCGTACGATCACAGCTGATATGCACAAATGGAGTACTGTATGATTCCTGCTTTGTTCAAGAACGCCGTATGATAAATGCAGACTGTAGAGCAGCGGCAAAAGTTGCTTGCAGGCATGAACAGCAGCAATACAAATGTTTAGTTTAGAAATTTCTGTTTCTATGTTTGACCTCGGCAGTGCAAGACGAGCTCGTTCTGTGTTCGCCATGGTCTACGTTCAAGTCTTGAGCGACGAAATGCTTGAATTGATTGAATTTACGTTTCATTAAGCAGGCAAAATTATTGTCAATCACAGTGCCGCCACGAAGCCATGATGACGCACCTATGACGCGTATCTGGCCTAATGCAGCCTAACCCCTTCATGAGGTGCCGAACGACTTGAAATATACTTTACTTCTTGGAGCGTAACTAGCAGTTTCTGTAGGTGTAACTTTGATTTTGAATGTCTAATTATACTTTCAGAATAAGGTACGAGCTCCGAATTGCTGCCGCCGTGTTCACACACATATATATATATACACGTGATACTGAATGTTGCTGGGGGGTGCGATGCGTTAAAACTGGTGCCATAGCTCCTGTAACGCGAGTATTTACGAGCAGAAATAATCTCACAGTGGCGCTCAAAATTTGACACTAAAGGAAGACGCATTTCTACTGGCGATGATAGTGTAACTCTGGGAATTTCACACCAAATGAATAGGTATTTCTACAGACGATGTTGGTGTAACAGCAGGAATTTGACCCCACAGGGATAGATATTTTCACTTGCGACCTCGGTGTAGCAATGGGAATTTAACACCAATGAAATAAACACGTATTTCCAAAGGCAATGCCGGTGTGCGGCTATCCCACGCGAGGCTCCGGGCCTCCACTTTGGCTTAATTAATGACTATCATCAGGCAACAAGACTTGGACTCCTCAGCCTCAGTACCTACAAGCCGCCAATTCTTCATGCGCATGATCATCTTGTGCGTCATGAACCCTGGTCATTGAGGCGCTGATGCGTGCTGAGTGCAGGCTCCTGCCTCCAGGCCCGCCCATGCGAGCAGTTGCATATTTTGTAGCGATACGTTAACGAAGGTTCGGTCATATGCACGATGCGAGCAGTTGCATATTTTGTAGCGATGCGTTAACGAAGGCTCGTTCATATGCTCGAGGCGAGCAGTTGCATATTTTGTGGCGATGCGTTAACGAAAGTTCTTCCACAAGCCAGAGATGCGGTTCTTAGCGATGATGGTGGAGTGCATGTATCAGATGAGTACCAGAAATTGAGGTAGTCCTCTGTCTCATGTGGTCAGCGAAACATAAGTCTATTTTGTAAATATTGATCACAAGTGTTGGTTCTCAGGGCTTAAACAATTTTTATCCTTTCAGAAGGATATAACTATGGTATATATGGCCATATGCCATATATACATAGATAGATTTTCCCAGATGGAAAATGTGAGGTCTCAAACTGAAGGTTAGGTAGGCCTCCTTTTCGTTGAAAGTATTCTCTTTTTCCAGTTCACTGATGTCTTGTTTTTGAACACCTACGTCATTCTTCAACATTTATCTTGTTTTATAAATTTATTTTCTGATTTCCTGTTCCTATGCGCGGAAATCTTGAGCTGGAACACACCTTGTGAATAGATTCTCCCCTCCTTAAACTCCATAGTAAATGGAGCTTTCCTTCGTACTCCTTCGGAACACACTTATCTAATCTATTCAGTTTCCAGTCTTCATCAACCCCAGATCACCCTTGCCGCCCTAAGAACATCAGCGTACATTTCATTAGGGTTGATTTGCTCGCCTGCCATCCCTCGTCTCCCAATAGCCTGCCCCAACAATCACACAAGCGAGCAACACCTCCGTACTACGGAATGAAGGCAAAAACTCGCCTTGGTCACAATGGCGATTCATTCATCAGCTGAAATCGTCGGCAAAAGCGAGCGTAGTCGCGCCTCCACCGAAGTAAAAACTACTCCGCGCGCGTGGCGCTATCCGGGCAAAAAACTTGACGGTGCTAATAGTGGGCGTCCTGAGCAAGGTTTCTGTTCCCTTTAATGGAATATAGTTGTACTTTACAAGAATATATTGCGTGGACGTTGAAAGGAAGAATGCGTTGATTTGAAAGTTAAGCTCTATCTCTCATCTTCGTGGCTTCAGCAAGGGTAAATTAAAAAAAGGCGCTTCAGGACATATTTCTATGCTGAAAATTGCCTTAATATCTGAAATGCACGAGTTGGGTACTAAAAAGATATTTCAGGACCTGCTCCTCTGCTGAAAATTGCACTGATATTTGTAATGAGCTAGCTAAATTAAGCTCTCGTGATGCTAAGACTGATTAAATGTTCATTAGCTTGGTACTAAACTCCTATGTTTTAACTACAGTGTGTCTGGGCCCGGTGAGGATTGAAGTGATGTTCCGCCTATCCGACACTGGCCTCTGTTCCAAATATGTATACGTTTTTTTATTTGTTTCATCTGACGATGTGTTGGTCATTTAATTGCTCAAAAATATCAGTGTATAAGATAATAGTTAAACTACAAAAACTACTGTTAGAATGGAGTTAAAAATCGGATTGTACAACGTTATCTTCATTGAAAAAGATATCGCATAGTTAGAGTGTTGTATACATGGTTTCATTCGAATGCTTGCATTTTTTTTAAAAATGACACGAAACACTGGAAAAATGGAGATGAAGTTAAACAAATGTGTACAAAGACGCAAAAAAATAAGATAATAACTAAAAGCACTTAACCGTAAGAATTGTCACTGTCTACGAGCCAAGCCAAAGTTGAATAGTAGCCAAGCAAGCACAATTGAGGAAATAACGTCATCAAAACGGGAAAACAGGAATTCGGGTTAAAAACCATCGTGGAAAAATAAAGCGCAATGCTAAATAAATGCCTCGTCAGAACTGGAATCGTGACGACCGGATTTTCACTAAAACTGGAATGTTGCTGACGGCCAGCGCTGCAGCGCTCAGCGCCCGTCACTGGAACTCGAGATGCCTTCGCCGCTTACTTTATTTTGTAGGTTATATCGGAATTGTTCCTCGGATATGTTCTTCTGTCATAATTACTTGTGAGTGACAGTGGTTTCGCAATTCAAGTTGTCTACTTAAGAAAAATGTTCCAATGTAAATAAAATTATTCTTAGGTAATGTTCTCAACTTATAAGTACCTAGGAATAATTCTTCAATGTTAAACAAAACATTATTTTTTGGTAGTTTCCTTTTGTCATAATTATATAGGAATGGGTTGGGCTTAAAATGTCCATTCTTAATTATCTCCTAATAACTTTAAAAATAAAATGAAACAACCTGTAGGGCACAAGAGCGAAAGAAAACTACTACCTCAAGAACAAATGACAGGTCCTCATAGCAGGTGTACGCAGGAATGGCTTGCTCACGAGCACACGCGGCGGCACTCAGCGTGGGTTGAGCTTCATGCAAATCAGCGAAGATGGCACCCAGAAGTTGGGCAGGTGGCGGCCCGCGTCTCGCATGACTCGGCGTCTTGGTGGTGCCTCCAAACTGACGGGATTTGTGTGCAGCCTCGCGTTGTGCACTTGTGTAAACTGGCGTGTTGTGTGCACCGTGTTGTGTTGTGTGCACCGTGTTGTGTTGTGTGCACCGTGTTGTGTTGTGTGCACCGTGTTGTGTTGTGTGTGCACCGTGTTGTGTTGTGTGCACCGTGTTGTGTTGTGTGCACCGTATTGTGTACACCGTGTTGTGTTGTGCACCGTGTTGTGTTGTGTGCACCGTGTTGTGTTGTGTGCACCGTATTGTGTTGTGTGCACCGTGTTGTGTTGTGTGCACCGTGTTGTGTTTTGTGCACCGTGTCGTGTTGTGTGCACCGTGTTGTGTTGTGTGCACCGTGTTGTGTTGTGTGCACCGTTTTGTGTTGTGTGCACCGTGTTGTGTTGTGTGCACCGTGTTGTGTTGTGTGCACCGTGTTGTGTTATGTGCGCCGTGTTGTGTTGTGTGCACCGTGTTGTGTTGTGTGCACCGTGTTGTGTTGTGTGCACCGTGTTGTGTTGTGTGCACCGTAATGTGTTGTGAGCACCGTGTTGTTTTGTGTGCACCGTGTTGTGTTGTGTGCACCGTGTCGTGTTGTGTGCACCGTGTTGTGTTGTGTGCACCGTGTTGTGTTGTGTGCACCGTGTTGTGTTGTGTGCACCGTGTCGTGTTGTGTGCACCGTGTTGTGTTGTGTGCACTGTGTTTTGTTGTGTGCACCGTGTTGTGTGCACCGTGTTGTGCTGTGTGCACCGTGTTGTGTTGTGTGCACCGTGTTGTGTTGTGTGCACCGTGTTGTGTTGTGTGCACCGTGTTGTGTTGTGTGCACCGTGTCGTGTTGTGTGCACCGTGTCGTGTTGTGTGCACCGTGTTGTGTTGTGTGCACCGTGTTGTGTTGTGTGTACCGTGTTGTGTTGTGTGCACCGTGTCATGTCGTGTGCACCGTGTTGTGTTGTGCACAACACAACACGGTCACAACACGACACGGTGCAGACAACACAACACGGTGCACACAACACAACACGGTGCACACGACACGGTGCACACAACACAACACGGTGCACACAACACAACACGGTGCACACAACACAACACGGTGCACACAACACGACACGGTGCACACAACACAACAAGGTGCACATAAAACAACACGGTGCTCACAACACATTACGGTGCACACAACACAACACGGTGCACACAACACAACACGGTGCACACAACACAACACGGTGCACACAACACAACACGGTGCACACAACACGACACGGTGCACAAAACACAACACGGTGCACACAACACAACACGGTGCACACAACACAACACGGTGCATGCACCGTGTCGTGTTGTTTGCACCGTGTTGTGTTGTGTGCACCGTGTCTTGTTGTGTGCACCGTGTTGTGTTGTATGCACAGTGTTGTGTGCACCGTGTTGTGTGCACCGTGTTGTATGCACCGTATCGTGTGCACCATGTCGTGTTGTGTACACCGTGTTGTGTTGTGAGCACCGTGTCGTGTTATGTGCACCGTGTTGTGTTGTGTGCACCGTGTCGTGTTGTGTGTGCCGTGTTGTGTTGTGTGCACCGTGTCGTGTTGTGTGCACCGTGTTGTGTTGTGTTGTGTGCACCGTGTTGTGTTGTGTGCACCGTGTTGTGTTGCGTGTACCGTGTTGTGTTGTGTGCACCGTGTCGTGTTGTGTGCGCCGTGTTGTGTGCACCGTGTCGTGTTGTGTGCACCGTGTTGTGTTGTGTGCACCGTGTTGTGTTGTGTGCCCCGTGTCGTGTTGTGTGCACCGTGTTGTGTGCACCGTGTTGTGTTGTGTGCACCGTGTTGTTTGCACCGTGTCGTGTTGTGTGCTCCGTGTTTTGTGTGCCGTGTTGTGTTGTGTGCACCGTGTTGTGTGCACCGTGTTGTGTGCACCGTGTTGTGTTGTGTGCACCGTGTTGTTTGCACCGTGTCGTGTTGTGTGCTCCGTGTTTTGTGCGCCGTGTTGTGTTTACCGTGGTGCGTTGTGTGCACCGTGTTGTGTTGTGTGCGCCGTGTTGTGTTGTGTGCGCCGTGTTGTGTGCGCCGTGTCGTGTTGTGTGCGCCGTGTTTTGTGCCCCGTGGTGTGTTGTGTGCACCGTGTCGTGTTGTTTGCGCCGTGTTGTGTTGTGTGCACCATATCGTGCTGTGTGGGCCGCGTTCTGTGCACCGTGTTGTGTTGTGTGCACCGTGTCGTGTTGTGTGCACCGTGTCGTGATGTGTGCACCATATCGTGTTGTGTGGGCCGCGTTCTGTGCACCGTGTTGCGTTGTGTGCCCCGTGTCGTTTTGCGTGCAACACTTCAGCTTCTGTAAACTGGTGTGCTGCGTGCAACATGTGTTGTGGGAAGCATTTCAGTGGACCGATGTTTTGGTTGCGCATCACATGCATTGCTCACAACATTTGAGCCGGCACAAACTGGCTTGCTGCTGGGGGCTTGTGGCATTCAGAAATTTATCTTCTGCTGACGAGGATGTACAAAACCTTTTACAGGTTTGCTTGTCTACCAACCATTTTAATTTGTTTAGATTATTTCTTTCTCTCTGTGTTTTCTCTCACATACTTTTGGAGTAGAAATTTGTACCATGATAATTGACATAATAACCTCTTGTATGTCTGACGCAGCACCATAACGCATTCACACGGTTGCTGTTTGGTGCTAAAATACGGCTCATTTCCGTTTCATAACATTGCACCTTTTTATTGCATCATTTCTAGCTATCTCCATCATACAGAAGAAGATCAAACAAATCGGTGTAACTTCCAATGAGCAGACACAGAGAAGTTAGACTAACATCAGAGAGGAGCAGAGAAAGACAACCAGTACTGAAAGTAGTGCCTACGCTTGCTTTCAGAACTACTTCGCAGTAGCAGTACTGAAAGACAAACGCACAAGAAGCCACTCTTGGATCTCCAGTTCACGCAAGCACTCACTTTTTACCACGCTTCACGATGAGCATAGGCTCAATGCCTCCGAATTGCTGAAAATGTGATATATATTTTAATTAATTTTGTTTAAAACGCGTCTGGTTTGTGGTTTTTTCGACAGCATGACTTCTGAAGGACAGGTAGATAAAAAAAATGTTATTGTGTAAATTACGTTTTTCGAATATTTCCACATGGTTATATTTTTTCTGGAAAACCCCCACGTTTTTATCTTTTTTAAATAAAATATAACCATGCAACGCAACTCAGCTTTTGGCAACTCACTTAGTATAGCAGCTTTATGGTTAAATTTTATAAAAAACAAACACTGAAGATTGGCCGAAAGTTGAGTTGTTTTCATACGCATATAAATAATTTGAAGAACGATCTCGATAATTTTTGCCAGAAAAATTACCCCTGCCTGCTTGAAGGTGCCACTGCGTGCTCCAGGTACGAGACTCAGCAGTTCCGTAGTCACGTTTTGCTTGGTTGCTGCACCCAAACTATGTACAGCGCACCTCCCCCGTAGTGTACGTGTTTCTTCACCGTTTTGTGTTGTACCAGAATACTACAACCTGACTCGTGAACATCAATGTAAGATGACTTCTAATTTTTTGACGCTCTATTTGTTGAATATCTACGCATGTCAGGATGCTCGAGATGACATTGTTCTAAAAAATGCGCAGCAACGGAGGCCTCTTCTTACAGAAGTTTCAATTTTCGAAACCTCTCATTTTTTCAGAAAACTCAGTTTTGATTGTGTCAAAAATTCGTTGAGGCTTAGTGAGAATAAATTTTACAGTACATGAACCAAGTCATATTCACACTCGTTTTTAACACGGGAAGCCACACACACAAGCACATGTAAGCACTTCTCAGCCCAATAGATGAAGTACCGCTAAGCCCGCGTTTTTCATCATTACGAAGCAAATAAAAATTGGAAATGAATAAGCGCCGAGGGCTAAGGCAGATTGAACATCTTGAGGCTGGGGAGAGCTTAAGGCTCATCGTAATTATGGCCAAGTCTCGTTATTTCTACCAAACGGCGTCGTCGCTGATTTGGGCATTCGAGTATTTTTGCTTCGCGAGAACCTCTCGGCAGAATAAAATACGGTACTGTTTTCAGAGGGTGTCCGACTCTCCTCCGGCTCGCTGTCGGGATGTTGCGTGCTGCCGCTAAGTCCCTTGCTTGGATGATTTACAAATTTTTAATCCGACGCTAGGATGCCGGCAACACTTGATACTATGACCTCGTTACGCTTCGTTGGGAGCGCATAGTAAGCACGGATCCCTCCTGACGCAGCGCTGTCACTCTGCGCTTTGTCTGATCTCTTCAATAAACTTGGGGGTGTTGTGTAATGTTTGTGTTATTGTTGGGATGTTGTGTGACGTTCTGTGTAGCGTTCCTAACTGCATTAAAGTTAGGGATGTTGTGTAATGTTTGTGTTATTGTTGGGATGTTGTGTAACGTTGTGCATAGCGTCTGCAATCCCGCGACAAAATGAAAATCCCGTAATCCCAGGATTTCAGGAAGACAATCCTGGGAATTACCGGGATTTCTTAATACTTCACATTTATGCTATTGGAATTCGTTGCCCCTGTCCATCACATTATTTTTCGATTTAGCGAGCGAAAAACCTTTATCTGAGAAGGATTCTCTAACGAATTTACTCTTTGTAACTGTATTTACTGAAACGCCATCAACTGCTACAAGCTTGGTCCCTTGTTCTTCCGCAGTACTTTGATGTACCTTTACGAAACTTACTATTTTTATTTGTTTAGGTTTTGTGCTTTCACTACTGCTCTCCCTTGCATGAGGTCGCTTTGTTCCAATACGAATTCTTTTTTTCTCAGCTACTAGTTGATGCAACTGGGTCTACAGTTCAGGCTCCATTATGTTGTGTTTACTCTTTAGGTGACGTAACAAACCACTGGTAGATCAGCCTTTGCAAAGTGAATTCTTGCCGCACTTTACGCACTTCGCCCTGTCTCCAGTTTGTAGCTTCAGATATTATCGCCGCACAATGGTTTTAGTTTCTATAACATCGGCCGTTGCCATCGTATCTATTACAGCCTATTCTTTACCTGCGGAACCAAACCACAAAATATATTCTGATGCAATAGTTGAACTATATAACGCGATATTGTAGACTAAACTGTGTAGCGATGTAAATTGCAATAATGTTTAAGGCACTAAAGTCCTATCTTGTGCTCTTTAATGGATTTATCATATTAAACAGCATAATTTTAAGTTATTTTTCACTAATATCTCGAAATATGCATACTATTTAGAATCCCGGGAATTCATGGGAAAAAGGTATTCCAGAACAAGGAATTTTCAGCCCCAAATTATCCGGGTTCCCAGGATCCCAGGATGTAAACCCTAGTTGTGTATAACGCTCCTAACTCCAATAATGTTCGGGATGTTGTGTAATGCTGATGAAATGTTGCAACGCTACAACCATCATGCATTACACAACGTTCCTAACTGCAATAAAGTCAGGGATGTAGTGTAATGCTGATGGAACGGAACATACCGCCATGCATTTCACAACATTCCTAATTCCAACAAGTCAGGGATGTAGTGTAATGCTGATGGGAAGGAACATACCGCCATGCATTACAAAACATTCCTAACATCAACAAAGTCTGGGATGTTGCGTACTGCAGAAGTAACAGAACACAGCACGATGCTAATGCAAGACGGCAAGTTGCGGTGCCCCGTCACCGGTGCCACGCTCACCGGTGCCGCGCTCACGTTACGGCTCATGTTGTTCTCGCTCTCTACCGGCGCATCAGGCCGGTAGGCAGGTAGATCATTGGATATCAGTTGCGATAAACTCATGTTATTGTAATTCTTTCTGATAAGCGAAAACTTTGGAGTTTATTTTATGTTGTGTCTTGTAGAGTGTGCTTGAATTTGGGCTTCAGTTATTAGCTTAACAAAACGTTGATATTCGTCTACATTACACGTAGGTACGCAATTGGCCTGTAAAGCACATGGCCGCGTTTAGCACCTAATTCTGCTTATGCACGAGGACACTTCGCTGCATTTTTGCAGTGACACTGCGCTCACATACATGTGTCGTGACACTGACTGCACTCACATGAATGTGTAGTGACACTGACTGCACTCACATGTATGTGTAGTGACACTGACTGCACTCACATGAATGTGTAGTGACACTGACTGCACTCACATGTATGTGTAGTGACACTGACTGCACTCACATGAATGTGTAGTGACACTGACTGCACTCACATGTATGTGTAGTGACACTGACTGCACTCACATGAATGTGTAGTGACACTGACTGCACTCACATGTATGTGTAGTGACACTGACTGCACTCACATGAATGTGTAGTGACACTGACTGCGCTCACATGCATGTGTAGTGACACTGACTGCGCTCACATGCATGTGTAGTGACACTGACTGCACTCACATGAATGTGTAGTGACACTGACTGCGCTCACATACATGTGTAGTGACACTGACTGCGCTCACATGCATGTGTAGTGACACTGACTGCGCTCACATGAATGTGTAGTGACACTGACTGCGCTCACATGCATGTGTAGTGACACTGACTGCGCTCACATGAATGTGTAGTGACACTGACTGCGCTCACATACATGTGTAGTGACACTGACTGCACTCACATGAATGTGTAGTGACACTGACTGCGCTCACATACATGTGTAGTGACACTGACTGCGCTCACATGCATGTGTGGTGACACTGACTGCGCTCACATGCATGTGTAGTGACACTGACTGCGCTCACATGCATGTGTAGTGACACTGACTGCGCTCACATGAATGTGTAGTGACACTGACTGCGCTCACATACATGTGTAGTGACACTGACTGCACTCACATGAATGTGTAGTGACACTGACTGCGCTCACATACATGTGTAGTGACACTGACTGCGCTCACATGCATGTGTAGTGACACTGACTGCGCTCACATGAATGTGTAGTGACACTGACTGCGCTCACATGCATGTGTAGTGACACTGACTGCGCTTACATGAATGTGTAGTGACACTGACTGCGCTCACATGCATGTGTAGTGACACTGACTGTGCTCACATACATGTGTAGTGACACTGACTGCGCTCACATACATGTGTAGTGACACTGACTGCGCTCACATGCATGTGTAGTGACACTGACTGCACTCACATGAATGTGTAGTGACACTGACTGCGCTCACATACATGTGTAGTGACACTGACTGCGCTCACATGAATGTGTAGTGACACTGACTGCGCTCACATACTTGTGTAGTGACACTGACTGCGCTCACATGCATGTGTAGTGACACTGACTGCACTCACATGAATGTGTAGTGACACTGACTGCGCTCACATACATGTGTAGTGACACTGACTGCGCTCACATGAATGTGTAGTGACACTGACTGCGCTCACATGAATGTGTAGTGACACTGACTGCGCTCACATGCATGTGTAGTGACACTGACTGCGCTCACATGAATGTGTAGTGACACTGACTGCGCTCACATGCATGTGTAGTGACACTGACTGCACTCACATGCGTGTGTAGTGACACTGACTGCACTCACATGCATGTGTAAAGACACTGACTAAACTCACATGTATGTGTAGTGAAAACTGACTGCAATCACATGCATGTGTAGTGACACTGACTGCGCTCACATGCATGTGTAGTGACACTGACTGCACTCACATGAATGTGTAGTGATACTGACTGCACTCACATGCATGTGTAGTGACACTGACTGCACTCACATGAATGTGTAGTGACACTGACTTCACTCACATGAATGTGTAGTGATACTGACTGCACTCACATGCATGTGTAGTGACACTGACTGCACTCACATGCGTGTGTAGTGACACTGACTGCACTCACATGCATGTGTAGTGACACTGACTGCACTCACATGTATGTGTAGTGACACTGACTGCACTCACATGCATGTGTAGTGACACTGACTGCACTCACATGAATGTGTAGTGACACTGACTGCACTCACATGCATGTGTAGTGACACTGACTGCACTCACATGCACGTGTAGTGACACTGACTTCACTCACATGCATGTGTAGTGACACTGACTGCGCTCACTTGCATGTGTAGTGACACTGATGCACTCACTTGCATGTGTAGTGACACTGACTGCACTCACATGCATGTGTGTGACACTGACTGCTCTCACATGCACGTGTAGTGACACTGACTGCACTCACATGAATGTGTAGTGACACTGACTGCACTAACATGCATGTGTAGTGACACTGACTGCGCTCACTTGCATGTGTAGTGACACTGACTGCACTCACATGCATGTGTAGTGACACTGACTGCACTCACATGCATGTGTAGTGACACTGACTGCGCTCACTTGCATGTGTAGTGACACTGACTGCACTCACATGCATGTGTAGTGACACTGACTGCACTCACATGAATGTGTAGTGACACTGACTGCACTCACATGAATGTGTAGTGATACTGATTGCACTCACATGCATGTGTATTGACACTGACTGCACTCACATGCGTGTGTAGTGACACTGACTGCACTCACATGCATGTGTAGTGACACTGACTGCACTCACATGTATGTGTAGTGACACTGACTGCACTCACATGCATGTGTAGTGACACTGACTGCACTCACATGAATGTGTAGTGACACTGACTGCACTCACATGCATGTGTAGTGACACTGACTGCACTCACATGCATGTGTAGTGACACTGACTGCGCTCACTTGCATGTGTAGTGACACTGACTGCACTCACATGAATGTGTAGTGACACTGACTGCACTCACATGAATGTGTAGTGACACTGACTGCACGCACATGAATGTGTAGTGACACTGACTGCACTCACATGCATGTGTAGTGACACTGACTGCGCTCACTTGCATGTGTAGTGACACTGACTGCACTCACATGCATGTGTAGTGACACTGACTGTACTCCCATGCATGTGTAGTGACACTGACTGCGCTCACTTGCATGTGTAGTAACACTGACTGCACTCACATGAATGTGTAGTGACACTGACTGCACTCACATGAATGTGTAGTGACACTGACTGCCCTCACATGAATATGTAGTGACACTGACTGCACTCACATGCATGTGTAGTGACTCTGACTGCACTCACATGCATGTGTAGTGACACTGACTGCGCTCACATGAATGTGTAGTGACACTGACTGCACTCACATGCATGTGTAGTGACACTGACTGTGCTCACTTGCATGTGTAGTGACACTGACTGCACTCACATGCATGTGTAGTGACACTGACAGCACTCACATGCATGTGAAGTGACACTGACTGCGCTCACTTGCATGTGTAGTGACACTGACTGCACTCACATGCATGTGTAGTGACACTGAATGCGCTCACATGCATGTGTAGTGACACTGACTGCACTCACATGCACGTGTAGTGACACTGACTGCGCTCACTTGCATGTGTAGTGACACTGACTGCACTCACATGAATGTGTAGTGACACTGACTGCACTCGCATGAATGTTTAGTGACACTGACTGCACTCACATGAATGTGTAGTGACACTGACTGCACTCACATGCATGTGTAGTGACACTGACTGCACTCACATGAATGTGTAGTGACACTGACTGCACTCACATGCATGTGTAGTGACACTGACTGCGCTCACTTGCATGTGTAGTGACACTGACTGCACTCACATGCATGTGTAGTGACACTGACTGCACTCACATGCATGTGTAGTGACACTGACTGCGCTCACTTGCATGTGTAGTGACACTGACTGCACTCACATGAATGTGTAGTGACACTGACTGCACTCACATGAATGTGTATCGACACTGACTGCACTCACATGAATGTGTAGTGACACTGACTGCACTCAAATGCATGTGCAGTGACACTGACTGCGCTCACTTGCATGTGTAGTGACACTGACTGCACTCACATGCATGTGTAGTGACACTGACTGCATTCACATGCATGTGTAGTGACACTGACTGCGCTCACATGCATGTGTAGTGACACTGACTGCACTCACATGCATGTGTAGTGACACTGACTGCGCTCACATGCATGTGTAGTGACACTGACTGCGCTCACATGCATGTGTAGTGACACTGACTGCACTCACTTGCATGTGTAGTGACACTGACTGCAATCACATGCATGTGTAGTGACACTGACTGCGCTCACATGCATGTGTAGTGACACTGACTGCGCTCACATGCATGTGTAGTGACACTGACTGCACTCACATGCATGTGTAGTGACACTGACTGCACTCACATGCATGTGTAGAGACACTGACTGCACTCACACGCATGTGTAGTGACACTGACTGCACTCACATGCATGTGTAGTGACACTGACTGCACTCACATGAATGTGTAGTGACACTGACTGCACTCACATGCATGTGTAGTGACACTGACTGCACTCACATGCATGTGAAGTGACACTGACTGCACTCACATGCATGTGTAGTGACACTGACTGCACTCACATGCATGTGTAGTGACACTGACTGCACTCACTTGCATGTGTAGTGACACTGACTGCGCATATACTTATTCATTATATCAGTGATTGTCATGTCGCTACAAACCCTCGGCCGCAAATCCTCGGGCTGAACATATGCATACCTTGTGTACCTCATCTTCGTAAGTTACTGTTCCCTGCCATTCTGCTCGGTTAAATTGCGTATTAAAGGGATAGGGGGATTCAGATATATATCAGTTTATATATTATTACTTTATATTTATTTCTTTACAAACACATCTTACAGGGCTATTTAAAAGCGCTCACAACTACCGGCCCAGAATTAGCGATGAAACGCAAAGAATTCCGTTGATTGATTCCATTGATTGATAAATTATCTAAATTGTTTGATTAATTGGCATAATTTGGAATCACTATCATCTGAGTCACGTTTGGTGAAGTTGAAGTTATGATAGAAATACTGCAAAATAAACAACCTCAGAATTATTCATGACCATTTTGACGTTTGTCTGGATGATGTATATTTTGTTATTGCTCTTTTATTTTGCCAATCTTTCCATGACAGTCACCTATAGTCTTTTTTACTTTAAAGACCACCTTTTCATTCATAAATTTATTCAAATGTTCAATGTAGCACAACTTTCGGGTTGAGTTCAGCTCCCTACACTCACTGCAGAGAAATTAGCTCGAAATAAAAGGAAGAAAGAAAGGAAAAACACAACTGTACATTTCAAATAAAGTTTTAACATAATATGAGGCAAAACTTGTGGAAAAAACATTCAACAATTTGTGTTAAAAAAGACCAATAAAGTTAATACATGGCCCGTGCTAAAAGCTGGCAATAAACCACAATTGGTTTCAAAAAAAGATCCAGGACTAGAACTTTCGGAGACTGGCGTGAGCTGCGGCTCGCTCCGGCACCTCGTGATCAGAGGTCCTCAGCGCTATGATCCAGGACTTAACGGGGGTGTCTGAACCGACGCGATTACTGCACGGGCCTCGCTTCTGGCTGCCTGCCGCCTGCACGCTCTGGCGTGAGATGTGTGGGCCTTGTTGGGGGGGACGGAGTTACTCTTCTGCCTTCTTGGAGACTGCCGGAGTTACTCTTCTGCCTTCTTGGAGATTGCCGGAGTTACTCTTCTGCCTTCTTGGAGTCTGCCTGAGTTACTCTTCTGCCTTCTTTGAGACTGCCGGAGTTACTCTTCTGCCTTCTTGGAGACTGCCGGAGTTACTCTTCTGCCTTCTTGGAGACTGCCGGAGTTACTCTTCTGCCTTCTTGGAGATTGCCGGAGTTACTCTTCTGCCTTCTTGGAGATTGCCGGAGTTACTCTTCTGCCTTCTTGGAGATTGCCGGAGTTACTCTTCTGCCTTCTTTGAGACTGCCGGAGTTACTCTTCTGCCTTCTTGGAGACTGCCTGAGTTACTCTTCTGCCTTCTTGGAGACTGCCGGAGTTACTCTTCTGCCTTCTTGGAGACTGCCGGAGTTACTCTTCTGCCTTCTTGGAGACTGCCGGAGTTACTCTTCTGCCTTCTTGGAGACTGTCGGAGTTACTCTTCTGCCTTCTTGGAGATTGCCGGAGTTACTCTTCTGCCTTATTTGAGACTGCCGGATTCTTTGAGATTGTCAGAGCTATATTTCTTTGAGAACGCCAGAGCCATTTCTTTGTCTTCTTTCTAATTTTGCCTTCTGCCTTCCACTCTCTTTTTCACAGTCATTCCTATGACGATATAAATTACTTTTTGAAATAAATTACTTTCGAATTAACAAACTAAGGCACTTGAAATATTGTTTTCTCTGGCGGTGCCAAACCAGAAACTCGGATTTTGCAGGAGGTTCATGTGCTATTCGCTACAGTCAATTTTAATCAGAAGCCTAGGAGCAGTTGTAGAGCGTTACACAGTTAATCAGAGGGTCCGTGATAAGGTCCTGCACCTGGACAAAACATATGTTGGAAGGAGCAGCTCCTCTGGTCATGTGGGAAACGGAAAACGCGGTTGGAAAAATTGAAAGGAAAACCCTCCTACTCAGTGAGCTCGCACGTCTCGTCTTCCCCCCAAGCCAAAAGTTGAAATACATTTGTCATTGCAAACAAAAATGTGATTGTGATACAATGAGATGATTAAAGTATTTTTTCTGTGTTTGTAATATATATTGCATTCTAAAGTAATGTGATTGCAATATAAAGGATGAATTCTTATTGCTTTCAACAGCTAGCTACGCTCAATGCTTCGTACGCAGCACGAGAGGGAAGGGGAGTTGAAGCCTTAGCGTGCGTTTTATTATCCTAGCCCTTAGCCTGCCTGTTGTAGGGTATCAGAATTACCCATTGTTGGGTAACCTGCTCACCTATTGTAGGGTATGCGATTAAGCCATTGTTGGGTAACCTGCTCACCTGGTGTAGGGTATTCGATTAAGCCATGCATCATAGAGCATGCGGTTCGCTCATTGTAGGGTGTTCAACTCATCTATAGTAGGTTATTCTACTCAGCTACGTATTTTGTAGAGTATCTCACCACTTAATGAACGACATCCGGTTCACAAAATTATATTTTTAATCCGGCTCGTCTAACGTATGATATCTGGTCCAGCTATGTATCGTAGGATATTCTGCTTTATTGTACATCGTAGGATATCTCGTACTACTATTGTACGATACCTGAGTAGTCAAATCCTCTATTTCCAGTCAAATCCTTATATTTGAGCTTCTATTCGAGTTACTGGCACAGTCACTATTCTGCCTTCTTTCAGAATGCTGGAGCTAGTTTTTTACCTATTTTATTAATATAATAGATTATAGTATAATAATATTACATAATAATTCATAATGTGATGTAAAAAATTATGTATAATATATTATATGTATTAAAAAGATAATTTTGTGAGTTGGATATCCTTCACTTGGTGAGTACGATACCATACAATATAGGTGAGTGAAATTTTCATTTTTATTCCTTTACCCCTTCATTGAAAATGCCCTCATGCAAAGATAACTTTCCAACCTATTATAGGAGATCCATCTAAAATCATGAACATATTGGGAGCATAATTTTCTGACAGGTTTTCATGACGTCCGTGTAATGGCAGAAAGATTACAGGGAACGAGAACATGGACGGTAATTTCGGGCTTCAAATATTAACGAAGAGGTTACTCAAGTTTATCAGGGTTAGTCATCGTTAATTCACAGAACTCCTGTCTAAAAGAACACATGGTACAGTGTTTCCAAACAGAGGTGCGTATGAATTGATGCACCCCATGCTTCTATTTTACTTTACCCTTTTATTGAATTATATTTTAATTACATTGAACTTTAATAATTTATTTAAATACCTCGCGCAGTGCTATAAACCGTTATGATACGGCACCCGTACGTGCACGCCAGAACTCAAATTTGAGCTCAATATGAGTAATGAAGTATCCAGATACCTCATGAAGGGTTCAAATACGTTGAAATGTGAAAGAGAATCTCGAAAACTATCGTACTAAAAGCATAAATGTGTGTTTAATATTGATATTTGTATTATGTTATGTCAGCTTTTATTGATATTGATTGTAATAAGTGACGCATAATGAACAGCAGTAAGTGAAGTAATTTAAGGACAGGAATCAGTGCTTCTGAAGTCCATTTCAGAGTGGTTGTCGGCACAAACAAGTTAGGGATTCTCTGCACGGCAGCTGTTCATAGTTAGTAGTTGGAGGTGGTACGTAACACAAAGACTCGTTCGCTGAAATACTTCTGATCAAAATCAATGAAGAACCACCATTCATTTTCCCCTTCATTAAAAAAGCCCTCATGCAAAGGCCTTATTGACATCTCACTCGAAACGAGCCGCAGTAATGGGTAAGCTTTCGGATACGTCGCCGATATCGCAACCCTGATTTTAATTTGTTGGCGGTTCTCGCGCTGCTGTCTTGACGTGGCGCTCAGTATCCTGTTAACATATCGCCTCATCTAGCGTCGTCAGCTGCACAACCGCAAGACCTTGTTCTCTGCAACCGATATTCCTGATATTTATTTATCTGCTGTTCTATTTTAAGCAGCGACATCTATGTATGTGCTGTGCATAAATACTGAGCAGTCGTTTGAAAAGAGACCATTTGGTTGTGATTTTGAATATTTATCTTTCTGTGTTATTGGCCCCTCAGTGGGAAGCATCTAGTGCACCAATGGGAATTAGTGCTCCCAGGGATAAATGTATGGTCCTGAGCTGAAGATTATGCAGGCCTTCCCTTCGTTGAAATAAAATGTTTTCTTTTTGATCAGTAACATCTTTTTCAGTTCAGTGCGGTCCTTTTTATTACACCTATTACTTTCTCTTTCGAATTCATTCTTGTTTCAAGGACTTTTTTCAATCTTGCAGTTTCTATGCTCAAGATGTGGTGGTAAACCTTGTGCATAGATTCCCCGTTTCCTTAATTCAATAGTAAATGGTGCTTTCCATTCTTGGGAACGCCTTTGTTATGGTTGAGGAAGCTTGAACTAACTCATAATCTAATCTAATCCAATGTTGTGTTACTTACCGGTATTAAACAATCACTGGCGCACCTCAAATACATACACCTCAAAATGCAGCGGGCAAAAAAGGCTTTCAAGGACAATCCATTTTTTCTGCACCCCACTGTATGTTGGGGGACACAAAACGCTGATATTTACGCGATGTATCTGTGTAACGAAAGTATTGCTTATTACATCAAAAGATAAGGTTTTTCTTTTACGAAAAATCTGTTTGTTACGAAAAATCTGGTTCCTCTGTTACGAAAGATTTGGTTTCCCTGTGATGAAAAATCTGACTTTCCTGTTGCGAAAGATCTGGTTTCTGTGATGTGTAAGAGCTGGTAGCTGGAATCCACGTGGGATACAAAAGGACATGTATCTGATACTTTTGAGCCATAACTCTTCTCAATCAGCTTTGTATGCATCATCCTTTATTTCAACTGTAAAATGTATGTCATCATCTTACAAGCTTGTTTTGGCGCTGGAGGAACAATGCGAGGTAAAATTCGACGTATTTCCCTTAAAAAATAAGCCGAAATTTAACACGGTGATTTATTTTATCAACGGCAGAAATCCTCACTGACCACATACAGGTACGATTTATGTTCCATTGGTGTTTTCGCTTATTTCTAGAAGGTTATTCCTCTGTCGATATTCAGAAAAAATACGTTTTTTATACCCGTATTGACCAACCGTGGATTCGAAGGTAAGGCATCCACAATACAACTCCCCAAAAAATTATTAAGGATTTTATTTGTGCTGCACTTGTGCACTCCCGCGGAGTGGCTTGACTTCTTTAAAGCTAAAATTTTCTACTTTATGCGAGACTGAGATCGACGCTGTGGATGAGTGTTATGAAAAACTATGTTTTTCCAAGACTTTATTGAATGAAACTCTCTATCAAATCGTAGAATACAATAGAGATGGCCGAGGATGGTTTGGAATGTTTCTGTGCAATGGCGCAGGTTATCTGACCTTGGCTAAATTTTCTCACAATAACTCAGGAAGCTAATCGCTTGCAAAATTAGGGAAATGATTGTGCTTACCAATTTGAAGTTATGTTATTCATCGTGTAAATTATGTGACCTTCGGTGCGATATAGTTTAAATCACTGAAGCGCTAGCAAACCTATGTTACTACTTACTTACTTATTCATCGTGTAATTTTGAATTTACTTGAAAGCTTTCGTTTTACAATGAACTAACGCTAAGCTTCATTTTTTACAGATTTCATGCGATAATATCAATGAATGAAAATTGGTTCTGTTTTCGCTATTAGAACATAACAATGTTGGAAATTCCATTCAGAGTCCTTTAAACAAACAAAAATAAACAATATCCCAGGACTTCTTTCACATTCTCCATTGGTAAAACACACAATGGGGACCGAAAATAAGCGTGCAAACTCGATGAAGGTTTCGGTGATGCACAAATGAGAAGCACCATCTGCTCCACACAGTAGCGTGTGTCCACCACCTGACTCGCTCGCTCGCCTCCAGCCACTCCTCCCGAAGGCCCGATGCTTTCATGAGGCATACAAAAGTTCCTTGCATTGCTTGAAGAAATCGCCAGCGCGTCGTGATGAACCAATTTGAAAGCGTGAAGACGAAAAATGGCCGCATCTCAATCACATGTTGCCACAATGAAGCTCGAGTCTCGATGGGAAATAAATTCAATCTATGCGTATAAAGAGATTGGATATCGCTAATTCTATGCTGTGCAAAACGGTTTTGTTGGTTAATTTATTGAGGAATTCAGAGTAAGCTATTTAATATTTCAATAGGAAATTTTCCCGGAAATGCACTGAATAAATACTCAGGTAATATTGTAAAATTTAGGATCCGTGGGAGCTTTCCTATGCGCTAATTATATAAAATCGAGCGTTTCATTTTCTATTTAAACGAAGCATCTTGTGGAAATCTTGTACATGAGGTTTAGTAACGGCGCTTCGCTTTATCTGTTCAGATAGAACCAGCGAACTGGAGAAGCACTCGTTAGGGTAATATCAACGGGAAAATAATTTGAGCTTGCAGATATAAAATGCTTGGCCGAGCGATTAATTTCTCCAACTTATTGCTGCCCGTGTCTGCAGCTATCAGAAGTAGGCGAGTTTTACTCCTGCCTAAATTGGGTTACTTTCTTCCCCCAGTTTATTTGGGTTACTCCCTCCCCAACTCGGGTTACTTTCCTCCCTAATTCGGGTTACTTTCTTCCCTAACTTCCTTTGGTTACTTCATCACCGACTCGAATTATTCCTCCTTAACTTGAGTTACTTTCCTATCTAACTTATTTGGGTTACTTCACCCCCAACTTGAGTAAATCCCTCCCCAACCTGGGTAAATCCCTCCCCAACCTGGGTAAATCCCTCCCCAACCTGGGTTTACTACTGCCCCAATCTGGGTTATTCCATTTCCAACCCAAGTCACTCCCTACTCAACTTGGATTATATCTGCTGCAATTTGAGCTACTCTTTTTGTAAATGAGGTCATCAAATGCTACAGGTGCCCTCACACCCCACAGTTCAGGGTGAATAAAACTCGCTTCACTTGATGCAGCGCAATCTCAACGTCTTGCTAGCCCCGCTGTCCCGTTCCGCGTCTCATCTCTTCATGGCGCAGTTGCAACCCAACTTTTCTGAAACCTCAACGCAAACATTTTTCTGAGGCATCAAACCTGAAGCTTTTTTTAAACATCAAACCCGGATATTTCTTCTGAGACCTTAAACCTGAAACTTTTCTAAGCCTCAAAACTGGAAACTTCCCGAAACCTCACACCTAAACGAAAAATCTTTCAAGTTATGTTAGAGCCTATAGAAATAAAGAGAGTAATTATTAAACTCAGTATTTTGTCCATTTTTTGTAAAAAATTGAAAATTAATAATTATTTACACCAACAACGAATCTCTTACAGTAAATTAATTCAAAGCGTATGTTCAGTACTGGTAGTGGGACTGAGAATAACCCGATCTGTTCGCTCGAGAGACGGACTGCGGATCCACGATTGTCCGAAAGTTGTGCCGTCCACAACCCCTCAGGGGGATACAACTATTGTATCTATGAGAATTTGCACTCCCAGGGGGAAAATGTGTAAGGACCCGAGCTATCGGTTAAGTAGGCCTTGTTCTTGTTGAAATAGAATGTTTTTGTTATGTTGTGGATCATCTGTTTTCGGTTTACCGATGTCGTGTTTTTCAGGAATCACTCTATTTTTCATCTTTCATCTTGTTTCATGAACTCTTTTCCCAACTTACTGTTTCTATGCACCTTGGGCATAAATTCCGCGTTCCCTCGAGTCCACACTAAATGATCAAATGGTGCCTTCCTCCTTCCCCTTTTCGATACGCCTTTGTTGCGGTTAGAGAGACTTAAACTAACGTCTAATCTAATTTAATCTAATCTGTGGAGTCCTCAAGCTCATTCTCGTTTAGGGAGCGGCTGTAGATGGAAATTATATTTTTAGAAAAATTAAAGGTGGAATAATGGGGATTGTTTTTTTATAAAGTACGCAATATGTGTAGTAAATACATCTAATAATTTATTTAGGACGTTAATGGGCATCTATTCCGTAAACATTTTACTTATTAAGCAAGACTAACTTTTCTATGGATTCAAAAAATTTAAGCAACTCAATCAATTCTCGATCTATTTGTAAAATTCTCTATCTATTCCATCACTTTCATCTATTCAGAGAATTCATAGTCTTCAACTATGAATATAAAGCTTGGAATAGAGATAATTCATTATTGAATTAGCGATAAACGCACGTTCCCCATTTAATTGACCGGCTCCGTTGCAATGAACAAGGCC